>CM040240.1:229875555-230584074 GCA_022545495.1 Chrysanthemum lavandulifolium
GGAAAGATGATAGCTTATCGTACCATGCCCGAGGGGCTTGTTTGAGACCATAAAGAGCTTTGTTCGGTTTGTAGACATGGTTCGGAACTCGGGATCAACGAATCCATCCGGTTGGTGACATAGACCGTTTCTTTAAGTTGTCCATTGAGAAACGCCGTTTTGACATCCATCCGATAGACCGTCATATTCATATGAGTAGCGAACGCGAGAAATATCCGAACGACCTCAAGACGAAACCGAGCAAAAGATTCTTCAAAGTCTATTCCTCTTCCCGACGATAACCCTTAGCGACTAGACGTGACTTATTTCGGATGGCGCCCTTTAGCATCTAATTTGTTTTTCCAATCCATTTTAGACCAATGACGTAGACCCTCGCTGGTCTTTCAACCGCTTCCCATACTTCAAGACGTTTGAATTGGTTGAGTTCTTCTGCATGGATTCAATCCAGTTGTCTTTGTCATTGCATCTTTAATGTTTTTAGGCTCAGTTAGCGGACGGTGAGTGCATAAATGCAATGTTCACCATCTGTGTGAAGACGTTGTCTCGTAACGACGGTTGATTCGGGTTCCCAATAATGTTAGCCAGGGATGGTCTTTTGTCCATCTATGTGTAGAGGGTTGATGTTGGTATACATTGTGCGATTCGAGGGTTCAAATGGTTTGTTGAAGATTCTCGCGACATCCGGTGTAGCGCCTCATTGGCAAACGGGTTGAAGAACGCATTTGGATCAAAATCTGCAGGTGGGGTACTTCATTCGAATATCATCACCGGTTCATCATTGGTGGAAGCGGTGTGTTCAATCGTGTGTTGGAGTCAACCGTGTAGGTGCATCTTCAACAGCGGTTGTTGTAGCAGTGTGTCGTATAGGAATATTATCGGGTTGTGCGGTGGAAGCAATGGATATACCGGAGCACGTTCATCAATTTCGTCACGTAACGCAGGAGCAAATAACCTTTCCATTTGTTGACGAGTTAGGCGAGGGCTTTCTTCACCGATGATGGGGTTGAGGAAGTTTAAGCGGTTGTGACCGGTTCTAAGTCATTATACTCGAAGCCATTTCCGTGAGTTCATCAAAATGAGCATGAATCGTTTCCATCACCTGCTTTGTACGACGATTCCAGATCCGGAACCTTTAGAATTCTCACAATATCCAATAAAGACTCTAATGTCGGCTTTGGCTTTGATCTTTCCAAAGTCATCACGATCATTATTCGGATAGCAAAGGGATCCAAATACATGAAGGTGTTTGAGATTCGGTTTATGGTTGTGGACCAGCTCGAAGGTGTTTTGTTATGGCGCTTTGTGATCATAGAACGGTTTTGAGTATAGCATGCGATGAATCGACACGCCCATAAGTAATCTGGAAGTTTAGCATTGATTAACATTGTTCTGCAGCTTCCACTAACGTTCGGTTTCGACTTTCAACAACTCTGCTTTGTTCGGTGTACGTGCAATAGATGTTTGATCTTTGAATTCCCACTTTCTCATAAAATTCACGAAGGGTTTGGTTAACAAATTCGGTTCCTTTGTCCGTCCGAATTAGCCCGACGGTGTTGCGGAGTTGAACCCAGATTTTTGTGAGAAAGGTGATGATCATTTGTGAGCTTGGTCTTTGCTACGAAGAAAGTAGACCCAAATCCATCGTGAGTAGTCATCAACAATTACTAAGATGTAGCGTTTGCCATTGATCGTTTGCACGCCAGATCGGGCCACAAATCCATGTGAAGAAGATGGAGCACATTTTGAGAGCCGTGTTCCACCTTTGAAGGAAAATGAGCACGAGTGCTTTTACCTTGTTCACGGGTTGAGCAAAGGTGATCTTTTGAATACCGGAATCGTGGGAGTCCTTCAACTAGTTTGTGTCGAGCAAGGTTGGTGATGGTTTGAAAGTTTAGATGTGATAGCGACGGTGCCATAGCCGTGGATTTTGTAGATGTTGCCTTTGAAAGTAAGCGGATGGGAGAGGAAGCAACCATGTCTTGCATAGAGATAGTGTAGAGACTAGAATTACGCGAGCCGGACATAAGGTCATTTCCTTGTAGATCACGAATGAAACAAGTTTTCTCCCCGAAAGCAACCTTTAAATCTCCATCACAAAATTGACCCATCGAAAGCAGACAGACCGAGGCCTTCCACATAGTAAACCCTGCGATTTCGATGTTCCCATTGACATAATCTCAGTAGCCCATGATAGCCGCTGAAGTGATCGTTCCCGAACACGACAAAGGCTAATGAACTTTGCAATAAAGTTTGATAATGTTTAAGGTTGCACGTCATGTGTCGGGAACATCCGCTATCAACAATCTAGAATGATCATATCACCGCATTACACATGACGACACATGATGGAATAGAAGTAGATGTGGAACCCGAAATGTTAGAGGGTTCAAGGTGTATGTTAGACATACACATTGATAATTTTAGGCATCCATTTAAATCCTAGTGTTATATATCCATTTCGCCATCTATAACTACTCTTTGCTTTAGTCTTAGTGAAAACACTAGGTGGTACTACATTCTTAGGAGGTGAAACCTGAGCTACTGATGACAATGAATGGTTTCCTTAGAATCTAAAGAAGGCGGTCTACCAAGCCTAGTACTTAGAATGATTAGTGGGCCTAGAGGTATCCCGATTCTTAGGATTTCGTAATCGAGATTATAGCTTTAGCAACACATTTGTCATGACAATCGAATTCATACTCTTCCCAAGAATAACACAAGGTGCATCGATCGAATATCAAAAGTACTTAACGGTTTAGCATTCCTTACATCACTATTTGTATTACATTTGCCGACGCAACATCTAGAGTGGAAGCAACATGAGTTTTATTCAGAGTCCTAGGGTGTTCTTCTACTTTAGCATTCCTTATTGATATTTTCTTAGGTCGCAACTTCCTATTTGTCGATTGAGTGCTCCTAGGGCGTGAAGTGCGGACGCTTGGAAAAGATGCACCTATTCTGTTTCAATGAGGAAACACATTAGCAACTTGTGATTTGGCGTTGGGAATTCTAGGTTCACGATTACTAAGTGTATTTGGTGCTAATCTCTTAATCACAAGAGGCGGAAGTTGTTCATACTTTCCTAACATTTCCGTAACTTAGAGATAGTGTGAATCGGATCTTGATTTTCGTAATCGAATATTTCGACAAAATTCATGACATCTCTAGTGTGAGCAAGATAGTGATCAAGTTCGTTTGATGCTTCATGACGAGTCTTATTGAGCAAATCAAATATGACACCATATTCTGTTTAACTTTTGAAAGTTGTTGTTCATATTTTGAGATTTGACTTTTCAAAGACACGCTTTGATCATCCGGTTGCTCAATTTTAGGATCAAGATTTTGCACTCAACGAGCGATTTTCTTTTGAAAACTAAGTTGATGATTGTGAATATCTTTTTCACACCAATGAAGACGACGTTTTGCATTGTAAATTTCATTGAGTAATCGTTTATTTTCGCTTTTAAAGACTCGATCCGAAGCACATTATCGGTGTTCTCAATAGTTACAACATTTTCAACAAGATGTCAGAGATATAATCGATGCATATGGCAAAGAATAGAATAACACAACATTATGGATATCAAGACGATAACATCTTCCAAGAGTCGATCAACATCTTTTCTCAAGAGTTTCTTTTACGCTTAGTATTAGAAATAGATGTTTCGCTTTTCTCGAAAACGCTTTTCATTACCCAAATTCCTTATGAAAATCCTTTTCCTGTGCAATTGCACAACTTTTCAAGTTTTTAACATTAGGTAAAAGATTTTTCCGAAAATGTCTCTTTGTTCTCGCGCGCAGGCGATTGAAAATGTTCAACTTTGATTTCAGAGCGATATTCTATCTCATGTTGTAAAATTTTGAGGTCACCATGAAAATGTCAAAATATCGAAGAATTTTTCGATTTTCGTGTTTTGAGTTTACTTCACTAATGGAAGGTAAAGGACCATAAGTTTGTGCAAAACTGCTTTTGGGATTAACATTAGAAGACTCGGTGTTTTGATGATAACCCTTGGTGTGTTAGAATCCGTTGGTGTGACGAAAGTGACGCGTTTTTATAATTAAAAGGTTTGTTGTAAACAACATTTTTTAATTTTGATCGACTCTCATCTTATGCATCTAATTCCTCTTGACGATGATATTTAACAACACTCATGACAAGATTATCAATTTTGTATTCTGCACCGAAACTTGTGAGTTGGTTTGAATGTTTTTAGTGAAAGCTTTGGTTCGTAATCGCCAGATTTTTCCATATCCTTTTGGATTGGGTTTTAAGGTAAACTTTTCAATAGTCATTATCGATTCACCATGTTTGTAAACAACAGCTTTAAACTCTTTAAGTTTGTTTTGCAAGCCGATAATTTCTTCAAGAAGGTCATCTACCCGATTCGTTGAATGCTTTTGTATGCGGAGAACTGTTTTTGACAATTTAACAACTCGACCTTAGCTTTTGATTTTCCAAGGTGAGAGCGTTAATTTGCTTTTTATGTTCATGTTTCGATTGTTCTATTTCGACAACAAAGCATTCTTCGAGGCGGCTAGATCACGATCCGTCTCTAAATATTTTTCGTTTTGATGAGATTTTGCAAAAGCGGCTTCAAAACCTTTTTTAACGGTTTTCTTGAGTTTTGAAAAAGTTGAGTTGCATTTGTAAGCATTCAAAATCCTTGGTTAACAGCATTTTTACTTTTAAGGACTGATTTAATGCAACACATGCGCAATTTGGGATTGTTGGTCTTTAAGTAATGTAACAAGATCGGATGAGGCAAAGGTTCATCGTGTTCATCGCGAGTCACAACATGATCATTATTTAGATCCTCAAGTATAACCACGGAGTCAATTTGATTATCAAGGAAACCATAAGGTCATCCGGATCGTCAAATGTAACTACGGGTTTATTTGAAAATCGTCGAATGAGATGTAGATGACTTATTTTGAACATTCGGCGTCGCGGGATTCGGATATTGATGGAGATATTAGTTGAGATATGATGATGGTTTGTTCGGCACGAGACAAGCCATCGGTGTCACACATCGGGCCTGTTTCACTCATGTGTAACTCTTGCATATTAGCCATCAACATAATAAATTGCATTGGCACGCAAGTCCTCCATATCATCATCCGAGTGCGCATCTCGCCATAAAGCTCGTTCTTTGTCCGTGAGAGATCCACCACTTCATCCTTAAGAGCCAAAAGTAAAGCCTCTTTGAAATAAGAACGCCCCTAGTTCTTGGCTTTGGACATGCATTAGCCAGTGTCCCTTCTCATTGCAGTTGTAGCATCTAAGACCATTTAACCGATTCTCGAGCATTTCCTGCTCCACCACTGAGCTCTGTTGTTATTCCTACCCACATTGAACCCTTGACCACCGCCCATCGACGACCATAATCATGATTACGAACTTCAACACGTCCATTGTTCACAATGACTTGATTCCGTGTGTTGAGGAGGAACGAATACGATTGTTGGATTTGTTAGTGTAACGCCAAAAGCATTAGCAATCATCACAAATCCTTGTTGCAATGCTTCAATGGATCGATTTCTCGATCGCTTCAACGACATATGCTTGAGCATTGTTGCAGTATGGAACCAATTGATTTTGTTGAGGTTGTTCTTTGTGAAGGTGTGTTTGAAGCGATTGGTTGAGTTCTTTGGTTGAGAGGATAATTACGCTGAGCATACAAGGCAAGTTGTTGATTATCCGGATGCGATCGTTTAGCAATTTGAGCACGGAGAATCCTTTCACGATCAACTTCCTTTTCATGAGGCTTCAAGTAATCGTACAACAATCCATAAGTAGAATGATGCATATTCTTCGCTTGACGGAGAAAGATGACATACTTCTCCCATTCGGACCAAGACTACTCAGAACTTAGTATTCACGCAATTCTTGGCATGATGATGTTGTGTTTATCCAAATCATTGATGATATCCGAAAATCGATGATGATAGGACTCTAGTGTCTCTCCGTGTTCAATCATGAAGTGTTCATAAGCCAAGTAAATTTTGGATTCCAAATCCTCCCGATTGAGTCTGCATCCTTCCATAAGAAGACGAATATGATCCCACATTTTTGTGCGATCTTTTGAGCATCAACACTACGAAGAATTGGGTTTGGTAATCCTAAGAGGATGTATTCCATTGCAAGTTCATCGACTTCATAGTGTAGAAGTTACGTAGCATTTAGATCCATACAGAGAGCAATGTTGGTTTGTTCATCTCTTGGTGGAACAAAGAGCTGGATCTCCGGCACAATGACAAGAGGCATCTCAAATGGACCTTCCAAGATAACCTTCTTTAAGAACTTTCCATGTGGCTTCTTCGATCACAAAATCTAAAGAACCTTATCACCCATTGATCGTAGTTTCTGGAGTGAGCATTGGAGGTCTATCAAGTGATCCACTTCATGAATTGATTATTGGTCGCTTAAAGCTTCACACATCTTTGCAAACCAAGTGGGTTCCTTCATAGTGTTCCTTGATGGATGTTGATTGAAATCGTTTGTGTAGGGTTGAACTTGAAGACTTGGCGGTGTTTGAACCATTTGTGGAGGTGGAATTACACCAATTTGTGGAGTATGTTGCTGGTTAAATTGTTGTTGATAAATTGCTTGTTGTTGATTCCATTGTTGATGTTGTGGAGTTAATTGTTGTTGTTGTTGTTGATGATTATAAGTGTGAGGGAAATAGTTAGAGTATGGTGGTTGACACATGTTGATGAACTTGTGTAGTAAAAATGGATCTTTGTAGTCAAATGAACCTTTGTTGATGAAGTGTCCTTAGGCGTAGAAAATACAAGAAACCAAGTAGCACTTATGCGTAAAAACACCAAAAGTTACGCGTAACAATAAGGAGTTACGCGTAGGATTTAGCTTACGCGTAAGTAGGGAAAACACTAAAGTTATGTGTAGACAAAAGTTAGGCGTACAAAGTTAGGCGTAGGATTACCTTATGCGTAGACCTAAGTTTACGCGTAAAGTGAATCTTATGCGTAGAATTTCTACGCGTAAGCTTATGCTTATGCGTAAGTTTAGGGTTTTGCCCAAATGATCTTTTACACTATCACAGTGCAAAAGATATCCAAAGTCGACGTATTTTCAGACTTATCCAAGTAAGAAAACACGGAATAAACCGGAAAATGAAGATCAAACCAAGGAAACTCTTACGCGTAATTTTAGGGTTTCGATGCGCGTAGGATTACTCGTATTTTTGATTTTGCCCAAAGATGTTTCTAAACCAGTTTTGTGTGTGATGAAATAGCTTCAATAACACCAAAATAACACAAAAGTGTGAAACTTGATGATCCAAAGCTCTCAAAATAGTTATGCGAGAAATACACCCCACGAATAAAAACTAGTTCAAAACAATGATCCACGATAAAGTTTGAAACTTTTGCCAAAAACAAGTATTTTAACACCTTAAAACGTTGAAAGTACAAGAATCTTGGATTAAAAAGTGTAAAAAACAAGTTTTTAATAGAGCAAAAGAATGCGTTCTCTTTACGCGTAAGACCCAAAAACGAAAAACTTCAAAAACAAACGAGTACACCCAACTATTTGGCGATTGATACCACTGTTAGGTCACTAGTCTTACAAACACAAGTTATAGAGAAAGAGATGAAGGCGGATGAACAAGTTATCACACACACACACGTATAATAATACGGTTAAGGCAAAGAGAGTGAATGAAAAGAAAACTTGAACAACCAACCCTCAAGTGAGGGTTATTACATTGTTTATATAGGCAAGGAGCTAGGGCAACACTCCTCTCCTTCCCTATTCCTTATTGGGCTTGGGCCTAAGCTTATGGGCCTTCATAAGCTTGACCTTAAACAAACATAAAGGCCATAATAAAGCTACCTATTACATATGAAATATAAATACTTGAAATACTGTTAAGGAGTGATTCCAACAGAATGCTTGAGCTTGCATACACGGTTAGGATATTTAGGATCAACAAAACCCTCAGGTTGCTCCATATAGACCTCTTCGTAAAGATGTCCATTGAGGAAGGCGGTTTTGACATTCATTTTCCATATCTCAAATTCATAGAACGTCGTTGTGGCTATGAGAATCCTTATAGCTTTAATGTATGCTACAGGAGAAAAGGTTTCATCATAATCAATCCCGTAGGTTTGAGTGAAGCCCTTTGCTACGAGACGAGCTTTAAAGGTGTATACCTTACCATCCATGTCGGTTTTCTTCTTGAAAATCCACTTGCTACCAACTGTCTTGCAGTTAAGAGGAAGCTGATAACGCTACACGCGTCGCTCGGGTCAAAGGAACTTCCTTTTCTTGAGCAAGTTTTATAACACCCTAGGCAATGAACCTAATCGTTGTAGTGTAGTATTAGGGTAAGCCACGGTATTCATATCGTTCTCTAGGGGAATAGGAATGCTAGTGAGAAGTTACTACGCTAAGGTTGGGGTTGAGGAAGATTATTTTTATCTTTTATGTTTTTAGGAATTAGAAAGGTACAAATCTCGGGGTTTGGATTTGGGGTTGGTATTTCTCCGATTACTCTACTTATCTAATTATCTATTCTAAGGTGTATGTAGTCTATGTCTAATTATTGTGTGCTCGTATGATGGTTTAAAGATGTGTTTACTTAGATTTTATTACTCCTTAATTATCTCCTATTGATGGTTGAATTTTCACGTCCTTATTCTTAATCGCATTGTGTGTCTAAAGTCGTAGGGTATGCGTTTGTCCCTAACTCTTTGAAACTACCAAAGGGTCTCGTCTACAAAATCTCTAGGAATTATAAACTCTAACTCTAAGGTACTCTTTGGATGATTTAGCCTACAACTACTCTAGGTGTTATAGTCTAAGGTTCACAAAGATTAATCAAGCATTAACTACACAACGAATGACCTATCGCATTACTAGATCATTAACAATTAAGATAAGAGACAACTAAGCAATATTCAATAATTAAGTTTCATATTCCCTAAGCAAACACACAAGTAAATTAGCCAGACATGGAGAACATGCAAGCATACACACAAATAATTGAAGACATAATTGAATTAATGAAGTAAAACACTTATCTTGTGGTAAGATAGGGTTTGAACCCTAAAATACTTGTATAAGACAGCCTTGGTTCGGTTTAGGTTTTACTCCAAAAGACTACACACTAAAACCGAAAAATTGATTCTATATATAAGATTACAATCGCGACGGCGTCACCTTATGATTTGTGACGCCGTCATTAGGGTTTCGCTTGGCCACGTTAGTCTTGCGACGACGTCACCTTATGCTTGTGACGCCGTCCCTTCGATCTCGACGCGTCGGATCAAATCTAGGTCGCCCGAGTTGCGACGGCCTACTCTTTTAAAGCCCGACACCGCTACTTGAAAATAAGCAATTTGGCTACCGAGCCGTCACAGAAGTGCTCCGACGGCATCGCAATTAACACCGACGCCGTCCCCTTGTATTTCAAAGACTTGAGTGTCTTGATTCTTGACTTTGGCCATTTTATTCAGATATCCGCCGTTCGTCAAATAAGTGCCATTTCAACAATTTGCCTTCAAGAGACCTAAAAGTGAAAAGGAACGATATTAAGTAATAACGGATACAAAGTGATCAAATAAGGGCTTAAACGACCCTCAAAGGTACATTTTAAAACCTTATCAAATATCCCTACACTTGGTATTTGCTTGTCCTCAAGCAAATTTGCTTTTAGCCAATTAATTTATATGTTGGGGTCATGAAGCATTGGTTTAGAACAATCCACAACACATATAAGCCCCGAAAGTCATAACAAGCACGGAAATTACATACTAGCACCTCACATGGGGTGTTTGGGTACTCACATCTCTCGGTGTATATGAAATATAACAAGTTGGAAATGGAAGGTAAACACTCATTAACCGGTCCTAGTACATAGATTACCATAGGCTTGAGAATAGATCAAATATCCATCGCTTACGCGTAAGCACCTAGGAAAGACTATCAAAGAGGTCTTTAAAGGGTTGTAATGTTAGGCTTACGGTAGGGAAACAAAGGGTTTGGTGGGATAGGCTATTTAGTGGTGGCAAGTCAAAATCTCTATGTTACAAGCATACGAAGAATGGCGTTGCTAAGCCAAGACTCGACACTCTAAACTCTAGATAAGTGAAACAAACAAACATAAATTTAAAGGATAGATGTAGGATGGTAGCCCATATATATATATATATATATATATATATATATTTGGAACACTCTATTTTTTTCTTACTCTACGGTAACATCAAAATGATAGGGATTTATAGGCACATCCCTACACTTAAGTTTTTATTACTCTAACACTAATTTGACCCGAATTGAAAAGATCAAAAACTTGGAGTACATTATTACGCAAATAAAGGGAATATGAATTAACGTTCCCTTCCGTCATTTCATAAACTTTAACTTTCCCATGAGTCCCAATCATCCCAAAAGCGTATACAAAGGATATGACTCGACTTAGCAACTTATACAAGCAACTAGATAATTGAACTAAGGGTTTTAGGGTGATAACAATAATGCACTAAAAGTGAGTGCATACAAGGTAGGCTAAGGCGATTTGGGTGTACATTTGGGGTGGGGTGTAAACAATGTCTTCATTGATATTCCGGAAAACCGAAACATCACGAGAACCGCGAAAAGGATAGGCTCGAGGGGTTAACTAGGGGTATCGTGTACTAAAGATGAGTACAACGCAAAGTGTGGGGAATTACTCAACCGATGTGGAAGAAGTAATTATATTACGGGTATCAAACAAGGGTTATCCTAATGCCTCTTATCATTTAGTTATTCCTAACTACACAAGTGTAGTCTTCCTAGCGATCTCGGGATGCATCACAAAACAAATTCTAGAATCTAATAAACTACCGGTTCACACTCTAAGCATTAAAGATGAATGCTTTAATTGCTACTAATCTAAGGGTGATCCTCACATTTTGGGTGGAATTTAGGTGGTAAACGGTTTTTTTGTGCTAGTCATGCAACTTCCTATCCGTGAGACGCTTTTGTTAAGACTAATGGCCCACTCCTATATGTCATGAAAAATTTTAAATTTGGTGCCAAAATTACTCTAACCGACATTTTCTCATGGTTTATTACACAAATACAATTGGACAAAGCAAATAATCAAGGATAAGCATAGTTTCAAAGTTCTCGTTTTGTTTTCCCTCCCTACACTTAAACTGAACATTGTCCCCAATGTTCCCCGAAAGTATCAAAGTTATGATAATAGAAGGTAATTATAAACGAAAGAAACTAGTACTCCCCTGATTAGCTCGGTAGGATCCGTGTGAAGTGGTGGTTAAATCTTTTCCAAGAAGAATGTATGCGTGAAAAGCTCATTCCAATCTTATGTATCTTCTTCTTGATAAATAAAACCGCACACTTGAAGAAAACAAACAACCCAACGATCAAACCGAACAAAGAAAAATCACAACAAGATGTAATTCCGCACTTAAATAAGATATAATGCTTGTGGAATGGATGTTTGCAGATTTTCTAGAAAATTAAGACCGAAAATTCCAAAACAATTTGTAAGTAGTACGTAAAACGAGAAAAGTAATCGCTTGTTTCGCTCCTTTCTCGACGCCGTCATGTTGCGATCTCGACGCCGTCGGTTATCCCGACAAAACCGGTCTCATGATTTTCAAAAAAATTCGAAAATTTACATCTTTAGAATCGGAAAAATTTCCGCAAAACATCCATTATGACTCGATACAAGCATTTGAATCAAACAGCACATGTATATCTTTTAAATAATTGTAATCCTCATGTTCACGTCGTTGAAAATGTGTGTAATCCTCCCTACACTTATCCCTTATGTAAAATACTTTTATATGTAATTAAGACGAGGTTAAAGACAAAATAAAGCATTTTACAAATTCAAACATGAGAATAAACAATCAATAAAAGATATACGACACACAATTAAAATGAAAAACAAATACACATGGGTTGCCTCCCAAGAAGCGCTTGTTTTTGTTCGAGTCACGAGCTTGACTCTACCCTTATTTAACGGATAAAGGGGAGGTTTTCCCTACACTTAAGTTTAAGTGCGGGTGATAGTAGCGATACACACCCTTAGGGTGGAAATTTGCTACGTGAGGAAAGGGTGATGGGTGATTTATATGCTCAAAGGAGTGTGCTCCATTCATTATAACCTTACCTAAGTCTATTGGTGTAGCGGGTGAATCAAATCTCTCTCCTAAAAATGGATCATCTTCTATCAATTTCAAAATATTCTTAGTTAAGGATCCATCTTGACTTAATAAACCCGGTTTAAACCCATAGTGTTTCTTGTTATCAACCATGAATGGGTGATATAATTGTGTAAGGTCATGGGTTACCCTATATTAGTTTCCACTCTACATGGCTTAGAGTCTACCACCTTTATCAAGCAACTACCCGGATCATTTATTTTGATGGGTGGATTGGGGCCTAATTCAATTCCAAGATTCACATCTAAAGACGGAAAATTGGGTAAGGTTTTTGGTTGAGGCTCCGTTTTATCAAAATTAGGAACTTCCCTAGGACTAAGAGAGAGGTCATGACAACAAGCATCTAAACCTACATTCTCTAGTGGCGTTTGGTCCAAAGGTTCTATATCAATCGGGGTTCCTATAGTCTCTTCTACTTCTTCCGGGTAAGTTATAGGCGATGCGTGTTCTTCAAGTGATGGTAGAGCTTGTGGGCTTGGAGTTTCCACCTCATTCTCCATTATATCTAGACCTCCTAAATGTTCATCATGTGTTTTAGTATGATCTGACCCAAATACACTCCTAAGCATCTCAAATCCTTCTTTAGCCATTTCAAATTCTTGGTCCGATATATAAGAATTATTCTCAAAAATTTGATCACTATGTTCTATTTTCCTAAAGGATTCCTCACGCGTGTCATATGCTTTGAAATCTATCCCACGTGTGCAACTAGGCAGTTCAACTATAACCATCTCACAATCTTGTTCGGGTTTAGGTTCCATGTTCTTAAAAACTAGGTCTTTTTTATCATGGTGCCTAAGATCATTCAATTGATGGTTTATGCATAGGAGGCTTTTCTTAAAAGTTCTCTAGATGGTCTCGCTAAAAGGAGTTGATCCCGACAACGATTGTTGAATAAAGCCACACAAACACAAAATATATCAAATCCATCCAACCTTACACCCGCCTCCTTTTGGATATCTCTAAGTTCACTCACAAATTCATTAGAACAATAAAACCAAACCAATCATGAAATTCAATTGTTCCTCATTTGTTAATAAATTAAATGCAACTTCACTTGCCATAGCGACAAATGAAAAGGGTTTTACGAACACAAACACAAAGAAGGGGATAGGCTACAAGGAAGCTAATAAAAGAAAAATCTCACTTGATAGGAATCTTTGAGTAGAGCTAAACGAGATGGACTACTAACTAGCTATTCTATTCCCGGCGGTGGCGCCAAAAACTTGATAACGCTTACACGCCGCTCGGGGTCAAAGGAACTTCCTTTTCTTCAAGCAAGTTTTATAACACCCTAGGCAAAGGAACCTAATCGTTGTAGTGTAGTATTAGGGTAAGCCACGGAATTGATATAGTTCTCTGGGGAATAGGAATGCTAGTGAGAAGTTACTACGCTAAGGTTGGGGTTGAGAAAGATTATTTTTATCTTTTATGTTTTTAGGAATTAGAAAGGTACGAATCTCGGGGTTTGGATTTGGGGTTGGTATTTCACCGATTACTCTACTTATCTAATTATCTATTCTAAGGTGTATGTAGTCTATGTCTAATTATTGTGTGCTCGTATGATGGTTTAAAGATGTGTTTACTTAGATTTTATTACTCCTTAATTATCTCCTATCGATGGTTGAATTGTCACGCCCTTATTCTTAATCGCGTGTGTGTCTAAAGTCGTAGGGTATGCGCTTGTCCCTAACTCTTTGAAACTACCAAAGGGTCTCGCCTACAAAATCTCTAGGAATTATAAACTCTAACTCTAAGGTACTCTTTGGATGGTTTAGCCTACAACTACTCTAGGTGTTATATTCTAAGGTTCACAAAGATTAATCAAGCATTAACTACACAACGAATCACCTATCGCGTTACTAGATCATTCAAAATTAAGATAAGAGACAACCAATCAATATTCAATAATTAAGTTTCATATTCCCTAAGCAAACACACAAGTAAATTAGCCAAACATGGAGAACATGCAAGCATACACACAAATAATTGAAGACATAATTGAATTAATAAAGTAAAACACTTATCTTGTGGTAAGATAGGGTTTGGAACCCTAAAATACTGTACAAGATAGCCTTGGTTCGGTTTAGGTTTTTACTCCAAAATACTACACACTAAAACTAAAAAATTCGGATTCTATATATAAGATTACAATCGCGACGGCATCACCTTATGATTTGTGATGCCGCCGGGTCGCCGTCAATAGGGTTTCGTCTTGGCCACGTTAGTCTTGCGACGGCGTCACCTTATGCTTGTGACGCCGTCCCTTCGCCTCGACGCCGTCTGGATCAAATCTAGGCCGCCTAAGTTGCGACGGCCTACTCTTTTAAAGCCCGACACCGCCACTTGAAAATAAGCAATTTGGCTCTTGAGTAGTCACAGAAGTGCTTGACGGCGTCGCAATTAACACCGACGCCCCCCTTGTATTTCAAAGACTTGAGTGTCTTGATTCTTGACTTTGGCCATTTTCTTCAGATATCCGCCTTTTCGTCCAAATAAGTGCCATTGCGGCAATTTGCCTTCAAGAGACCTAAAAGTGAAAAGGAACGATATTAAGTAATAACGAATACAAAAGTGATCAAATAAGGGCTTAAACGAACCTCAAAAGGTACATTTAAAACCTTATCAAGCTCAACTAAAACCCATACATTATTGTCTTTCATGGATTGCATTTCCACATTCATCGCATCAAGCCATTTCTTGATTCGGATCCAAAGAATGCAGCTTTATAGTTACCGGGTTCACCAAGATCCCTTAACTCATGTTCCTCAACACAATGTATAAACACATACGGTCAGAGCACGGCGTGTCCTTGTGGACTTACAATTGAACAATATCACTTTGAGGTTCTTCAATTTCTTGATCATCCTCATCATGATGAATGCTAGTGTCTAAAGAAGGATTTGTATCTTCATCTTGAATTATTTCAAGATCTTCTAAACTCCCACTTGCTTCATGATCCATAAGATCGCTCTAAAAGAACTCAGCATTTCGAGCAACAATAACTTTGTTCTCTTATCGAAGATAGAAAAAATATCTCATAGTTTCCTTAGGGTTTCCTACAAAAATACACTTAACAACTCTAGGTTCAATTTTGTCAGGTTTGGTAAGTGTATCACGCTTAACAAGTGCCTCACAACCCCGACTTTTAAGTAAGACATCTTAGGGGCTTGCCCATGCCATACTGTATGGTGTCTTATCAACCTTCTTAGTTGGAACCATATTGAGAATGTTTGCAGCAGACTCAAGGCATAATCCCAAAAGATTTTGGAAGAATAGTTTGTTTCATCATGGAGCGCACCATGTCAATCGTGGTTCGATTTCTCTCTCGATACACCATTATGTTGTGGAGTATAAGGAGGAGTTCGATGGGCAATAATCCCATGCTCCTTTAGATGATCCAAAAATTCTTGACTCATATATTCACCTCCACGATCAGAACGTAGTGATTTTATGGTCTTCCCGAGTTGGTTTTCTACTTTCTTTTGAAATACCTTATATATTTCAGACACTTCATGTTTATGTTTCAGCAAGTAAACATAATCATACCGACTATAGTCTTCAGTGAAAGTCACGAAGTAACTTGCTCTTTGTCTTGACGTAATTCTAAATGGGCCACATACATCTGAGTGTATTAGTCCAAGTAGATCTTTAGCCCTATCCACTTGATGTTTATAGGGTTTTCTTGCCATCTTACCAGACATGCATGAAACACACTTTTCAAGTGACTTAATGTCAGATGAGTTGAGAAGTCCATCGTATTGCAACTTCTTCATGCGTTTCTTGCTAATGTGTCCAAGACGACCATGCCAAAAGAGAGCAGAGTCCAAATTAGACATGGCTCTTTTATTGCTAAAAGCAAACATAGAAATTTCATTTGTATTTGAACAAGACATATCAATTTCATAAATACCATTACGAGGAATAGCAGTCAAATAAACAACGTTATTCTTAGAAACTGAAATTGCATTATTCGGTTCAAAACGGTTAATAAAACAATCGTCATACAAACGGAAATCGAAATAATCCTCTAGTAATAGAGAGCATAATGACAATCATTTAAGACAATAAATAATCCGCTAGGAGACATAATGAAAACACCAATAGCTTCAACTCATGCCCGCTGACCATTGCCCACGCATGCACTTAAAGCTACCGGCTTCAACTTCCTACTTCCCCGAGACCCCGAGTAGTATTACGGATGTGAGTACCACAACCCGTGTCATATACTAAGGATGTATTAGGAAAAGAATAGAGTTCTATAGTGAAAATACCTGAAGAACTAGCTGCAAGAGACTGTTTCTTCTTCATCAACTCGGCGCAATACTGGGGACAATTCCTTCTCTAATGACCCATCTCACCACACTGGTGACAGGTAGCGTCCTTCGCTGGATTATCCTTCTTGGGTGGTGGAGGAATCTTAGGTTTGGATGCATTGTACGGCTTATACTCAGTAGCATGACCAAACTTGCTCTTTCCATTTCCATGATTCCCCTTAGCAGCCTTAAACGATTTATTTTTCTTTTGGTTTTTCTGGACCTTCCCCGCACGTATGTTATGGAGTGCAGGTGAAACATATTTCTTTGGCAACGTCTGATCATGTTTCTTAAGCATAGCATGTAATTCATTTACAGTCTTCCCCATGTTGTGCATATTAAAGTTCTGCACAAACGAAATGTACTCTTTAGAGAAACCGATTATGATCAAACTAACTCCATAGTTCATAGTAACTAGGTGACCAAGACGCTCCAAATTGTCAATGTATCTCTTCATCTTTAGAACATACGAGCTAACCGGTTGACCCTCTTCCCGCTTGCAAGCGTAAAATTCACGTCTTTTCGGCTTTGTAGAAGCTCTTGTTCGCCTATTGGGAGAACATAGACTTCAACTCAAGCATGTCATAAGCACCAAGATGAGTTAGATTTCTTTAGATCTCTAAATCCATGGTCATGAACATGTAGGCATCTATATCCTTTGAGCCTTTGACCCAAGCAAAGTGAGTTGCAAGAGCCTCGTGAGGATAGGGTGGTCGGGAGTTGCAACAGTGCAACAGTATATGATGCTCCAAATAAGTTTCCTTATCTTCACCGATAGTATAATGCGGTCGGCGATACCAATCAATGAAGTTAGGTCCAGTGAGTTTTGTTTCTCAAAGAAACTCCCGAGTCTTGAATCAAGCTTCCGATCAAGTAGTCATCTACAATTTTGAAAAGTTCAAATAATTAGTATTTTCGATAATTGCATTCTTAAAAGAATTAACTTCCCAATTAATTACTAATAAGACTAAGATCCATCTTGCACTCCCACTTATTTACCGAGGTCCGACCAAAGAGTAACTAAGTAGGACAAGAGGTAAGCGACGCGTTAATTGCATAATGCAACTCATAGACTTTATGAGACCTGCTTAAGGCATTAGTATCAAGTAATAATGTCAAAAGCATGTTTAGTTCTCATCTTATGCCTCGGGTTCAAGGTCTGACCAAGCCAACTCGAAATAAGTCGACCAAGTATGAACTTGCAAAAATAAGCAAAGGTCTGACCTAAGTGAAATAATTACCATGGGTTGGAAAGGCATTGAGGTCTGACAAGAGAAGTCAATCCAAATGCACGTGTTCATAGTTGGATGGCATAGACTTAAAATTAACAAATAGGTATGCATATAAATGTGGTAAAAGTCGTGTACAAAGAAGCATGGAAAACAACTTTGTGACACTAATTTTAAAAACTTTTGGTAATGACACTGTAGTGATCATCATGGTTCACGGTAGCTCCAATCGAACTCATAGGGAGGCAGAGGATCAGGTCAGTGCGAGGCAATAACCGGAAATCCTTTCGGTGTGACTGTGCGCACCTCCTTAAGCCCCCTTTATAGTTTGTTCTAGTGGGTGAGCCGTACATCCCAAGTGTCCATAGCATCTAGTTTTTAAATTCATGAAAACTTGTTCCAATAGTTTAGGTCACTTTATTTTACAAAAAAAAATTTCCACGAATCAAAATGAGCATGATATTTAGGCGTGTAAATAAAGACCAATATTAATTTTATAGTTACGATATGTATTATTCCATATTGCATACAATTAGGTGTCAAAACAAGTAACAATAATGCACATAAGGAATCACAAACATATAAGCATAAACATCAATATATAAACACATATTGTTCCGAGTTCTCTCGCGAGTCTTCGCCAAAAGGAGAACCATAAGACCGTCACTAGGTTCAATACCTAGATCGCCCCATACATCACAAAAAGCAATTGAGTAGGTCTTGTGGCCGAAAAAACACATAAAAAGTATGACAAACTTAATTAACAAGTAATTGCGCTATTTTATGTATTTAATAAACAATATGTAATTCAAATTATCATTATAATTCTAACTAACAATTAATTCTCATTAACCATTAATTCTAATTAACAAATTTAATTCCAATTAACAAATTAATTCTAATTAACAATTAATTTAATTGTTTGTGTGTCTAGGTATTTTTATTAATAATTGACAAGTATTGCATATAGTTGTCAAAACAAAAATTAAACAAATAACTAATTTAGATTTCATGCGACCTTTTAAACATGTTTATTAAAAGAAACGTGTAACCCATAATAGCAAAAACGAGTTGACTCGTGATGCCACCGTTGAGATTTAATTACCTAGTTAGCCAAGTAACGCAAACTAGCACGTGAGCTAAATTGGATCTAGTATTTGCAATTAGGTAAACACGTATTTAATAAACAATAAATAATTGAAAACTAACCTTTGTCGACAACCGCATCGCAAGTAAACGAACAAAGAAACCAAAGAAACCAAAGTATCTAAAGTAGATACCTCTATGAGTATCACACACAAACACTTAAACCAAGTACGCTCGATAAGAGCTAGTCAAGAACGTTTAAACAATCAACCCTTGAAAATACTTGAATACCACGAACAAGAAAACCTCAAGAACACGCTCTTCTTTTCGCCGCGAGTTATAGCTTTTGTCCGAGAAGCTCCTTTGTCACCCGATATCGGATAAAACAATTCGAGAAACACCCTTTGTCTGTCCGAGAAGTACCACGACGAAAACCGAGGAAACTTGTTGTTGTAGCAATTCGACCGAACTAGAACAAGTTAACACCAAAGTAATTAAACACTAAAGCACTTGGATCGATTGATTGAGCAAGATTTAGGGTTTATTCAAGAACCCTAATCGGATGAAAGAAATCCTATTGAGTTCTTTTAGTGGACCGATTACTTTTAAGGTTTAGGGATTAGGATATGTCGTACCATGCATGAGGGATGGGTGTGTTTATATAGGGTCTTGACCTACCCTTGTCTTGGGACAAGACTTGGTCGACAAGTAAGAAACCCAAACACCCTCCCTTTGCCCGATCGCTTAGAATAAGCTAGGCCCAAGGCAATCCTAAACCCACCCATTTAACAATTTGGACAAGCCCATGGATCTTGTATAATGATCGAGTAAACATGCATGCATATCGGGTATACGTATTCAAATATTAAACGTTCGACACGTACTCTCGTGTTTAACGTGTGTGCCCCTATAGGCTCACACACTTTTAGTTGTTTACGCGTGTTTTAACTCCCACAAATCAACAACCCCAACGTCCTTTTTTTATCCGTTACATAACGTCTGGATTTGAAAGAAAAAAAATACAGGTAATCTCGTGTTAGGTCTCCAACAATGTATCAAGATCCATGTATTCGGGTGGTCGTGTATTAGAAAACCAAATAAAATCATGGTTAGTTTTAGTGAGAGAAAGTATAGAGAGAAGGGAACTAGAGTACGTGTTTTATTAGAGAGAAAAGAAATGTGTTACAACAAGATTTAACTAGCTCACCCTGGAGAGTTTGGTATATTAGGGCTAACATAAGCCATCTATCACAACTTAATACTATAAGTCCTACGTAGGCTACGTTATAAGCATACATGATAGTTGATACAATTCACGTAAATGTCTTCACTTTTAAAGCTAACATCCCGGCTGCCCAGGAGGGCGCTAGAAACTATGATGCGACTTGTGATGTCGAGCTCGCGTAATAGGTTTGCGTTTTTGATCCGCGCGACCCTTTCCACCCACCCACTGGGCGCTCTTAAAATTATCTGTCGTTCAAGACCCGAGGGCAACTTTACAGACCCTGTATAACACAATAACACACAGAAGGTGGATAACTTTTTTTTAATGTCGAACAAAAGTACAAAACCATAATAACTTTCCAACGATCGAGCTAAAAGTGTCAAGTAATCTATACTAATAAATCCGATTATCCAAAACTCCAAAAGTAAAAAAGAAAACTAGTCTCTCTCTCTCTCTCTCTCTTAACGCTTGATCTTCTCTGAATCAAATTTATATTCAGGACATCGATTATTAAAACACATCATAATGGATTTTGTGTATCGAAGAGGCTAAAGACAGGAAAGAGACTATAAATACCGTTGCACCCTTTGAATCAAAATTGTACTAGAAATAAACAAGTGTACGTGTTTTGAAAATAAGCAAAAATGGGCTATTTCTCTCACCGAGTTGATCGAAGTGATATCAAGGCAGGCGACCATATTTACACATGGAGAAATGGCTTTCTATATTCTCATCATGGTATGTATCTTGTTTATATTATTCACACATGCATTTTTCAACATTTTGATACATAACTTTTTGTTAAGAAATTAAACATATATTGATACAGGCATTTATGTTGGTGAACAAATGGTTGTTCACTTCATTGGACAAGATGAAGCTAGTTTTGGTTCTGGTTGGAACTCATCTTCACATTCAAATCTTTCGGCTTCAAGCTTTAACTCTAACTGTGGACGTTCATTGTCCAAAAGTGTCAAAAATACTAGTGTCGGTTCTGGTGCGAGCTTGTGTTCATCTTGCTCATCTTCAAATCCGAACTGCCCGGCTTCATGCTTAGGTTTTCCTGAATGTGGTCTTCAGCAACCAGGAACTGGCGTGTTAATCTCTTGTTTGAACTGTTTTATTGGCACTGGATCACTATATCGCTTTCAATATGGTGTATGGAAAATTACGTATGTATCCAAACTTCGTGGTGGGACGTGTACTACAGCTGAGTCGGACCCACCTGAAGAAGTGATCGATAGAGCCTTGTATTTGTTGCATAACGGGTTTGGTAGTTATAATGTGGTTAAAAACAACTGTGAGGATTTTACTTTAATTTGTATTGCATGACAGGTCTCATGATTCGTGGCAAGCCTACTACTGGAAGCAGTGGTCAAGTGAATGCTGTATGTAATGCAGAACTATGGAAGGTAATTTTTTTACAGCGGCCGTTGCAAATGTTGTGTCTTACTTGGCTGTGGTTCCTGGAGCTGGAGTTGTGGCAGTTGTAGCTATGGTCATTGAGGTCAAATTTTTTTCTTGTGTACTTCCTTGTAAGGTCTTAGATTATGTTCCAAAAGTTAAATCTGAGATGGATATTTTATTTGCACTTGTTTAATTGATGGTATCAGTATTTTTTTTTTTTCTTTTCTTAGTAACATTTAGTGTGTGACATACGCCCGCTGTATTGCCCAAAAGGCTGATAGCTGCTGTTCTGCTGTATATCTATTAAGTTACTGGTGTTGAGGTGTTGTTTAAGTTTGAGGTTTATGACATTGTTTACCGAGATATTGGGCCATCTCTCCCTAAAAAAAGTATCACACTAAAATATGCGCTCCACCCATTCAGATTATCTGTTAGAACAAGGTCTCGATATTCTTCTCACATGCTTTGTAAGATGGAGCTTAAGTGAAGTTATCATAGCATCTATAACCAACAATTTCCCAAAAAAAAATCAACCAAAGCAACCCATACCCGCAAGATACTTCACATTTGTAACCTCCAAAAAAAGAATATCTTACAATATGACTATATGAAATAAAGATGGATGCATCAATTTTCAGAACAAAACATAGTAAATTGAGAAAACTGGACTTGATGATCGTAAGCTACCATATCAAATACATTATGCAATATGTCGTGTTTCCATGAGCGATTTCATCTTCCACAAATGACATCTTCACCCTTTTCAGCTTCGGAACAATGCCATATCCTCCACCTTGATTTTAACAACATCCTTTCGAACACAATATCAGTAATATATTGACTCAAACGGTGCATCCCAACTGCGGCCACAGGGGTACTACATCTAAATATTTTAACCGCAGAAGAAACAACGACATTGAATGGTGACATCACCCAAGCATTCATCAAAAACCTAACGCGCAACACAAAAGCTACAGTTTTTTACGCCTAAACCTATATCTTATAGCCTCAAATTTAAAGATTAGTTAAACAACATAGAACCCATAATGCAAGTTGTAAATGTATTCAGAAAGAGTTGGTATTATGCAGACCATGATGAGCATATATAAGCAAATGCAGTTCTCCAAGTGTATATATGGTCGCCTGGCTTTATCTCCTTTTGATGCGACACAAAACCCATTTCGATAGTGTGATCGACCAAAAAAAGTTCCAAATTAGCGGATTAAAAATGGTTCGTGTAAGCAAAAAAAAAAATCGAGTTTTTAAAATTGAAATGCTTTTGGCAAGAAATTAAATAAAAAAATAAATGGCTTCGCCCGGGTTCGAACCGGAGACCTTCAGTGTGTTAGACTGACGTGATAACCAACTACACCACGAAACCTTGTTGTTTTTTGTTAATAACGTTAATATACTTATTACATAAGTTAAACTGATAACAAAAGAAAAGCTACAAATTATATATAATATCTATACTATCTTATAATGTATTTAAGACATTTATATTTAGAAGTTTTAAAATTTTTAAGACAAAAACATTTCTTTAATAGGAAAGGTGTATACAGATATAATTAAAAGCCTAGAAATTTAAGTGTCTTTAAAAAGTTTGGGTTGTTACAAGTATAACTTTCAATGTTGTTGATGATGTATTAAATAAATAGCTTGCATTATACTCATAAATAAAAGTAACCAATTAAACTTACCACCATTTTAATAATTTGCAAAAAATTTGAACATTGAACGCCTATTAACTTGTAACATTCGTGTATATTAATGATAGAAATTGCAAAATGAAACTGCTACCAATTTGCTCTATTATTAATTTAGACTTTTTGCATTACAAAAAAGATATATATGTGAAACGTCGATAAGGTTATCATCACAGACACGCACGTCGATAAATTTATCAACATGAATAACTTATAATCGAAAGACATCCATTCGCCGTTACATATATGTGTGTTCCTTGGATTCGTTAATTAAACATATAAATGAAAACATTTGTTGACTACTTTAGTCACGTACTTTGTATTTTACACACCATGCTAGTTATATTTGATTTCTATAAAAAAGTTGAAGACATAACGTATTAAAGATCCCTGGTGAGCATTATCTAACACACCTCTTAAAATATCTTAGTATGAATAGAATTGGTACACATATTTAAGAAAAAATGTAACAAGTCTTTTTATAACAAGTATTCAAATAATAACATATTGTTGTAAAAGTTGTAGTCTTTTCAAGTGTTTGTTGTAAAAGACTACTAAATCGAAACAAACAACTTGACAACTTGTACTTTGATCAAATCGTTCATATGCAAATAAAAATACAAAGTTACTGTTTTTTGGTTAAGAAGTTTCATTCCTAAGGCTATATGGTGCAAAGGTGGGCTATGACCCACCCACAAAGTTTCATATGGCCCAATATGCTAAAATTGTATCTTATTTTCACTTTTGGACCACTTTAAAAAATGATATACATTGTTAGTCCATTTAAAAATTATGTGAAATTCATTATTGAGCAAAAATGCATATATATCTCTCTCAAAATGAATAATTGCATATATATCTTTTTATAAGTTTTTTATGCATATATTACAATGGTTTTTATGCATGCTTTGAATATATATGCAATTTTGCATTTTCGAGAGGATATATATATTCAAAAGCCCCATTATTATTGTGTTACAATTGTCCATCACTCTATATTCATTCTTATATGAATGAACAAATTTGTTGCAATATTTTTACATAGCTATATATTGTGATGGTTTTTAGCACTTGCTAATGTACTTTAAAGTTTTTAACCTCTCAAAACAAATTTCTAGCTATGCCCCCGCTACACTTGAACATTGTGTTAATGTCTTTTGGTTAAGAGGTTTCATTCCTAGCTAGGGCTACACTTGAACTACATTGTGTTACAGAAAACATTCTATGGAATTGTTGTAACTACTTCCGTTATGCATTGTCATGTTTGTTATAAATGGACATGCTATTGATACTTGTACATATTGTTTATTAGTTTGTAAAATTAAAAACATCAAAAATGCAAAGAATGCATGTTAATTTGGGTCCACAATGATGATATATATTCCGACCACGATTGTCTTGCCTTGCTTCATAATAAAATTTGTTGTAATGTGATCATTAATTATAAATACAAATGTGTTTAAGGTCTAAGGCCTTGTTTGTTTAAATTTTGTATTAAATCGTTTTTGTATGAAGTCGTATTTAAATAACAGATGATTTAATGCATACATTTTCAGTTTTATTACTTTATATTTTTTTATCTTTTTTTATTAAATCATAAATAAATAGTTTTCATATGACTTTCTCAATTCAGATTTTCTCATATTAAGTTAATTAAATCAAATTCAAACACCACCTAATAATGATTAATTCTCACATTTGCAATCGTTAACAGTTAAACTTAATACTTAAAAGGAATATCGCAATATTTTTAGTTTCAGTTTTAGCTTTATCAACGTTTTAGTCTCTTAACTTTTTTATGAGTTAAGCCGTCCGTAGTGTGAGAATTAAACTATATAGATTAAAACGACACTGTGCTGAAATGGGTCTAAAGCTAAATGATTTACAAATAATCTTGAGTAAGAAAATTTTGAAATAACTTATAAGTGGAAATATGATACGTTTTCCGTCTATGCTTCTTCTTTGTAATGTATTTACAAGTGATTTACCTTTTTATAGTAGTTAAATTGTTGAAGGTGGATCTATATAGCATTTCTTCAACGTGTTCAAACTTGTTTATTTTTCTTAACACTAGAATGAATTAACGTGGTTCCTTTGTTTACAATAGGAAATATGCAAAAAGAAAAGATTTAGAATAATACATCCAATTTGACCTTGATACATGTACTTCTTGAATTTTTCTCATTATTAATATAACAAAAAGATATATTAAAATGTCTTTCACTTTAAGTTATGTTAACTAATTTTTTTCTCCTCAAGGAAAGTGTGGGAATAAGAATATTGTACAACTTATTATTTAACGGTAGGGGTTATATCTAACAAAAAATCGACGGTCATGATCGAAAGGCTAAAGCTAGGAACATGTATATAAATGGTTTGGAATTGAAATTCTTCACTTCACAATTTCAAATTTGTTAGCTATGGAGACAGACGAGTTTCACAGTGTAGCCCGGTTCGTGATTAAACTATACAAAATGGTTAGCGATAAAGACACAAACTCCATCATATCATGGAGCTCATCGAGTACTAGCTTCATCATATTTGATGAACACCGATTCACCTCAGAGATCTTGCCTAGCTACTTTAACACAAGTCGTTTTGATAGCTTCACTACTCAGCTTTATAACTATGTTAGTATTTCTTTTCTTACTACATTTACGTTAAAATACATATATGCCGCAAGGCCTGCAACAACACACCTTTAACATATCATAAGTTATTCAGCAAGTCTTGCATAGTAGTATAGTGCAAGAGTTTTTAACAAGATTTTCACTAGCAAACATTTAATGTACATATTTTTATTTCATGAACTACATTTGTTGAATTCTGATTGGAATTAACGATTATAAAAGGGTTTTAACAAGATGGGAGGAAGACATTTGGAGTTTGAGCAGAAGCATTTCCAAGAAGGAAAACAACACTTGCTAAAAACTATCAAGAGGAGATGCAAGCAATCGAAAGTTGTCAATAATACGCCATCACTTTGTGTTGCCACAAACGAATTCAAAGCTACATTTTCTAAAGTTTGTGTAGGACAAAAACAAATTTTTAACAGAATACAAAGATTTAAACTTGATATGGAAAAGACTTTATCAGAGGTCCAAAATATCACTGAGTCATTGTCCCGCAATCCCATTTTCACTTTCTCCAAAGACATTGGCGGAAAAAGGAAATTTGGTGATTTAGATCCTAGAATTGTCTTTGCTGATATTGAAAAATATTTGAAAATATTTTACAATCAATTTGAGGTGCCAGAGAGCGGCATTGACGATTTTACAACATTAAGTGACTTGACACAAAATGTGGCCATTGGACGAGGTGTTAGAGGTGGTCGGGCTGGTGGTGGTCGTCGTGTACCTGATTTTTTGCACAAACTATATAATATGGTCGAGAAACAAGAACTTGATGATCTTATATCATGGAAACTTCCTAAACGTGATAGCTTCATCATTTGGGACACAAACAAGTTTGCAACTCATGTGCTGCCTATGTATTTCAATCATTCAAATTTCAGTAGCTTCAATTCGCAGCTCAACATATATGTAAGTGTCTAATGAGTATGTTTTGACTTTTCTGGTTACTTATCTGTTTTGAAATACAAATTTTAGGCATATTTATTCTAAAGCACCATGTACTTCATAGCTATTTGTTGTAAACTCACATATAAAACCATTCTGTATCTCGAATGTGATACCAACTATTATTTTTCTTACTGATTTTGAAGATAAATGTCCTTCCATTTGACACCAAAAGTCAAAACTAGTAAAATTTTAATGAATTGGGTACTTTTTGTAAAGGGAAAAACATCTCAAGTGCATTTCATCACATTTAAGATAGGCTGTTTTTTATTATTTTTTTGTTTGTCTGAAGGAATTCAAGAAGGTGAATTGGGAACGTCATGAATATGCGAATGAATGGTTTCAAGGAGGTAGGGAAGATTTGCTGCAGAATATAACGAGGAGACCAAAAAAACAACAACGGATGGACAATACCACGACATGCACTTCAGCAGAAATGGAAATGTTCACACACCGGTTGAAAACAATTCAGCAAGAGCATAAGAGTAAGATTACTTGGATATCATACTCTGAAGAACAAATGAGAAGTTCAGTGGATGGGCTCAAGGAAATGGCCGTCAACATGGCCAATATCGCCAACAAATTGACATTGAAAAGTATTGAAAATCTTGAACATGTTAAGAAAGCAAAACTAGTTATTGAAGTTAATGGTATAGGTATAATTCATAAGTTCGTTTGACTTTTAACTACTATAGATATGATAACATACTACTTCTCATATTGAGCTCAAACAATTGACGGTTGTTTCATGGTGATCTTATAGGTAACACGGAAGGACAAACTTTGGAAGTTATTGAACTAGGTGAAGACCAAAGTGCATTAGAAGAAAACAATAACGACGTAGCAGAATCTTTCTTTCAAGAGCTAGAGATTGATTTCGATGCGGTTGAAAAATACCTGCAGATGGATGAGACTTGGATTGTCCAAAGAGAAATCATGCATTACATGTCTGCGTATCAGAAACTCGAATCAGATTGATGTGGAGAGCTTCATTTGGACGCTAGCTACTTCATGCTAAAAGAATATGTCGTCGATAACTAATCTATGGACCTTAGCACAATTAGTATATTTTCTTTGATTATTTAGAATTAATGCTCTATGCATATATATTTTCGTATCAAGTTTAGAACTTTATGATATTTGGACATGTATGTTCAGTGTAATCAGTATGGTAGTTAAGAATCAAAATTATGTAATCAAAAAATATCTGTTACTTATTTATCAAAACTACTTCTTGTTTTGATATCTAGTTCACTTCACTAATATACTACGAAAGTGTCATAGCTTTAAGATTTGTATAGTAAATATGTGTTAGACTATTTTTTAGTGGACATGACTCGTACATGTTTACAGAGTGAGTAAAATTATCGATTCAAGTAGCCTGAATTACTGATTTGGTGCCTTTTGAATCTCAAATGTTGTTAATAGAATGTGGACTAAAATTTCAGGTAAGGACGTTTGTTTGATGCTTTTCAATCTGGGTGCTTTTTAAGATGAGTTTTTGGGCTGCAATAGTAAAATGTAAAAGCAGAAACTAAATTTTTTTGATGGCTTCGCCCGGGTTTGAACCGGAGACTTTCAGTGTGTTAGACTGACGTGATAACCAACTACACCACGAAACCCTGTTGTTATGCTAAGTTTTATATTTTTATTTTGTATTTTATTTTTTTCAGTTCAGTCTCTTATATTTTCATGAATGGGTTTTTATTAAGTTTCCATTTTATTAATTCTGCTTAATTACTGAAACTTAGAGGATCTTTGATATTTTAAGTAAGTACTCCAGTATAAATGAGTGTATTAGGTAGAAATGGACTCTGATTATTAGAGTTTTACGTATGTGCAAGCTTTTATTAAGCACGCGTTACCTAATGCCAAATGTGGATCCAAGGACTAAACTTTCATGCATCCGTGAACTGCTGCCTTGCAGTCGATATTGATCACACGCGCTAGAGGAGTACTAATAAGTAGCAACATCATTGATGTGTTTGCATTTGCACAAGACCAAGCTGTTAGAACAAGTTCCATGTACATTTATGAAGGGCATTCTTAACAATTTGACCCTTTACCAAAAATAAATAAATAAATAAATAATAAAAAATAAAATGAGAACCACGCTACAAATAGCTATGAAGAACATGGTGATTTAGAATATATATGCCTAAAATTTGTATTCCAAAACAGATAAGTTTGACCTGAAAAGTCAAAACATACTCATTAGACACTTACATATATGTTGAGCTGCGAATTGAAGCTACTGAAATTTGAATGATTGAAATACATAGGCAGCACATGAGTTGCAAACTTGTTTGTGTCCCAAATGATGAAGCTAGCACGTTTAGGAAGTTTCCATGATATAAGAAGCCCGAAAACCATTAGGTTGTTTTAATTGATGAGTGAAGTCGCATTAGACTTTCCTGTGAACACACACAAAATTAACTATTCTACCACTTGATTAACAAGCACGATCCAATAATACAGATATGTGTTCTTTTATGTGACATCTTTTAAGATTGAGTCCTAGCTAAACAAGATAACAAAAAATTCTTTTTGACTTTCCGGATTTTTATCTTGCCTTTTCCCAAAAGGATTCTCCTTTTGCCCAACTTATCATTGGTAGTTTCCCCATTATGGTCCAAAAACTTGTAGTAAATTAACTAGGAAGACAGTTAACTTTCAGGAGCAGGACTCACAGGTTGCTTTTTACGGTGAAGGCGCTTGATAAGATCCTCCAAGGATTCAACCACAGCATCTGATCGAACACCAATGTCATAATTATGTCTGGCACTGAAATAGGTCAAAGCTGATACTGCAGCAAAGGACATGGATGCTACACGTAATAATCTATACCGTTGATCAATTGTTCCCAAAATGGAGCTATAACCAGCCTTACGTATGTGCTCAAAATCATACGGGGCTATAGAATAGGTAAGACCTGCCGCACCTGTACCCGTAATAAGAGCTAGATATAATGCATATAAGCCCTTTGCTTGCCTACTCGTTCCTGTGAAGAGCTTATCACTATGAGGAACCATACGGCTTGTTTTGCAATATAATGCAAAATCCTCACAGCTGTGTTTAGAGACATCGTTTGGTTTAAGTCCATTGTTTATTATCAAATCCGCTCTTTTAGTTACTTCTTTGGGTGGTAATGAATGTGCCGTGGTACATGTGCCAGGGACTTTCAGCATATGCTCAATTGCTCCTACTCCATACCGATAGCGACGCAGAGGCCTACCCTCCCTGAAACATCTCATACAAATTTTAGACACCGAAGTGTTATCAGGAAGCCCATGTTGACACCCAGTAGTTTTATACGGACAAGAAGTACGCTCACGTGGATAGGTAACATTGATAAGCAAGTTTTCACCCATATAAATCCCTGTACCAAAATGTGTTTTATGCAACACAAAACTTCATTAGGATCTCATAAACAAGATGAAAGCATTAGCATATAAAATGTACCTTACTTGTCACAAATTCCAATCTGTGTAACAAACTTTTTTTTTCAATTCATGTACTAAACTTTCAAAAATCGTCACTTTGGTGTATTTTCAGACCATTTTACCCTTCAATTTATTAAGACTCCTTTTATTGGAGAGGGGTAAAATGGTCCAAAAATACAACAGATTAACGATTTTTGAAAGTTTAGTACATGAATTTGCAAAAAAAAAAGTTTGTTAAACATATATGAAATTTGTGACAAGTAAGATACATTTTAAGTAAATTAGCCCAAAAGAAAAATTCCCAATGTTACACTAAAACTATCAAAAAAGTTATTAAGCGGGTTCAGCTATAATTTTATTCTTTAAAACACATACTCGCCGGAAAAAAAAAAAACCACTCCTATATATATTGTGCTTACATACCATGGTGATTAGAAGCAAAGCATCCTGTCCTAACATAAAGATGGTCACCTTTATTGAGTTCCCATTCATACACTCTATGAGACAAAAAACGTTTAACTCTCGAAAAGTTTTCCATTTCAATCGCAAGCGGCCGAACAAAGTTTTTCCCTAGGTTGCACAATGCAAGAAGCAAATTAATTGATGAACACGAAAACTTGGTAGTGTTTGTTTTCTTCTTTCTTGCGCTGCAAGCTAAAATCTGTGTATATAGTAAAAACCCAACTTTTCTTGCGTTGGAGGCTAAAATAATGTATGGTTTGTTTGAGAAATTATTTTTGTTTAAAAAGGAGTAAGACTAGAAAAAAGGAAAAAGAATAGATAGAAAAGGTCTAACATTTAACCAAAAATTGGAAAAGATGAGATTTGGCTAAAAATAGAAAGGATTTTGTTTGAAAGAGAATATTTTGAAAGATTTCGATATCGATGTCAAAATAAAACAAAAGAGAAAGAAAGGAATATGTGAGAAAGTAATCAAAAGAGTTTTGCTTTGCTATAAAAAATAATAGGTTTTATTTTCATAAAAAGTTTGCCTTGCTTACTATGAAGATAAATAGATCGAACATTCGATCATTTAACGTAAGCGGCTCGTTTGAATGCCCGGTCTTTCTCTATCATTAACTCAACGTCGTCTTAGCTACACCTCGCATTTCTCACATAACAAATATAGGAAAAAAAATCATGTTGAAAACGAAAACTCTCATTTGTTGAAGTGGAGCATAGTGCGCTTTAGGCGCCGAGCGAGAAAAGTCTCCTAACCCAAGTCCTTCATGTATCATTTTCAACACTAAATTGTACATATACATTAGACGTAGTGGACAAATATATGAAAAAAATCATTAACTCAACGTCGTCTTAGCTACACCTCGCATTCTCACGGAACAAATATATGAAAAAAAATCATTTTAAAAACGTTCCTAACCCAAGTCCTTCATGTATCATTTTCAACACTAAATTGCATATATACATTAGACGTAGTGGACAACGTCATCTAATCATATATATAGAAGAGATCAAATAAAAAGACAAATATTCGTGAAATATATACAAAAGATTTTTAAGAAAAATAAATTCTCGAAATATTCTAAAAAAATTCCACAAAATCGTGTATATTGGTGCATATAAAAAAAATTGTGAATGAAGTTTTTCTAATGAGTAAGTCCAAAATACATCTATGTGGTTTGCCCTTTGGCTCGCTTTACATCCCTAGTCACATGGGGGACTTAACGGGGATATCTTTGCACCATTCGTCCTAAGGGATGATTTTGTGCCAACTTTACTAACGGAGGGATGTAATTGTTCCAAAAAAAAGTTTAGGGATGTAAAGCGAGCCAAAGTGCAAACCACAGAGATGTATTTTGGACTTTACTCTTTTCTAATTTTGTGTTTTTAAACTTTTTAATGTACAAAAAACAAAATTTTAATGCACAAAATTTTCAATTTGTTATATTTTCAAAACAAAACAAAATGAGAATCTGATACTCCGTAATTTACGTCATAATTTGATGGTTGGCATATTTTGTTGTGGGTGAAAATTAAAGATGACGTCTTTTTCGAGTCTGCATCTAGCTAATATATTTTGTTAAGGGTCAAAGCAATTAATATCTTTCAATTTCACTGATCTGCTAATATGACTGTTGGTAGTAGGTTACCAAGTCACCTTGGCGAAAAATTTGCGATTAGTCCTCTAGGACTAACGACCGTTAACTATATGATAACGATCAGTTAAAAAACTTTAAAAAAATTTTACTTTTTTTAAAAATTTCAAAAATTTTACGTTTTTTTAAATTTAGAAAAAAAAAAAAAAAAAAAAAAATTAAAATTTTACGTTTTTTTAAAAAATCTTACGTTTTAAAAAAATAATTTAACTTTAAAAAATTAAAAATTTTGTACGTTTTTTTTAAAAAAAAATTCGTTTTTTTTAAAAAAATTTTACGTTTTTTTTAAAAAAATTTTCGTTTTTTTTTTTTTTTTAATTTTATTGTTTTTTTTTTAAAAATTACATTTTTTAAATTTTTAAAAAATTAATTTTTTTTTAATATTTTATGTTTTTTTTATAAAGTTTACGTTTTCTAAAAAAATTTTAAAGTTTTTTTTTTTTTTTTTTTTTTTTTAACGTTATCATCTAGCTAACGGTCGTTAGTCCTAGAGGACTAACTGCGCAAATTTTTCGCCAAGGTGACCCAGTAACCTACTACCAACAGGTCATATTAACTAGATCAGTGAAATTTGAAAATATATTAGCTACTTTGACCTTTCGTAAAATATATTACTAGATGTGTAATTAAAAAAGACGTTCGTCTTTTACTTTCACCCTTTTGTTGTTGAGTGTTAACCTACAAACAACATGAAAAAAATAGTGAACATATATAAAAATTTATGTTTTGAATCGCTTTGCTGTTTGTAAAATAGAAATGTCAGATATTGGAATTTGAAAGAAAGAAAATTGATGCCCGGCGTATAACTTACAGAAAACACATTTTGTTGGAAGATGCATCATATTAGCGTTTTCTTTCTCGAGGCTTTCAAGCAAAAAAAAGAAAGGCACAGGCAACAAATGTTTAGAAAAAAAATTATTGTAATGTTTTACTCCTTTTAATGTTTTAATTTTATTGTAATGTTCACTAGTTTAGTCTTTTTAATGTTTTAATTTTATTGTAATGTTTTAATTATTAATGAAATTTTAATTAATGTTTTAAAAATGTTTAGAAAAAGAATTGGATGATGGTCGCTTTTACTGTGGCAAAAATCGTCCAGTGTCGAGAGAAAAAATGCTGTGACCCAGAAATGGTAGTCGCTTGTAGTGGGTAGCCAAGAGCGTCGGTGTCATATGAGGTTAAACTTCATCGTCATACGTCGCCACCACATCAAGATCCCATTTTTTCACAACTAACCACAACAAACCCTCCTCACTCATATAAACCTCAACCTCTTCGTTTGGGGTCACCACTACCACTTTATTTTTTATTCAATAAAACCACACACACAAACACACACTACACACACTAGAAACACACATACAAACGCTACAAATATTTCTTGGTCCCACCTTTGCGGTTTCTTCCTCTCGTCGTCCTCACGATTTTGTCATCAACGGCGACGTGGCGAGCCACCCGGTGTGGCGGCGGGCACGGCTAGCCTCCATTCGATGTGTGATGGACGATTTCGTCCACACCGGATGCTATAAGAACACATGTATTTGCATGGAATGAAACACACAAATCACTCCACTTTTTCAAATAATTATGATAAGTTCACATTTTAAACCAACTTTCACAATGTTTCAAATCAAAAGCATTTACTCATTCATTGTCGATTGTCACCTTTCATACGAAGAATCTTTTTCATATATCAAACATAGCAAAAGAAAACAATAATACATGAAGGTATTAATAGCAATCTATTTAATTATGGTCACATGTTTAACCATTATAGTAATAATATGAAAGAATGAGATACTCACAAGAATCTTTTTCATATATCAAACATAGCAAAAGAAAACAATAATACATGAAGGTATTAATAGCAATCTATTTAATTATGGTCACATGTTTAACCATTATAGTAATAATATGAAAGAATGAGATACTTACATCATAAAGTAAAATTACTTGTTTCCAATTATTATTTTTATAAAAGAGTTCGTTCAACCATCAAATTGTAAACTTTAGAAAGTGTTGTATTTCATTTTGGTGATTCTTGTAAAATGGGTGATTTGGAGTTCAAGAAGCCACTTTTGAATAAAGTGTATTATCAAAGTTGTCCCGGGTGTATTTTCGACAAGAAAAAAGAGATGCAAACTGGGTTACCAATTACGGAACTGTTGTGTATATGGATTGTGCCGCTTTGTGTTGGTAAGTGACTATGTGTTTGTATTAGTTTATTTTCTTTGTATTGTAAAATTGCTGAACTAGGGAAGAAAAGGACCATCAGAAGCCTTTTTAATCATTTTCGTTCAAATGATATGATGCATGGAATAGTATAAAAGGATAAACAGAACTATGTAGGAAGCGATTTCTTATAATTATGTTACTTGAACAATTTTGATGATTTCGAAACAGGACAAATGGACGTTAACTGTTGTTCTTGTGAGGATACACCAGAAAACATGTTTTCGGCCACTTAAACTTCTTTGGTTGCATTTAAGGATACAAGTTAAGGAATATTGCGGATTGTGTTGAATAAGACTTGAATCATTTAACTTCCAATATATTTCAATTGGCCTTTGGATTACCTTTTAATTCAAGAACATAGGTGCGATCACACTTGCTTTTCACTTGGTCTTATTTGATGCATAGTGGATAGGATAAAAAACCAATTTATTGTTTTTTAAGAAATTATTTACCAAACTAATAAATATTGACTAATGTATGATGCCACTTTCCAATCTTAATAATACAAATCAAAAAGTGAAAATAGAAAAGAAAGAAAAAACTCTATTTTTACTCGTGAATCGTCATCTTTAAAAAGCTTTTACAAAACAAAGATACAATTTTATATTACATGCATGTATTTACTATTGAGTTTAACTAGATTATCGTTACTATAATTATTACTCCGTAGTATGGATCTTCATTTAAACGGCCTCGTATGCTGTCTATGTTATTGTCTTGTATGCTTATTTAGCTGATTTTTTATTAATATTATATTATTTACGACTTTAAGTACGAGATTAGTTGTACGTTTATTGTTATTTTAATACGTTTGCCACAAGAAAAAGAAGGACGAATCATGTGAATGTCGTTTTATATATGATTCGTAATGTTGATTTTGGCATATTGTTGAGAATTGATTTTATTGAATTCAATGACGAATTTTCTGATGAATAGATGGAAGTTTTAGACGTAGTTGGAGATAAAATTGAAGCACTAAATATGGACAAAGATGACATTAATTAGGCATGATAATTTCATGACATCAATTTTGTTGGTTTTTGTGTTTTGAAACTAATTTACCGTTTCAATTTGTTTTTGTGTGCCATCTTGATATTATGCACAAATCTACTCTTTTGTTTGATGACTTTAGAATATATATTTTGCCAAGTTCTATAATAGTTCTAAACATCGTTTGATACACAATAAAGTAATAATATCACCGTCTCCATGAAATATATGACATTATCAACTAGTTTTGGTGAATCAACTTATTAATGAGTTAAAAAAGCAACGAGAATGATTCTCGTACAATAAAAGGATCTTCACTCTCTCTCATTGATTTACTATGATTTATTTTAATGAAATGGACAAAATTTAAGAGTTAAGGAAAACACTATATAATAGTCAATATTTTTGAACAAGCCACATAATGGCAAATAAGTTTTTTTTAAAGCAATTGGTTGGGTAAATAGGGGTGAAAGCCGAGCCGAAATGAGAAGCAAATAAGTTTTTTAAATATAGAAAATATATATCGTATATATTTCAATTGGTCGAGCTCGATTATTAAATGAGCCCAAACTTAGGCTCGAGCTCGGCTCGAGCTCATTTAGGCTCATTTAGGCTCAATTTTACCGAATCCCAGCTTTTCACGAATGGCCACTCGCTTCCACCCCTAGGTAAAAACTCAAATGAGAAATCAAGTGGAGCTTACAATACAATATAATATACAACTTTTCTATCCTAAATTTAAATTGTCTCTAACAAAATGTTGATTTTTGAATAAGTTATTCTTGATGTCTGTTTATGACTTCTAGTTCCAAATTTCCTTCTCAGCACTGCCAATATCATTTCTCTTTCCATTTCTTTATTTCATGGTGAGTCTACTTACTTGTGTCACTGTTTTGTTTCACATTTTTATGCTTAGTCATTATAGCAATCTTTACCTTGATTTGGGTTGTAGATAAAAGATTTTAACATTGCGGAGAAAGAGGAGGACATTGGTTACTATGCAGGCTTTGTTGGTAACAAACTTTTGGCTATTGTGTATCATAAATCAATGACATGGGTTCATTGATGATCATTTAATAATGTCTTTCAACTTTGTGAAGGGTCTGCATATATGATTGGAAGGGCACTGACATCCATTTTTTGGGGAGTCGTGGCTGATCGATATGGTCGAAAACCAGTTATTATTTTGGGCACTTCAACGATGTAGGCAACTAATTTAATGACTTAAAATGTTTGGATCACCATTGCATAAAGCTTTTCCTCTTATATACCTTGAAAATGTTACCTTGTTCGTGGTTATTTTCAACACACTTTTGGTTTTAGCACAAACTATTCGATGGCTATAATTACAAGGTTTTTGCTTGGCTTTCTAAATGGGCTACTTGGACCGATAAAGGTATTCCATATCCTCATTTTTATACTACTTCAAGTAGCTACAAAGATTATTTTTAGATTTTGTTATTCAAGACTATATTAGCTTCAGATATGCTTACTTGTAAAATGTCTTTGAGATGAGAAACAATTTGCTATAAACAGGCATATGCATGTGAACTTTTCCTCGAGGAACATCAAGCTTTAGGATTGTCAGCCGTAAGCATTTTCCCTTTACTTTGTTACATACATTTCTTATTCGACAAAAGAGATCAACTTCAAGTTGATTCCGATTCGATCGGCCATCATTGTTTCTTAGAATCAAGCATAAAATCAACCTTGCCAATGGTAATTTTTTTTTTGTGATAAGTATTTCCTTACATTGGTATTAATTTCGAGTTTAGTACATCATGGGGCTTAGGACCGATCATTGGACCATCTTTGGGAGGCTACCTTGCGCAGGTTTATATTTTCTCTTGTATCTATTTATGCAATAGATGCTTTACATATATCCAAAATTCCAAAGTCTTGTTAACGTCGTGAAAACTTATGGAAAGAAGGGTATTCTGTGTCCAATTCACACCTTCAAATTTAGGGATCAGAATCTTGTTATCAGATTCATTGATCATTTTTTCAGGCTATTAATATCTTAGGAAAAACTCAATATTTTGTGGATACATACACACGTACATATATGTGTGTATATGACTATACAAGGATAGTTTTGGTGTTATTTTGCTTTGAAATTTGACTGAATGCATGAAGAGTGTGCAAGCTTCTTGTTGAGTTGTACGTCAACAAAAACGATTATATTATTAATGGTTTGGCTTATAGATAATCATTATTTTAACTATCTCCATGGAGTAAGTACTGCATGAGAAACAATTTATGTTCTGAGTTCTGACTGACACAAATTACATCTTTACGGTTATGGATCCTAAATCTGAACAACATAAACTTATCAAATTATTAAAAACTTGAATTTATCGAGAAGCATGGACACATGGTGGTACATTTTTTTTCTTAAATTATGCTCTTATTATATGTTGAAATCCCGATAAATATCATGTTCTCTTTTTCTATTTTTTGTGTTTTATCGCATTAAGCCCGCAGAGAAATTTCCAGGTTGGGTGACTTCAGATTCTCTATTGGGGAGGTACTGTTGCTCCTTCTTTAACTTAATTATCAAACAAATAGTGATCATGTTGTCAATATCATTATTGTTATTGAATTCAGTTTTTAGTGAAGACACTTTGCAACTATGACTTGTGATGCAGATTTCCATACTTATTGCCTTGTCTGAGCATATCGGTTTTCGCACTTTTTGTGACCGTCGGTGCATTTTGGCTTCCGGTCAGTTTCTTATACAATACCATATCTTGATATCTCCGTAAAAAATCAGATTATATATATATATATATATAGTGTATCTTTATTTTGAGAACCTTATTAAGTGCGAGAACTATGAGAACCCTCATTGAACCGTTAGATTGTTTAATCAATGGCTCTAATTAAATGTGCTATTAATGTAAATAATTAAAAGATTAGGCCATTAATTAAAAAACTGCAAGGGCAATTTAGGTATTTGTATTATCCCTTAAAAATTGTCATATCTCTCTCTAAATATAATTTAAACCTCATTGTTAAAAAAACGTTTCATTCATCTCTCTCTTAAAAAACCTATCTCATTCATCTCTCTCACATAACAGCCTCCCACCATCATAGACTAAACCGCCGCCACCAACTGATAAAATAACCACCCCCACCACCAACGAATAAACCACCGCCGCCACCAAGAACCGTCAACGTCTCAGATGGTTCGTCTGGATCTTCATTTGTGTTATCCTCCTCGAAAAGAACAAAAAATCATATGGATCTTCGTTTTAATTTTCGGACTGTTCGTTGTGAACTGTAATATAAGGTTAGATTTCATATTTTATTTTAATTTTTGGACTCATATGGATATTGCCGCTTTTGTTAGTGAATGAAACAATCTGATCGATAGGTTTTTTAATTTTCTGGACTCATAAAATCGTTTTTTAATTGCCGCATTTTTGACTCATATGGATATTGCCGCTTTTGGACTCAGATGGTTGAATGATGTGTTGAAAGTGGATGGTGTGGGGTTGGTTTTTATTAGTGGTTCGTCGATTGATACGTATCATTCGGATACGGGCTTTGTTGATCCTGTTTCGGTTTATTTTCTGGATTATACAGAGGAGGATCTTAGGCACATGTATGTTTCTTGAGTAAGTGGTTGTAGTTATAAGTTTTGTATTCCGTATATTAATTGTTGTTTGCTTTTATGCTTATTGTATTCCGTATATTAATTGTTATAAGTTTTGTATCCCGTATATTAATTGTTGTTTGCTTTTAGGCACATGTATGTTTCTTAGGCACATGTATGTTTCTTGAGTAAGATTATACGGAGGAGGATCTTAGGCACATGTATGTATTCCCTATATTAATTGTTGTTTTCTTGAACATGTAACTACAGAGTCATCTATTTATTTTATTTATAGTTGTTTGATTTACTTATACGAAGTGAAGTAATAGTTGAAATATAAGAACAAAGATATACGGTTAAGATGTTTATTCTTGGTTTAACATGTATGTTTTTAACATGTTTGTTCTTGGTTTAACATGTATGTTCTTGGCTTAACATGTATGTTTTTAACGTGGTTATACAAATAACTTTAATTTAATGGTTAAATGCTAATTTAAATAAGAGTCACTCTAAACATGTATGCTAAAAACATATATGTTTTACAACATGTATGTTTTAAAAACATGTATGTTATAAAAAAAACTTGTGTTATCAAACATGTATGTTTTAATTGTTTTTGTTCATGCTTGTTTCAGATTGATGAAAATAACGATATCATTGAAGACCGAGAAGTGGATGAATACAAATATACATGAAGATAATTTGCGACTTTTGAAGATATACGATTATTGCATATGTGTTTTTTGTACTTGTAATTAAATGAAATGTAACATTTAAGTATACGAATCTTGTTTTTTCTTTTATAATGGTTCATGTTTTTTTATTTATGCTTCAAACTTCAAAAAAATAATAATAATGCTAGCAAAAAAATACATGTACTTCACCAAAAAAATCATGCTTAAAAAAAATATACATGTACTTCACTAAAAAAATCATGCTTAAAAACATGCAAAAACATACATGTACTTCACTAAAAAAATCATGCAAAAAACATACATGTACTTCACTAAAAAAATGCATATGCTTTAAAAAAAAAAAAAAAAAAAAAAAATTCGAAAATTTAGGAATGATTTAAATCGGATTTAATAAAAAAATAAAAATGTATAAAAATTGTATTTTACTATAATACCCTTTGGATTAATAATAAATTTTAATATTTAAAAATCTCATTGGTTTAGAAGGTTCTCATAGTTCTCGTGACTTACATGTGCTTCTCGAATAAAGGTCCCCTATATATATATATATATATATATATATATATATATATATATATATATATATATATATATATATATATATATATATATTTATATATTAACTTGATATCTTTGATTTAACATTACGAATTAAATTTCAAACTTCCGTCTCCATGTTTTCTAAATATGTTCCTGATTTGAAATAATGTGATATTACACTGGAACAAAGAAATGATTTAGATACCGGTATATAAACTGTGAAAAAATGGTAGATTGTGTGGTAAAACTCGAGTGCACGTTTAAACCGAAGTACATGTTGACAAATTTGGTTGATCGTAAATTGAAGATTAATATGTCTTAAGAACTAAATATGAGGTTTAACATTAATCAACTGAGTTATGAAGTATGAATGACTTCATTACCGTTTTCATTTTCAACCTAGTGCTTCTGAAATGGAATTATCATTTTACAAACTGCAGGAGACATTACACATCCATAAGAAATATGAGATGGAGTCTGCTTCCTATGTACCTGATGCCGAGGAAATGAAATATGAAGAAAAGGATTCTATTTTAATAAGCCTTCTTAACAACTGGCCACTAATGTCTTCTATCATTGTCTATTGCGTTTTTTCACTTCATGACATGGCTTACTCAGAGGTAGCTTTAAGATATGATTAGTTAATACATAACATGTTTTTAAATGATTAAATCCATTAATACATAACATGTTTTTAAATGATTAAATCCGCTCTTAACATAATCATTGCATATCAAATTTTCTTCCCCTAACTCATTCTTTCAAGGAAATGGATAAGTGCATTTTGCACAAATAAGCAAATTTTACCGTAACCCGTGCCTTGGGTAATTTGGTTATCATGGACCCACTCATTAAGATAGTTTGTTCTTCCAAAGTAAGTGTCATTATCATAATAACAATGGTTAGTTTGCAATAAAAAATTATATACGATGGGTTGGAAATTAGGAAGTCACATGCTCCACAAACTAATAGCTCACATAAAATTTCCGGATATCTACTATTCATACGTTTTAACTTATAACCTGATGTTCCCATATATTGTATACAGATATTCTCCTTGTGGGCTGTGAGTCCTAAAATTTTGGGGGGACTGAACTATTCTACTAAGGATGTTGGCACGGTCCTGTCTATGTCAGGTGAGACCATATTTTCAAGCTGAAGTTAATTTCTAAGGAGTCATTGAATTTTCATGTTATTGTAAGAATGTAGAAGTTCGGACAATTCTAAAACCTTGAATGCAATATAAACATCACACTCTTCGTAATTCATTCTTGCAAATTGTAGTATTTCTTTATTATATTTTATAGCACTACCATGATTCATTTACACTAAAAAGCTAGGTATCGTTGATATTTGAAGTCAATAACTATTGCTGAAAGACATGACTATAAATATCATAGCACTTTTTAGTTCTAGATGCCTAGTCAACATTGCAATTATTTTCAAATGAGGGAGTACCTTACTCTAACAAAATTGCTTAGTTAATCAATGATTTATGTTTATGTTATTTATCTTTTTTTTTATTTATTTATTATTTTCTTTTGAGAAATATACCAATCAACATGTACTTGTAGGGATTGGCCTCCTCGTGTTTCAGACCACATTATATCCATATATGGAGAGGATATTTGGCCCCGTCGTTGTAGCACGCATATGTGGAGTAAGAAATCTTTCTCTAGATTCATTATATGTCTATTAATTTTAGTCCTTTTAGTGTTAATGTCAAACATGCAAATAAAAAGAAATGTAATGGCCATTGCTGTGGAAACACATTTTCTTCTTTATGTATTGTTTTTAAGCAATTATGCATTCATACTAGATTTAATAAAGATGTCATATAAATATAAAATTTAGGTAGTTTATTTGACTACCCACTAGTGAGGAGGGAACAAGAATTTATATAATTTAGTTGTTTCTTATGATGACACAACTTTCTTCTGTGTAGGTTTTATCTATACCTCTACTTACATGTTATCCATACATAGCGATGTTATCTGGCTTCATTCTCTCATTCACATTAAATTGTGCATCAATCGCGAAGAGTGTTTTATCGGTAAATGCTTGTCTTTTTCACCCTGTTTATGTGCAAATTTATCAATTTGTGCAAAACTATAGAAAGCTAGGTAAACAGGTAAAAAATGCTTTAAAACTTGCATAATATCTACAAGTGTTTAAAACCTCTTATAATGCCTTTAATAGTAATAAATATTTGAAAATGATATTTTTAGAGTTTTTGTAATCATCTTTGTATATTAATTACTTATAAAGTTTAGAAGAAAATGAACAAACTGAGTGCTTTGCCGTACTGTTTTGCTTTTGACTTTTCCAAATCACTTTCCCGTTTGACCCATTACCCAAGTGATCAAGTGCTAGTTTTTCCAACTATGGTAGTCGGTTTCCATTAACTATCATGAACAAACTTATCTTTTATTGTTGTTCCCCGTTCACTATCGTTTAAAACAACTTTTAAGTTTATAAAACAAGTTAATAGTGAACTATGACCTAAATTAACATAAGAAAAGCACACTAAGTAATTTTCAACATCATATTCTTATTAGAAATAAACCACAAAGAATACGTTACCCAAGTACTTGCGAATAGTACTTGGGATTGAAATGACAAAGTTGGGTGACTCCTCTAAGCTCGGGCTAAGTCCGAGCACAACTCTTAGAGCTCAATGAGCTATCTCAGAACTAAGTTGATTTGGAGGAGTGAAAAGATGGCTGCGTGTATGTGTGTTTTACAATTCACAAGCTTGATCTTTCCACTCCATCTCTTATGCTATTTATACATGTATGATATTTGACTCTTTCCTAAGTGACAACCGACATCATACGTAAGACAAAATATCGATGTATTTTGTCTCGCTTAAAGACTATTTTAGGTAAGAGACAAGACTACTTTCCTAAGTTCGATGACACCGAGCCCGATCTTTGCCATTCGTGAAAGTTGACTTTGGTTGATAAGGACTTCGCCTTATCCGATTCAAACTTTTCCGCCTTGTCCCGCTCTTTCTTCAATGTTTACATCCTTCGCCTTCTACTTCATTTGTCTTGATGTAAGAGTTGGAGAGTCTTAGGATTCAGTGAGTTATTGTCATCACCACCGAATCCATCATCTTCTTCTTGACTCGCCTTCACCCTTTAAGTTCTCGCCATCGAGTGGAGAGACTTCTTCTTCGCCTCGTCGAGTATCCGAAGATGACTCACCGAGAGGCTAAGCACTCAATGACTGATTAGTGTTTAACGGACTAAACACTTGGGCTATTTTCTATTCAAATCCTAGATTAAGGGTTTGGGTATTTATTGAACCCAACATTTATAAATAAAGTGTTGCTAAGTCAAAACCCACAGTTCTACATGATTACAATCCTAGTATACGACTATCTATCTAATTTGTAATTGACTTTTACATTATTTCTATCATAATTTAGCTTTCCATTTCTACCGATTTCTATTGTAACTGGATGTTCATGCTTTAAAAATAGCTAGCGTGGTAATATAGTCACTTATTCTTTATTAAAGATTTTTTTGTTATAATATAGTTTCAAGTTTCCAAATGAACCGTTAAACTGTAAACACAGGATCAACACCAAAGAGCTGCAGCCAATGGTATAGCCATGACTTTACAGTCAATTTGTAAAACAGTGGGTCCTGTGTGTGGAGGAGCACTGTGAGTACTCATTTCTTCATACTTATTTCCCAAATTCTGATCAAGTTGAGTAACTAAGGCTTACAATCACAAACTATTAAATCTCATTTCTCTATATAATTTTTGTAGTTTGTCATGGTCCCAAAAGAGACTAAATACAACTTTTCTTCCAGGTACTTTCTTTTCACTCCATTATGTTTAGTAAATCATATTTTATGAATCTTGGTTAGACATTAAAAGTTATGGAATTTAAATCTAAAATTTAATCATATTACCTTAGCATTGTATGTTTAAACTTCCATGTATAAGACAACCTTATATAATGTGTCAAGAGAGTCGGGATCAAATGAGAAAAGAAAAACTTAAAATGAGAAGGATGAGAAGTAAGTATAAGTGTATAACCACACATTCGAGATGCATCGACTTGTATTATATGCATCTCTATTAATCTATATGCATCCTAATGTATTTTCTAGCTCAAATTAAATACATATACATGTATTAGATGCATTTCATCAAATTAGGTGAATCATATTTTTAGTCCTTCAAATTTAAAATGTGGTTCTAGTGATATATATATACTAGCGAAGGTACCTGCGACGACGCGGCGGGCACTGCATTAAAGTTTTCGGCAAACAAATGTTATTTTGTTTTGGGCTGCTGGATTTCAGATTTATGTTTTGAAAGCTTAATTATATTGTACATTGTGGTTAAATAGTTGTATATTTTGATGAAGAGGCGAATTAAATTGTGTATTAATTGTATGTGTTGAATGAATAATGGTTTTTTAATTTTATTTGTGTTTAAAATACTTGTAACTTATGCTTTTTTACTTGTAGTTGATTAAAAATATTGTATTTGTACATTGTGCTTAGATAATTGTATATATTGGTGAAGAGGTGTTTTAATTATGTATTAATTATATGTAAGATATAACGTTTTTGTAGTTTGATTTGTGCTTTAAATACTTATAAATTATGTTTTTTTGACTTGTATTTGCTTAAAATTTATTTTAGGTAGTCTTAAAAATTAAATATGAAGGAGGTGCATTTAGTTCAAGTCGATGCATGTCAAATGTGTGGTTATAGTTATTTCTTATCTTTATCATTTTAAGTTTTTTTTTCATATGTATTATTGTTTGCATAAAACACTAACATCCTAGACAAATTCTAGCATTTATAGTGTTTTCACAATAAATGGTACTCGTGAAAGTCTAAGCTAGGTCATACATATAAACAAGTAGGTCGACCAATAACCCATATAAAGAACCGTTTGTAAACAAATAAGGTTACTTCAATGGAATATCCATACAAAGAAAACATCCTCTTTAAATAATGTATTAAGCTTCTATGAGAGATGTTGCCTAAAAAGACATAACATCTAAAACTAGTTAGATTTACTTTTATTTTATTTTATTGCAGGCGACCAACTGATATTTTTCATCCTGAATATAATTGAGGGAATTGGAGTTCTATTGACGTGCAAACTGTTCTTGGTCACAAACCATTACTAGCAGAAAATGCCGGAGTAAAGCTTGAATTCAGAATCTGTAGCTCTTAAACAATCTTTGTGGACTTTTGATAACAATATAAGCTATATTGGCTATTTGCGTATATTGTACTACTAGTTGCATACTCTCTGCAAGGATCGGGTTTTGATATAAATTTTACTTAATGTGTTTTGACATATTATATATCTAAATTTTAATTCTAATGCATTGTATACTATCTAATTTGAATAACACAATTGGTTTAGAATGTAAACTAGTTTTAGATCAGCTCTAGGCTTTGGGTTTAATTGTCGCTATATTAATTTTGGGTTGATAAAAATATTTATTATAGTTTGGGTGTATTTTTTGTATAATATGAATATACCATGCTCATAAAAATAAAATACTGTGAATAAAATAATACTTTAAAATAATATAATATGAATAAAATAAGGTTAACTGGTTGACTAAAATAGTTAAACAAAAAATAACTCATTTATGTTTATTAATATAAAATAGTATACATACATAATTATATTTATCTCGTAATACTAATCAAAATCTTTCACAAAAATAATTTCATAAAATTTGAATACCATACAAATGGGGAACAAATAAAGTTTGTTTTTAGGAAAAAATATAAGATATATATAAAAATAAAAATGACGAAATATTATTAAACTTAAATAACTATTACTAATATTAGTCATATCATATATATTTATTACTATAAAACAGATTATACTAACATAAAAATTGCATTTTGACTATCATTAACCATTATGTATATCAGAATACAATAAATCTCATATTAGAAAAAACTATTGTCAAATTTTGTTATTTTTTATACAAACTGATATAAGTAGAAACATCATGTAACACCCCCAGAATACGGTTCAACGGAAGACTTACTAGCATTGGGGTGCCAAATAAACATCAGAGTCGGAATAATCCATGACCATGCCAATGCCTCCAAGCGCCTCCCAAATCAACTGCCTAAGCCTAAACACATCAAATACCTGAGAAAACATGCTAAAGAGGTCAGCAAAAAGCTGGTGAGTTCATAGGTTTAAGTAAATAACATAGTATATGGACCAAATAGTGAAAAATATCTTATTACGCAAGTAAGTCATAGCATAAGCAATCATCATATCCAAAACCCAAACCAACAAAGATGTTATACGTCGTGGCAAATTTTGCAACCACAAATCCAGGTGCCACCCTGGCAAGTCGGGCAAACAAGTCCAAGACGGGGCGGTCAACCACGATAGATCTACCTACAACATGAATAAAATACCTAACAATTGGCAAGATATAGTGAGGCTAAACCTTAGCCTAGACTTCGTAATAAGCGCAAACAAAGCATAGTTTTATAGAAAGGTCCAGTCAAACAAGAGCATACTTTTCACCACAAGAATTTATAAACAAAGTGCGAATAAAAGTGGGGCTATAAAACTCACCTTAGTCCAGCAAAATGCACAAGAATCAACAGGAACAAGAAGTGTATCGACTATCAGAAATCAGCAACTACTTAACTCGGCACGACCTAAAATCATAGACTTGCTTAGATTATGACTCCATTCAATAGTTCCCAAACCCGAATGTAATCCAGTTTTTATTTCAAAAACTCTTTCTCCAAATAGTTTTCTAGTGTTTGGTATCCGCGTGTGTGTGGTGTCTACTCAACAAGATTCATGTGTACTCACGCTACTCGAAGACTCAACAAAGAAAGATCACAACAATTCTATGTGTCAAGTTGTAGTCTAATAAGTCCCTTGAACATATTGTCAAAACTTATCGAATTCGTCAATTCGATAAACCTTACAATATAATCGCCTTACTTATTATTCCGAAACTATACCACGTCCTAGGGCGTCGTAGGATAAGTGGTGTAAAACCCTGAAAATCTAAAACGTGTGAAATGACTATTTTGCCCCTCGAACTTAACGTATATAAAATACGTAAAATACGCCAAACTCATTAAATGTAATTCTAACCTAACTTGTAAATAATTACCAAACATAACATGCAAGATAAATGAAACCAAAACGCTTACGCCTAAAATACATTGTACACGTTAATATGGTGCATGGACCAAAAATATGTTTACAAATTACAAGATCATGCAAATTAATAACTTAGCCATAATATTGTATTTTGGAAGTCCATATTTTGTTTTGGTACCCATTATATTCGCCACTTAAGCCATTATCCCATCAAATTGTAACTAACATTTACACATTCAAATATGGAGAATATTTTGGTCTATCACTTTCCCCATAATCTCGGCCAAAAGAAACGCCCATTAACTCCCATTTACTTCAAATAAATCCTTTCATTCTATCATTTGGTAACCTACTTTTCTCATTCAAAACACACACTAAAACCTTAGCTATACAAAAGTGATTTAATCTTTTGTCCCTCATTCTTTCGACTATAACCGCAACAAAGAAGGGTTATAAGTTATACGAAGGGGGTATTGATCGTGAGTCTTGGTCTGCGGACATGGTGTTTTGATCATGGGTTCCCGATTCGAAGGGTGGTTTGAACGCGGCGGTTGGTTCAAGTCGTTGTAGTCGTGGTCGGTTCGAAGGAAGCTTTGGTCGTGAGTTTCTTGGTCGAGACGTTGTGGTTGTTTGACTCGATCTCATCTTTTCTTAGTGTTATTCCACCGATCGGCAAGGTAAATATATCATTCAATGCCCTTCTTTGTTTCGTTTGATTTACGCCCGGGACTCTAATATGAAGCATGCATGATGACGCTTTTAAAACCACGCATGAAAAGATTAAGTAATCACCAAGAGTCATAATATTGTCACATGATATAACTAGTGAATGATGCCATGCACATGACTTATATATAACTGTTTTCAAAACTTTCAACCTCATATACTCATACACATTTTCTTTAAATGATAACTTTGAATCATGAAAACATAACGTTTGAAATGGAGGAAGCTATATTTTCAATTACAAGAATATGTTTTAATGCTTGTTCGACCCTTTTCACCATTCGACCCATTTGCATGTTATTTCGAATCCGTTTCAACCTCCCTTGCACGACCTATATGTAATCTATTATGTATGTGTTCGACCCCTTCTTCACAATGATCATGTTTTACCTATTTTTGTATCGAGTTAAATGAGACTAAATACGTACGTATACATCTTGATTAATTTCACGTCGATAATAATTCTTACATAAGTCTCGTGTCGTCTTTGTTTTTGTGTCGTGGGGATTAAAAGGATCTAGGCATGTCTCGACTAGATTTAACACATATTAAAAGGTCATATAAACTTGGTCGGTTTAAGTTTTCGAGTTGCTAAATAGAAATGGTAAACGAGCTAGTTTAGAGTTTTAATAAGGTTTCGATTTAATAAAAGTTTAAGATTTATTTCGTAAATTATAAAACATGAAGATGATTCGTTAAAATGGTAAGGTAATGGACTAAAGCCGTAAAATGAGTAAACTTACAATATTCACACTTATCAGGAAACCTGCCTAAAATAGAAAGTTGCCTAAAAGGGAAAGCCGTCTTAAACAAGTAATCTGCTTCTCATAGAACGTTATCTAATTCATATAGGTTCCGGACGACGGGATTGACCTTATTTTCTTGGTTTTTACTTTCGTTGTGAATTGCTCAGAATAAGGTACAGATATTCTATCCCTTTTCAGTAGGGATTTCTCCTGACTATTCAATCCTTGACTTTACTTCACTTATGATACCCTTGCTATGATTCCATTTACTGTGATCCTTTGATATGATTCTGTTCGCTATGATATTCGTTTGTTATGATTATGAACTTCTGATTATGAACCTTATGATTATGAACCTTATGATTATGAACCATCTGATTATGAACCTCTGATTATGAACTTATGTTATGGAAATCTGATATGAACCTTTGACTTCTGAACCTTTGATATGAACCCTTATGATATGAATATGTTTTGACCCTTCAGTCTGATACCCGAGCCAAATATGTGTTCCTAGTCATGAAGGTAACATGACCATGTCATTGATGCACCAATGGCATGACTCAGGTGTACGAGTGATGATACACACGTCCCCATTATGATATGATTATGAGCTCACTATATGTATATGATTTGGCCACTATGATATGTTCGGGGCGTATGGATGCATCCTAGATATGATATGTTCGAGGATTTGATCCGATCGTTTGTTTATGATATGATTTATATGGTGAATGATGTCGTGTGCAATCTGGCGTCTTCACAATTCGGAGCTAGCTACTCCATTTGTTACCGAGGTCTCCTCCTATTATGTATGGTATTCCGAGGTCACCCCTCCGAATACAATGGCTACTATGATATGATATGATATGATATGTTTCCTGCTCGGGTAGATTTCGATAACCCTTACACTTTTGATAAACCTATATTGTACCTTCCGTATTCCCCAACGCACCATAATCAGTATTACTTGTTCATTACTCAATACCCTTATATGATTCACTTTACCAAGATATAGATACTCCATTACATTGATCATCACACTTTCATTCCGTTACTTTAGACTATGGTTCCATTCACGCATCGGGTTATTATATGTCATTGGATTGATTATGATATTCATGTTTATACGACTACGATTACTCGTATGATATGTATGTATGCGATATAAGATTTACATGTTGTCATCTAATGATATGCTATCTTACATTATGTGACCCTTTGATTTTTCTCGTAACCGTGCTTGTGTGAAATCGATTGTTGATCCGTTTATCTTTGTACCTCGTTCGATTAATCTCGTGGACTATGACTATCCGTGGTGTCCTTATCTACTTGTTGTTGACCGCCATGTTTGCATTTACTTTTATACTACGGTTTGATTGGGTAAATGGTTCAACTTATGAAGTCTAGCTTGTTAACTTGTTTAATTGCCCTGCTATGTATTTAATTCATTTAATTATAGTGTTCATATTGTATTCCTACTTGTTACGTGAAACTGCCATGTTTTGACTACCGTTATAATCTTGATTATGTCTTTAACTAAGGGTTTTGACTGTGTGAATTGTCATGCTCACTTATTAATTAATTGCTTACGCTTTCTGTAGACATCTGTTTGGCTTGTATGTCTCCCCGATTTCTGAATTGATTGTATGACATATATGTTGTGTGGATGCTACGCCTTCTACACTTGCTTATGTTTCGATCTTGTATGCCTGGTTTGTATGTGCTTGTTTATATGTCATCGATGCTTTGTTTTGCTTCGTTCTCCTTGTTATCTGCTCGCTTTGGATATCTCAGAAATTGTGTTCTGCAGGATCCTCATTGACTCATTATTCTCATTTCACGCTGACCGTGTTATCCGCTTCCTTTGTTTCATTTTGCATTTGATTTTATTTAGCTTTCGTTTTGTTATATCATTCACTTGGGCTTTTTAAGCTCACCGCATTTCTTTCTGCGGCGGTGTTAGGTTTGAAGATGGGCTTCGATGGGTGAGTTGGATTATCCGAGTGGACCAACCCTAGTTACCTTATCATTTGGTTTTTATTTTGTCGGGCTATTATTTGGTGATCTCATTTTATTTTAAACATTTTAGATTATGTAATTTTCCTTGTAAGTCATTGTTTAAATGACTTGATACTTTATTCTTAAAACTTCCGCTTTTAATCAGATGTTACGATATGACACGAGAATGTGACACTTCTACCCTTGTCGGGTTGGGGTGTTACAATTATGGTATCGAGCCGTTTTCGTCTTGTTGACCTTAGGATTGACCCGCGAGGACTTGGGTAGACACTAGGCTTCCGTCTGCATTACGATCTTTTCCGATTCTTTTTATTGTCATTCGATTTGACTTGATAATCTTTTGTCTTCACCGCTTTGGTCTTCTTCTCTTCACATTCGATTTTATTATTTTGTCTTCGCACATCCGTTTTGTCGATCGTTAGATGGAGACTACCGTAGAGCCAAGATGATGGTGCCGACCAGCGTTCTTTGCAACGCCCCCGAGTGGAGAGGTTCGTGGCCACACCGACCGCTGGTCTTCTTGGAGACATCGGGATGTTCTTGGAGGAAGTCGGACGGATCAACCAAAGATGCAAGGCGGAGACAAGATTCAATCGGTGGTGAGGAGATTCATCTACTTCACATGATCGAGCGCGACCGTGTTACTCCGATTTGTTTGTCATGCGTTTGTGGCGGTTTGATATTTTGCTATGTGATTTTGATCGGCATTGCTCTTCTTTGATTTGTTCGTAACTCGGTTTGAATCGTGAAGCGTTGTCTTTTAGCATTTTGTTAATATCTCAGCTTTTCTTTTGGATCGTCAGTAATGAGTCATGAGAAACCGTTTCGAGCAAGTTGGTGGCCTTCTTCTTTGGTGATATGGTAAGTTGTTTGATGTAGTTTATGTTGTATGTATGTGAATTCGGTCTGCTTTGGTATGTTACTTGATAGCGGTATGTGATATGTTTTGTGTGATTTTGGTTATGTGGTTTGTTATGACCCAGGACAGAATATGATGACAATAAGAACTTATTATGTGATGCAAGTATTATGACGCCTGATCAACGTGATAATACCGAGATCATAAAATTTGAACTTATTGAAATCATACGACATCTTGGGAAATGCCTGGGTTTGGTACGTGAATGGAATATGACTTACATCCGTTATTTGTCACTCATCATGCTCGTTTGGAATTCTGTACCTCTTCGTGAGATTCTCACCGACATCTATTACGTATAAGATTTGTACGCTTTGGAACTTATATGGTTATGATCTGTATGAAACTATGGATTGCTACGTCTTCCTTAAGCCGATACGTCTATGTGTACCTCTGCGACTTCAATTTTCGAGGACGAAAATTTTTCTTTTAGAGGGGAAGAGTTGTAAAACCCTGAAAATCTAAAACGTGTGAAATGACTATTTTGCCCCTCGAACTTAACGTATATAAAATACGTAAAATACGCCAAACTCATTAAATGTAATTCTAACCTAACTTGTAAATAATTACCAAACATAACATGCAAGATAAATGAAACCAAAACGCTTACGTCTAAAATACATTGTACACGTTAATATGGTGCATGGACCAAAAATATGTTTACAAATTACAAGATCATGCAAATTAATAACTTAGCCATAATATTGTATTTTTGGAAGTCCATATTTTGTTTTGGTACCCATTATATTCGGCCACTTAAGCCATTATCCCATCAAATTGTAACTAACATTTACACATTCAAATATGGAGAATATTTTTGGTCTATCACTTTCCCCATAATCTCGGCCAAAAGAAACGCCCATTAACTCCCATTTACTTCAAATAAATCCCTTTCATTCTATCATTTGGTAACCTACTTTTCTCATTCAAAAACACACACTAAAAACCTTAGCTATACAAAAGTGACGGCAATCTTTTTGTCCCTCATTCTTTCGACTATAAATCTGCAACAAAGAAGGGTTATAAGTTGTACGAAGGGGGTATTGATCGTGAGTCTTGGCTGCTGCAGACATGGTGTTTTGATCATGGGTTCCTGATTCGAAAGGGTGGTTTGAACGTGGCGGTTGGTTCGAAGCTGTTGTAGTCGTGGTCGGTTCGAAGGAAGCTTTGGTCGTGAGTTTCTTGGTCGAGACGTTGTGGTTGTTTGACTCGATCTCATCTTTTCTTAGTGTTATTCCACTCGATCAGCAAGGTAAATATATCATTCGAATGCCCTTCTTTGTTTCGTTTGATTTCTGTCCTGGGACTCTAATATGAAGCATGCATGATGACGTTTTAAAACCACGCATGAAAAGATTAAGTAATCACCAAGAGTCATAATATTGTCACATGATATAACTAGTGAATGATGCCATGCACATGACTTATATATAACTGTTTTCAAAACTTTCAACCCTCATATACTCATACACATTTTTCTTTAAATGATAACTTTGAATCATGAAAACATAACGTTTGAAATGGAGGAAGCTATATTTTCGACCATAAGAATATGTTTTAATGCTTGTTCGACCCTTTTCACCATTCGACCCATTTGCATGTTATTTCGAATCCGTTTCAACCTCACCTTGCACGACCTATATGTAATCTATTATGTATGTGTTCGACCCCTTCTTCACAATGATCATGTTTTACCTATTTTTGTATCGAGTTAAATGAGACTAAATACGTACGTATACATCTTGATTAATTTCACGTCGATAATAATTCTTACATAAGTCTTGTGTCGTCTTTGTTTTTGTGTCGTGGGATTAAAAGGATCTAGTCATGTCTCGACTAGATTTAACACATATTAAAAGGTCGATAAACTTGGTCGGTTTAAGTTTTCGAGTTGCTAAATAGAAATGGTAAACGAGCTAGTTTAGAGTTTTAATAAGGTTTCGATTTAATAAAAGTTTAAGATTTATTTCAGTAAATTATAAAACATGAAGATGATTCGTTAAAATGGTAAGGTAATGGACTAAAGCCGTAAAATGAGTAAACTTACAATATTCACACTTATCAGGAAACCTGCCTAAAATAGAAAGTTGCCTAAAAGGGAAAGCCGTCTTAAACAAGTAATCTGCTTCTCATAGAACGTTATCTAATTCATATAGGTTCCGGACGACGGGATTGACCTTCTTTTCTTGGTTTTTACTTTCGTTGTGAATTGCTCAGAATAAGGTGCAGATATTCTATCCCTTTTCGGTAGGGATTTCTCCTGACTATTCAATCCTTGACTTTACTTCACTTATGATACCCTTGCTATGATTCCATTTACTGTGATCCTTTGATATGATTCTGTTCGCTATGATATTCGTTTGTTATGATTATGAACTTCTGATTATGAACCTTATGATTATGAACCATCCGATTATGAACCTCGATTATGAACTTATGTTATGGAAATCGATATGAACCTTTGACTTCGAACCTTTGATATGAACCCTTATGATATGAATATGTTTTGACCCTTGACCGATACCCGAGCCAAATATGTGTTCCTAGTCATGAAGGTAACATGACCATGTCATTGATGCACCAATGGCATGACTCAGGTGTACGAGTGATGATACACCGTCCCCATTATGATATGATTATGAGCTCACTATATGTATATGATTTGGCCACTATGATATGTTCCGGGCGATGGATGCATCCTAGATATGATATGTTCGAGGATTTGATCGATCGTTTGTTTATGATATGATTTATATGGTGAATGATGTCGTGTGCAATACGCTGTCTTCACAATTCGGAGCTAGCTACTCCATTTGTTACCGAGGTCTCCTCCTATTATGTATGGTATTCCGAGGTCACCCTCCGAATACAATGGCTACTTATGATATGATATGATATGATATGTTTCCTGCTCGGGTAGATTTATAACCCTTACACTTTTGATAAACCTATATTGTACCTTCCGTATTCCCCAACGCACCATAATCAGTATTACTTGTTCATTACTCAATACCCTTATATGATTCACTTTTACCAAGATATAGATACTCCATTACATTGATCCATCACACTTTCATTCAGTTACTTAGGACTATGGTTCCATTCACGCACTGGGTTATTATATGTCATTGGATTGATTATGATATTCATGTTTATCGACTCACCGATTACTCTGTATGATATGTATGTATGCGATATAAGATTTACATGTTGTCATCTAATGATATGCTATCTTCTCGTTATGTGACCCTTTGATTTGTCCGTAACCGTGCTTGTGTGAAATTGATTGTTGATCCGCTTATCTTTTGTACCTCGTTCGATTAATCTCGTGGACTATGACTATCCGTGGTGTCCTTATCTCGCTTGTTGTTGACCCGCCATGTTTACATTTACGCTTATGCTACGGTTTGATTGGGTAAATGGTTCAACTTATGAAGTCTAGCTTGTTAACTTGTTTAATTGCCTGCTATGTATTTAATTCATTTAATTATAGTGTTCATCTTGTATTCCTACTTGTTACGTGTGTCGCCATGTTTTGACTACCGTTATGATCTTGATTATGTCTTTAACTAAGGGTTTTGACACAGTGAATTGTCATGCTCACTTATTAATTAATTGCTTACGCTTTCCTAGACATCTGTTTGGCTTGTATGTCTCCGATTTCGAATTGATTGTATGACATATATGTTGTGTGGATGCTACCGCTACACTTGCTTATGTTTCGATCTTGTATGCTGGTTTGTATGTGCTTGTTTATATGTCATCGATGTTTTGTTTTGCTTCGCTCTCCTTGTTATCTGCTCGCTTTGGATATCTCAGAAATTGTGTTCGGGATCCTCATTGACTCATTATTCTCATTTCACGCGATCGTGTTATCCGTTTCCTTTGTTTCATTTTGCATTTCAGATTTTATTTAGCTTTCGTTTTGTTATATCTGTTCACTGGGCTTTTTAAGCTCAGCCGCATTTCTTTTCCTGCGGCAGGTGTTAGGTTTGAAGATGGGCTTCGATGGGCTGAGAGTTGGATTATCTGAGTGGACCAACCCTAGTTACCTTATCATTTGGTTTTTATTTTGTCGGGCTATTGTTTGGTGATCTCATTTTATTTTAAACATTTTAGATTATGTAATATTCCTTGTAAGTCATTGTTTAAATGACTTGATACTTTATTCTTAAAACTTCCGTTTTAACTGTATGTTCTGATATGACACCAGAATGTGACACTTCTACCCTTGTCGGGTTGGGGTGTTACAAGTGGTCATTACTAAACTCTTCTGACATAACTAACGAGGTCTCATTTGATTCGTCAACCTAATAAGCTCGTTAGTTTTGTAAGTTAAGATTATTAGGCTGACTGCAGTAGTGTCGATCGACACTCGATCTCGATGGTTTGGGCGATCGATTCATGTCGATCGTCCTAGTGTGGAAGATGTCGATCGCCACAAAAAAAGAAGGTACCGGTCGTGTGGAGGATCGATAGCCTTAACATACAAAATTCTTGTAGCCGTTGCAAACTAAAAAATAAATAAAAAAATCCTACCCTATAAATACACAACATATTTACACACTTAAACTCACAAATCTAATTTCACACATTCTCTATATCCAAACCAAAAAATCCTACTCTATATTTACACACTATGAGTTTTAATTTTACGAGCTATTCATTGCCGATTCGTCATCGGATGATGAAAATGAAGTTAATACCAGTTTATGATGTTTGGGAAGATTGTTGGGAGGCTTTTCAAGCATCACAAAAGTCTCACGAACCCAAGTTAGTAGGGATCGTGTGGGTGCTCATAACCATTTAGTGGATGCTTACTTGGCGAGAACCCAAGATACGGCGATCAAGCATTCCATGATCGCTTCCGTATGAACCGACGACTATTCACACGAATTGTCCGAGATATAACCGATCATTCACCTTATTTCCAACAAACTCCTCATTGTACTGCGCATTAGGTATTTCTCCATTGATGAAGTGTACTTCGTCAATCCGTCAATTGGTATACTGAGTCAATGCGATGCTCTAGACGAATACGTGCAAATGGGTGCGTCGACAGTCGTGAAAGTGCCTCAAAAAATTTTGTGAGGCCATAATGGAGTTATATGGTGCGTAGTATTTGCGAAGCCGATGGTTAGTGACGTTGACAAACTCTATGCTCATCACTACGAAACTCATGGGTTTCCGGGATGATAGGTAGCATCGATTACGCATTGGTTGTGGGCGGTGCCGCATGCTTTAAAAGCTCAATTTTGTAGGGGTGATCACGGCACGATCCTTTCATTTTATTGGAAGCGATCGCGTCCCCAAGATTTATGGATTTGGCATGCGTTCTTTGGTGTCGCGGGATGAATAACGACGTAAATGTTTTACGCATCGCCTCTTTTCAATGATCTCAAACGGGAGAGCTCCTGGATGTGGAATTCGTTGCTAACGGCGTGCCTTATAAACGCGGATATTATCTTCTTGATGGAATATATCCTAATGGTCGGTTATTATGAAGTCCATTAAAAATCCGGGACGAATGATCACAAACGAATATTGTATAAGGCGATGCACGAAGACAAAGAAAAGATGTGGAGCGTGCTTTTGGTGTACTAAAGAAGAAGTGGCTAATGATTAAACATCCGCTAGAGGGTTTGACAAAGAGCGCCTATCGCATATAATGTACACATGCATCATATTACATAATATGATAATTCGAGACGACAGTGATATCTCCGTATTCTTTCCAAAGAAGAAGACCGTTCTTATGATCCCATGAGAACGCATGTGAATCGCTTGGAAATTACCAAGGAGATATGCGAAAAACAACTCATCTTAGCGCAAAGCCGATTTGGTGGAAGACATTTGGCGTCGTCGTAATCAAAACTAGTTTAGTCGTTGTATTGTCGTTATGTTTTAATTTTATTTGAATTATTATGTAACGTTTAATTATTAATGAAATTTTATTTTGTGTTAAAATGTTTTTTTTTAAATTAAAAAAATAAATAAATAAATAAAATGAACCAATCGCCTTATCGCAAGACCTAATCAGCGAATGTCATTTGAGAAAGAAAGGCGGCGTGGCGGGGAAAATGAGGATTGAATCACTCTTGAAGCGGCCTTAACTCCAATTATCCGTGACAAGCAAATAATCGATAGAGGAAATTTCAACGCGAACGATAAATATCTAAAGAACAAAACACCCATCTCAACCATCCATCTATTTTTGATCTGACGGAGTAGATTAAACTTTATGAAAAAACAGATGGTCATTTTTGTAAATATACAACCCCACCTAATACACTCACACACTCACACTAGACACACTCTCTCTCTCAATTCCCAAATCTCAACAAACACTCAAACCCTCACAAATATCAATAGTTTATCTTTTTTAATTTTTCCGGCGAATTGGATCTGCACTAGACGTGATGAGTGATGACATGGCAGATGATGGTGGCAGTTTATGATGGTGGTGGTGGTTGGGTGAAGGAAGGTATAACACCCAGTCTAACCCAATAATAAATTGAGATTCTTTACTCCAACAGAACAGATTTTTCAAGTGCTATTATCGAACCAGTACCCGTATCTTTTATCATTTTTATACACATATCTAATCATGTACTTAGGGAGAAAGGTACTGAAGTTACTCTCATATCGTCAAAGAGCTTCAAAAAAAAGTTGTTGGCGATGTTTGTGATCCTTGCCAGGTAAGAGAAAGGAACCAGGTCTACTAAACTTGGATTAAATCTTCTAATGTTCAAATGAATATGATACATCATGTTAGCCGGTTAGAAAGAAGTTGAATGATGAAAGGATTAACGTTTAACAAAAATCAATTTGGGTTATAAAGTGTGTTGGTTAAACTATCATTTTTGTTGCGCATTTGTATAACCAATTCAACTTAAACATACTGTATATGGTACTTGGACATAACTTTTGGAAACAAACAAGATAACAGATATATTTAATTGTGAAGTAACATTATAATATCGTGTATACATATCGTTTGAATTCTCTTAGGGCTGCAGTTAAAAAAGTGGGAATATGAAAGTAGATAAGATGCTTAGAGCTTCGGGTACGGTGGCTGTTGGCTTGAGCCAAAGCCTTCAACGCTAACCTTTGGCACGAGACTTCACACCGCAGGTGGGCTGGTGGGTCTTGGCGCCGTGGCCACCAGCTCACGCCAAACACATATATATATATACTTTTTTTGCTCTTTCTTTTGTGTTTGTGTGCTGTGTTTATGTTGTGATGTGTTTGTGTGATGTTTTCGTTTATTATTTTCTTGTTTTTTCTTTGTGTGTTTGCAGGTATGGCATGAAGAAGATGAAGAAGTGTGTGTTGTGGACTTGTGGCTGCAAGTTAAAATGATTAGGTTTACTTACTCATTTTATTGATTTTGCATTTGGGCCTTTTTAGTGACTTTGAGTTTGGGCCATGCATATGAATATACACAAGATGGGTTTGCATTTGGAATATCAACAATTATCACGAGTACATAGTTAGTCATTAGTGTTTTAACTTTTTTTTTTTTCTGTTTTTTTTAAAACAATTGTGTGCTAATAAATTTTTTTATTTAAATAAATGAAAAAAAAGAAAAGAAAAAAAATGTGGGGTTTAAGAGTGTACGATGGCATCGTAAAACCGATGTTATCTTGCAGAGAGGTTTTACGCCATACCAAACGCGGTCTTAGTGGATAAAGGTCTTTGAGCAGACCGCTTTTTCTCATAGACCACCTACTAAGACCATACCGCGACCCAAACCTCTTGGGAAAATGAAGATGGTCTCAATTGATGTTTTTTTCTATTACTTTTTACCTTTTGAAAAGATGGATTCTTTTATGAATCCCGTCGGATTTTTTTACGAAAAGATGGATTCTTTTACGAATCCCGTGGGATTTTTTTACTAATCCGTGGGATTTTTCGGACGAAAATTTTGAAAAAAAAGTTCGTCTTTTACGAATCCCGGGATTTTTATGACGGAAATTTTGAAAAAAATTAGTCTTTTACGAATCCGTGGGATTTTACGGACGGAAATTTTGAAAAAAATGTTCATCTTTTACGAATCCGTGGGATTTTTCCGACGGAAATTTTGAAAAAATCGTCTTTTTACGAATTCCATAGGATTTTTTACTAATCCCGTGTGATTTTTCTGAACGGAAATTTTGGAAAAAATTTCGTCGAAAGTATATAAAAGTGCATATCTTTAGAAAGATGATTTAATTCTCGTCGCGATAATTTATTTTTCGTAGCTTGAAAATTTACCGTTTGCAAGATATGTTGTTTTAAAAAAAATATGGAAAGTGAGTTTTATATTAAATGAGCTAAAATATCAATTTTGTCATCTCTTTGTTATTTTTGGTTTCATTTCAGCTATTAGATGAAAGGTGGATGGATGGTTAAAATTGACTTATTTGTTCTTTAAAGGATACATGTTTTGCAAGAATCTCACCTCATAAATGATATTAAATTAATGTCCATGGCTTTTCTAGTTTTGCGTGCCCTCAAAACATTAAGTAACTCCCTCGTTATTTATTATATTCCTCTTTTTCCGTTTTATAATAAAAGAGTTTATAAAGTATTATATACTTGTTTCTATTAGGAAAACCATTTATTATTAATAGTTTACGTTATCGTCATAGTTATAGTTATTTGAGTTACTATTTGTTTCGAGTCACAAGTCCGAGCCATAACTTCTCGACTTATCAAATTGTATCAAGTCCAATAGTCAAATAAAGTCCATGTCACGGCCTTGTCGGGGTCAAAGATGACTAAAAAGTCAACATGACACCAACTTGGTGCAAAGTTCACAAGTATAGCATATGTCAATAAAGTCAAGTCCCAATATCACAACTTCAACTTCACGTGGTCGTCTACGACTCACGTCTAACCTATCCTCTGTCATAACTAAAACAAATCCCATTTCAAGTCCAAAAACATCAAACCAAGTTTAGTCGCGACCTTTCGGTCTCGACTCCCATTCTCATGTCCAACCTCAACAATAACAACAACAACATATCAACCTCCAACAAAATTGTCGAGACCTCGAGGGTCTCGACCCACAACTCCTCGACAGCCAACCACCAAACGCCCTTCGAGGGCTTTTCTCCATTCGACACCCATCAAAACCAAACCTATTTCAACCTCCAATTTACCAAGTTACTACCACCAAACGGGCGAAACAACAAGAATTACAACAAGATAAGTAACATCAAAAATCAAGAATCAAACAAGCCAAATAAACCCTCACCGAGAGCCAAGGCTCATTGCTAATTAACACACACACGACACAAAACACACAAATCGAGCACGGATACCAACAAGTTTAACACGTTTTATTTACCAAGAAACCATTCCCCATGGTTTTATATGTGAAACCCAACAAGAAAGTGAGTCAACTCGTGACTCACCACGCGTTACCAAGAAAAACGAGTCAAAATCGTGTGTTATCGAACCTACCTTTGTTTTGACATAATGAAATGACCGGTGGTGGCGTTGTGGTAGTGTTAGGTGGCGCATGAGTGACGTACGAGGGGTAGGGGAGGGTTTTGAGGCGCGTGGTCTTGGGTATCGTTTAGAGGAGAGTGAGGGGAATGTTTTGAGGTGGGTGGTGTGGTTGGGGAGGTGGCGGTGTGGTGGTGGTGGTGGTGGCGGCGTGAAATGGTGGTCGGCGGCTAGGGTTGAAAGGGAGAGAGAGAGAGGATGAAGATGATGATTGTGTTTTTATGTTTGTATGTGTTTGTGTGGGTGGTAAGTGGTAATATACCACATGGACGAATTTTTGCAATTTACCCTTTAAAATTGATACATTTTCAAAATGGTATGAGTGTGGTGCGCGGCCAACCAAAACCACGAGGGCCAATCCGTAGTTTTCCTAAAGTTCCCCGATCCCTCTAATCCCGAGCTCAAATGTTTAAATTAAAAGTCTAACGAGTTCCTCTCGAGTGCGTTTTAATAATGTTTTTCCAATAAAACCAGTCACAAATATGCTTATGAAATTGAACGAGTGATTTTCTCAAGCTTTCTCAATTAATTAGTTTTTCCTAGTGCCGAGGTCTAGTAGTGCTTAGTCTAAAGTCACAAACATGGTTTAACACAGAATGTTTCGCAGAATACCAAGAGTTTATAGTCGCTAGTGTAACTTACTAAAATTTGAAGTAGTGTGGTATTTTTAAAAATAGTTTTCAAATTTACCGGTTGTCACACATCATTAGTCAACTAACAACTTTTGCAAGACCTCTTTGTAAATAACATTTGTTGTTTTATTTCTAGCTTTTCCATCATTATCACATGTAGTACTTTAAGCCCTTTTGTTAGAAATATAATAAATTTTTTGCTCTATCGATGTTTCAAATATAATATGCATGTTCTAGAATGTTTTAAAACCATAGTTATCTTATTTGATATTTTTATAATTAAAGTATGTTACGTGATAAGTTCTAAATTTGTATGGTCTTAAACCCGTTAAAATATAATACAAGAACATTTTATTGTTCTTTAGAAACCGTTTCTGGTCTTAAATCAGAAAACAGTCGTTCAACAAAAAACAATTAATAAATGGTTATCTTATTGTATTTTTGTGCTATATTTGCTTTCTTGATGGTGTATTTAGCTAATAAAATTATTTCGAAGCAACGCAAAGCCATCAGAAACAAAGAAATCAACTTATTGATTACATTAATCACCGTAAATATAATAAAAGAAATTCATCCCAATGTAATTATTTACAAATATAAGATGCATGTTATAGAATGTTTTAAAACCATAGTTATCTTCTTCGATATTTTTTTCTATATTTAAATTATGTTACATGATAAGTTCTAAATTTGTATGGTATATATCTTTTCAAAATTTGAATGTAACACTTTTCCATCTAAAAAAACTTATGTGATTTTTAAAAATTAAATCTAACCCTTTTTAAGATTTTGTATTTATGCTATTGTTGTCTTCTTGATGGTTTATTTAACTAATAAAATTATTTCGTTAGCATAGCAAAGCCATCAGAAACAAAAAAAACCAAGTTATGGATAACATTAACCCGTCAGAAATATAATAAAAGTAAATTCGTCCCATCATAACCATTTCCAAATATAACATGAAAAGAATGTTTTAGAAACCATAGTTATATTCATCGATATCTAGTCTGTATTTAAATTATGTTACGTAATAAGTTCTAAATTTGTATGGTATATATCTTTTAAAAATTTGAAATTGACACTTTTCCATCTAAAGAAACTTATATAGATTTTTAGAAATTAAATATAAACCATCCATATGATAATAATATATTTAATTACGTAGATATTATAAAAGATAAGTTGGTTTACGAACATAAATTAAAGGTTAAACCTACAAAATGAAATTTTACTTACTTTCTAAACAAATATCATCATGCACATGTATTATTTTGAACCCACACAATATAATACCTTGAACAACTCATTGTTCATCAAAAACCGATCGTTCAATAGAAAACGGTTTAAAAATGGTTAAACATATAATCCCTTTTCTTGCCTACTTGTTCCGGTGAAGAGATTATCACTATGAGGAACCATACAACTTGTTTTGCAATTGTTGAAGATATAAGCATCGACAGGAGTTAGAAGTTGAAGGACCGATATTGTACATTCCGAAGTTCAAGGAGTCTTTGGAGAAGATCTTATTATTAGAGGCTATATAAAGTCAAGTCAAGCCTTATTCTTCTTATTCTACTCAAATCGTCGTGTGAAATAATATCTCTTCTCTCTTGTTTCACGAGTTGAAGAGAAACCCTAGTTTGTGTATAAATTTCATCTGCTTTTTACTTGTATTGTAAACCGCTATACTTTAGCATTTGTTAATAATAAGAGTGAGCCAAGGGTGGTTGGTGGGTTCACTATCAACCGGTTCTTTGTGTAAAACTACTTTGGTTTTATAGATTTCTACATGGTATCGAGCCAGGTTGCTCTATCAAAGTGATTTTAAAAAGATTATATCGTTTTTGTTAAAACTAGGGTTTCTCAAATTTGGAGGTTTTGATCTATTGGTGTAGATCTTGTGATTCTGAGTATAGATATTGGTTTCTTGATATCAGATCTTTAAGATCTGAAGGGTAATTGTAAATTCTCAAAAATTAAGGTTTCTTAATTTTTGGGGGTTTTTTGATCCTGGTGGTTTTCTGACTAATTGCTTCTTGATTTTGCAATCTTGTGAGTTAATGAGTTGTCGGAGTGTGTTAATTTGGTTTTTTAATCAAATTAGTTAAAATTAGGGTTTACTGTATCAAACCCTAATTCAGGTTGTTTTATCTTGATTCTATTGATAATCTGACTAGTTTTGATTCTAATTTCAAGATTCTTGAAACAAAAATCAAAAATCCTAAAATAATTTTTAGGGTTTGTTTGGGTCAGATTTGTGTTCTTCAATCTGTAGTTGTCTAATAGTTGTTTTTTTTTTCAGGTGATTGTTCCGCTGTGCTGTAATTGGTTTTGGATCTTCTTGATCCTGGTTATTGGATATTTTTTGGAAGCTTGCGTGGTTGTAATATCTCTCACGCCCTCTTTTAGGATTTTTTCTTAGGTTTTATGTTGATTAGGATTGTTTGGAGGTTGAGTAGATCAAGGGATTTGTTTGTTGGAGTTGGTTGAGATTGTTTGGTGGTTATTTGTGATTGAGGAGTTACAAGGTGTTGTTGTTTTTCTGTTTCTTGTTTGTGCATTTATTGTTGCTTCTTGATTGGTGTTCATTATGGTTGATGGTCCTGATGATAAGGGCATGGGCCCTGAAGGGGGAAGTAGTGAACTAAAATTGGATATATGACCCTTTATATTTACACCTCAAGACATTGGTGTCGAGCTGATTACCTTGAAACTTGAAGGTCTGCGAACTATAAGGTGCAGTCTGTCATTGCGATTGGCTTTACATACTAGAAACAAACTTGGTTTTATTAATGGGAAGTGTGTTAGAGATCCCACTGATGCTCTATATCAGACACAATGGGATAGGTGTAATTATGTGGTGTTGTCTTGGATTCTTGGTTGCATTTCACAAGATCTTCATAAAGGTCAAGTGTTTTCTGTGAATGCCAAATCTGTGTGGGATGAATTAAGTGAAACATATAATAAAGAGGATGGTTCTATGATATATAATTTGCATCATAAAATACATACTTTAACACAATCTGGAATGAGTCTTTCAGAGTACTGTCATGAGTTTAATGCATTGTGGAGGCAGTTTGACTCTCTTGTTGATCTGCCTACATGCATTTATGAAAAAGCTCCCACTTTGAAAAAGCATTCAGATCTTTTGAGACTGATGCAATTTCTCATGGGTCTTGATGATAGTTTTAGCTCTGTTAGAAGTCTTATTCTCACTACTCATCCCTTACCAAATGTTAAGTCTGCTTTTGCTACTCTATCTAGAGATGAGTCTCACAGGAATAGTCATGTGGCTAATAAATCTGTTAAAAATGGGGCTGCAGCCTTTACTGCTAGGTCTTATACTGGTAATTCTCAAAATAATAACTGTAATTCTAATAAAAACAGTAATAATAATAACAAAAGGTTTGGCAGGGTGTCAAACTTTGTCTGCAAGCATTGTAATATGACTGGTCATACTATTGATAGATGTTATGAGTTAGTTGGATATCCACCTGGTTTTGTTAAAAAAAACAATGTTAATAATGTGGTTGATAATAAGACTGATACTAGTAAGAGTACTACTCATACTCTTACTAGTGATCAATATAACAAATTAATGGCTTTACTTAGTGGTTCAGGTGATACTAGCAAGGCTCACGCTAGTGTTGCAGGTACTGTTATTGCATCCAACTGTGTGATTAGTTTCTTTACTTGTAGGTTTTTTAATTTCAACTCTAATATAAGTACCTATAGTACTTATATTCGGTGGATTATTGACTCAGGAGCAAGTCAACATATCACTTTTAGTGCTACTCATCTTTATGATATTATGGATGTTTCTCATTTAAATCTTACAGTTGCACATCCCAATGGGACTGTTGCACAGGTTAAACAAATTAGAAGTTTTAAATTTGGAAATAATCTTGTTTTAAAATATGTGTTGGTTGTTCCTGGGTATCATGTGTGTTTGTTGTCTATTCATAAATTGTCTAAAGATAATCAGGTGGTTGTCAGTTTTAATGATAAAGTTTGTAAAATTCAGGATTTAACTCAAAGGTTCCTTATGGGGACTGGTATTGAAAAAGGTGGTCTTTATTTTCTAGATGAAGGTAAGAGGGTTAATATAGTAATATTAAGAGTTGTATTATGTCAAATTGTATTTGGCATAATAGGCTTGGACACCCCTCTCATCATGTATTAACTGTGCTTAAAAGTAAACTAAAAGACCTTAAGAGTACTAGTTCTGAACCTTGTGAGATATATCATAAAGCTAAACAAACAAGAGAACCATTTCCTTTAAGTAATCATAAAACTAAACATATGGGTGATCTTGTTCATTTAGATGTGGGGGTCCATATAAGGTGATCGAGAGAAGGGTTTAAGTATTTTCATCAGTAGTTGATGACTACACCGAGGTCATTTGGGTGTTTCTGATGAAAAGCAAAACTGAAGTTTTTGATCATATTAATAGTTTTTATAATCTCATTAAAAATCAGTTTGAAAAACCAAGGTTGTCAGGATCGGGATCCTACCTAGGATCGTTTTCGGCTTTGCAAGATCGTAATCGTAGGATCGGATCGGGATCGTAAGATCCTATGAAAATATATATATTTTTTATAGGGTTTGTAGTTTTATATTTATATATAATATTTCATATAATAAACGAATGTAAATGGATGATAAAAGAAAATTTTATATGTTCAAGTACCGTAGTAGTAGAATATTAGATATATTGCAATGCATACTTGCACAAAGTTACTACATAGATTTAATCTTTTTTTATTATGGATTTTTCGTGATAATAATTATGCAAAAAGACAATGTTAATTTATTAGCACGTGATTCTATAACTTTTTTATTACAATATATAGATTAATGCAAAAACATAAAAGGATTGTATCTGAAAATGAAACGACATAATTTATAATAGAGGGAAACAAATTTTTTTTTCTCTTGATGACCAAATAAATTAAATTAGAATATTCTGATAATATTACTGATTTTTTTTTTCTTGATAACCAAATAAATTAGATTAGAATATTCATGCTTTTATATGTAACATAAAATAAAATATGAACAAAATTGGGTCAAGTATGTAGATAGTTAACTTAAAAAACAAATTTCTGACATTTTACAAAGCACGAAATCATTTTTCATAATAAACCCAAAAAAACACATCTAAACTATTTCTAAAGAGTCCATAAAAACATAATGATTTTACACTCATTAATCTTGCAATAGACAATTAATTAACAGCACCAAAATAATTTTTTTTTTAATTCTTAGTCATTGGGCTTTAAGACATGAGCTTATATTTAATAAGTTAATATACAAAAAAAATAATAAAAAAAGGCAATCCTATACGATCCGATCCGATCCGATCTGATCCTACGATCCTATGCGCGATCCTACCTGGATTACGATCTTGTTAAGATCCTAATCATTTTTTGTGTGTAGGATCGTAGGATCGTACGATCCTACGAGCAGGATCGCGATTTTGACAACCTTGGAAAAAACTATTAAAGTTTTTAGAAGTGACAATGGAACAGAATTTGTAAATAAAAGATTTGAAGTTTTTACGTCTAACAATGGTATTTTACATCAAACTTCTTGTCCTTATACACCTCAAATGTAATGGTGTAGCCGAGAGAAAACATAGGCATTTATCGAACATCGCTAGAGCCCCTCATGTTTCGTGGGGTTACCTTTGAACATGTGGACCGAGTCTATTCTAACCGCAACTTACCTTATTAACAAAGTTGCCAACTGTGTTGTCGGAAAAAGTCCTTTTGAAATGGTGTATAATATTGAACCTAACTGCTGAATCTAAAATGTTTTGGCTGCTTATGTTTTTCAACTGTTTTAAATGAATCTGATAAGTTTGCATCTAGGTCTGATAAATGTGTGTTTGTTGGATATGCTTTTGATAAAAAAGGATACAAACTTTATAACATTGATCAAAAGAAGTTTATGTTTTCAAGAGATGTAAAGTTTTATGAAACTGTGTTTCCATTTAAGAATACCTCTTTCACTAAAGACTTTGTGTTTTATGACAATGGAATAAATGATTTAAATTTCTTTGATCAATATTTTGATAGCAGTCAAAATAATTTTAGAACCAATGAACCCTATGATGATAACACAAGTAGTATAGATGGTAACAACAAATCTATACATGAATCTAGTACTCATAAACCTAGTGTCAGCACTGTAGAAGGAGATGCTAGTGATGATGAGCATCTACATACTGAAACTATAGAATCTGCTGATACAGCTGATGTAGATATCAATTTGCCAGTTGATACAGCAGAGAATATAGACACAGTTAATGTGGACATCACTGGAAACACTTCTAGTAGGAAGGACACTAATAATAGTGAGTATGCAACAGAAACTGTTGTTTCTGATGGTATACATGGTACTAGTAATGTTGATGATGGTTATATATCTGAGGGTGAGGATCTAGATATGTTTGGTAAAATGTTTGAGTCACCAGAACCAGCAGGGGCACAAACAGTTAGAAGGACTAGTAGAATGACAGCTTTACCATCTAAGTATAAGGATTATGTGCTTAACAAAAGTCATAAGTATGGTATTGATAAAGTTGTTAAGTATTCCAATTTAAGCTTTGATAACTTTGTTTTCACATCTAGTCTAAATAAAATATATGAACCTACTACTTATAAAGAAGCTGTCAAAGACAGTAGGTGGGTTGATGCTATGAATCAAGAGATTGAAGCTTTAAATAGGAATGGTACTTGGGAAGTTGTAGAGTTACCTGATGGTAGAAAAGCTATAGGTTATAAGTGGGTGTTTAAGGTTAAATACAAAGCTAATGGTGAAGTTGAAAGATATAAAGCTAGGTTGGTAGCTAAGGGGTATAATCAGAGAAAAGGAATTGATTATGAGGAGACTTTTTCTCTTGTTGTTATAATTGTCACTATAAGATGTGTTTTAAGTATTGCTATTAATAACAAGTGGCCATTGTTCCAATTTGACATAAATAATGCTTTCTTATATGGTGAGTTAGAGGAAGATGTTTACATGACTTTGCCAGAAGGATTTTCTGATAAAAATGATAAAAGAGTTTGCAAACTGGTTAAGTCATTGTATGGGTTAAAACAAGCTCCTAGGAAATGGAATGAGAAATTAGTATATGTGCTTAAAGAAAATGGGTTTATTCAAAGTACCAAATGATTTCTCTTTGTTCATTAAAAATAAAAATGATGTTCTGTTAATTCTGTTAGTATATGTTGATGATATTATCATCACTGGTAATAATACTATGAAATTAACAAGTTTAAAAGTTTTTAAGTTCAAAGTTTTGATTAAAGACTTGGGTAAACTCAAATATTTTCGGAATTGAGGTACTTGACGCTGATAATGGGATCCATCTTACTCAAAGGAAGTATTGTAATCGAGCTCTTAACCGAGTTTGGTATGCTTGGTTGTAAGCCTTGTGGTTCTCCTATTGAAACTAATCCTGATAACAAAAAGCTTGTTTCTAAGTTTGGAGATGATGAACCTTTGACTAGTATAACAAACTATCAAAAACTTGTGGGCAAATTAATTTACTTAACTTTGACAAGGCCAGATATTTGAGGCTATGAAGTCAAGTAATGCATAAGCCTATGAAGTCTCATTTGAGGCTTGCTTTTAGAGTTTTGAGATATTTAAAGAATGAGCCTGGTCTTGGTATCACTTTTAAAGAAGGTGATGTTTAGAGTATTAAAGTGTTTGTTGATTCTGATTGGGCAAAGGGCAAAGTGCAAAGTGACCAGGAGGTCTGTTACAGGATATAATGTGTTTCTGGGAAATGATTTTATTTCCTAGAAAAGTAAAAAGCAAGCTGTTGTTGCTAGATCCTCTACTGAGGCTGAGTTCAGGGCATTGTGCAATGTGTGTTGTGAAGTAATGTGGATCACCAAAATCATGGCTGATCTGCATGCTAGTATGAGATTGCCTGTGAATATGTTTTGTGATAACAGTTCTGCTATGCAGATTTTTGTTAATCCTGTGCTTCATGAAAGAAGCAAGCATTTTGAAATTGATCTCTATTTTTTTAGGGAGAAAGTGGCTGATGGTTTTATTAAACCAAAGGAAAGTCGAATCGAGGATAATGTTGCGCACTGCTCACTAAAGGTCTTAACATTACTTATCATAACAATTTTGCAAATTTGTTTAATGTGTTTAAGGATAAGTCTCAAGATCAAGCTAAGGATGATGGGGGAGCTTCAGGAAGCTAATGCTTATGGGGGAGTGTTGAAGATATAAGCATCAGCTTAAGGAGTTAGAAGTTGAAGGACTGATATTGTACATTCCAGAAGTTCAAGGAGTCTTTGGAGAAGATCTTATTATTAGAGGCTATATAAAGTCAAGTCAAGCCTTATTCTTCTTATTCTAATCAAATCGTCTGTGTGTGAAATATCTCTCTCTTCTCTCTCTTGTTCCCTGAGTTGAAGAGAAACCCTAGTTTGTGTATAAATTTCATCTGTTTTTTACTTGTATTGTAAACTGCTATACTTTAGCATTTGTTAATAATAAGAGTGATCCAAGGGGTGGTTGGCTGGGTTCACCATCAAATCTGGTTCTTTGTGTAAAATTACTTTGGTTTTATTGATTTCTACAACAATATAAAGCAAAATCCTCACAGTTGATTTTAGGGACGTCGTATGGTTTAAGTCCATTATTTAGTATCAAATCCGCTCTTTTGGTAACTTCTTTGGGTGGTAATGAATGTGTCATGGTACATGTGCCAAGGACTTTAAGCATGTGCTCAATTGCTCCTACTCCATACCGATAGCGACGCAGAGGGCTACCCTCCCTGAAACATCTCATACAAATTTTAGACACCAAGTGTTATCAGAAGCCCATGTTGACACCTGTGGTTTTATACGGACAAGAAGTACGCTTTCAGTGGAGAGGTAACATTGATAAGCAAGTTTTCACCCATATAAATCCTTGTTTAAAAATGTGTGTATGCAACACAAAGCTACTTCATTAGGATCTCATAAACAAGATGAAAGCATTAGCATATAAATTTATTAAACCGCATGCAAACTTTGACCGTAAACACTACTTATGCCACTGAGCTAGCTAGAAATATTGTCGATCGGGTTCTAAGCTAAACCATTAAATTATCAAAAATTAAAGTTGTTTAGCGGGTTCGATTGAACCCATCCAATGACCGGAACCAAAGTGGGTCCCGGGAGGTCCGAGACACTCATGGATTTTTGTTTCGTAATGTTAATTTTGTTAAAAAATATTGATTTTTTAGAAATGCACCCGGTCACAAAAAATTGTATATGTAGTCTTGTTATATTGACTTTGTGTTCTAGTTCTGTCCCTGGTTGAACCCACTCGGTATATTGATTTAAAACACATATATACTATGAAACAAATTCACTCCTATATATTTAGTGCAGAGAAAAAAATTACATACCATGGAGATTAGAAGCAAAGCATCCTGTCCTAACATAAAGATGGTCACCTTTGTTGAGTTCCCATTCATACACTCTATGAGACAAAAACGTTTAATTCTCGAAAAGTTTTCCATTTCGATCGCAAGCGGCTGAACAAAGTTTTTCCGTAGGTTGCACAATGCAAGAAGCAAATTAGTTGATGAACACGATAACTTGGTAGTGTTTGTTTTCTTCTTTCTTGCGTTGCAAGCTAAAATCTGTGTATATTAGTAAGAACCCAACTTTTCATTAGTGAGTTCACCGCAAATAATGTATTGGTTTGTTTGAGAAATTATGTTTATTTAAAAAAGATTAAGACTAGAAGAGGAAAAATATATGAAAAAATATAAGATTTGAACAGAAAATTAGAAAAGATGGGATTCGGCTAAAAATAGAATGGATTTTGTGTGAAAGGACACATTTTAAAAGATTTCGATATCGATGTCCAAACAAAACAAGAGAAAGAAAGGAAACTGTGAGAAAAGGTAAAGGGGTTTGCTTTGATATAGTAAAATATACATAAAATATAAGGGTTTTGTTAACAACAATTTTATACGTTGTTGTTGTGGTTCTTATAATTTTTTTTAGAATGGTATCACAATTGAAATCAGACCTTTGAGTTAAATTATTCAAACGGGCAGGTTCCGGGTCCCAAACCACTAGGAGAGACCCGCAAAGGAAAACACTTAGAACTCACGACTTCACACTAGGAGGAAAACTTGAATTTTTTGTCCCTTATGAGACTTGAACCCTATGTAAAACCTTCCTCAAACTTCAGAAGAAGTCTAAATGACCAACTGAGCTAAACCAGTTGATTACTGTGGTTACTATAATAATTAAATTATTCATTAATATGAAACATTTCATGTTTAAGAACATGTTTTATAATTATACTCATTACATATGCATAAATGTTAAAATAATAAGTTTATTAAACGCTATTTTTTCACAACTATTAAGCTTTACCACAACCCTTGTTAACAAAACCCAAAAAATAATACAGTAGGTTTTATTTTCACAAAAAGTTTGCCTTGGCTTAGGGTATGTTTGGCGCTGAACATTTAGTAGCAGTGAGCGATGAGCATTGAAGGTTGTGATTTTTAATGCTCGTTTGACAAGCATTAATTAGCTTTATCCATTTTTTTTCTTTTTTTTTTGGAATGCTCATTTTTCAACGCTTCATGAAGTAGCATTTAAGATAGTTATCACTTAAGAGTTGTTTTACACATTATGATTACACCTACATATAACTACGTTACTAAACTTTTTTATAGAAAAAATTATTGCTACTTACAGATACTGCTCATTGCTATTGTTATTTTTGCCTAACACATTCTTACTACTCCCTTCGTCCCAAATTTATTGTACCATTTTATTTTATTTTGTTATCCCAAATTAATTGTTCACTTTCAATAGATACGAAATTTAGACAAATCTCATCATATTATAATCAATTGAGATTATTATTACATACTTTAATAAGTTATAAATTATTTAGTTAATGGTAAAACAGTCATTCTATAAAAAGTAAGAAAGAGAAAGCTGTAATGAACTAATGATGATATTTTTCTTAAACTGTGTATTTTTTGTTGGTAGATAATTATTTTAGGACGGAAGAAGTATGAAGATAAATAGACCGAACATTCGATCAATTAACCGAGGTGGCTCGCACCACATATTTATCAACTAGAACTTTGTAAAAAAAATACAGGTTTTAATGAGGTGTTTAAGACCATTTGGTTAAACATGGTTTTAGTTTGGTAAATATCTAATCTGTTTTTAATAGTGGAAAACCAGTTTTAGTTTTAATGAGGTGTTTAAGACCATTTGGTTAACATTTTTTTCTATCAACCCGACCCAAATCCATATAGACCCGGACCCATTTAGACCTATATTTCTGGAAGACCCCATCTAAATCCGGACCTGTGTAACCCAACCCATTTAGACCCGTGACCCAACCTGGCCCACTTATTTTGCCACCTCTAGGTTTTATTTTCATAAAATAATAGTGAACAATATAAAGGAACTCATCGCAATGAATTGAATTTAGAGTAAAATACTCCGTTGGTCCCTAAACTTGTACCCACGCATCACGCTGGAACCAAAACTTCCCTTTTCATCATTGGAGTCCAAAATATGGAGTTTATATGCTAAACTCGCCCTTGACCATTAACGCCGAGGTCAATGTTCCGTTATACTCCATAAAATCCGGTATCCTTTTCTTGTTGAGGTAGAATCGCCTTATTACCTTGATGTACTATAGCGTATGTCTTGTCCAATTTCCGCCATAATGTATAATATAACTAAGTTTTGTACTCATTGCTCATCCCCAAACTTCATTTGAAAACCTACCTAAAAAACCCTAATGCAATGTCAATCATCAAATCAAATAATCTAAGTAAGAAAATAACAAACACCAACCTTGGATTTACTTTATGGCGAATTAGAGAATATCCTTTCTTTGATGACCATGAAATTGAGGAAAAAGCTGCAATCAGGAGATATGGTAAGTGTTTTTTGGTTATAGTCTATTACAATTATATGTTAGCACGATTGTTTAAGTTATTCCCTTTAGGTAACTTTATCGTAACATTGTTTTTATACATTTTTATAATGGATGAACCAGATCCTTTAGCATGAGGTTCCATTACGAAGGTACATTCAAATACTTTCCGTAGAATATATCAAGGAGGCAAGGAATGCCTTGTTGATTATGTGGAAATAAAGGAGGTATCCGTTGATGAAATGGATGCTCTCATGACCCAAATCGGTTATGAGAATGGACAAACCAATTATTTCTACTTTCTTAAGCCTGGTTGTACATTGGATGATGAATTGTTTAGTTTGTGTGAAGCTGCTAATGTTGAGTTGTTGAAAGATGTTGTCAAAGACAATAAGTTGATATATGTGTATGTGGAAATAGGTAAGACAAGATTAGAGTTGTCTGAAATGTCCCCACAATCTATTAAGATTGTCTTTTGGGAGATGGATGAAAATAGCAGAAAAGTTGCTAGTGCTGCTATTCAATCTTGTTGTAGATGATTGGTGTTAGATGATATTGATAATGAGCTCAGACTAGATCCTTTTATGCAACTTACACAAGTACCTATGGACCTCAATGATATTGTTGAATCTAGCAATTTGCCAAACATTGAGCCCAGATTTTCCACCCTAGATACATCATTTGCTAGCCAACTTGTTCATAACAAAGAGCGTGCTTTAGTACTTATTGATGAGGACAATGCTATTATGAGCCTAATAATTTTGAGGTTAATTTGTTTCGAGTGACTGTGGAAGCACTTAGAGAAAGTAGGAAGAGCACTAGTTGATGTCAATAACAGTTTGAGGAGCCTAATGTTGATGTAAATCTGTTTCAACCGACTCGGGATAATCATTTAGTAGGATGCGCATCCGCTTATGCTAATAACATGGAAGAGGATCCCGTTGTTGATGTTACTCGTACAAGTGAGTGACACTAGTGACTTAGGCAATGCGAGTTGATGATTCAATTCAAGCAAATGAAGAGAATACTTGTCAGGAGAATGATGCACAACTTGCTTTGGTCCAAGTAGGTCAGAGTAATGAGTTAGGTCAAGCAGGAACAACTAGTAATATAAGTGATGACATGCATTTGGAAAATGATTTACCTGTGATGGTTGATGATGTCTTTTACAGTGAGTATGTTTCTTACCGACATGCAGACTTTGCAAATGGAGTCTATACCACATTCTTCTATTGTGGTTATGACTTTCCTACTGCAATGGATGTCAAAACTAAGGTAAGAGAGCATTCAATAGAAACTAGGATGAAGTTGTTTTTCTGAAGAATGACAAAACAAGAATAAGGGTCAGATGTAAGGATTGTGTTCCACTTTCAAGCCCAAGTGAAGGTCCTAGACTGGATATAGGCACATCTACAAGTCCATTAAGCAAAATGGGTATAAATGCATTGCTTTCTGGCAAAAAGAACCCTTCAGAAATACTCTGCCCATGGCTATTGTTTGTCGGTAGGAATGGTGAGACAGACACACGGTCAGTCAGAACATATAATGAGCAACACACTTGTTTGTAATCAAGGGCAGTCAGAGCTTTTGACCTTAACTATATCTCAAAGAAAATTACAGCACAAATTGAAACCAAGCCACTGGTTCCTGTCAAGTATGTGCATAATCAACTTACCAACCAATACAAGCTTGAAGTGTCCATGCAGAAGGTTTTAAGGGCCAAAAACTTAGCATTAACAGCCATCAGGGGTTAATTCAAGCTACAATTTACCATATTGAGAGGTTATATTCAAGAGTTGCAGAAGATAAACCCTAGTACAATAGTTGTGATTGTTGGGTCCAAAATTTGACCCAATCACCCTAAACAAGATTTGAAAATAAAATAGCCTAACTCACTAAATAAATAGTGAGTGACTCAACGATAAAGAATTAGTGAGTGTTGTTTAGTGCTCTTTACTTACTAATACGGTGTCGATAAGTAAAATATATGAGCTACAAACAACACCGGACACGAGATTTGACAAATGTCTCAATGATCCCAAGACACTATCTCTACAAATAGGATCAAAAATATGGTGCGGAACTTCCAAGAGAAGAAGTCAAACAAGTACAAGACATTACCAAAGAAGTAAGAATATTAGTTATGACAATTCCAAAAGGATGGTTGGTGTATTTCAAAAGAGGAAGATGAAGAATGACCACCCGATCATGACATTTAACCAACTTCACATGTCTTTGTATTTATGTACCTATATATATGTTTGTATTGTATTAGAGATAGGTATGCATTCCTAAACAAACATATAATACTTAGTATTAGTTGATAGATCATCCTCTCATTGAAACACAAGCATAGCTTGGATCAATGAGAGTTTATTTATCATTCAATGGGGATAATATACCCGAAATTATCCCCAGAAAGTCGAGGATGTTATCATGTAGTCTAGTTGGTATTGAGAAATCTTGTATTAATTGTTCTTCATTATTAACGAATTTGTTCTTTAATATATCAATATTTACTCAATTCCTTGGACCAACAAGTGGTATCGAAAGCGTAGATTATTCTTATAATCTTGATCCGCTCATGACCACCGATAACATTCCAAGTCAATAGAGATAAATGTAAGATCTTCAAAACTGCCATCTGTAGCAATTTTTAGGAGAGACACATTTATTATTGAATGAAAACACGATCCATCCCCGAACCCCAAAATAATTCACACATCAACACAAAAACTCATACACACCACATAAATCTCATCCACACACCCACCAACTTATATCACAATTGAATAAGAACCATCACTCAAAAATCCAGATATATCCAACTAACACCGTAAACAAAAAAGCCATATTCAAATCAATTCACATGTCCACCTTCCCAAACGAAATCCACCACACAAAAAAACTGATCTACACAAAGATCCACACCATCACATAATCAAAGAAAACAGATCCAACAATATGTCATCCTCACAAATAAAACCGACACACACACACAACGAAATCTGTCATCCTCTCAAAACAAATCATCATAAATCCTAACACCACCAATCAAACACATCAAATCACCATAACCTTCACCAATCAAAAATAACAAGAACGCTACGATTATAAACAACTCTAACAAAGGCATAGTTGTGGCGGATTCACCTTCGGCGATTTCAAACAACCCCAATCACCTTACCTAATTTAACCTCAACTCAAAACCCATGTAAAAATGATGCGACTGGGTTAGATCAAATGTATTGAAGGTTATCAAAAAGGGTAGATGGGTTTAGGATTAGGTCATATGTTGGTGATTTGTCTAAGAAAGTTATGATACTAAAAGTATCAAATGAGTGATGGATTTAAGCTTATCAATCTTAAGAAGTGTTTATGATATGTTCGTGCTAAGCCGATTGGGTTAAAATAGACGGGTAAGAATCGGGGTGTTAGAGTGTGTGTTAAAAGATCGAGGTTGGTATGTTTTATTATCGGCTTAACCCGAGAATGTTAAGGATGCTCGGGGTGTGGTGAGAATCGAGTATCACTGCGAGAGTGGTATGAGGTAGTGATTAGGGAGTTTGAAAGTGTTGGTAGGAGAAGAGTAGTAAGTTTGGGTGGAATGGAATTATCGAGAATGTGATAATGATAAAGACAGATGGTGTATATCGGTGTTAAGGATTGGGGTGTCGCTTGCAACATGGTGTGATTTGGATATAGTGAGGGCCGAATATCGAGTGGCTTGGTCATGGGCTAAGCTTAAACGAGGCCCCGTGACTAAGCTAACCCAGATGTGTTTGAGTGGGTATCGAGTCGCAATTTGCAAACTCACCGAATCGCCACCGAACCCTCTCGAAATTACTAATCGAACCCTAGTTACCGAACCAAGAATCGAAGTCGAACTTAGCTGCTGAACCTTTCTACCGAAATGGGTCATTGAACTCGTCAATGAGACCTAAAGGTTTATACAACAACCTAGGTCTTGAACCTCAACACAAACCCTCGATGAACCCCACCCCACACTTTCTACCATCACTTTAGGCTATTTGTATATTCAATAGAGACCTGGGTCGAAAAATTGACCCAATCACCCCGAACAAAATTTGAAAATAAAATAGCCTAACTCACTAAATAATAGTGAGTGACTCATCGATAAAGAAATCGGTGAGTGTTGTTTAGTGCTCTTTACTTACTAATAAGGTGTCAATAAGTAAAATATATGAGCTACAAACAACACCAAGGACATCGAGATTTGACAAATGTCTCGTTGATCCCAAGACACTTTCTACAAATAGATCAAAAATATGGGTGGAACTTCCAAGAGAAGAAGTCAAACAAGTACAAGACATTACCAAAGAAGTGAGAATATTAGTTATGACAATTCCAAAAGGATGGTTGGTGCATTTCCAAAAGAGGAAGATGAAGAAGGACCACCTGATCATGACATTTAACAAACTTCACATGTCTTTGTATTTATGTACCTATATATATGTTTGTATTGTAATAGAGATAGGTATGCATTCCTAAACAAACACATAATACTTATTATTAGTTGATAGGATCATCCTCTCATTGAAACACAAGCATAGCTTGGATAAATGAGAGTGTATTTGTCATTCAATGGGGATACTATACCGAAATTATCCCCGTAGAAAGTTGAGGATGTTATCATGTAGTCTAGTTGGTATTGAGAAATCTTGTATTAATTGTTCTTCATTATTAATGAATTTGTTCTTTAATATATCAAGATTTACTCAAATCTTTGGACCAACAGTGATGAATGTGGAACGACCTACAGATGAGGCTCTTCCAACGAGAGAATTCAAGAGAGTGTATGTTTGTGTAGGTGCACTGAAGGAAGGATTTAAAGCGTGTGGGAGATCGTTGTTGGGGCGGGATGCTTTTCCAATTCGTGGTCCTTTGAATGGTCAACTAATGACAACTGTGGGAATTGATAGCAACAATGGTATATACCTTTTAGCTTATGCTTTTGCTGAATCAAAAAACATAGGATCATGGACTTGGTTTCTTCATTGTTTATCCGTTGATAGAGCACTTGAGCCAATCTCAAGCATCACTTTTATTAATGCCATGCAAAAGGTACTCCCTTAATCTATTCACGAATTTAAGTCTCTCTGTTTTGAAACAGACAGTAAACATATTTGATTTTGTGCAGGATATAAGTGGATCTTTAAGAGATGTTTTCCGCATGCGTAACACGATTTTGTATTGAAGCATTCATGAGAAAATGAAACTTCAATGGAAAGGTATGGCCTACAAAGAGCATCTATGAAAATGTAACCTCCCTCAACTGTTGTGCAGGATTTCCGAAAGCTATGGCTGATTTCGAGAAATTTAATCAACGAGCCCATGATTGGTTAAGTAAGATACCACCAATCCATTGGTCAATGTCATATTTTTATGTAAGTCATCTATCTGCTTCAGCTTAATTTGTATTTGTTAATGTAATATAAACAGTTATAATTAATACATGTTTATTATCGTTTATCTTTAGGGAGAGCTAATTTTGATGTGTTACTTAATAACATGTGTCAAGTGTTTCATGACAAAATAATTGAGGGTTTAAACAAACCAATTATTACAGCCTTAGAATACATCATGGAATAATGTATGAAGAGGATAATGCATGTTCTTATGGTGATTGAGAAGAGTGATGGACCACTAACACCAACTGCACAAAGACATGCTAGAGGTATTAAGAAAGAGGTCAAGTATAATGTTTTATGGAATGGGGAACTAAGTTTCGGTTTAGTGGACCATGGGGTGACCAATGTGTAGTTAATGTTGTAGAAAATTCTTGTACTTGCGAAAGATGGGAGATAACAGGTTTACCATGTAAACATATTGTTGCTACCAATTGAATATGGCTTTAAATGGGCAACAAGTAGGAGTCAGAAAACATGGGCTCATCCTTGTTACTATCTTCTCACTGGGAGGCAACCTACAAACACCATGTCCAATTTATAACTAGCAACGAACATTGGGAAAATCAATCGTGCAACAACAATGTTGTTCCACCAAAATCCGAAACAACCGCCTAGCTCAAGAGGTATAAAAGAGTTAGGATAGCTCCCGAAGTGAAGAGATTGTGAAGAATGGTAAGTCGTCAAGGGCTTGGAAGAGTGTTAAGTGTAGTACTTGTGGCATTGCCGGACACAATCGGAAAACATGTCTAGGGTATGGCGGAGCTGAAAGTAGTCGAATCGTCCATAAGGAAATGTCAAACAAGTGCCTACAAAAGCTGCAGAGAAAAAGACACATCCTAAAGGTACAAGTGTTGTTGAAAGTCAAGTTAGTGCAATTCAAGGAAGTGGTGTTCAATCTGAAAATCAAGATCAAGCAACCAAGATCCCATCATACATGATGCATCCTGCCTCAATCCCAAAGAACATCAATATGAAGCAACGAAGATCCCAGGATACAAGATGAATCCTCTCTCAATCCCAAAGAACATCAAGATGAAGCAATTGCCGATCCCAAGATGCATGAGCAATCCCGGTGTCAATCCCAAAGAACATGATCAATCACGGTCGATTCTCACCGCAATCAAGTGATATGCAAGCACTTTACTTCAACCCACCGCTATACGAAGAATGACTAAGCGGTCGAATCGAAAAGGCCTCACCATAGGTCAATTCTGTTTATGCTAATTAGCTAGACAATGTTTCACCTAGTTTATTTCCTATGGACAAGTTATGTACTCTAAAACATATAATGTGTTGTGTCAATCATGAGTTATCATGCTTGAAAAGTATGCAATTTTATGCATTTGGAATTATATCCATTTGCATTAACAATGGAACCATGTCATTATTGTGTATTTTATAGATTGACTAAGCTTGATGTGTGAATAATTTGCATCAAAAGTAACCAAAGCTAAATGTAACCTCATAAGAATGTTGACAATTAAAAGTCAAACCTAAACAAATTGCTAACCATCTACATACCCATAAGGCATTGAAAGTCAAAACAAACCAAATCAATACTTATAACAATGTTGACAATTAAAAGTCAACTTTAATATTAACCATGTGCATAAAACCATAAACATATGGTAAACCGATCATAATAACAAGATTCATAACCTTCGACACAACGTTACTACAATTCAAGATAATGAACATTAACCATCTCGCCTCATTACATAAAAGCTAAAAGTTATCCTAATGCATAAACAATCAAGAACAATATCCAACTAAGCACCGGTAAATCTTTCACTTCACACATCACCAGCAGCCTTCTAATCTTGCCTCAAGCTCATTTCTCAAAAAGGCCCGTATGATCATTCTTGAGCGAACACAGATTTCGGGATCATGTCATCGTATCCACCTAAAGAAGACCCTATTCATGATTATGGCAATCGATTAAACAACAACAATTGTTACAATGTAGTTTGCTACTTGAGAAAAAAAATGATACAATAAATATTAAAAGACACTTGCTTCAACAGACAACCAAAGAATCGACGCCAGGTTGGCGAGGTCCATGAAGTTAAATTATAGTTGGCTTACCACACCAAAGAACGCACCATGTTGAAACGATTATCGTTTTGTAGAAATTGTTTTGTAGGATAGTTTAGGGATGGATGATAATACGACCAAACCGTGTACATATACATATAGCAGCCTACAAACACCGTATAACGGTTTGTATAAAAGATGCTTCAATGAAAGACGGTTTTTCTCAACAACATAACATCAACCTCGGCGTTAATGGTCGAGGACGAGTTTAGCATATAAACTCCATGTTTTGGACTCAAATGATGAAAAAGGGAAGTTTTTGTTCAACGTGATGCTATGTCACAAGTTTAGGAACGAACGGTGTATTTTACTCTTGAATTTATTACTGGCAACACATATTTATAACCCAACACAGCTTTGAAATCATTTTACTATGCAAAATACTAACAAATAACAAATCTGCTACATCTTTAAACATAGGAATTTTATCACTGGTGTAGTTCCAAGTTACAGTGATTCATAAGAATGCCTTGGTAAAAACCATATATGGTTTTTTCCAAAGGAGTAGATTTATAAAATAGAACAAATCAAAGGGTGTGTAAATTAGCAAAAATGCCATGTGATTCATGTTTACTGCCAACATCACACTGCTTTAAAAAAAATCTTCCTTTAAATGGAGAGAATGAAAATGAGTAAAACTATGAAAGTGATGAGAAAGTAAAGTTACTGTGATTCATAAGAATGTCTTGGTAAATAAAAAATGAACCAATAATTTGGTTCAATTATTATATGCCAACATTTTGATTATGCTCACACTGAAAGGTGGATCTATAGCAATAAATAATTCATGAAAGCTACATCTTGTCTTTCTTGATGCTAGAAAAAGGTAAAAACATCAAACACAAAATCTTTCTTAAATATAGTACAAAGAATTACACCTTTGAATGTATAAAATGGACAAAAAATGAAATCTTGAAGTCATCTACACAACTCCAAAAATCAAAACTCCAGTGGCTACAAACATTAAAAATGATGTTTTAACAGTCGATGATGACGATGGTGATGGTCCTGATGGTATACCACCAAACACGGTTGGATACGAAGGTGCATTATCGTCTAATGCATCACTTGGACTGTAGGAAGGCGGTAATGACCCGTCACTAGCATACACAGTAATTTGAAGTTTTTGTGATTTTTCACAATGACCCGAAACACCACTTGTGAAATAAAAAACTCCTGGGGTAGTGATGTTGAATAATGAATTGCCGTCGTTCATGAACAAGATTGGATCTTTTAAGTTGCAAGCGTTGTAGGATTCTTTTGTTACTTGGATTACTGAATCTTCACTTGGTGGATACAAGAACACTACAAAGAGTAAACATATATTTAGCTCATGATTCGCAATCTAGTTCTAGTAAACATATCAAGAAAATAAGATGAATATAATCCATAACAAATCTAAACTAATCCAAGTATTCAGAACTTTTCCAAATATGAATCTAAACATAATGCAGCTAGGCCAAAGGCGTTGGTGAATTATGAATTGTTTCGCTAAAAGGAACTTACATAAAGAGTCACCAATTCTGAAGGTGAGTTTCTTAGGCCAATTTGCATAAACTTTTGGATCTTCAAGTAGGCACATTCCAAGATTGAAGATTTCCAACTTGGTATTGATACGCAAACACATTCGTTTGTAACAACACAAAGAACATAATCGCAAACAACAATCCATGAACCGCCATATCTATTTTTTTTCTGTTTTACAGCTCTAGTAAGATAGAGCAAAACAAAACAAAACTTATTAACTTAAGAAGGAAAGAATGATTTGCTCATCAATAAAAGGAGGATATAGAACCAAGTGAAATGACTAAACTGACCCACTTATTGTGTACTCAATAATTAAATATTTGGTTTTTACCAATAGGGAATAAAGTATATTTGACTAAAGATGTATGATCTGAGTTGGTGCAGCCATGGTAGATCTAGTGAGGAAGGTACTAAATGTGGTTTTGCCGCAAATAATTAAGTGTAAATAAATAATGAAAGAGACATCAATCATTTAAAAATAAAACAATATAACGTGGGACAGTTGGTCTGAATAAGAACACAAGACTCATGCAGCTCAACATGGAGACAGTGCAAGCTTGCATAGATTATGGGAAAACATGTGCATGTGTTATTTTGATTTAAACATCATTTCAAGATTCTTTTTTGCACAAAAGAAAAAGAAATCTTTTGAATTTGATCATGATTGTCATTTTTTTGTGTAAATTAGCACTCAAATTTTTATGAGTTTTAGTTGTATTTGAGGGTGTACGTTTGAGGGTGTACGAGGTGTACAATTGCATATTCCCTCAAAATTTTAAAGACCTCCAAATCTTGCAATTAGTATATATTACAGGGCTCAAAATCTTTCACTAATAAAAACTACATATAAATGAAAAACATTACATTTTTTTCTAAGTAACAAGTTTTCATCATCCTCACGAAAACTGAATTTCCCTTATTTATGTAATTTTTGAACGGGGCCTCAAAAAACGCAAAGACGCTCTGGTTTTAAACGACTATTGTATTGTCTGTCTAAATTTTGAAGATCTGAGTCTACCCCCACACAGACTCACCTCACACAAGTAAAGTTGTCCCTTAGAGCACTAGGTAAAATGACTTGAGGTTATGGTATAACTCAGCGGCACGTCAGCGCCATATCAGCTTTAACATTTCAACCTTAACTCACAAAAAACACCCCTTATCATAACACAACCATAACACTACCTTTTGGAACCCACTTTTATTTAAATACTTACAAACTACACACACATAAACATCACTTTTTTGTCCACTAGCAACCATAACTCAACGTTCCCATGGTAACGCAAAGTTATAACTCAACCATAACTTGAGGAGAGCGGTATCATAACTTGATCATAACTCACGTTAACTTACCTCCACGTAGGCCATAACGCAAGATTAAAGGCATGATACCATGTGCTCTTACAAGATTTTGCAGATCACGACCTCGTGTCATGCATAACTCGTCACACGTCAAGATCACGCCGCCTTTAACATTTCAACCTTAACTCACAAAAAACACCCATTTTCATAACTCAACCATAACACCTACCTTTTGGAACCCACTTTTATTTAAATATTTACAAAATACACACACGTAAACACTACTTTTTTTGTCCACGCATAACTCAAAGTTACCATGGTAACTTGGAGGGCAATGCATTGTCTTAGCTCAAACTCACGGTATCATACTCAAGCCTAACTTGAGTTATGGCCATGCCACATAAGCAATAACGCATGAACAAGGACAACATACCGAAGGCTCTTATGGGAAAGTTACGTAGCCCTTAAGTACCCTAAACTAATCACCATCTCTATAACTTCTCAGTATTGTTCACGATTTTATGACTGGAGCTTTGTGTTTCGAAACAATCTTATGAATATAGTAAGCATGATTACAAGATTAAATTATGCAAAAATCTTGAAGGACTTTCCATCTATTGGAAATAATACAAATCTATAGAAATTCTTATGAATATAACAAGTCATATGTTACAAATGTGTTACCAGCAAAGTAAGTAAATGAAACAATAGAGTGCTAAAAGTCGCTTTTGAACAAGGAAACACAATGTTGATACAGACCAAAAAAGACCGACAATCCCGGAACTATTGAACTACAATAACTGCATAATCTCCTATCTAGTAACTATAAGATCCTTATTCTCAGCAAGTTTTTAGCTTTTTTGTCTTTATTTCTGACCAAAAATACATTGCACACATCTTTAACAAGAATGATAAGTTGACTTTTAACTTTTGACCTTTTTCTATAAATATCAATCTGTTTCTTTAATCGTGTTATCAGGCATTGAGAGGTTCAGCCTCCACTTCTCTCACCTTTTCTAGCGGCCCTGTAAAGATCATACAATATGAGGATAAGCAACACATTTGAAGCTCTAGTGTCATCAAGAATCAATCTTTACTGAAACTAGAATAAGAAAAAATGTGTGATTTATGATTACAAAGAGACTGTACCTGATCTTTCTGCAGCCCCCAAAAGACGCCTTTGCAACATGGATGCAATGAAGAGGAAAATGCACATTCCAAACATAAAGGAGATCGGGAATGCATCAACCTTCAAGAAGAGAAAATAAAGCTTTCAATATATAGCCTCAAAATAGATGTGTCAATCTCAACCCATTAACTTATAAATTGGTCAATTTGGGGTATCTATTATTATGCATTTAGCCTCAATTATTTTATACAAAACCTCAGATAATTTTAAACAATATAAAGACTTTATTTATAATTACCACATTAATTATTTTTAACAAATATGGACAAAAAAGCATTCTGTATCAATCCAAACCAACGAGTTTCGAAAATACCAGTTTTTTACTTTTGATCGTTGCCTAACCTACCCAATGTGCCACCTATGCCTCATATTAGTGTTTGTGTACTTGCAGATAGTGAGATAAAGAGAACTTACGTTGTAAAGCACAATGCATACAAAAATATTGAGCGGAATGCGGAAAAAGTTCATGATTGTGCTACGGGCCTCCTCTGGAATATACTGGGACCTCATTTTCATGATAGAAGGCCAAAACAAGCCGACGACGCTTCAAAAACACAGAATCCAAGCAGTTGGATACAACCCGAAAATGAAATGCTTCCACCCTTTACAGTCGAAGGAGCCACCAGAAACTGTCGAAAAGAAAGTCAAATAGATTCATTTGCATACAAAGCTTCAAACTTTATCCAGAAAATATTATTTTGTAAGGTTTGTAACATACGCTTGTTACGACAGGAAGAAATAGAGCGGCAGAAGAGACGAGAAAACAATCTGCATGTAACTCTCGACTCTGACTGATGCACGCGCCATCAACCTTGAAGCAAATGAGCTTCCCAACATGGAAGATAACATGAAAATGGAGAAATGAAACCGTGTGGAATGTCTTCACCATTTGGGCTCAAAGCAGAGTCCACAAGAACACAAAAGTGTACATGGAACCTTCAAATAGGGACTGAATTGCACCCAATAATGCTATCTTTTCATCTGAAATCATACACAAGATTTGATGTTAGATAGTAGGCAGGTTGGGTAATGGGCCAAAACTGGTACCTTTAGCATGGGTCAAAAGGGTTGGATCGGGTTGGGTCTACCAATAAACACTTCCGTGCTCTTCATATTATTTAATAGTTAACATGTCAATATTTTAACAATAAAAACAGAATTTTTATACAAAAAGGTGATGTACAAAATAATGTGATACATCTCAGATGATTCTATTCTCATTTGAAAAGTTTTCTTTTTACTAATTTAAGCAAAATACCCATAATATATCAAACATAACCCAAAATAGACAAGTTTTAATGGGACAAAATAGCCGCCTCTAATGGTATAAAAGAATTTAGTGGAAAGAGAGAGAGTTGACCAGATGCAATTGCAACAGCAGCCCCTTGAATTGAGTCAACAAGTCCTTGCTTTCTGTTGGGTCACCATAGTTTTCAGTCCAAGATGATATAATGATGGCCATCCCGATGGCGAGAAAACATGAGGCTGCATCAAAAGGAGCAACGGGTCCCAATGCTAATGTGCCGACTAGTAGATTCCCAAGTAAACCAGCCAAAATGGCAACAAGCCCATTTCCAAGAAATACTGCCTTTGAGAATGTCAATGACAGCCATTGTTGCTCAAAACCCCTCTGCAAGAAAAATTTAGCTTAGAAACTTGACAAGGACATAACGTTATGGAGATGATATACCGTGATGACATTTTGAAAGTAATTATAGTGACTTGAAGAATCAGATTATGAGTTGATAAACAGCCATGGGTGGGTGGATTTTTTACATCTGATCTTAATCATAATCTTTTGTACCCGCTACCCAAAGTCCGAAACACTCAATATATCTGGTTATACACATCCAAACACCCCCTATAACTCTACTTGATGGTTTACAGGATCATGCAACAGAGTGTACATATGAACCTTAATTATCCTTCTTTTTAGTTATGTTATTGTACAGCCTAATGACAACTAATTTATGTTGTAGTGGTTTTGCAAAGTCAAAAAGTAGAATATCGTTATTCTAGTACACCCACATAAGGAATGTGTCATTTAGTTAATAACCATACAAAGAAAACAGAAATTTTCAGTATTTTACACACACAAATAGTTCTCACCTTGTTGTGTTCAGCAACCAGCCACGACTCGAATGATGAAAAGAGGAGAGAAGTGGCAATCCCTCCCAAAATACGTCCAATCATTAGAATTCTGTACTCAGGTGAATGCTTGGTGATGCAGCTCAAAATGTAAGTAACACAGCACGTTATTGAAGCCCTTTTCCGACCACTGAATTATATGCAACGAGAACTCTTAGTTATAAGTCATTTTGATAGTAACATAAACATAACAATTCAAAGAAAAGAAAATGGGACTTACTGTTTATCAGCTAATGACCCAACAATAGTTCCAAAAGCATGGAAGATCCAAAACCAGCAATAAAGAGCTGTCCAATATCTCCTTTACCAACCCATATGTAGTATAAAGATAGTAGACATATGGCCCTGCAACCAGTCACCAGCTACAACCACATGAATCAATTGCAATGTCAAATGAGGGTCTAAGTGGAAATTAAACAATATTAACTAGGGTGTTTAAAATCAAGTAGCACATATTTAGTTTCCAGCAATCGGGTATAGTGAAACCGATTTAATTATCTGAGTAGCTATGATTAACTGATTGTTTAAGGATCATTTTCCATTAACTCATTAGATTACCAAAATCTGCCAAACACTAAACAACTGATTATCTCATTATCACATCTCCAAACTGCGAAAGTACATCCAAACACTACCTCCTACAACCCATTTTGTTGAAATTGACTATCGATTTTAAATAATCACTCTGAAAACACAACACCAAACATCAGCCCGAGACAAATCAGTGGGCGTTTAAGAAATTTTACTTTGAATTATCTAAATGCTAGCGATAAAATAAACCCCAATGTTGTCAATTCGATTTTGATGGATTTATGATCTGGATCCGGATCCAGATCCAGATCAAATAACTATTACAGTATTACTTTGCATATAAACTTAAGAAAAATGTGATCATTATCAAATTAGCCACTAAACCCTAAGGTCATTACTTATAAAGATCCAAAATAAGTCAATTTTAACAGCATTTTACACAAAGCCATAAACCCAGATCAAATTTCCATATGGGTAATTCAAACCAACAACAATTAGTAACAAATGTGCATAAGATCTTAACAAAATGTGATCTTTATATATCAAGATCCATCAAGATTCAATATTCATCAACATTTAACACAAATCTTGATAAACCCATGTCAAATATCCAAAAGGGTATTCAAATCAACAAAAATTACTAAAAAAAATGTACATAAATTTTAATCTTTATTATAATCAAGATTTATAAAAATTCAACACAAATCCTTTAAAACCCATATACAAATATCCAAAAGGGTATTCAAATCTAGAAAAAAAAAAATAGTAAAAAACGCAGATAAATTTTAATCTTTAAACTGATCAAGATTTATAAAAATTCAATTTTTATTAACATTTAACACAAATCCTTTAAAACCCATATCAAATATCCAAAAGGGTATTTAAATCCAGAAAAAAAAATAGTAAAAAATGCAGATAAATTTTAATCAATATACTGATCAAGATTTACAAAAATTTAATTTTTATTAACATTGAACACAAATCCTTTAAAACCCATGTCAAATATCCAAAAGGGTATCCAAATCAACAAAAAAAAAGAAAAAATGAAGATAAAAAATGTACCCATCATGAGTGAATAAACAAGAAGGTAATTGTTCTTGAATGAATTGAAAGCAGAAGAAGTGTTGATTCGATCTTTGTTGTTTTTACTGAGTTCCAATGTTGCTACAATTACACCAAGAGCTCCAAATACTAGCAAGTAAAAAAGCTCCATGGTTTTTGGTTCTTGGTTTCAGTGTGTGTGTGTGTGTGAAAGAATGTGGAAAGCAGAGAGTAAAGAGATTTGGGAGTGGTGAGAGTGGTCACTTCTGGCTGATATATTTTCCTTTGGAGAAAGGTAAAAATAATAACCTTAAAATATCTTTTGGTGAAATGTTAAAGTAAATGTAAAATGGACGAGTGACATATGTAGCGCAAAGTCTTTGAGTTTTTTCGCTTTGTATCATCGTCGTTACTATTACGATCCCGATCTTATAATTTTACGATTTTATAATTCTTCAAAGAAATCAATTCGGATCATGTTAGAAATGATATATTTATAAATACGTGAACGTCCTGATTCGAACTCGCGACTGGCGGGATCACATTATTACGAATAAGAATTAAAGTTAATAATTAATGTTAATTGATTACGATTAATTATTATACAAAACTCGACTAACGATCGTTAAGATTTAACGGAAAATAACTAACCACCGTTAACCAGAAAGAAGGCGACTTATAGTGAAAAATCTTAAATGAAAAAGATTTGGGTATCCTTTGGGCTTCTCTCGGTCGGCCACTGGGTGTGTTTTACATCCAAAACCCTAACTTGTTCCCAAAGATTTTGATACTATATATACAGCGCCAGTATTAATGTTTTCATACTTTTGCACAGCACACATTAACCTAATATTTTCTTTGTTCTTCTCTTGCAAAATCGCCAACATTCTTCATAGGGTGTTTGGTTTTGTTTTCTAAACAAGGTTTTGTAGATCTAGCAATCGCTTTAATTCGTTTAATCACAGACAAGAACGCCAGAAGAAGACACTATTCTTACACCAATTGGCTTGAGTTATAAACCAGAAGGATAACTCGTTAAACCACTTTGTCACATCCATCAAGAGATCTACCAATCAGTAAGAGTGACGCTACGCATCTTCGCTAATTATTTATTCATGATCTTAAGCCTCCGTCACAGACCAAGGCTGGTTCACATGTTTTATTGTATGTCATAAACTTAACAAAGGCATCACGAGCCTCAGATAACAAGTAATTAATTACCAAACACATAAATAAAATAAACATGATTGTGTTATTAATCAGATAAGTAGATCTAGGGTTTGCAAACCTAAACCCTATTTTTAAGGGGCGTTAGCGCCTAATTAGGGTTTTGTAAACTGCTTTAATTGGATTAGAAACCCTGTCGCGCATGCAATTTTATGTGTATTGTGAACTCATTTAATTGCATTAATTGTTAAGTGTGATTTACATCCATGATAATTACATGCATGTTTTGTCATGGATCCGCTTTTATTGTATGCTTTACTTGGTTAAGTGATATACTCTTATATTTTGATAGATCTTAAATTGGGAATACCTCAATAATTATTATTTAATCAATTATGTGCTATGTGGTATGTGTTTGATTTCGACTCATGCAATCGATGAATCGATGATGCTACTCACTTTGTACATTGTTGAAAAGGGTGGAGTATTAATTAAACATATACATATTGACAGATCTAGAATTGATTATTATTAGGATTTATCAAAAAGGTTTGCATGTGGCTATTTGATATGCATGACTTATTATTATGTTATGCATTCATTGTTTATGTGTTTATTTTAAATACTTGTTTGTTTGTTATGTGTAACAAGGGTATTTTTTATAAGAAAATAAACTGACCTAAACAATGGTGAAACATGTATTTTTAAGCATAGTAATCGTAATCATTTAATTGATTGATTTTTGCACAAAATAGTTAGAACGGCTCACCCATTAATGACAAACTGTGTGATGGGTACAAGGAGGGTACGATTAAATTGTGACCCTAAAGATGATGGTTTTAATATGCTCACACGACCGATTCTCCGCTCGTTTGTGCGTCTTAATGGAGCTACACAAGATTCATATATGCGTGCATAAAATCTTAAGGGTGAATTACTTTAATTTCTCGCTACCACTTTGTGGTAATTATCCGAGTAACTTGGGTCTTATGACTCATTCAAGAGTAGGATATAATGGTAATTAAGGTGATTCTTTAATTGGTTATCCAATACCGATTAAAGTTTGATGATGAAAACTTAAATCATTAAAACAAGAATATAAATTGTGGAAAACTAGTAGGGGGTTGAATAGTTTTGCCAATTAAAACTTCATTTTAAATTATTTAGATCGACTTATGTCAATCTATTTGGATGTGTGTGTTGGATGTTGATAGATAAACATATAAAGGTATGTAATGAAAGATAAGAGTAAGAAGCACAAAACCACAACGCGAGTATTTATAGTGGTTCGCCACAAGGACACCTTCCTTGCCCTACTCCACCCCCCGAGTCACCTACTCGAGAGTTCGTAAACACTACACCAATCTCCTTATGGCGGAGAAGCCTTCACAACGCCGCTTACCCTTTTCCCGGCTAGGCTAACCACCGGTTTTTCACTCAAGGTGAACCACACCTACACAACGTCGCCTACCCTTTATAAGGTACTAGGCTAAGTACCTAGTTCTTTCACACCAAGGTGAACCACACCTACACAACGTCGCCTACCCTTAATCAAGTACTAGGCTAAGCACCTAGTTCCATTGCAATGGAGGAACTACTACCCAACACTACACCAACGACTAATCTCAAAGGAGATCCACTCCTTTTTACAACATCATCAAGGATATCAATATCCTTGGATCTAGTACTAATCTATCTTGTACATCGAAACACACCATATCGAATGTACATCTAAGGCACCTTTCACTAATGCCTTTAACTAGATCTTCAAGACACCCTTCACTAATGTCCCGTGTCTCGACTTCTAAGCACCCTTCAATAATGCTTCTATTCTGACTTGAAGCACCTACCACCAAGCAATGATATGGACAATAGATACCCTTCACTAATATCTTCGCCTCGACACTTGAGACACCTTTCACAAATGTCTTCAACACTTTAGAAAAGAAAACAATCATCAACAAGAAGACTTCAAGAGTCTTGATGATGAGGAAGCATGGCAACTCATGGACTCGAGCTTGTTCGACTTCAAAGGTGGTGATTTCGCCTTTAGAGAACCTAGAAGATCACACAAAACAAAACTACAAACATAGATCTCTTGATCCGAGGTTAGAGTTTTCAACTCTGGGAAAGTATGTTAGAAGGGGTGAGAAACAATGAAGAAATGGCTCACTATTTATAGAGGAAAAATTTATCGCTTCCCCGGATCCGCTCAGCGAAAGCTAGGGATCCGTGGACGCCCTCTTACCCATGGGTATTTTGGTTATGGGTCATGGGTCATGGATTGATCCATGGGTCTTTAGCTAGATACAATGTATCTCTTGAGTGCAATGCACCTAGTCACATGGGTATGGGTCAAAACCATGGGTTATGGATATTATCCATGTATGATATAAGCATGATGTAATGCAATGGGTTATGGGTCAAGCTCCACGGGTCATGGGCTTTGGGTTGTACCCAACTACATTCAATGTATTTGCCCAATGGGTTATGATACTTAACTTTCTACCCATTTATATTACCCAATATACTACATACTAGTTATGTGTATATTTTACCTAAATATGTAAACACTAGTTGTTGTACATATGTAATATTAAATCATAAAATCACTTATACTTGTTTTAGTATTTTATGTGAAAATGTGAATATGTTAGAAACTATTAGTTCAAACCATTTACGTATTTTATTTGTTTCATAAATGATTTTACGCTTGTTATCGACAAAACATTAAGATCGTAAAATATAAATAAACGCTTTTACGCTTATTTTATTAACAATCTTCCCTTTTGTCGATGACAAAACATAAAATTATTTTAAGGAAAAGCTAAAATTGTAAAGTTTGAATTTGTAGTTTTACTTTTTCTCCCCACTTTTGTCGAAACAAAAGAGCTTTGAAAGGAAACTAACACATTGTTTTGGGGGGATGTGAAGGAAATAAAAGGAAACAGAGAGCAAGTAACGGGAAAGGATCTCGTTTAACTCCCCTTGACGAGTCCATCCCTATGTAAGTGGCCAAGAAAGTAATACTAAGTTAGTTTGTTTGCAACTAAGTTTGCAAAAGATTTTGTCTATGTAATTTAATGTGCTCCCTCGATGATTGCAATTTTGCAAAGGGATATCAAGAAATGTAATTCTAATATTGCAAGTAATTTGCAATGTATTGCTTTAACACAAAGCTCCCCTAGCTTTAGGGTGTCAAAGTCTTCATGTGTAAATTGAATAACTACAAAACAAAGATTAGAAAACAAGTATAATGCACAATTTCCGACACGTGAACCAAGTTAGTAGAAAATAGTTTTTCATCTCACGGATCCTACTGCTCCTCCTAGTAGGATCCGCTGCGTAAACCAAAGGGATCCGTCTGGCCGATGAATAAATTCAAGAAATGGTGGTATAACAAATAATGTTATCACCAAAGTGGGATATGTATAATACAACATAATCATATAACAAGTAGCGGTAATTTCATTTAATAAAACTAGAGTTATGATATACATGACTCTAAAATTACATGATTAGGAATTTCTAGACCAACTAACGCTGATATTAGGACACCACTAAAGTCTTCTAGCTCAAGTTTGTTTAGGTTTAATCTCGTCGAAACGTTCGAGAGTTGATAGAACATGAAACGCTGGTCTTCGCACTTCATGTATCAAACTTTCAACATGTTGACAATGATAACAATCTTTGTCATGGATAGATAGTGGTGGTGGAAGAAATGAAATGGCTTGATGCAAAGGATCAAGTGAAGCTTGGAGCCTCAAACGACGGAGGATTGGTGGGCGCATTTGAGAATGGCTCGACCAAGAATGATGGTGGTAGTAGAAGTGTCAACTTCCATATGATCGGGTGGTCGACTTTGATGATTTCTCATAATCCAAATTAGATTATATGATGGAAACGGCGAAAAGGAAGCGAGCTAATGTTGACTCAACACCTTGATTTTGTATCATTATTCCTCCTAATGAGGAGAATGTTGTCGGCGAGGAGGATGAGATGGCCTAGAGGCAAATCCTCTAAATTGTAGAGGTGTGGTGATGATAGTGGAGATGTAAAGATATAGCTCTAGGAACCAATGGTGATGGTTTAGTGGAAATTATATTGTTTGGCCTAGAGGTATGGTGGTGTTTGGCATAGGTAGTTTTGTGGGTACTATCCTTCTAGGGATTGGTTTGATTGGTCGAGGAGCAATCCTTGCATTTGTTGGCTTCGACCGGAGATGATTCGTCAAGAGATCAACACGAGCGCTTTCTTGGGTGGTTCTTTGGTGGATAAGTTACTACTTGAGTTTTCCGATGATGAGATGATTTCAAGAAGTTTGTGGGTTTCTTAAGTCTGAAAATTAGGATGAAGGTGATGACTATGGAAGTCCTAACAATGCGGTTTATAAAGCAAGAGATTTGGCAAGTGCATTTAAACCTTAAGCCACTAAAATTCATTGGAATGTGATGATTAACATGCACAAGAGTCAACTTCAGAGTTTGTACTGATCTAGGAACTCATTTAAGAAGAGATGGAGTGTTTGAGTTAGAAGGATGAGCTTGAAATGATTGATTTAGCTAGAGTTGACATAAACCGTCATCCGGATCCCATCCGCTCTCTCGTAGGATCCGTCTAAACTAATCCTAGGGATCCGCCTCAAGAACTATGAAAGAGTAGAAATGATGTTTCTAAAGTCTAAGATCTATATCATCTTGAGTGTTTCATCCTTCTAAGTGTCTTAAATGAAGGGGTGCTTAAGTACTGAAGGTAATGAGTGATGTAGCTTAATGATTGCCTTTTATGGAAGGAATTGGAACTTCATGAGTACCAATAAATGAACAAGGATGACACTAAGGATGAGAGTGTCAATTGAAGCTAAATGATCCTAGAGATCAGATAGTGATTTAGATTAATCCTTTGGAGAATATCCTAAAGACTTAAGATGGAAGAATTAGAATTTGATCAATTTCGACCAATTTTGACGTAAGGATGATTATGATCAATTTTGCTATAAGAGGTTTCCAACGTTTAGATATGAGGGATCATGTGAAAAATGATGTGTGAGTTTAAGAGTGGAAGAGTAATGGATTAAAATGAAATGATAGATCTACAAGCATCTTTGGGTGTGATCTAGGTAGTTTATGTGTGAGTGGGAAGAATCTACTTAACTTGATAAGGACTTAATTTGCCTTAAGACACTATGTTTAGCTTAGTGTGAGGTGTTCTAAGGATATGTTTGAAATACAATGCTTGCAATTGCATTTTCTTGCTTGTCGGATCCCACGGTTCCTAGATGTAGGGATCCGTCTAGCACAAACTTTGGGATCCGTCCATCTCGCTCAAAGAGAACCTTTACTAAAGGTATGCAATGATCTTGACAATGCATTATATTCCAAGGTTAGTTTAAAGGGTTCTAATACTAAGATATCAAATGTAAGGTATTTTATTTCATGAAGGAAATAGGATTACATTGATAAAGCACGAGTACAAGAGGATTGATCCTATTTGAAATACTACTAGGTTCCTTGAGTGTTTTCGCTAGGAGGATCATCATGTTGTTGATGAGTGTTGGTGGAATCAAGAATGAAGAAAGTCTTCATGAGAGATATGTTTAAGCGGTTCCATCATCTTGTTCAAAGCACGACAACGGAATTTGAAATTGAGGATGAAAGTGCATAACGTTATGATAGAGGCACGCCAAGAACATTCCATAAGGGATGAGTTTATTCTCGAGCCTTGAAGATTTACAATTCGCCTTATGAAGAAGTAGGCGAGTGATAAGGTTTTAAAATGTACCTTTTGAGGGTCGTTTAAGCCACTTATTTGATCACTTTGTATCCGTTATTACTTAATACCGCCTTTTCACTTTTATGTCTCTTGAAGGCAAATTGTTGTAATGGCACTTATTTGGACGAAAAGGCGGATATATGAAGAAAATGGCCAAAGTCAAGAATCGAGACATTCAAGTCTGCCGAAGACAAGGTGACGGGGTCATCGCTAACCATGACGCCCGTCGAGCATTTTGTGACAAAGACATAAGCCAAATTTCATATTTTCAAGTGACAAGGTCGCTTTAAAAGAGTAGGCCGCCGCAACTCGTGACGCCCTAGATTTGATCCGCACGGCGCCGAGCTAAAGAGGACGGCGTCACAAGCACAAGGTGACGCCATCGCAAGACTAACGTGGCCAAGACGAAACCCTAATGACGGCGATCCGGCGTCACAAAACATAAGGGTGACGCTGTCGCACATGTAATCTTATATATAGAATCCGAATTTTTCAAGATTTGTGTAGTCTTTGGAGTAAAACCTAAACCGAACCAAGGCTATCTTGTACAAGATTTTAGGGTTCCAAACCCTATCTTACAACAAGATAAGTGTTTTACTTCATTAATTCAATTATGTATTTGATTATTTGTGTATGCTTGCATGTTCTCCATGTCCGCTAATTTACTTGTGTGTTTGCTTAGGGAATATGAAACTTAATTATTGAATATTGATTGGTTGTCTCTTATCTTAATTGTTAATGATCTAGTAATGCGATAGGTCATTCGTTGTGTAATTAATGCTTGATTAATCTTTGTGACCCTTAGCTATAGCACTTAGAGCGGTTGTAGGCTAAACCATCCAAAGAGGCCTTAGAGTTAGAGTTTATAATCCCAGTGGGTTTTGTAGACGAGACCCTTTGGTAAGTTCAAAGAGTTAGGATAAACGCACACCCTACGACTTTAGACACACAACGCGATTAAGAATAAGGACGTGACAATTCAACCACCAATAGGAGATAATTAAGGAGTAATAAACCTAAGTAAACACATCTTTAAACTATCATACGAACACACAATAATTAGACATAGACTACCCATTAGTTTAGATAATTAGATAAGGTAAGTAATCGGAGAAATACCAAAACCCCAAACTCAAACCCCGAGATTCATACCTTTCCATTTCCTAAAAACATAAAAAGATAAAAATAATCTTCCTCAACCCCAACCTTAGCGTAGTAACTTCTCACTAGCATTCCTATTCCCTAGAGAACGATATCAATACCCGGTGGCTTACCCTAATACTACACTACAACGATTAGGTTCACCGCCTAGGTGTTATAAAACTTGCTCAAGAAAAGGAAGTCTTTGACCCCGAACGACGCGTGTGGCGTTATCAAGTTTTTACGTCACCGGGAATAGAATAGCTAGTTAGTAGTCCACCTCGCTTAGGTTTCTTTGCTTGATTCCTATCAAGTAAATTTTTCTCATTTTTAGCTTTATCGTAGTCTATCCCCTTCTTCGTAACCTTTGTTCGTAACCCCATCACTTTTCATCATGGAAGGTGATAAACCACCAAACAACACTTTACTACCAAACAAGTACCCACCACCTGACCCGCAAACTCTCCCAACCAACTTCGAGCTCGAATTATTAGTGAAATTGGAGAGCTTAGGAAACTAAATAGGATGATTGAAAATACGCTGAGGAAGCCCTTAAGGAATCTACTCACCCTTTAGATAGTGATTCGACCTCGCTGATCGGATGATGACCTAGAAGATGGAGATTATAAGGTGTTAGAAATTATGGAGGTAGTAAGGAGGAGGAAGAACTTAGGAGTATTTCGATTCATACCCTAAAGGGAAGGAAACTGCAGATCACTATAACGTGGTTAACTTCCCAAGACCACCTTCGAGCCTCGCATAAGAGTGGAAACCTTAAAACATCAAGATACCGTGTATAATTGGATACTTATATAGGGATCACACTTACATTGACTATAAGGCACCCATGAATATAATGTCTAGACTCTATTACAATTGGATCATGAGCAAAAAGCTAGAACCTATGAGGACCCCTCGCCCCTAGGAAAGCAAGTAACTATGTGGGGAGGTTAAAGGATTGCATGTCTTCGTAGGTAACTTCACATATAGGTGTGATTTCATGATCTTGGAAAATGTTAAGGGCATCATTGATGGGTTTTAGAGATGTGATACTTGGGAAACCATTTATGAGAGTCTAAGATGGTTTATGATCGAGAGGAAGGAATAGTTGAGTTCTCAATCGGAGCCGAGAGTGTTAAATATATAATGCCCACAAAAACAAGAGGTTTGAGGGTATGGATAATTTAGATGTGGATAACATTTCGCATTTGAAGTAGACTCGAAAACAAGGTTTACTACATCGCTTGTCTTGAACTAGGCCCCGAATACATTCGTGATGAGCAGGCGGTTAAGGAGATCGAATGGGCCTCTAAGATTAGGAAAATGTAGAGCACGACTACGAGTCTAGCTACAAGACTCTTAAATAAAGAAAAGCGCTCGTGGGAGGCAACCCATGCTTAATTGTTTGCTTGTTAGTGTCGTATATCTTTATTGATTTTTATTCTCATGTTTAAATTTGTAAAATGCTTTATTTTGTTTTTAACCTCGCCTTAATTGCATATAAAGGTATTTTACATAAAGGATAAGTGTAGGAGGATTACACACGCCAAAAGAAACGTAAACATGAGAATAGCAATTCATTAAAAGATATATATGTGTTTGTTCGAGTCAAATGCTTGTATCAAGTCATAATGGATGTTTTGCGTAAATTTTTCCGCATTCTAAAGATGTAAATTTTCCAATTTTTCCGTAAAATCGCAGACCGCTTTTTGTCGGGATAACTGACGGCGCCGAGAAGGAGTAAAAACAACATATTGCTTTTTTCTCGCTTTCGAGCTACTTATGAATTTTTGAATTTTCTGTGTCTTAATTTTCCGTAAATTTCAAACATCCATTCCACAAGCATTATATCTTAGTTTAGTAGAGTCTTATATATATTATTACCGCCGATTTTACGAAGGTTTCGTTTGTTTTCATCGAATGTGCGGGTTTTATTTATCAAGAAGAAACAAAAGATTGGAAGGAGCTTTTCACGCACACATTCTTCTTGAAAGGATTTAACCACTACTTTACACCTGATCTTACCGAGCTAATCGTGGAGTACTAGTTTCTTTCGCCTTTAATTACCTTCCATTATCATAACTTTGATACTTTCGGGAACATTGGGGACAATGTTCGGTTTAAGTGTAGTGAGGAAAATAAAACGGAACTTTGAAATATACTTATCCTTGATTATTTGCTTTGTTCAATTGTATTTGTGTAATAAACCATGAGAAAATGTCGGTTAGGGAATTTTGGCACCAAATTTTCAATTTTCATGACGATAGGAGTGGGCCATTAGTCTTAACAAAAGCGCCTCACGGATAGGAAGTTGCATGACTAGCACAAAACCCTTTACCACCTAAATTCCACCCACAATGCGAGGATCACCCTTAGATTAGTAGGAATTAAAGCATTCATCTTTAATGCTTAGAGTGTGAACCGGTAGTATATTAGATTCTAGAACTTGTTTTGTGATGCATCCCGAGATCGCTAGTAAGACTACACTTGTGTAGTTAGGAATAACTAAATGATAAGAGGCATTAGGATAACCCTTGTTCGATACCCGTAATATAATTACTTCTTCCACATCGGTTGAGTAATTCCCCACACCCTTTGCGTTGTACTCATCTTTAGTACACGATACCCTAGTTAACCCCTCGTGAGCCTATCCTTTTCACGGTTCTCATGATGTTTCCTTTTCGAATATCAATGAAGAGCATTGTTTACACCCCACCCCAAATATACACCCAAATCGCCTTAGCCTACCCTCGTATGCACTCACTTTTAGTGCACTATTGTTATCACCCCAAACCCTTAGTTCAATTATCTAGTTGCTTGCATGAGTTGCTAAGTCGAGTCATATCCTTTATACACGCTTTGGGACGATTGGGACTCATGGGAAAAGTTAAAGTTTATAAAATGATTGGAAGGGATTAAATTCAGATTTGCATAATAACATACCCCAAGTGTTTTGATCTTTTCAATTCGGGTCAAATTAGTGTTAGAGAAATAAAACTCAAGTGTAGGGATGTGCCTATAAATCCTATCATTTTGATGTTACCATAGAGGATGGTAGAGTAAAAGTGTATGAAAAAAAAAATCGAAAAAAAAAATAGAAAAAGAGAAAAGAAAAATAATAGAGTGTAAAAAAAATAAAAAAATAAAACATACGGGCTACCATCCTACATCTATCATTTAAATTTATGTTTGTTTGTTTCAGTTAGCTAGAGTCTAGAGTATCGAGTCTCGGCTTAGCAACGCCATTCTTCGTATGCTTGTAACAAAAATATTTTGACTTACCACCACTAAATAGCCTATCCCACCAAACCCTTTGTTTCCTACCGTAGCCTAACATTACAACCCTTTAAAGACCTCTTTGATAGTCTTTCCTAGGTGCTACGCCAAAGCGATGGAGGTTTGATCTATTCTCAAGCCTATGGTAATCTATGTACTAGGACCGTTAATGAGTGTTTAATCTTCCATTTCCAACTTGTTATATTTCATATACACCCGAGAGATGCGAGTATCCAAACACCCCATGTGAGGTGCTAGTATGTAATTCCGTGCTTGTTATGACTTTTTGGGGCTTATATGTGTTGTGGATTGTTTTAAACCAATGCTTCATGACCTCTAACTTATAAATTAATTGGCTAAAGCACATTTGCTTGAGGACAAGCAAATACCAATTGTAGGGATATTTGATAAGGTTTTAAAATGTACCTTTTTAGGGTCGTTTAAGCCCTTATTTGATCACTTTTGTATCCGTTATTACTTAATATCGCTCCTTTTCACTTTTAGGTCTCTTGAAGGCAAATTGTTGTAATGGCACTTATTTGGACGAAAAGGCGGATATATGAAGAAAATGGCCAAAGTCAAGAATCAAGACATTCAAGCCGATGAAAGACAAGTGTGACGCCATCGCTAAGCTATGACGCCGGGAGCATTTTGTGACGCACGTAAGCCAAATTTCATATTTTCAAGTGACGGTGTCGCTTTAAAAGAGTAGGTCCGCAACTCGCACGGCCTAGATTTGATCCAGACGGCCACAAGCAAGGTGAAGCCGCCGCAAGACTAACGTGGCCAAGACGAAACCCTAATGACGGCGACCGACGGCCACAAAATATAAGTGACGCGTCGCACATGTAATCTTATATAGAATCCGAATTTTTCAAGATTTGTGTGTAGTCTTTGGAGTAAAACCTAAACCGAACCAAGGTTGTCTTGTACAAGATTTTAGGGTTCCAAACCCTATCTTACAACAAGATAAGTGTTTTACTTCATTAATTCAATTATGTCTTTGATTATTTGTGTGTATGCTTGCATGTTCTCCATGTCCCGCTAATTTACTTGTGTGTTTGCTTAGGAATATGAAACTTAATTATTGAATATTGATTGGTTGTCTCTTATCTTAATTGTTAATGATCTAGTAATGCGATAGGTTATTCGTTGTGTAATTAATGCTTGATTAATCTTTGTGACCCTTAGGATATAGCACTTAGAGCGGTTGTAGGCTAAACCATCCAAAGAGGCCTTAGAGTTAGAGTTTATAATCCCAGTGGGTTTTGTAGACGAGACCCTTTGGTAAGTTCAAAGAGTTAGGATAAACGATACCCTACGACTTTAGACACACAACCCGATTAAGAATAAGGACGTGACAATTCAACCACCAATATGAGATAATTAAGGAGTAATAAAACCTAAGTAAACACATCTTTAAACTATCATACGAACACACAATAATTAGACATGACTACCCATTAGTTTAGATAATTAGATAAGGTATAATCGGTAGAAATACCAAAACCCCAAACTCAAACCCCGAGATTCGACCTTTCCATTTCCTAAAAACATAAAAAGATAAAAAAAATAATCTTCCTCAACCCCAACCTTAGCGTAGTAACTTCACACTAGCATTCCTATTCCCCTAGAGAACGATATCAATACCCGTGCTTACCCTAATACTACACTACAACGATTAGGTTCAACGCCTAGGTGTTATAAAACTTGCTCAAGAAAATGGAAGTTCCTTTGACCTCGAACGACGCGTGTAAGCGTTATCACGAGATTGTATGGTTGTTGTGTTAGCAAACAATACAATATGTGAAAGCACAACAAGCGGAACGATTTCTCGATTTCTAAGACTCCAAACATTTTCACGTGGGATGAGTGCAGGGGCTTGTACTCTTCTCGGATGTCCCGTGTGAAGATAATGTTTGGATTGGAGTAATATGGTCGAGGTTTGCATATTATGCGATGTAAATCTTCCCGGGAGGTATGTGTGAACAATATGGACTATTTTCTTCACGAAAGTTGAAGAGAGAATCAAGTGACCAATCTTCAAGGCACATTGTCCATGATTTGGAATTCGGAGGATGTGAGCAAAATGCCCAAGGGTTAAAGTAAACTTTGGTTTTTGATATAAACCAAAGAGATAGAGAGCGATCCTCGTTACGAACAAGTTCAACTTGACGGAAGAATTCTATTATGAACCTTGGACATATCTTCTCGTTGATTTCAAGAAGACATTCTAGTCCTATGGCTCGGAAGGAGGTATTGATACCTTCTTCGAATTGTAGAGAGGTGTTCACACGCCCTTCGGGAAGTGACGGTTTCGAGGTTGTTGAACCCACGGACATGAATGCCAAAAGTGTGTTGGGTTCAAGAGATGTTCGAGTGTAGACGCTAGTGAGTGAAAATCAAACTCATATTCATGCGCCATAGTTGAACCTATAGAAATGAAGAGTTAATAGAAAGTGATGTTTGTGGTCAACCTATGATTATCTAATGTTTTTACTAGATTTTTATTAACAATGGTTTTAACAACAATGACACTTAACCCACTTATGGTTTTGACATTCTAGTGGAATATTTCTTTTAGAGAAAGTGGTTTTTTACTTACATGAAAAACTGTTTTCCAAGAGGACGGATCCCACTTTCCTTTACAAAAGGGATCCGGCTAGTATAACTTCCGGATCCGTAGATTTGTAGTAACAGAAACAGATTTGATAAAAACATAGATTTTACAGTTTTGTACCAAGATATGTGTTTTAGCCTACATTTTCTTTTACCATGCATACATGTCTTCTAATGTATCATGAAAGAGTACGAAACATATGAAACAAAAGAAATGACAAACACATTATGATAATAATAACCTAGATAAACTAGACTATTAATAATATTTCATTTCAATGCTTAGAATGATACAAAGGATTGGGTATATAACCCCAATGTAGATTAACAACACAAAGTAAATGTCTCTGTATGTGAACTTCATCATAGGGAACACAAGTGCGATGAGCGTTAAGACGATGAGCACGAGGCGATGTAAACCATGTTGAAGATGATCCTTCTTGGTTTCGGTTGGGATGAAATGGAGGAAGATGAAGTTTTGAATGAGAGGAAATTTTGAATTTGGAATATTTGAAAAGTGAGGATTTGATGGAGTGGAAGACAGTGGGTTTATTTATGGGGAAAGAGGAATTTTGAGATTTGTGTTTTGTTTTATTATTAGAAAGATATGATTTTGGATTAAGTGAGACAAAACACAAGTTTTAAAAAACCATAATTTTTAGACGAAATGATGACACGTATGTGAGAAAAGTTTCCTAATTAAGCTACATGTAAAACATGTGTATACACCTAAATCTACTCAAATAAATACCTAAGTAATCACACTTCTTTATTAAGCTAATATCATTTAGAGATAAGTGGAAAGTCATACCTCAAATGCACTAGGAATGTCTTTATAAATGACACGTAAAATGTCAAGACAATTCCAGCTCCTTTATGCTTAAGATACCTTCTTGGGAAGGTAATCTTTAATATCACAAATCCTATGGCTTGATAGATGTGAGCTTTGACTAATCAACATGACAAAGAGGATTAGTGCAATTAAATGAAACAATGAATAAGAAAATGTTGTTATCAAATCAACATCCAAAAATAGTTTTAAAGACATGGTGTTTGTTTTATGAAAACTTTCTTTGTAGTTTTAATTAACCATGGATCGTATCAAGTTTTTAAAGCACAATATACTTTAAGAGACTTGGTAACAAAGCTCGATGCCAATTGTGGAAAACTAGAAGGGGGTTGAATAGTTTTATGAATTAAAACTTCCTTTTAAACTATTTAGATCGAATTATGTCAATCTATTTGGATGTGTGTGTTGGATGTTGATAGATAAACATATAAAGGTATGTAAGGAAAGATAAGAGTAAGAACAAAACCACAACGCGAGTATTTATAGTGGTTCGCCACAAGGACACCTTCCTTGCCCTACTCCACCCCCGAGTCACCTACCGAGAGTTCGTAAACACTACACCAATCTCCTTATGGCGGAGAAGCCTTCACAACGTCAGCTTACCCTTTTTCCGGTGCTAGGCTAACCACCGGTTTTTTCACCCAAGGTGAACCACACCTACACAACGTCGCCTACCCTTTTTAAGGTACTAGGCTAAGTACCTAGTTCTTTCACACCAAGGTGAACCACACCTATACAACGTCGCCTACCCTTTATCAGGTACTAGGCTAAGCTCCTAGTTCCATTGCAATGGAGGAACTACTACCCAACACTACACCAACGACTAATCCCAAAGGAGATCCACTCATTTTTACAACATCATCAAGGATATCAATATCCTTGGATCTAGTACTAATCTATCTTGTACATCGAAACACACCATATCGAATGTACATCTAAGGCACCTTTCACTAATGCCTTTAACTAGATCTTCAAGACACCCTTCACTAATTTCTTGTGTCTTGACTTCTAAGCACCTTTCAATAATGCTTCTAGTCTTGACTTGTAAGCACCTACCACAAGTGCTAATGATATGGACAATAGATACCCTTCACTAATATCTTCGCCTCGACACTTGAGACACCTTTCACAAATGTCTTCAACACTTCTTAGAAAAGAAAACAATCATCAACAAGAAGACTTCAAGAGTCTTGATGATGAGGAAGCATGGCAACTCATGGACTCGAGCTTGCTCGACTTCAAAGGTGGTGATCTCGCCTGTAAGAGGAACCTAGAAGATCACGCAAAACAAAACTACAAACATAGATCTCTTGGATCTCGAGGTTAGAGAGTTTTCAACTCTAGGGAAAGTATGTTAGAAAGGGTGAGAAACAATGAAGAAATGGCTCACTATTTATAGAGGAAAAATTCATCGTTTCCCGGATCCCACGGATCCTTCCACAAGGATCCGTCTAGCGTAAAGCTAGGGATCCGTGGACGCCTCTTACCCATGGGTATTTTGGTTATGGGTCATGGGTAATGGATCGATCCATGGGTCTTAGCTAGATACAATGTATCTCTCGAGTGCAATGCACCTAGTCACTGGGTATGGGTCAAAACCATGGGTTATGGATATTATCCATGTATGATATAAGCATGATGTCATGCAACGGGTTATGGGTCAAGCTCCATGGGTCATGGGCTTTTGGTTGTACCCAACTACATTCAATGTATTTGCCCAATGGGTTATGATACTTAAGTTTCTACCCATTTATATTACCCAATATACTACATACTAGTTATGTGTATATTTTACCCAAATATGTAAACACTAGTCATTGTACATATGTAATATTAAATCATAAAATCACTTATACTTGTTTTAGTGTTTTATGAAAATGTGAATATGTTAGAAACTATTAGTTTAAACCATTTACGTATTTTATTTGTTTCGTTAAAATGATTTTACGTTTGTTATTGACAAAACATTAGAAGATCGTAAAATATAAATAAATGTTTTTACGGCTTATTTGTATTAACATAAATGTTTTAATAAAACCTATGCTACGGAGATGAATGCATGACATCTTTGTACATATTTGATTTGACATCAAAATTATTACCCTTTAATTTAAGTTATATGCCATCCAACGAAACGGAAACACCTAAGATTACCTTTTATTTGCGTGAGGACGTGACTTAGATCGTAATCAAAGGGTAAAATATCCACGTGTCGTTAGAACGGCATGGATGATTTTGCGCTTCTTAAGTTGGACAACTTAATTGAGTTAGCGGTGAACCGGCAACTCAAGTCATAAGATGGGATAAAACATGTTTACATAGCAATTGAAATTGGCTATATATAAATCGTGATAAATCTAGGAATTGCAATTGAAATTGGCAATCGAGTAAAAGCTCTACCATCTTGTATAAAGTTCATTACTAGCGCATCAACTCGACGTGATGAAATTATGACAATTTGGATCATAGTTTTCAATAAAATTAATTGGTTATATGAATATGAACCTTGGGTATTTAATTGTTTATTGAAAAGGAAAATTATCAAAATACTAATTATGGTTTTTGAACTTTTTCTCAGAGATGGCTCATCAACCCGAAAACACTATGAGCTTAATGAGTTCTGCTTTCAAAGATATGATTGGAAGAGACAAACTGACTGGCCCTAATTTCAATGATTGGTATTATGCACTTAGGATCATCCTTCGTGTTGCCAAAAGACTTGATATTTTGACTACACCTCACGCACGATGCTCCTCTCGATACGGCCATCGCTTCGAACAAGAGGCATATCGTGTTGAATATGAGAAGCACAATGATGTGGCGTGTCTAATGCTTTCGGGATGTCCGCTCAATTGCAAAAACAATTTGAGCACTATCCGCCAATGAGCATGCTAGATGAGCTCAAACGTATGTTTGAGAAGCCACCAGCAATGAACCGTATGAACTAATTGAAAAGGTTCATAGTCGCAAGCGTGATGTTGGCAACTGCTCCGACCACATCCTTGAGATGAAACATCACTTAGACCAATCGAGAAGCTCTACCGTGGTTACTCCAACGATGTATGTGTCGGCCTCATCAATCACCCCTTAATCGTGAACGATTTGGTGATTTTGTGCAAAATTTTAACATGCATTGCATGGGAAGACGATGAATGAGTTACATGCAATGCTTGTAGACTTGAGAAGAGATTGCCAAGAAGGCTCCTACACCGATGTACTAGCAATACAAGGTGGTAGCGTGAATAAGCCAAAGCCGCAAGCGTATAAGAAAGGGAAAGGAAAGGAAAGGAAACAAGTTGTCATCCCACCACTCCTAAGAAGAACCCTCAGAAGAAAAGGAGAATCCTAAGAAGGATTTAACTTGCCACCATCGCAACTCACCGTGTCACTAGAAGCGGAATCGCCCAGCTTTATCTCGAATGAGTGCCTTGAATAAAAAATAAGATGGTTCATAGCTCATCGTATTTTTATGTTTGAATTATTTTCTTTTCCTCATAGCAAAATTCTCGGATATATGATATGGGATGTGGTACTAACATCCGTAATACATCGCAGGGACTTAGAGGAGCAAGGAAGTCGACTGTGGAGAGATACTTGCACGTTGGAAATGGAAAGCGCAGCTTGTCGAAGCCATAGGGACTTTGATTTAGTGTTGCCTTGAGCTTAATTTTGGAACTAAATAATTGTCATTATGCACACCCATTGTTATGGGTGTTATTTCGATTTCTTTGTTAAAAGATATTGGTTTTGTGCACACTTTACCGCTTATGGAATTTCAGCTTTAAATAATGTTTTTACTTTAATGCAATTCCTATGCTTGGTGTGTTTGAAATTGATATGGATGGTTGTGTATCCAATGAGAATAATTTGGATTGTCGCCTTGCCCATATAGGCAAGAAACACATGGAAAAGTGCAACACGATGGGCTTTACAAACGGTTGATGATGAATCATTTGAAAATGCTAGTCTTGTATAGGCGAAGATGACAAGGAAACCCTTTTCACCACAAGTGGAAAGGGCTTCGATCTACTTGATTAATACACACCGATGTGTGTGGTCCACTTAGACATGTGTCAAACGTGGTGCTACCTACTTAACCTTTACGATGATTTCAATCGTTATGGTTATGTTTATTTACTTAAACATAAACATGAAGTCTTTGAAACATTTAAGGTTTTCAAAAGTGAAGTAGAATTACAACTCGGTAAGAAGATTAAAGCTCTTCGATCCGATAGAGGTGGTGAGTATATAAGTCAAGAGTTCAAAGATTACTAAGTCGAGTGTGGAATTATCCAAAGCACTCATATCTCCTTATACTCCACAACAAAATGGTGTATCCGAAAGGAGAAATCGTACTTTACTTGACATGGTACGATCAATGTTTGAACTTACGACTCTTCCTTTTACTTTTTGGGATTATGCCCTTGAAACCGCTTATTCGCATTTTGAATGTGGTTCCAACGAAGAAGGTTGTTAAAACTCCATATGAAATATGGACGGGAAAAGCTCCCAACTTTTCTTACTTAAAAGGTCCTGGGATGCGAGGCGTTTGTTAAACGCGACTCACCGTGATAAGCTCCAAGCCGATCCATTAAGTGTATCTTCTAGGATACCCTAAGGAAACTATGGTTGCTACTTTACTACCCACCGAGAACAAAGTCATCGTGGCTAGGTATGGAGATTTCCTTGAAAGGAATCTCATATCTCAAGAACTCAGCCGGGAGAGTATATGATCCGAATATGATCAAGATACAACACCTTCGAAACTACTAGCCAACTTCAAGAAGAGCCCGAAAGCTTAAGCGCCTCCCAAGTTGTTCCCATTCGAGGTCCGAAAGGACTATACGCACCGACCGCTCATGTCTTAACGTAGAGGTGGAGGAAAATATAGTCGGGGATCTTAACGAACTCGCTAACTATAAGGTCACACGACCGATCCCGAAAGGATAAATGGCGATTGCTATGAATGGGGAAATGCAATCCATGCAAGATAATGATGTCTGGATTGAATTTGACCTTCCTCCCAATGCAAAAGTCCTTGGAAGTAAGTGGATCTTCAAAAAGAAAACTGACATGGATGGCAATGTACACACCTACAAGGCTCGTCTAGTGGCTAAAGGTTTTACTCAAACCTATGGCATTGATTACGAGGAGACATTTTCTCCTGTAGCGGACATAAGAGCTATTAGGATTCTTATAGATATAGCTGCACACTATGACTATGAGATTTGGCAAATGGATGTCAAAACCGCTTTTTACGAATGGTCGCTCAGATGAAGACATCTATATGGCACACCGAGGGTTTGTGAATCCACTATTTCCTAACTGTATGCAAGCTTAAAAGGTCCATTTATGGACCAAAGCAAGCATCAAGGCAATGGAATAAAAGATTCGATGGAGAAATCAAAAGTTTTTTATTTACTCAGAATCTTGATGAGCCATGTGTATATCACAAAGCTAGTGGGAGTCGTGGTACTTTCCTTGTGATGTATGTCGATGACATATTAATCATGGGAAATTATATACCAAGTCTAAATGAGGTGAAAGCCTATCTTGGTAAATGTTTCTCGATGAAGGACTTAGGGGAAGCAGCATACATACTTGGAATCAAGATTTACAGGGATAGATCAAGGTGGCTAATTGGTTTAAGCCAAAGTGCTTACATTGACAAAATATTGAAAAGATTCAATATGCAAAATTCCAAGAAGGGATTTTTGCCGATGCAAGTAAATCATGGTTCGAAACAAGGTTGTGCTTGACACACCGAGGTGGCACGCATGAAGAAAGTTCCTTATGCTTCGCCAGAGGATCGATCATGTATGCGGTGCGATGCACAAGGCCCGATGTGGCGTTTGCTCAAACTTGACCATCGGTATCAATGTAATCCGGTGAAATTCATCGATCGATGTTAAACATATTCTCGGCACCTTAGGGCTACAAGAGATATGTTCATAATGTATGGGGAAATCCGTAAGGTAACTCTCATTACAAGTTTATCGCGATGCATCCCGGAAGTGTGACAAAGATGATACGAAGTCTCGACGGTTACATATGTGTCATCAATGGAGGTGTTGTGGATTGGAAGAGCAAGAAATGACAACACTTGCGATGTTTGCTACGAGAAAGTGAGTACATAGCGGCCCTCGTCGCCATGGAAGCTGTTTCGATAAGGAAGTTTGTTTCGGGCTTGGTGTTATGCCGCCGATTGAAAATCCTATTAAAGTATGTTGTGACAATTACTCATCAATTACTTTTTCCCATGAACCGAGAGTCATGAAGGGCACCAGACACTATCCTAGACAATATCACTATGTTCGAGCGCAAGTCGAGATAGGTGAAATTGAGTTGCTCAAAGTTCACATGATGATAACCTAGCGCATCCTTTAACGAAGGCCTCACTGGTGAAAACTTAATCATTTGTCCGATAAGTTTGGACTTCGCTTAGCTAGTAGTTTCATGCCCATCTCGTGACTAAGTATTTTAGATTAAAGGATATTGTAAACATTATTATTGAAATGAAATAAAGTATTTTGTTATGTTTATTATTCATTTATTATGATGTTATCATATATTTGCATGTTTAAATCCTTGAATAACTTAAGTTATTCTAAATTGTCTGTTGTCAATCAATAACATGGGAATGATATTGAATTAAGACAAATCGAGTATTAGTTAGAATATATTTGAAAGTATATTGATGCGTAGCATGACTAATTTCGATGATATTCAATGAATTGAGTATAGGACTTATTGATAACGCCACACGCGTCGCTCGGGTCAAGGAAACTTCCTTTCTTTGAGCAAGTTTATAACACCCCAGGCGAAGAACCTAATCGCTGTAGTGTAGTAATTAGGGTAAGCCACGGTATTGATATCGTTCTCTGGGGAATAGGAATGCTAGTAGAAGCTACTACGCTAAGGTTAAGGTTGAGGAAGATTATTTTTGTATTTTTATATTTTATGAAATGGAAAGGTACGAATCTCGGTATTGGATTGGGGGTTGGTATTTCTACCGATTACTCTACTATTATCTAATTATCTAAACTAAGGTCATGGGAGTCTATGTCTAATTAATGTGTGCTCGTATGATAGTTTAAAGATGTGTTTACTTAGGTTATACTACTCCTTAATTATCTCCTATTGATGGTTGAGTTGTCACGCCCTTATTCTTAGTTCGTTGTGTGTCTAAAGTTGTAGGGTATGCTTTCTCCCAGCTCTTTGAACTTACCAGCGGTCTCGCCTACAAACCCACTAGGATGATAAACTCTTACTCTAAGGCACTCTTTGGATAATTTAGCCTACAACTACTCGGGTAATCATATTCTAAGGTTCACAAAGATGAATCAAGCATTAAGTACACAACGAATGACCTATCGCATTACTAGATCATTGATCAACTAAGATAAGAAATAACCAATCAATATTCAATAATTAAGTTTCATACTTCCTAAGCAAACACACAAATAAATTAGCTTGACATGGAGAACATGCAAGCATACACAAATAATCAAAGACATAATTGAATTAATGAAGTAAATACTTATCTTGATGTAAGATAGGTTTAAAACCCTAAAATCTTGTATAAGACACCTTAGGTTCGGTTTTAGGTTTTACTCCAAAAGACTCTCTCTAAAACCGAAAAATTCGGATTCTATATATAAGATTACATATGCGACGGCGTCACCTTATGTTTCGTGACACCGCCGTGTCGCCGCCTTTTAGGGTTTCGTCTTGGCCACGTTAACCTTGTGGGCGGCACCTATGTCTGCGACGCCGTCCTCTTCGCTTTCGACGTCGTGCGGGTCGCATCTAGGCGCCCGAGTAGCAACGGCCTACTCTTTTAAAGCCCGACGTCGCCACTTGAAAATAGGGTTTTGGCTCAGATCGTCACAAAAATCCTCCGACGGCGCCGCACTTAACACCGACGCCGCGCTGCTTTCGCACTTTGGTGTCTCGATTCGACTTTGGCCATTTTCTTCAGATATTCGCGCTTTTCGTCCAAATAAGTGCCATTCCAAAGATTTTGCCTTCAAGAGACCTAAAAGTGAAAAGGAACGATATTAAGCAATAACGGATACAAAAGTGATCAAATAAGGGCTTAAACGACCCTCAAATGGTACCTTTTAAAACCTTATCACTTATCCCACCCACATGATGATACTTTATAGATCTTTGTCATTAAGTATATCATGGATATTTATCCTCGACTTGAGATACCGTGGATATGTCATGGATGTATCGCATTTTGTGAAGCAATCTAACGCTATACGTGAATCGAGTAGTTATAAGGATTGTTTTCGAAGTATTATAAATTTATGATTTCGCCAGTAGTCAAACGGGATTTGTTTTCTTCAAATTTATTTTGAAGTATAATCTTCTCGCTGCCCCTCGTAGGGTATTCAAGATGTTTGCATGGCCATGCCCAAGGTCTTCCGGAATATGTTCGGAAGAATTGGTAATCTTGATCAATCACATAAAGCGAGAAACATAAGAGTTAATTAAGAAATGAGTGAGATCCATATTCTTATTAACATGGTATTAGAAACAAAGGATGATTATGATGATGAATCATCGAAACTTGGTTTTTCTTGAGAAAACCATACACGAGTTATCTGGGGCATTGGCGTGTTGCTAGACGCCAACCAATGTCATTACACGCTTTGTAAACATATCCAGTGGGGTCATTGGAAATGTATATATTTATAAATACGTGAATGTCCGGATTCGAACTCGTGACCACCGGATTGCACACATTATGAACGAGAATTAAAGTTAATAATTAATGTTAATTGATTACGATTAATTATTATACAAAACTCGACTAACGATCGTTAAGTATTTAACGGAAAATAACTAACGACTGTTAACTGTAAAGAGAAGGACTTATAGTGAAAAATATTAAAATGGAAAAGATTTGGGTATCCTTTGGGGCTTCTCTTATGGCCGGCCATAGGGGTGTTTTACACATCCAAAACCCTAACTTGTTCCTAAAGATTTTGTACACTATATATACAAAGGCTAGGGTTAATGTTTTTCATAGCTTTTGTGCACACACATTAACCTAATATTTTCTTTGTTCTTCTCTTGCAAAAATCGGCCAACATTCTTCATAGGGTGTTTGGTTTTGTTTTTCTAAAACAAGTTTTTGTAGATCTAGCAATCGTTTTAATTCGTTTGTTAATTCGTGTGAACGTGGTAGTAAGACACTATTCTTACACCAATTGGTTTGAGTTATAAAACGGTAAGGGATAACTCGTTAAACCACTTTGTCACATCCATTGAAGAGATCTACCAATTGTAAGAGGTACGTTACGCATCTTCAGTTAATTATTTATTTGTTATGATCTTAAGTCTTCCGATGTGTACTCTGTGGTGTCTACATGTTTTATTGTATGTCATAAACTCAACAGATCCTACATACGATCTTTAAAAGCATAAGATCTTATAGGATCTCGATATTAACCATAGGATCTTAAAATCTAATCCGATCCGATCTTACTTTTTTTAAACCACAAACTAAAAGACTCCAAATTTATGGATCGTGTTTTATAGAATTAAAATAAATGATAATCTTCTTAAACATTTAATAATCATAATTTATGACAACATTTCTATGTAATATTTATATAATTTTGTGTTTATGATATATAATAATTTATAGATTTGTATCATATTACAAAGAGTATTAAGAAAATGAAATTATGGCAGAATCTTAAGATCCCGATCCGATCCTACGATTTCGATCTTGCAAAGACGAAAACGATCTTAAATAAGATCCCGATCTTGAAAACCTTGGTTTGTATTATTATATATTAATGTTTAATGTATTTTCACTTCTGTATCAACTAGACATTTTATACCAAATTTAAAAAATAAAACACAATAAACACAAAACACAAGTATTGAGAGAAAAAAAAGGAAGCAAGGATCGAGAAAAAAGGATTTAAAATGGGCGATCGAGATCACCTAAACAATCATCATCTCCCAAAGTTTTCAATCTATCGATTTGCCACACAAGGGTGATCGACTAAGATTGGGTGATTGATCGATTCATTCCCCCTTATTGTGTGTAGCCTAATGGTTTTTTTAAAACTATAAGCCAATTTAAATTTAGGTATCAGCTCTTTTTTATATATTAAGGTACTAAAGTTATACTTTTGTGCAATTTAAGGTTCTTTGACGTTCTTTGGCTTTTTGGTTTTTGATAAATATTGTTGGTACCTTATATTAAGAGAAAAGATTAAGTTTATAAGTTAAATATGTTGGGAAAATGTTGCCTAACAGTAACAAAGTTTCCCCATTATTTTAATTCAAACACTAGAACTTTATATTAACCATAAAAACTATTCAAGTTTCAACAGTGTTTTATTATTGTGTAAATGTTCAAAATAAGTGCATTGTTTGATTTTCTCTTAATAATAAACACCCACCATGTGGTTTTCACTAATCTTAGTTAACTCAATGTACAATCAACTTACGCACACATAAAAAGAAATATAAGTCACAAAATAATAACAAAGTTTTCAAAAAATTTAAACATAAAAATTGCATAAGGATAAAGCACTTGTGAAACTTGAGTCGTTGAACCTCACCAAAAAAAATACGAGTAACTAAACTAAATCACTAATGAAATTTCATTACTATTTGATGATTTATTTCCCAAGTTAAAATTGGCTAAAGTTTGATATTTGTTTTATGCCATTTGATGAAAGAAATATCACACTTCTTTTAGGACAAAATGAACGCCAGACTTGAGTTGAGATCAATATAGATCTCATATTTACCGTAGATCCAATAAACCAATCTTACCATCTATTTTTTATCAAAGTTAATAAAATCATTTTCCACCTTTTTTAAAACAACATATCTTTGCAACCAGAAATCTTGCACTATAAAAATACACCATCGCGACGAATTAAATTATCTTTCTATTAATATGCAATTTTCTATATTTTGACAATTTTTTTCAAAAATTACTCCGGAAAATCATATATGATTTGTAAAATCATATATGATTTGTAAAATCATATATGATTTTTAAAATTGAATCATATATGATTTTCACAATCATATATGATTTTACAAATCATATATGATTTTCAAAATCATATATGATTTATAAAATTGAATCATATATGATTTTCACAAATCATATATGATTTTTACTCACGAAATTTTGAAAAAAAAAATCGTTAAAATATATAGTAATCTATCTATGTAAAAATAATTTAATTCTCGTCGCTGATATGATGATTTATCGCGTAACAATTAACGTTTGCGAGATATTTAATTTTAAAAAATGATGAAAGTTTATTTTTTTTTTATAAACGAATTCATTATTATTGGCTCATCGGATCATAGTAAATTCGAGATCTATATCAACTTTTACCACAAGACTTATGTCGAAAAAACATAGCTAATTAGATTGGTAGCGATCAAAATAATTTTTGTTAAAAAATAAAAATAAAGTCGCTAATTTTTATTATTATTTTTTTTATTATTATTATTATTTTTTTAATTGTAAGCGATTTTATAAATGCAACAACCAAGACAAAATGAGAGCATTAATGGAGTAATATTAGAGGGTGTAAAAGCAATGTATGCAAGACGGCTAAAAATGAAGACCGAACTAAACGGCACCATGAATTAAATGGACGCCAAACCAAGACACGTTATACAAATCGCTTAATAAAAAGGCAATTCCAAACGACTAAATAAATTAACAAACGTGATATCTTATTTATATTAACAAAAATAAATGTATTATATAAAAAATCGCTTAAAACGATCGTTCTTCGCTCAACAATCGAAGACAAAAAAAGTGCTGTTTGTTTATTTAAGTTTTAATGGCTATATGTGCCCATTTCAAAAAAGAAATTTAAACGCTAAAATCTTAAAATGCGCCCATTTAAGCCATTTTTTTCGCTTTCAAGACATTTCGCCACCTCTAAGAATATCAATGAATATCACGTACAAATGACTCCAACTCTAGTGTTTGATACTAAAATTATAATTAGAAGTTAAATCTATTCAACTAATAAAAACAAAATATTTTAATTTTACATAAGATTTTTTCATTATTTGATCCTATACCTACAAAGTCAAACTAAATCTGGATCCAGGATACCCTTCAAAAAGAACTCGTTGCAAACTTGCAATTAATGTTTCTAGCAAATATTTAATACGAATGTAGCACACCACTTTTGGGCACGATTCATATTTAGAAGAAAACTATTACAGCCGATCTTTTACTTTAGAAGTATAAGGGTGCGTTTGTTTTATGGTTTTTGAGTAGGTTTTGGATTTAAAATATAAAAATTTTGTTGAGTTTTGTTCATCCGAATTTAGATTAAACGAATGTTGGAAACCCGCGATCTGCAATGATTAATGAAAGGACTTACTTTGCAATGACACTTAAACCTCGGGGGTTGTTTTGCCAAGTTGTGAAAGATTATTAATCGCTAAAGACTTACTTTCTTGAACGACACTCAACCTCGTGAATTTCGCCAAGTTGACAAACTTGGCGTTAAATCTTGGCGTATTTTGGGAGGAAGGCCCCGCTTTTAAGATATATATTAATTAATATGATGGTTTTATAAAAGAAGAGGAGAGAGGTGGAAATGGAGGTTAACCAAATTACACTACTATTCTCTTCAATTCTATCAATTTCCTTCAATTTCCGCTTTTTTATTTCTCTATACCAAACAGCTTTAATTTAATCCAATTCTTTTCTCTGCACTCAAACACACCTTAGTCTCTATTTTTTGGGCTTTGATATATATCTTCGTCAAACTGAAATTGCGTATATATCCAAAGCGTGCGTAAAAATCATTGTCTTACGTGCCTAAAAACTTCAGACAGGATATATATACGCATTATTAACTTTGGGAAGGATATATACGTTTTGCCTATTTTGTTTTTTTATATATAAAATAATAATTTATATTTTTAAATAATACTTTTAACAATAATTTTATTATAAAATTCATTAAATAAATATACTCCTTCCGTCCTATATTAAATGTTCATTTTGACTTTTTTAAGTCTTTTTTTCTCAACTTTCACCTTAAATATTTTGTTTGTGTTATATAATACTTGATGCAAAGTATATGAATAGATTAGGTTTTTTAAATGTATTTTCATTAGTATAATTTTTCATCAAATATTATATAAAACAAATAAAAATATTTAAAGTTAAAGCTGAAAAGAAAGAATTCAAAACAAACCTAACATTTAATATGGCATGTATGAAGATATTTTTTCTCTTTAAGCCTACACCAAACGTCAGATTCAAATCATAAACCCGCCTATAAACCAAACGGACTGGCAAAAATTTAAACCAAACAAAAATTGATCTATGATTTAAAGTGGGGACAAGTTACATATACCCCTCCTAAAATAATCATTATCTTTTACTCTTTTACTTATTTTTAATTTTTTAAAACATATCTTTTAATTTTACTTTTATTATGAAACTACAGAGCTAAAAATACAAAACATAAAATATAAACTTTGACAAAAAAATATATTAAAATATAGAAAATACGGAAAAAAACGATACAAAATTGTTTTGTTATGATAATGTAGGACCGATGGTACAAATAACATCACCTCCTAAAGTGTCATTTGCACTCGTTGTGTTAGTTCACTTTTTGTGTGTTGTGATTTTCAGGGTATGTTTGGTAACGAGCGATAATATTACATTTATGTGATTAGCTTAATAATGATTAGCGGTAATAGTTAACAATTAATGTTTGTTTTACTACAACGCGTTTGATAATGCATTATAATCATATAAGTAGCATTTAAACAAAACAAAAATGAAAAATGCGAAATATTAAAAGCATTTAAAAAAATAACATTTAAACAAAACAAAATTGCTAAATGTTTGTTGCTAAACACATTTTTATACTACGTATTCGAATGCCAAATGCTTTAAAAAAATTGTTGTCAAAGTCGTCCATATTTTACAGCTTGCAAATTACAAAAAGTTTTAAAACAACCAAATCCACACGGTTTCTACTTTCTACTATTTAATTAGCATCACAAGCTTCCAAGAATTGTTACAAAATCACCAATCACTATGATCAAACCTATAGTCTATAAGTCAATTTATATTATATTTACTCATGCTAATACCGTAGCTTCTAAGTTACTCCTTAATAAGTAATTCTGATAGCTAATAGGAGATTATTTGCACATACTAGTTTTCTATTTGCAGACATTAATATACAAGCGGTTAAAAGTAAAATACAAGCATCTAGTAGATGGATTAGTGTGTCTTAATCAATAATCAATATGTAAAATCAGTTCCCATAGTTAATAGCTTAGTAAATACAAATCATAATTAATAAAAAGCTATTACTTAAATATCATAATTTTTAACATTATTACAAAGAATAGAGAGTTGAGTCCCACTTTGTCTCCACCTTTAATCATAAGATGCCAATTAAGATTACTTAATAGTGTCATGAAAATAGGTTGGTGAGAAAGATCAAAATTACTTTTAAGTATACGTGATAATTTGCTGCCCTTATTCTACTAGTAAATGGATGATATGATATACAAGAATCTTAAAATTAGCCAGATCATCCAGCTGAAAATTCACCTAAGGGTGGACGGAGCCATCGGGTAGACGATCGAAAGAGTGTTAGCAGTATTAGGGACACCGCCTCCACTTGGTTAGAAGATTGAAATTTTGACCAAATCGAGCTCTAACCCGCGATTATAACCTTTGTTCTCTATTTTTTTTTTCTTTTTATGAAAGGTAGTGTTAGGGTAGGATCGGATCTGGCAATCCGCCTAGTTAGGGTAGTGTTAGGGTAGATTGGGGTAGCTTTGAGGTGGAGGTTTTATTGGATAGAGGTGCATGACCCCTGCGGGGTTAGGGTATTAGTCAACCACTCCCACCCCCTAAGGAACGACTGAAGTCACTGAACCAACTAATCATTCCGGAAATATCATTTTCACAGTAAGAATTTGTCTGCAATCACTTGTTTATCACCCGAAGGCATGTCACCGTCGCTCATTATTTTGAATGTGACATATTAGTACTAAGCTCGGTAAAGGAGGTATTAAGTATGTCATGTCACTTGATCATAAAGTGAGCTTGGCAGGACGGAGTGGCTTGCGGGCTCAACATCGAGCTCAAGTACCCGCTCGGGTACACCCTTCCGTGGCTTGCGGGTAGGGGGGGCGGGTATTAAATTCGAGCTGGGAACCCGAAAGCGAACGTTGGAATGGTAGACGTTGGAAAAGTGGAAAAGTGGGTAACGTTCGAATGTAAACGGCTATACCTACCAAGAACAATAACTATACCTACCAAAAACCAATCAAAAAGATGTTATCGTGGTCTTACTGATCTTCGTAGTAGTAGGAATGATTCTAGTTTAGGCTTTTATGATTGATATTTAAGAGTGGTAGATTTGTTTTGGTATATAAATGAAATGAAGAAAAGGAAGATAAAAGGAAAAAAAGAAGAGCTGCGTTTTGGAGAAGTTTGTTTGGTGGGAGAGTATGTAATGAAGATGGAGATGGGGGAATAATATTGTGAGTAAGATTAGTCTAGTATTTTAGATACTATCTATGCGTACCTTTTTGGTTTTTTAATCTCGAGTATCTGAAAATTTGTAAGATTGTGATACTGACACGTTAACCTTGAAATAAAAAAATAGTATTAAGATGTATGTTTTTTTTTTTAATGAAATGGTATGTTTTTATTTTAAAGAGAAATTACATAATCGGTCCGCGTCATTTCGGATCTTGCAGAAACGTCCCGAACTTTTTTTTTGACGGGTCGTGTCCTCGTGGTATGCAAAAGTTACGGGTTTGGTCCTTCGACGGTCATCTTGTTAGTTGACCGTTAACTCCGTTAACAGCAAACCACATGGACGATTTATGTAATCGAAAAAAAAAAAAAAAAAAAAAAAAAAAAACTTTAAAAAAGAACATTTAAAAATATATATACAAAATCGTATTCGTCTGCTTTTTTACGTTTTGTCCGCTTTACCGCTTATCCGCTTTTATATGTTTCGTCCGCTTTTTATCCGTTTAAATCCGCTTTTATCTGTTGTCCGCTTTTATCCGTTTACCCGCTTTTGATATGTATTCGTCCCGTTTTTTACGCTTTTACATTCTCGCTCGCTTTTTACATTTTGTTCGCTTTTACCTGTGGTTTCGTCCGCTTTTATTTGTTTCGTCCGCTTTTATTCGCTTTTTACGTTGTCGTCCGCTTATATATCGTTTTGTCCATTTTGTGCGCTCGTCCGCTTTTTACGTTTTCGTCCGTTTTTACGCTTTTGTCTTTTTTGTTCTCGCCCTTTTACGGATAAAAGCGGACGAACATATTAAAACGAAGAAAACGAGTACAAACGCACAAAAACGTAAAACCGAGTAACGTAAAAATGGACGAAACATTAAAACGGATAGATAGCGGACGAGCGTAAAACGGACAAAAACGTAAAAAGCGGTAAAACGTAAAAACTACGAAACGAAACCGACAAAAAAGCAGATTTAATACGATTTTTGTAAATATATTTTAAATGTTCTTTTTTTTTTTTTTTTTTTTTTTTTTTTTTTTTTTTTTTCGTCACATAATCGTCCTTTTGCTAAGTTAATCGGAGTTAACGGTCAACTAACAAAGATGACCACAAAGGACCAAACCAGAACTTTTGCATACCACGAGGACATGACCGTCAAAAAAAGGTCGTGGACATTTTCTGCAAGATCCGACAAAAAGACAAGGACCAATTATGTAATTTACTCTATTTTAAATATCAGATGTGATTTATGTATTTAAAAAAAAAAAAAAAATTGTAAGATTTGCAGACTCACTCCCACTGTTAGGGTAGTGTTAGGGTAGTATTGGGGTAGTTTTGAGTTGGAAGGTTTTATTGGACAGAGGTGACGCAAGACCCTTGGCAGACAGGCTCAAAACTTCCACCCTCCCCCAAGATTAAACATAGCCTTCCTTATATGATCTGTCACATTCTTAAGAAGCCCGGTGTCTTTAAAGAAGTTATGGCCATTTTAATTAGGTCTCATCTTTAAGAGTTATGGAAAACTTTAATGAAGTTATTACACCTTGATCAAGGCACGAGCTTTCGTTTAGGATCAGCTCGTTTTGAGCTTTTACTGATCTCGAACTTTTAGCTTGTTTTGTTTCTACCCGTAATCTGGTAATTAAAAGATAGTAAGTATGAACCTTTAGTCAAAAGTTTCAAATTAATTTGATCATGAAATTTTCTTTAGATTAGCATTTACATTTTAAAAATAGTTGAGCTAAAATAAGTTTGCTAGAAATTTTTTGCAAAATATGTAGTCCCATACAATATTACAATAATCTACTAATAACAAACTTCAAGCACCACCTACAAGAGACAATCCTGATGAAACCATATATTGCAATTTTAACAAGACATGGGAGAAAAATGTATAAGGGGTTTTCTTTAAGTGCATAAATCACAAACTTGTGTTACAATCATAAGCTTTGTCGCAAGAGATGCCGAGATGACTACTCAAAAAAGGGCCAATGTGAAAATTAAATATTAGATTTTGTAAACAGGAGTGATGCCTAAAAGATGGAAGCATTTTCGCATTACTACTGCAGTTGCTTCACATAACAATAATCTGCTTGTCTCCTCAGGAGACCCAACAACCTGCACAAATTTTTTAAAAAGTGAAATAAGTTTTAACCTTTTGATTTAATTAAACGAATTTTTTTAAAAGTACGATCTTGTTGGTGTCAGTGTCTCAAAGAAAGGGGTAAGATAATCAATAAGCGCTCAACAGAAACAACAAAGGGTCGTGAAGAATGAGATACCACTAGGTGGTTCTGGATATCACTTGAATCGTGTGATCACTTTCCAAAGTAAACTATTCGACCCTAATGCCCGGTATCACGAATATCTACTTGGGATAAGACCAAATGCAGCTAGAAATTAGCACAATTCTATAACCCTTCGCTAATAAGTGTTTAGTGTTTTCGTGTGTTCTTCATGCACGATCGGATCTCCTATTTATAGGAGGTTACTCTTGAGCTATTCCAATGGAATTATGAGTATTAATCGCCCATTAATAGCCCCATAATTATCCCCATTATAGTCAGTTAGTGGTTACATGACCAATTAAACGTGGTCATAAAGAAGTTGTAATTGCCATTTAGAAGATTTTCCATAAGCGATTTTTCCACTAGCAAGACTTTCATCTTGCGGTGGAAGTACGACCATCGCTGGAAACACCGCTTATCAAGATTTCATAGCACTATCGCCGGATACACCACTTCTTGGAACCACCGCTTATCGCTGGAAACACCGCCATCGCTGAAACCACAAGCGATTTTCCACAAGCGAAGATTTTCACCAAGCAAGATTTCACCAAGACTACCAATACAAACCACTATAAGAGTCGTGGTGTTCATGGACCTTATGGGTGTACACTCCGCACCTCCTAACCCATTACAAGGTGTGAACTAATCCCACAAGTGCACTAAATTTTCCAACAATCCTCCCCAAATTTAGTTCACTTCCTGCATAAAAATAAACATCAAGCAAAACATGTGCATAAACGAAAATGTCCCGAGGATTGAATTTTCATCTTAGTAAATTACACGCTCAAATATTCGAGAATCGTGGTGTTCTAAGAATTGAACCTTCAACCCATTCAATACCAAGATAAAATACACACAAGTTTTCAAACACTTAATGACCCCGACACTATACAAGCCATGTGTCCATATCCAAATTCATAAATGTTGTAAAAGCTAAAAGTCCAAAGCTTCTCAAGCAAAAACTTCAACATTTACATAGGTGGTTCCTCTTTAGTCATGCTCTCGCCAAACACTTTTTCAAAGAAAATATAACCATTAAGTAAAGACTTCATCCTCCTTTCAAAGAGTTCGAAAGCGTAACCTTGGGATGTAAACAAAACATGTGCTCCACCACCGAATGTTCGACTTTCCACATTGAACTCGGCCCCAAGTTTCCTTAGAGGAGTTGGGTGTCCTAGCATTCAGGTGACTAAGTCGGACTTAAACCCATCCCTTTAGCGACTTTATAACCAAGTCTCTAGCCGCACCCTTCGTCAAGTGATCAACTAAGTTCTATTGAGATCTCACAAACTCTATAGATACCACCCCATTCATGATAAGCTCACGAATCATGCTATGTCCGACACCTAAGTGTCTAGACTTACCATTGTACATCCGGCTATAAGCCTTAGCCAATGTAGCCGCACTATCACACCGGATAGAAATAGGTGCTATAGGTTTAGCCACAATGGAATCTCAAGAAGCAAGTTTTCAACCATTCGACTTCTTTACCAAAGAAATGCTAGAGCCACAAATTCGATTCCATTGTTGAACGGTGATGCAAGTTTGTTTCTTGGATGCCCAAGAAATTGCACCTCCACCAAGTAAGAATACCCGACCACCGGTAGATTTAATTGTCTTCATGTTATCGATCCAACTTGCATCGGTGTAACCTTCCAACATCGATGGGTAGCCGGTATATGAGAGACTATAATCCATAGTTCTCTTGAAATACTTCATACCCTCCGAATCGCTCACGTTGATGAGCACTAGGATTACTAGTATACCGCCAATTTTCCCACCGCAAAACCAATATCGGGCCTTGTACAAGTCATGGCATACATCGCACCAATTACCCTAGAATACTCAAGTTGAGATACGACCTGCCATGATTAGGCATCGCCTTCTCACAAGTATCCATAGGTGTACTCATCGAGTACAATCAAAGTAATTGAATTTCCTCGAGACCTTCTCAATATAATGAGACCGAGAGATAGAAATTTATTACTTTCATGTTTAATCCTTATACCAAGGATAACATCGCCTCCCCATGTCTTTCATGGAGAACCTTGATGACAAAAATTCCTTTGTCGTCAACTCGATTTTGGTCGCTAAAGATCAACATGTCATCAACATATAGACAAATGATGACTCCTTTATCGATTCATCAAATTTGCTATATACATTTGTCGCCTTGGTTAAGAACATAACCACTAGACAAAACCACTTCATCAAACTTTTGATGCCATTGTTAGGTGTCCGCTTAAGTCCATAAAGAGACTTAATCGCCATTACACCTTGTTTTCATTGTCGCATGATGAAGCCACGAGGTTGGTTCATATAAACCTCCTCTTCCAATTCACCATTCAAGAAAGTCGCTTTCACATCCATCCGATGAATAACCAGATTGTGAATAGATGCCATAGCAATCGCTAGCCTTATGGTATCGATACGAGCCACGGGGCATAAGTATCAAAATAGTTTATTCCCGACTTTTGTTTAAAGCCCCGAATGACTAGTCTAGCCTTGAACTTTTCAATAGTTCCATCTACCTTCATTTTCCTTTTGAAAATCCATTTGCAACCCGGAGGTTTGCAACTGTGAGGTAGATCAACCAACACCCAAGTGTTGTTGCCCATGATGGAATCCATCTCATCATTGATTGCTTCTTTCCGTAAAGCAATATCCCGGGACTTCATTGCTTTTCAAATGTCTTGGGATCATCCTCAACAATGAAGCAATAGGAGTATAGAGTCCGAGACCTCATCCTTGTTCCTTCAACTAAGTATAGTTGAAACTCAGTCCAAATGACTTTGGAGTCCGACCTTTTGCTCTTCCGAGCACGGTTCAGTTGTTGAACCACAACCTCATCGGGGACCACCGATGGTTCATCATCGAGGACCTCGATACACCGTTGTCATGAGTTCCATTAGGAATCCTCGACTTGGTCAGAACCGATGAGAATCTATTCTCATCAAAGTCTCGCATCCCTTGATTCAATAATGGAGTTAATTGAAACATATTCATTAGGTTCAATAACATAGAATCTAAAAGCCTTGGAATGCTCAAGATATCCAACAAAGATGCGTCAATGCCTCTTTCACCCAACGCTTTTGCTTTGGATCGTGAGTCTTACAATGCCCTACAACCCGCACCCTAAGATAGTTTAGGTTGGTTTCCTTTTAGTCCGAGTTCATAAGGGTAACCTTGTTCCTTTTATTGGGAACCCTATTTAATAAATAGCAAGTCATGTTAACATAGCTTCACCCCGAACCCTTGACTCACTCCTAAATAGACAACATGGAATTAACTATCTCCTTCAAAGACCGTTTTTCCTTTCGTAAATACCATTTCTTTGAGGAGTATAAAGGGCGATCGTTTCATGGATTATTCCAACAGATCAAATACCGAGTATCCATGTACTCACCTCCCTATCGATCCTTAATCTTTTGATCAAAGACCCAAGTTGTAATTCAACTTCGCTTTTTAAACACTTTGAATTTATCTAATGCTTCATCCTTGGTATGTAATAGATAGACATAACAAAATCTAGAAGCATCATCAATAAATGTCACAAAGTACTTCTTATTCCCCAAAGAAGGAGTCATGCAAATCACACAGTCACGGTGAATAAGCTCCAAGATCTTAGTCTCACGACTAACACCGAAAGGGTTTCTTAGTTATCTTGGTCAACATGCAAGTTTTACACTTTTCGTGTCCATGTCAAAAGCGAGGATTAAACCATCCCTAGATATATCTTGCATCCTTTTATAGTGAACATGACCAAGTCTAGCATGCCAAAGGTTAGAATCACTCACGATCATACGTGGTCACAAAAGTCGAAATAACATCACGGTGGTAATATTAAGCTGAACATTTGATTACATAAATAACCAAAACCAATAAAACACCACATTTAGAAAGAACAAATTTATCGATTCAATAACTTGTTTATATCCATGATTATTCAAAACACTACTGAAACCAAGTTTTTCCTTATATCGTGAACATGAATAACATTAAACAAAGTTACAATCTTTCCAGAACTAAACCTAAGATCTACACAACCACGACCATGCACCAAGGTCGTTGACTCATTTCCCGTGTGAAGAATAGAACCATCATTCGTTGACTCATAAGTCTTGAACCGACTTCTATCTTTACACATGAACTGTTGCACGAGTCAACCCACCACGCTACATCATCATCCTGCACATAAAAGATTCAGATACATATGTAACATAATAAATCGAAAAGACTTATTAAACATATTCGACCTTTCAGCCGAGTTGGTGAACCACCACCCCCGAACCATTAGTGCTCGATCCATTGGCTTTACCACCAATTTTAACACATTTGCGGTCCCTTTTAATGTGACCAGCCTTGCCACATTTCCAACAAGTAGGTGTTGCCTTCTTGTTAGGATCGCCTTGTGTTGTCATGATATTTCGCGTTGCCTTTGTTATCATTGTACCGTGGAGTTGTTATGCTCCACCATATTGACAACAGATGGTCCAAGAGCATTGCTACTCTTTGCTTGTTATTATCTTGCACCTCGAGAGATTCCTCAATGTGCGATGACCGCCTAACTCAACAAGAGTTAACTCCTCCTTCATATGTTTCAAGGTATGCTTGAAATCTTTCCATGAAGGAGGAGCTTATCAATGACACAAGAGACTTTGATAGCCTCATCCATGTTCATTTGGTGTTGTGTAAACCTTCCAAGTATTCCAAGAAGTTCATTGTATTGTTCCATAACCGGTCTTGAATCGGTCATTTTGTAATTTGTGAAATTACTAACAAGGAACTTCTTACTGATGCATCCTCGCCCATATATTTGGCATCCAAGGAATCCCATAGTTCTTTGAAGATTCAAAGTTATGATAAATATCAAACGAGAATCGATATACCATTGAGAATAAGACCTCTGCATATGTAGTCATCATTCTCCATTTGCTCCTCCTTCCGATCCGCCCATGAAGCATCATCCCCATCATCGAAATAGGTGTAGTAAGCACATACACCACACTCATGCTCGATGACAGAAGTGCATCTTCTTCGCCACCTCCTAAAGTCCACCCTTCAAACTTGTCCAAATTAGCAAAGTTTGAAGCCATGTGTTTCATTGCGCAGCTTGCCATTGATTATCACAAAATAGTTTACTTTGATTGTTGGTGTCGGTGTCCCAAGGTAGGTAAGATAATCAATAACTGTTCGTGAGAAACAACAAAGGGTCATCAAGAATGAGATACCACTAGGTGGTTACCGGATATCACTTGAATCGTGTGATCACTTTCCAAAGTAAACTATTCGACCCTAATGCCCGGGTATCACGAATATCTACTTGGGATAAGACCAATGCGCTAGAGAATTAGGCACAATTCTATAACCCTTTCGCTAATAAGTGTTTAGTGTTTTATGTGTTCTTCATGCATGATCGGATCTCCTATTTATAGGAGGTTACTCTTGAGCTATTCCAATGGAATTATGAGTATTAATCGCCCATTAATAGCCCTCATAATTATCCCCATTATAGCCGTTAGTGGTTACATGACCAATTAAACGTGGTCATAAAGAAGTTGTAATCGCCATTTAGCAAGATACTTTCCATAAGCGATACTTTCCACTAGCAAGATTTCACTTGCGGTGGAAGTACGACCTATCGATGAAACACCGCTATCAAGATTTCATAGCACTATCGCTGGATACACCACTCCGATGGAAACACCGCTTATCGGTGGAAACACCGCTTATCGCTGGAAACCACAAGCAAGACTTTTCACAAGCAAGACTTTCACCGGTACTACCAATACAAACCACTATAAGAGTCAGGGTGTTCATGGACCTTATGGGTGTACACTCCGTACCTCCTAACCCATTACAAGGTGTGAACTAATCTCACAAGTGCACTAAATTTTCCAACAGATCTAGCCATTTTACATTTTTTATACATTAGAAAAAAAAGAACAATGGCTTATGTCCATTCGGGTCATTTTGTTACAAAAAAAGCAGCTTGCATAATAACTACTTTAATACGCAAATGTGGGTTTCAAAACAACACAACCACGACAACAACCCTCTTTACAAATCAAAAGTATAAGGGTTGTACTATAATATTCCTTTTGTCCCCACTTTTTCACCAACACGGTTTTTGTCGGTTTATTCTGTGATTTACAGCTTTTAAGCGTTTGACTTATTAAACTTTATATTTATCTGTTCCGCATTTTCGTGTTTATAGTTTTTGATATAAACAAGATTATAAAATAAAATAAAAAACAAAAAAAAACAAAAAAAATAGGGGGGGGTCAATCTAAAATTATAGGGGGGGTCAAAATAACCCAACCCAAGTATAATTGTCTACAACGGAACCAAAATAAGACCTATAAGGGCTTTAAAAATTCAAGATTGTACAGAAATAAACATATGCATGATATATTAATTTACCTGACACACCGAGTAAAAACTGGTAAACTTCTCAGATAACTCGTACAAGTATTCGCACAAGACATTTGGTAAGAGATTTGTGCAAGCCTCTTCGACAACCTGAAAAACAAGAGGGTTTGACCAAATTAACTCATAAGATTCAAGCATTGAAGAAATAACTAAAAAGTGAATGTGTTTAAAGCCACCTAAAGTGTATTCTCAAGATAAAAGATTAACATCTTATTAAGATCAACGATCTCCGTCATCGCCTCGAATAAGTATGTTTAACATGATCAAAAAATGATCCAACTAGATGCGCTTATATAAATTCGAGATTTCCGACCGCCATTATTTATTCGCTTTTATCCGAACTCGTTTGACCCATCAAAGATAACATAACCAAAGCGATTCTTCTTTGAGAAATTGTCATACCTCAAAAACTGGAGCAATGTAATCCTAGCTTGCGCTTCTTCATCTTTTTCCAATATCAATTGTCCCTCCGTCACAAACAATTAGATTCATTCATTAAGTTGGCATTCAATTTGATAACCCGAAATAAGAATGCAATACAAATGGGGGAGAGGAGTAAAGTGACAATAAAATCTTACCTTCTTCAATGCCTCAATGTCTTTACCAGATTCGAATAATTGAACAAATTCGGCGCGTAATGCGTAAAGAAGATATCTGACAAGATTTCCCATTTATCAATGACATTGTTACAAACTTACAATTTCCAATAAAAAGAATATGGAGAATGAAAAGAAATGTAAAATATTGAATATATAGGATTGCACAATGCAACTATTATACATACCTTATCATTAAGCATCTGATCGAAATTGAATGTGTAATTCGTCAATCTGTTGTTCTTCAGATCTGCATATCTGTTAAAAGCACACCCATACAATCAATACAAGAGCATGTTACATTAATAAACAAATGAAATAACAAATGAACAGTTTTACAGTCGCATTCAAATATGTGTCAACTTTATATATACATAATTGCATTATTTGTTTTATTTGTCAATCGAAAAATAAACAAAAGGAGGTTTAGTTTTACTGTACTTTATAGTAATCCTTAGCTTCAAAAATGCAAAAATTTCAATTTAAGCAAGTTCAGCCAAAATTGAACTGCAAATATATATCTGTAAGAAAATGCAAACCTTTCAAATTAAAGGACTACTATATTGACCTAAATTGCTTAACTATGCCTTATATTTGAGAAGAAAAACCAGATTCGTGAGATTCATTAAAACATAAGTATAATATGTTGTTAATGACATGAATCCTATAACCATCGTGAATACATGTGAGGCATTAGCATCTTACTTGACAAGACCGATCCAACTGCTTCAGTTGATCTGCTCAAGCTCTTCTGCAGTCCACTCAAAGAAATTTTACCATTAAACGTTGAAATATAAACTTAATACATTTTATATGATAAAAATATATATTTGTTATCAGATTTACAACATTATTATTTATAAAACCCTAAAATATTTGTTTTACGGTTTGATGGGTAAATACCTCGCCCACAAGAGTCGCTTTACAACGAGTTTTAGCTTCATCAAGCAAATCAACCAACTTAACAACTTGATTACTACGAGTTCGAATCTTTTCCGTCATCACCAAGAACAAGACCAAATCCTACATGACTTGTTCTTGGGTATTGTCCTCTTCACCGGGAGCCACCGCACGCTTAGCAACTGAAAAAAAAGCATGATTAATATTTAAAATATATATATATATCCAATTCACCACTGGGATATATTATGTTGTGTGAAAGTGGACTTACAATGAAGAACATGTCAAAGTGCTCTCATGTCCTACATCAATGACATAAATTATCCACTCACTTTTTCCTCATTAAGACGGTACCGCATATGCACGCAAATGGTTAAAGAAAAAATATCTTGAGCAAAACCAGTACAAAGAAATACTTGCTAAAAAAAATACGACGAACCATAATGCAAAGAAGATCATTGAAGCATAGTTGAAGCCTCCATCACTTTTACCACAATAAGAGGTATCTTTTTCCTTCAATGAATATAACACATGCGCCTCACTTTCTTCAATTAAATTTTTTGTCTCACAGATCAAGTGTCCGAGGATAAAGGGTTGTAAAAGCTTTCACCCAAACCAACAAAATTTGCATTATATTTGGGTTCCAATGAAAAGAGGATAAATTTCAAATTATATAAATTCATTAAATATTCTAGCAAAATTTGTGATCGATTGTTGCGGTCAGAAGAAACAACTAAGGTGTCACATGAACATAGTACCTTCTCTTCCAAGCGGACTCCCAAACGCTGATATACTTTTTCGTAACCATTTCGACTTATCTCACAGATTTGTGCCCATGCCTTTCGGTACCTTTCGTCGCCACCCTATTTTTAAAACTCATTATTTTACATAAGAACAAAAAGAGATGGATAAGTTGTGTGGGCCAAAGAGTGGTTATTCACCCGGCTAACAAGCTGCTGTTTGGGCTCTCGCTTTGAACTCAAGATCACCATCAAATCTCCTTTGACGCCTTATAAAATGCCTATCAAAGTAATAATCGAGTCAAGATAACATCAATTGATTTCCATGAGCAAAATGAGGAACTTGTTGGAACTTCTAGAATAGAATCTTTGGGATTAGGGACATATTAATGCATCTATATACCAATAAGATCCTACAGAATCTACCGATGGTATAACTTCAATATAAAATTACTCACCTCAAGTTCTCCAATATCTTGATCATTAACTTTCCCGTCAGGAAACTTTTCAAATAGGAACTCAATCAACATTCCAAACTGCAAAACAAAAGTTCTACAATACTTATTCACACGAAGAAAAAGGAAAGAAGGAAAAACATATATGTGCAATACCACATACATACTACAGTACAATGTAGATATTGATGGTTCAACGTATAGCTGACTAGGTTGCAATGAAAGACAAAAAATGTTACTAGCTACGGAGTATTATGGTTTGTAAAAAACACATGTCATAGCTATCAGCATAAAAAGATTTGTAAATTCCACAAAGGAAGATAAATTTCATGTACCTGAGTACCCCAATCCCCAACATGGTTTCTGCGAAGCACTTCCACATTAGAATACTCAAGCATACGTGCTAGAGTGTCCCCAATGATAGTCGATCGTAAATGACCAACATGCATTTCCTTTGCTATATTGGGTGAAGAAAAATCAACTATTGCCCTTTTAACAGGAAGCTTAGGTGCCCACGTGTCTATACCATATGCTAGCATTCTTTGGATGCTCTGCAGGGATGAAATCGACAACATTAAGGATGAAAAAAAAAAAGCTACATAAAAATTGGATATCAAAAGAATATATGACAGATGCCTGAGCTATCCATTGCCTTGATAATATAACATTGATAAAGCTGTGACCACCACGGAGCATGATTCTATCATGTCAGTAGGCGGAAGATTTGCCATGATTGCCTACATATTTGAAAGGTCACATGGAAGCATACAAACGTGTTATTATAATCCAACATACACTAAACATTCAGCATTCACGAAAAAAAGTGATATTACCTTTCCAACAGGCTGTGGACCTTTGAATTGTACACCCTCCTTGCCTTTTATTTTAGACCATAAACTCATGGCATTGTTGCTATTATCAAAAGCAAATTTCAATATTAGTAAACTAAGATTCTAAAGAACAACACGCAATACAAATGACCATGCAGCCAAAAGTGCAAAAATCATAGCATCTTACGCAAAATATATCATACATATATAAAACTATAAATCATGAACAAGTATGTGGAAGAGCATATACCATTGGTAATCACCACTTCTTTTCAAGCGCAGGAGCAATTATAGGCACCATCGCCTCATCGGTGCAAGAACTCTCGGTGATTCCTCAAACACCCTTGCTATTTGTTCTTTAAGGCTTCCTATATTCTCTTCTGTATTACAAAACCGTAGCATCAACCCAACAGTGTAATTAATAAGATACCACGTACATATCTTGAAGTTCAATTTTATACTTGGTATATATAGTTTAGCATGTGTTGACACAAAGTCACAAACTAGTTTTAACACAAAAACAAGTCAAACGCGCATGCTAATGTGCAAGTTAATAGACTTACAAAGCGGCCGCCATGATCGATCCGGAATGTACCCACTTAACGGAAAGTTTCTTCTAGATACTTGTTTCAAGATATCTGTCTAGTTTTGCATTAATAAAAATGTAAGAACTTCACATTTCAAGATCGCAAATATACTAATCAAAGAATTTGACTTCATTTACCAACAAAACAGTTAAGCAGATGAAATCGACAAAACCATTTCCGAATATGTATACACGTACATAGAAAATACCTATAAACTGATTATACACGCATAAACTAAACTACCGTACACACTATGTTCGCTTGTGAGTTGTGACACGTGTTATCTACCTTAAATACCTAAATACGCTTACCACAGACTATGTCCGCATGCGCCCAAGACTGTTCTATTGACTTGTTTTCGTAAAAATATATATGAAACCTGTATGCATACACAACACCAAGCTCCTAATCACTAAATTCATTAAATGTAACAATAACCAAAAATATATATATATATATATATCACGTTATTCAATTCCAAAAGGTAAATTTACATTTTCTTAGCAACTTCACGCAACATGTTCAGAATTAGAGCCTATTTCCCTCTGCTTTTCGGGTCACAATAAAAATGAAAAGCAATCAACAAGTACAGATCCCAGTTTCACCAACATTAAGCTGAAGACTCCAACAACAATAACTCGAGTGGCCTTTACTTATTACAACTGCTTATCATGTTTTAATAAAAACACTTTTCAGTATTTAGACATAGACAAAGGGGCGGAGCCAGAAACTTTTGGTTGAGGGGGCACACTTTAATAAATTCTAGAAACTACACTATAAATTGGTACTTAAGGGGGGCAAATTACGAAAAAAGCTAAATATTTTTGAAAATTTACACTACAATTTTTTTCGCTAGGGGGGCACCTGCTCCTTGTGCCCCCCTTTTATCTCCGCCCATGCATAGACATACAGCTAATAATCAGAATCTAAATAAAAAGTTTGTAATAACCGGTTTACAAGTTGCGTAAACAACACATAACTATCAAACACTCAAATTTCGCAATAAACAATTCAAATATTACTAGAAGCAAAAACCGCAAATTATCCGAAAACCTAACTATATTTATTCTTCATTCTAAGCACAAACAATGCATCACATTACTATCACATATATAGATACAAAATTACAAATAATGTATATCTAATAACGAATATGTTTGCCAACGCGCATTTAGTTTTTCCTTCTTGTATAGCCGCTCCTATTCAAAACACTAATAATAACTTGCGTCATTTTACGCTTTATAATTACAGCTACAATTACGTTACCAAACGCTCTTGCTCAAAATGCTAATAATAACTTAAGTCATTTTACGCTTTATAATTACAACTACAGCTACGTTACGAAAGACTCCTAGATACCTAAACCGTAGATAAAATAATTTGAAAACCTAACTTCATACAGTACTTGTATTACTAAAATTGAGCATAATGTTATAAAATTATAGTAATGATTATTGATTAGTTAAATAATAATAAGAAGAATTTGTTAGAGCTTACAATTGCGTGACGATGATGAAGGAGGAGAGGAGAGATAAAAGACTTTTCTATTAAATACATTTTTAGGGTTTTTTATGGGTTTAATGTTTCTTTTTCTTCTTTCTTTATTTTTTTCCTTACTTAGAGTGCTAGGTGAGGCACGCCATTGGCATGCCATCGATACCAATGGCAAACCAATAACACGTTATACCATACCGCCTAATGTGTCATTCGTGTGTTATTCGACACTTCACATTTCAATGGTGGACGCCATTCGTTATATACAAAGATTTAAATTCATTTTACGACAAAAGTGTTTGTTTTAAATAAAATAAAATGAAAAAATGGGGCCGATAACGTATTATTGTGTGTTATGAGGAGGTGTTTTAGTTATTGTGTGTGTTATTGGGAGGGTATGATGTGGCACGATGTGGCAGATACCAATAACGTGTTAAAGGTTTTCACCTCACCTAGCACTCTTAAGGCCCAAGTGTTACTTTTTTTAACTTGCCACTAAGAGTGATAAGTTGTATATAAACGGTCCCTTGACTATTGTAATGGTGAAGTTTTTGGTCCTGAAAAGTTTTATATAGTCGGACACGCGTTGAACAAATGGTCATACAAATCGTGGAGTTCAGTATCTATATTACATTATAAATTACTAGAAGGGTACTGCCACTACCCGCAATGCGGCGCATGCAAGTCTTGCGATAATTATAATACGATTGGAATAAATGAAATAAAGTTAAAGTTGAAAGATTTGAATTAAAATAAAATAAACTCACTAAAATATAAAAACTAAAAACTCATAAAAATATATTAAAATGGATGTTGAATTAAAGAGAATAAAATTTTAGAAAATATGGTGAAATTAGATTATAATATAAATAAGTAGATAAAAGATATTTTAATTTGAAAATAAAGATGAATTTTAGTTGAGTAGTCGACACATGTCGTTTTATAATTGGTTTCATTATCTTAATTTTTGGTGGTTAGGAGTTAGGCCAAGTTTGTTAGAAGTTAGGGCCGGAGTTTGTTAAGTGACACACGTCATCTCACGATTATAGCCTCATCTTAATTTAAGCCTTCTAAATTAGAGCTTAATTTTAAGCTTTATAATTTTAGAATCTTAAACGCATTATAAAGTAGTATAGATTTGAGACTTTCTATAAAAGAAAGTCTTAAAATTTTAAGACAAAAATTTTGAAAATTTAATTGTCATTTAAATCATATAGTAATAATGATATATTTTAATAAAATTGTTAAAAAAAAAACTCACTAAACTTATAACTATCAATTTAGTGCTAAAATTTGAAAAACAAAAAACGCTATAATAATTTAGATATTCTACTTTTGAAAAACACACATCTACTACATTATAAAGCATTTGTGACATACTAAATAAGAAAGGTTGAAAAACATTCTTCGTCACAAAATTGTCATTTGCCACCCGCCGCAAAGATCAAGAGTGAGATACTTCTAGTGATTATAAAACTATAAATGCATTATTTTAATCTTGTTTTAGACTAGGGGCAAAATGTAGACTATTAATGGAATGAAAATGAAAATTTATGCGACAACAATTTGTTAATTTATAAAAAGCGAGTTTTTTTTTTTTTTTTTTTTTTTTTTCGCAATCAACCAAATATTGATACATAAGTTTAGGCGTAAATTAAACATGATTTAAGTCATTTTAATCATTGTTTTATTGATTTACTAACTTAAAGACCCGTGGATTCACGGGTTTTTAAAATATATAAAATGAGATAATAAGAAACAATAAATGTAAACACGCCCATTAAAATACGAGCACCGTGAGTGAGAGTGTGAGACACCCACCATGTGGTGAAATTTGTTATGGAGACGAAGTGGCAACCAGAAGTCGCAAGAACACCACTCCAACACCCCTGACCCGATTGTCAATGCACTTCTTGTAGACGAAAACCTCATAACACACACACGCGCGCACACATATACTACCCCGCCAAACCATTCACTTTGCTCTAAACTTCTATTAAAACTTGCACCCACAATGCATTGTCCATACAATAAGGTATCCGTGTATCTCAACTTCCACATAATGATCCATTGAAGATGTCTAAATCAAGAAGTGAAGGGCAAAATGTGTATACATGTATGTCTGTAATCCAACTGTTTTCTAACAAATTAATTCGCCTAATAACCTAACTTAACTTGACTTGACATCCTTTTAATCAATGAACATTGGTTATACTCTAGCATGATGAAAAAAATGTACAACACAGACCGATGAGACTTAACAAATTCTATAAACATTACAAACAAAACATTTAAGATTCGATTGAAACAACATTCTCATTGAATCGTATCTCATATAATGACAACTGATGAGGAGATGTAAACGTAAACTCAAATTGAGATACATACAGTAAGATCAAATAAGCAAAGTGATGAAGTAATAGTATACCTGATAGTTTCTTATCCTTGTTCTATAATGATAGAATAAATATACAAGAATCTTACAATAAGCCTCATTTTCTAGCATCTACAAGTCATTTCACACATCCAAAAACAATCACCTCTGAACCAAACAAAGTTACACAGAAATTCTATCCGGTTATGATCCCTGCTAAAACATCCGTCTTACCTCGTGCAAAAATCGTGTAAACTAGTCGAATAGCATCCAGCCATGTATCCAGATATTCCCATGAGTCTGCAATCTGATATACAAATCAATCAAATTATCTGTTATTCAAAGTTTTCTGAATAAATTAACATGAATATCGAATATAGCACATTTACAATGCAAAGTTTCAAGGAAAAGATGGGAAATACCAAGAAAGTCTGTCCATGAATCGTATCGATGCAGATAGACGGACCAGGAGGCAAAGTCAGATCTGCACATGGCGAAACAGAGACTATATCTTGATGTCAATTTTAATGGCCGGTCTGCCATTTGTTTTATCTCCAGGTAGCATGTGTCGTTGCTCATCATTGTGAATCTGTGAAATAATTTTGCCAAGTCTCAGTACATCAAGCGACAAACGTATAATAAGTGAAGTTAGCTAAACACATGACTCCATATGGCTCTTTTTAAAAACGACCAGTATCATCAACAAATTTATAATCACAATCCTACAAATTTTTTATTGATCGAGCTTATAGCCTAGTTAAATAAGGATAGACAGTAGAATATAAAGGGACCATTCCATATATAAAGAATGCCTGGCAGTAACAAATTCTTAAGTACTCTTTTTTGTCATTGCAAAATATTTTAACTTCACAAATTTGGTCATTTCACTAGCTGTTGACAAATCAACCTTGCAATTACAGATCATGTGGTCTTTTAATGAAATATAAGCAACAATCCACGTTTGAAGAGATTTTCTTCCTTGAAAGGATATTCTACTAAATAAACTATATACTGAGATTCTGTGTGTGGGAAACTGGAAGAGTGCGTGCATACATAAAGGAACGATTGTGCATTATCAACATTTAAGGTACATATGATGAAATGAGCATTACCTGTTGAAGGCCTTCATGGTTCAAAACAAATTGGGTGCGCTTCCAGTCACCATGTGGAGCAATTGGATTTCCAACTGGTGGTGCGGTTAGATATCCAACCTTTAGATAAGGTAGAGGCAGCTAAAATATAAAACAACAATCAGTAATGCAATCAAAAGTATCCAGGCTGAAATTAAAGAAAAAGTAATTACAAAAAAAGTAACTTTTTACGCTTGTTATTTGTCATCTAATATTTTCCTCTAACTACACATTATTGTCAAACGGAGCATGACAAAATTTACAGCAAATGCTCCTTGTAAAATACAATTATTATGAAATCAAAATTAACTTAGTAAAAGCATACAGGCGAATTAGATGTAATAACATTGGTGTTTCAAGGACACGGATTTTAATAGATAATTAAGTTTTGCAATAACAATAATTATAAATCTCTGTAACAATATTACAGAACTTATACTTAATCATGCATGCATATGATATAGAATGTAAAATCATACTCACCATGGATCGCACAAGCTTCAGGGCACTGGTGTAAACCTATAATCATAAAACCTCAAGTTATATTCATATCATGCAGTGATTAAAACATCTATAGCTGGCGAAAAGAAGAAACTTACATTTCTAAGAATAATTAAGAAACAAAAGACACATACCGAGTAATTTGGCCTCAGTGCATGAGCAGCAGCAATGTAGATAGCAGATTGACTGTATAATTCATTAGGATCATGCCCTCCGGTTCTTGATGTATCTTCTGCTAATCCATACTACAGATGTAGAATCATCAAAAATAAGTATACCTTCATATCCAAATTTGGAAACAACAATGTGCGGTAATTCGTAAACTAACCAAAACTGTGCCGAGATTGTAGATGGCTCTATGAAAATCAAACTGCAACTGTATAGCTGCACGAAACTGAAATACAAACATAAATGTGATTAAAAGATAACGTGTGTTAAGAATCTATAGCAGCTGTAATAAAGAAAATATTCATGTACCTTACTGATTGCACTTTTACTATTGTCTGTTTTTCTCGAGCAGGGACAATAGCACTTAATTCCTGCAAAAGGTAAAAATATATAGTAATAAATACAACTGGTGCTTGGTAATGCTATTAAATAAAAATAAAAATAAAAATGAAGATCATGTGAAACTAGAAGCACCTGTAAAGCAAGACCCCAATTGTTGAGAGCCTGAAACATAAAAATTTATGAAGTTATAAAAGTATTTCTTCAGAAATAAAATAAAAAAGATAATGAGCAAAGGATATTAAGAAATACCTGGGGACTGTTCCAATTTAGTTTAACAGCTTTTTCATAATTATTTGTTGCCTGCAATATCAAGTGAAAAAGTTAGATCGCAAACCTTTTCACAATATTTAAAAATGTTTGCAGTAAAAGCACACCCACTGTTAGAATGTATAGCAGGAAAATATCATGAGTTAATGGTCTAACCTGTTTCCACAGTTCTTCAGCTTCCTTTGTACGCCCACGCATTTTGGCTCGATCAGATATGGCAATAGCCCAGTTATAATAAGCCTGCAATTAGACAATGTGAATAAACTGACATGTGACGAGAGCCAGATTTTGTTAAGAGAAAAAATTAGACAACATGAAATTTGACATGTTGAGGAAATATTTTCATTTAAATTACTTTATCAAAGTGAAATTGTCATGCAACTGAAATTTAGAAGCCAGATGTCAGTCTATAGTCTGTACGGATTGAGATACATACATCATGAAGTGTAGGGTTTAAACGTAGCCTCGTCGTACTTTTTGCAAGCCTCTTCAAGTAAAGCATCTTTGGAAGGTGAACTAGTATCTGAGTTGACATTATCTGCACTTTCCTGGAGACGGAACGAAAGACAAGTAATGGTTATAATGTATTAATGTTGCATTAATAAGTATAGACACTCATGTTTCGTCAAAAGAAATATACAAAATGTGGCTGCCATAATATCTTATTTATAGCGTCTCGTTACATTTTTATCACAATTACCCCATGTCTCTCACAAAAGTGTCCACATTAATCTTTTGAATGTCTACAGGAAAGATATCTTTTACCAAATACAAAGTGCCATGTTATTATTACGTAATGTTCATATTCCATGAGGGAATGCTGGACGTTTTGTAATTCAAACATAATACGTAGTAATAGAAGTTTTATGGGAAAAACTGGTAATTACTTTAACTATAAAATATATCTACAGAGCTAAAAGGTAATTATGCCAATTACTAGGTTAGTATTTCCTATATGTATGGTATGAGTAACAATTTCTTGTTATTAATCTTTATTTAACCATAATGAACGAATGGTGTGGCCAGTAGTTAATAATTTGGAGGAAATAAAGCAAAGCCAGAAATTGGGCGCTTAGAACACCTATTGATGCAAAAGTTACCTGAAGAACCAGTGCCCAATTATAAAGTGCATCATAATCATCTGGATTTCTCTCTATTGCACTTGCATACCTGAAACAAAAAAACGGCCGAGTTACGAAGAGGTATACATGCAAAAGTCTTATTAAACGTATGATCCCAAAGTAAACTTCTATGTCACAAACACAGACACAAAAAAGAGTGGTAGAAAGTGAACCTCTGTGACTAAGGGATCATTTTTACTGACAGATATAACCATTTTCGGTTAGCTATGAATCTTATTAGAAACTGGTAAGTGGCATAACTTAAAAGCGGTTGGACAAATAAGGTGAAAGATGGTGAAAACTGAAAATACAATAACAATTATTGAAGGATACTGCAGACCATTAAAAAGTGAGTATGAACAACTCATGGCTAGTGTTTTCCTTTCAGTTAAGCTGAAACTTCCTATCAGACGGTACTATGTGCATTACAGCCAAGGATATCAGCAAATTAAGCTCAACCTATACTTGCATTTATGCTACAGTGTGATGTTGCTGCAATAAGACTAAAGCATCTAATTTTTTATATTTTTTTTGGTAACCATGGTTTCCGAACTTTTGGCCGACTAATCCACAGGGTTTGAACCCACCGCCACACAGACTCAAACCAGGTAAAGCCCTCCAATTTCAGGAGGTTGGCGTGGCCACTTCAGGGTTGTTTGCACGCATCTAACTTGGGTATATATAATACTAAGATCCGGAAATCGATCAAACTCTTATAAGACATGTTTCATCCTAATAGATGTAGAACAGGAAAGCGGGAGTACCATGGTCTTTCCTCGTCAATTGTCCTACATTTGGATTTAGTACCAGTAAGAACGTGATATACGTTCTACTTGTTTCAAAACTCAGAAGATTCAAATTCACAAGGGTTAACTATATGCAGATTTTGAGATCGAGTCATTTAAAAGTAAGATACGATCTAAGCATATAAGTATGATATATATATGGCTACCTTTTTGCTGCAAATGTCAGAATCCGTTGCCTTGACCGACCTTCCTCATCGGAACCAGTTATACTATTAATCAGGTCCATGGCAGCGCTATTTTTTTCTGTATGTTGTTGTGTGTTCTCTTGGCTGAAGTTCAAACACATAAACAATAAGAGAATATCATAATACAGTATTAAAAAAAAAAAAATAAATAAATAAATTACATTAACTACCAACTGCAGATAATGAACAGAAAAAACTGTGCAAATTTTACTTCAGCTACAAAGCTGCAATCTAATTGTTTGATCCAGCCATCCAGGTAGCACAAAAAGTACGATAATACAAGTTGAAAAATGTCTTAGACTATCAGTCGTGTTCTAGACTGGCTACAGATCTACGACTTAGGGCTGTTGTTTTGCCTCACCAAAACATTAGAAGAACCAGCTTCCATATATCCAGTAAAGCAATGACAGCTACTACTACACGTGTTCTCCACAACACTACAAATGCTGACGAGGAATTCCATAAATATAGTCATTTGGTTCTGTAAAGTTCATAGCTTCCCAAAATAGAAGTAAAGTAAATTCAGTACTGCACTCTTCCTCATATTTGTCTCCTAACATCAGTTATAATATTTCATAACCAAAACTCATTACTCGATCATAGCATCGGATAGACACTAATTGAAAAACTTTAACATAATCCAAACTAATCAACATAATCCAAACTAACTACTAGAACAGTCCATGCTACTCAAGGTGACGCACAATGCCATTCTCCATATAATCGTAGCATTGTCTCATGGATAAAACAACAATTATGTCAGTTTCAGGTAGTCTATCTTTCAACTTAATTAAGTTTCTACCGAACGTACAGATCCTAACAATATAGCTCGATTCATTACAGATAGAGAAGCAAAAGCATGTGTAGCTAAAACCATCTCTGCACCATCTCCGCCGCAACACACCCAGTCTTTCATGAAGACAAATCATATTCATACAGCCTTATACTAATCGTACCACCCACTCACCCAGTGATAACAGGGCCCTAGCATGCACACCATAAGTTACAACCATCAAATCAACGCCAACGCAGATCTTTTACCGATCAATCTCGCTAGTAACATCCCACACTAGTGATAACAGAGCCCTAGCATGCATATCCTAACAGAATCAACTAACCTATAATACAGTATTACAATCATCGCCAATTTAGGTCTTACTCTTTCAATTGATCTACTAACCTATAATACAAAAACAACTACTTGCATTCATTCAATCATCAACAAATAACATACTTTACCGTACAATCAATATACTAACCTATAAGACATTATCTGATACTTACATTCATCCGATCAACTAAAAATTAGGTATTTTACCGTTCAATTAATCTACTAACCTTCAGCTACTTATTCAATCAACAGCAAATTAGCTATAATACCGTGCAACTGATCTACTAACCTACAATACACAATCAGCTACGTACATTAATCCGATCAGCAACAGATAAGGTATTTTACCATTCAATTGATCTACTAACCTCTAATACATTACCAGCTACTTACATCCACCACAACAACAAACTATGCCACTTACTGTTCAATTTCACTACAAACACGCATAGCGCAACTTCTATATTCAGTCAACAAGAAATCAGGTCAAAATTCAATTACGCTACCGACACCTCATTATAGCTTCAATTAATCAAAATGAAACTGAAATGCGCAACTAAAACATAATCGACTACTTACATTCATTCAATCAACACGTCTTTTACTATCCAAATGCTCTACTAACATTTCGCACTAGTAACTGAATCAACTACTTAAAATCATTAACTCATCAACAAATTAGGTCTTATATCGATCTACTAACCTCTAACGCAAGCTAGTCGTAAATCTAATCTCAATCAACAACAAATTAAACTTAAATTAATCAAAATTATGCTCGATTAACGACAAAATCGAACCTACAAGGAGTAGCAGTATCAGGCGCAACTTCGAAATCAGCTACTTAAAATCACTCATTCATCAGCAAATCAGGTCATATATCAATCTATATAACACCTACTTATGATAATTCAATTCAGCAACAAATTAAACTGAAAGTAATCAATATAAGCTCGATTTACGACGAAATCGGACCTACAAGGAGTAGCAGTATCTGGTGCAACTTCGGAATCAGCTACTTAAAATCATTCATGCATCAGCAAATCAGGTCTTATATCGATCTACTAACATCTAACATCTCATCTAATCTCAAATCAACAACAAATTAAACTCAAATTAATCAAAATTAAGCTCGATTTATGACGAAACCTAACCTACAAGGAGTAGCAGTATCAGGCGCAGCTTCGGAATCAACTACTTAACATCTATATAACATCTACTTATGATCATTCAATTCAGCAACAAATTAAACGCAAATTAATCAAAACAAAGCTCAATTTACGACGAAATCGAACCTACAAGGAGTAGCAGTATCAGGCGCAACTTCAGAATCAGCTACTTAACATCTATATATCATCTACTTATGATCATTCAATTCACAACAAATTAAAATCAAACTAATCAAAACAAAGCTCAATTTACGACGAAACCTAACCTACGAGGAGTAGCGGTATCCGCGACACCTTCCGAGCCTTCATTTCCATCGCCATTTTTCAACTCATTCAACAGCTCTCTCATCGTAAACGTCTTATTCCCTTCCTCCTTCATTTCAACATTTTGAACTTGTTTAAGTTGTTCACCTTTTGGATCTGGATCTTCGTTAGGAGATGATTCGATCGGTGAGTTAGGGTTATCAGTTGACTGGATCTCCTCCGGTGAGGATTTGACGTCGCCGTTAGTTAGTTGTGATTGTTGGTTATCGACGGTTGGAGTGGACATTGTTGAGATCTAGTGAGTGAATTGTAAATGTAATGTTTTGATGTGGTTTTAGAGTTGTGTGAAGATGAAGTTAGAAATATATGATGGTCTAAAAATGGACCTGGATCGAACCGAGACTCAAAATTAACAAAATAAAAGAACTTAATTTGGTGCTTATCGAACCGAGACTCAAAATTTTAAAATTATGAATGGACAAATCTTGCAATCATTTAGTTTGATCAATAATTATGGATAAACCTAACATTTAATATAAAACCCAAGTCTTTTTTTTTTTTTTTTCTTTGTCTTTTTATTTATTAACTTTTTTTTTTTTTCTTATTTTTAATTCACGCTTTTATTACAAATTCATGCCTTTTTTAGTTCAATTTTTTATTACTTTCTTTTAATTTTAAATTCATTTTTTTTTTTTTTCGCTTCATACGCTTTTATCAGATTCATACGTTTTAGTTCGTTTTATACGTTTTCGTCGTGTTCGTATGTTTCGCCCTTTTGTTTACGTTTTTTTTTCGATTTGAGACGTTTTCGTTTGTTTTAATCCGTTTCGACGTTTTGTCCGTTTTCGACATTTTCATGCGTTTTATACGCTTTCATACGTTATATACGCCGCCTCGCTTTAGACGTTTTGTCCGTTTTCGTCCGCTTTTACGCTTCCGTCCATTTTAGACTTTTCGCTCATTTTCGGACGCTGTCGTCCATTTTATACGCCGTCGCTTTCTTACGCCGCCGTTTATGTCCGCTTATACGTTTCGTCGCTTTCACGTTTTCGTTTGTTTCATCGCCGTCCATTTTCACGTTTCGTTCTTTTCATACGTTTTCGTCCGCTTTCGCTTGCGTCCGCTTTTCATACATTTCGGACGTGTTTTACGCTTTCATACGTTTTCTCGCTTTCACGTTTTGGCCATTTCATCCATTTCATACGGTTTTGTCTGCTTTTTAGGGTTTCATGTATTTTAAATACGTTTTTACGCTTTGATGTATTTTCGTCCGTTTTAACACGTTTCGAGACATTTTCACACGCTGTCATCCATTTTAGACGCTTCGTACTGCTCGAACGGATTCATCAGGTTTTATACGTTTTCGTTCGTTTTCATATGTTTTCATCTGTTTTAATACGTTTTTTTCTTCTGTTATTACGTTTTTGTCCGTTTTCAACCGTTTTTGTCCATTTTCATACGCTTTAACACGCTTTACATTTGATTTTATATGTTTTGTCCGCTTTCATATGTTTTCATTTTGATATTTGTAAGTGACACTTATTTATCTCTCGTGATATAACACCGTAAGGAAGATGAAAAGTATTGCATTCTTCATCACGAAAAGTATTACATTGTGCATGTTTCGATGGGTTTTATAGCGGATTTGAAAATATCTATGGTTGAAACAACAAACTAAATAGTATGGTTGAAGATAAGACATCTTTATAAACAAACCGATGAAGCTCAAACACTCGTGATATCACGGTGATATCACCACTCGCGATATCACACGCGATATCGTGTGTGATAACACCATTGATATCACCTGTGATATCGTGTGTGATATTACCGTGATAGCAGATGTGTGATATCATAGTTTATATCACTTGTGATAGCACCGTGATATCACGTGATATCACCGTGATGTCACGTGATATCATGTTGGCGTGATATCACATGTTATATCATGTGCGATATCACGGATGTTTGATCTTACTCGGTTTGTTTATAAGGATATGTCTTTCTTGAACCATAACTTTAGTTCTTGATTCAACCATATATATTTTAAATTCGCTATAAAACCCATCGAATATCTTACAATGATCCATTAAATAGAAAAATCCACCACAAGTCAACAAAAGTTTCATAACATATTTTGTTTTCGCTAAACACCTTTTCTAATATTTCATATTATCATAAAACAAAAATCATCCTAAATATTTTCAAAACACAAATAAGAAAATGAACATAATCATCACAATAATATAATAAGTGATGTTTATTATCATTTCTTTCATATATACTTGGTAAAATACTAAATTCTTATCATATTTGGTATGAATTTAATATTTCATATTCTTAGTTGAAAGATCACAACCGATAATATATATGATGAAGAGTGTAATACTCTTCATCTTTATTAAAATATCACAAGAGATAAATAAGTGTTACTTAAAAATATCAAAATAAATAAAAGAAAGCAAACTATGAAAATAGAGACTTAACATATTCTCAAAATCAAACAAGTGTTGCATTTTTGAACAAAATAAGAATTCACCTAAAGGACTTTAACCATTTTATTTCTACTAAGAGTATAATATCACAAGGATAGATAACATTGGTTGCATTAAAAAAATATGCGCTTCAATCATGATGAAAAGCCAAAACTATCTTAGAATCGAAAATTATAAAATATTAGAAACACATAGGTGATAAAATATTAAAATATACAGAAGAATAAAATATCTCGGGTGATATTAAAGGTTAAAAACATACTTGTTTGTTTATGAAATATCACAAGTGATATTAGACATTAACCTTTATAATAAAATATCACAATTGATATTAGATATGTAATATAATAAAATTTAATAATAAGCATGAAAACATATAATAGACGAAACGTATAAAACCGCAAAAACGGACGAAAACATATGAAACGGACAAAACGAATAAAAGGCGTATAAAACGGAAAAATACGTGCGAAAACGGACGAAACTTATAAAACGGATGAAAATGGACGGCGAACGTCGAAAATGCGACGAAAAGCGTATAAAATGGACGAAAACGAAAAGCGGACAAAAGCATATATAAACCTATAAAACCGGGTGAAACGTAAGAAACGGACAAAACGTAAGAAAAGCAGACAAAACGTTAAAGCGGACGAAAACGTAAGAAAATGATATGAAAAGGTATGAAACGGGCAAAACGTAAGAAAGCGGACAAAATGTAAGAAAATGATGAAAGCGTAAGAAAATGGACGAAAACGTATGAAACGGACAAAATGTGAAAAACGTGTGAAAACGAATGAAAACGTGTGAAAGCGAACGAAAACGTAAGAGAACGGACAAAAACGTAATAAAGCGAAGAAAAGGCAAGAAAAGAGACGAAACGTAAAAACAAACAAAACGTATGAAAGCAGGGCGATAATGTAAGAAAACGGATGAAAACGTATGAAACGGACGAAACGTAAGAAACGTGTAAAACGGACGAAACGTATGTAAACGGATGAAAGCGTATGAAAGCGGACAAAACGTAAGAAACGGACGGCGTAAGAAAGCAGTACAAAAGCGTAACAAGACCGACGAAAACGGATGAAAACGTAACAAAACGGACGAAACGTAAGAAAGCGACGAAACTAAAGAAACGGACAAAACGTAAGAAAACGGACAAAATGAAACAAAGCGGTAAACGTAAAAATGGACGAAACGATGTGAAAGCGGACAAAATGTAAGAAAACGGACGAAAACGTATGAAAACGGACGAAAACGTGTGAAACGGACGAAACGTAAGAGAATGGACAAAACGTAATAAAACGGAAAAAGGTAAGAAAGAGACGAAAAGTAAGAAAACAAACAAAAGCGTAAGAAAACAAACAAAACGTATGAAAGCAGGCGATAATGTAAGAAAGCAGTTAAAGCGTATGAAAGCGGACGAAAACGTAAGAAAGCGTGATGAAACGGACGAAACGTATGTAAACTACGAAACGTATGAAAGCGGACAAAAGCGTAAAAACGGACGAAAACGTAACAAGATCGACGAAAACGGATGAAAACGTAACAAAACGGACGAAAACGTAAGAAAAGCGATTTAAATCAAGAAAACGGACAAAACATAAGAAACGGACAAAATGTAAGAAACAAAGAAAACGTAAGAAAATGGACGAAACGTGTGAAAACGGACAAAATGTAAGAAACGGACGAAACGTATGAAAACGGACGAAACGTAAGAGAATGGACAAAACGTAATAAAAGCAAGAAAAGGTAAGAAAAGAGACGAAACGTAAGAAAACAAACAAAACGTAAGAAACAAACAAAACGTATGAAAATGCATTTATAATGTAAGAAAACAGATGAAAGCGGACGAAAACGTATGAAAACGGACAAAAAGCGTATGTAAACGGACGAAACGTATGAAAACGGACAAAACGTAAGAAAACGGACGGCGTAAGAAAGCAGATTTAAACGTAACAAGACCGACGAAACGGATGAAACGTAACAAAACGGACGAAACGTAAGAACGTATTTAAATCAAGAAAGCGGACAAAACGTAAGAAACGGACAAAACGTATGAAACCGATGAAAAGACAAAAGCGTAAGAAAATGGACGAAACGTATAAACGGACGAAAACGATAAAAAGCGGAAAAACGGACAAAAACGTATGAAATCGAAAAAAAAATGAAATTAAAAAGTTGTTAAAAAATACAAATAATGAGAAAATAAATAAGAAAGATAAAAAGAAAAGAAAAGACGAAAAAATACTGACTTGGCTTTGAGCATATTAAATCTTAGACTAAAATACACCGTTGGTCCCTAAACTTGGTACGGACGGATCGCGATGGACGAAACCCGGACTTTTCATCGCCATAGGTCCAAACCTTGGCCATCAAATGCCGATTCGATCCCTCGACTGTAATGGGACGGTCAAACCGATTTCTTCGAGGGTATTATAGACCATTCACTTTTGACCCAACCTTCAACCCATGGACCAATTGTGAGTATGGATATTAGCCGCTTTCTTCCACGATCTGTTGCTTTTAATTTCATGAACAAATACACCCACCCAACAAACAACTTTGCCAATCACATAAAACCACATTATCCGAAACGATAAACCGCAAATCGAAATCAAGAATATAAATTGTAAAACCCTAAAAATATAAAACGTGTTAAAAGACTATTTTACCTCACAATCAAAATTTTAAAATACGTAAAATATAATAACGCTCAATTAACGAAACTAAAACCTAACTTATGAATATTTAAAACCTAACGTGTATATTAAGTAAACTAAACGTCAAAGAATAAATAAATTTAGTCGTTTGTTCTTGTATAATCCGAATACCTTTGGGTCGCTTTATTTTTGTGCAAGCCGTGTACTCAACACAAGAGTTGGGCCGTTTCTTTTGTTTTGGTGTGTGATCCGATTCCTATCGAGCCAAGTCGGGCTTTGTTTCCTTTTGTGATCCGAGAGTCCAACCCAAGTCCAAGGTCTCGTCCGGTTTTGATTTTTAATGAGACCCATCAAAAGCCCACCCTTGATACCGATCGGTATATACATAGTATATATACCAACACAAACCTCAAATGTGAAACCCTAGTTCTCAAAGTCACGGCAAAGAGGTTTTCCCGGTTTCTTTTCTTCCCATCCGTCACACCCCAAATTACTCGATTTGGTAAATGAATGGAATTCACAGGGATTGATCATCATAGCATCACAATCACAAGTTATATTGAACGACCTAAAGTGTCGCTTTGAAAAGAACATCGTTTGATTTAATAAAACAATCGAGTTTACAAAGTAGGTCCCAAATGAAAATCAATTTGTGCGGAAATAAGTTTGTTACAATACAAACGATGTTTTAAAATAAGTAAACCCAGTGAGACGCGTCGTCATCACGACTCCATGATGTGTCCCAATGCGTGCCATGAAGTGAATGCCTTAGATACCGAGATAAAACATGCTAAAAGTGTCAACACAAAGGTTGAGTGAGTTCATAGAGTTTGGTTTGAAATGTAAAGTCTTTCAAAATCGTTTATGCAAGAAAGGCATTGTGAATCCACCCGGTTCAAGTCCCACCCATACAACACTTGCAACCTGTGTTCACAACCCATTGCCAAAATGTATATATAGTTTATGTTTAAACAGAATCGTCAAATGAATTCACAAAATAGTGCATGGCTCAATGTATCGAATCGTTTATGCAGAAAGGCATTGTAAATCCACTCAGTTCCAAGTCCCGCCCATACAAAACTTGCAACCTGTGTGTTCACAACCCATTGCCAGAATGTATATAGTTTATGTTCCAAACATATGATGTCAAATGAATTCACAATAGTACCTAACTCGACGTAGAACAATAGCACTTAATCCATAGCACATAAGCAATAGCACATAAGCAATAGCACCTAACTCAATGTATCAGTAGTCAACTGATATAGTACTTTATTCGACGTATAACTATAGCACGCAAACATGAACAATTTATATAGTACAACATTCGGTTTTGAAATGATGTAATCGTGATAGGAGTTATCCTTAAGAATATAAAGTACTTGTGAAAAATATAGTTAAGCATGCATCTCCCCCAAAACAGTTATGAAAACAAGTAAAAGTAGGGGCTACGAAACTCACTTGGATAAACTGGGATAATGGCAAAAGTGAGTATACTGAGGTTTATAATGATGCGTCAACCGGGACCTATTATCAATGATATGATATGTCATGAGTTGCAATGTAATGCTATGCATGCACTTCGTATGTTATTTATACCATTTACGGGTTTTGAAAATATACTCGTCGTCGAAAAATACTCTTTGACGCCTTGAACCTTCAAAATGACTTTACATGTTTTACGTCAAAATGTCATCCTACAATGGTTTTATAATGACTTTTGGTGAAATTACCATTTTCGTCGCAAAACAATGTTGTCGGAAAAACCATGAAATCAACAAAATGGCTCCGGAAAAGCGGTCGAATGGTGCACGCCGATCGTTAGAGAACGAACTCGACGGTTTTGGAAAGTTTGTATCGATATCTAAAAGTTTCAGCTCAGAGTTTTCGCTCAAAAGGTCTCGATCATAAAGATATCCAAGGCTCAAGATGGTGGTTTTGTGAGTTGTGTGCAAAAATGAGTTTCGCCAATGTTTGAACATCCGTAAATAAATCACTATGACTCCGCTTGACAAACGGCTTTTGTTTTGAAAAATATGACCGTGAACTTGATTTTACTAGAAGACACTTCGTTATAAAAGTTTTGCATCATGGTTAAAACCGCCGCAAACATGGACGATAGAGCTAATGAAAAACTTGTTACGTAGAAATAATATAATTTTCGAAAATAAATACTTACGGCAACTTTATGAAAACGGCCATATATTTGTCGTTTTAAATCCGTTTTCTACGTAAAATATGTCCTTAGCTTCGTATCGAAGTAAACTAGTATATTTTTGAGAAGTCGAAATAATTTGTGAAGCTTAAGGCTCGTTTTTGACCCGAAATCACTAAAAACTGCATGCTGTCAATTTCAGAAAATAACACTTTTCGTCGTAAAACTTTAAAAATTCACCACGGCTTCGTTATAACTCCGCTTTTATCCGCTCAAGCGCCACGGATTCGCTTTAAAGTATATTTTCTAAAAATCAAGGCCAAAGGGTCGTACCATCAGTGAGTTTTTCCAGAATTTCATTTTAAGGACAGAACGTAATATATAGTTTACGAAAATAGTTTTTCTCGGACAAAACCTATTCTAATCCCTTCAAATCAACTCCAAAGCTAATCTAATCCTACCATACACCTTCTTAGGGTGTCATGGGTTCCTAATCACCATCAAGACCAAAGATTAACTTGGGAATAATTATAGGATGACTAATAAGTATATAAAACCTTAAAATCAAGAAATAAATGGTATAAACTACAATACATGCATATGAGCTTCAAAAATGATAAGGAACATATAAAAATGATAAGGAAACATAAGGATGATAAAAACATGCTTACTAGTGATATGAAGAGGTGTAGGTAACAAAGGTTTACTTAAATATCCTTGGTTTTTATTTCAAAACCATGAAAAAGGATATGATCTAGGTTGTTTAAACACTTGATCTTGCCAAAAATTTTCTTGATCCCTTTGGTTTTCTAGCTTGGCCGGTTCTTGATGAGCAAAAGAGAGAGAGTAAAATTTTGTAAAACACTTTGATAACTATGTGTAAAAATAAAGGAAAGGTAAGACTTTAAGTACTTGAATTATTAGAAGGAACATGAACCATACCATATTTATGAGGCTCCTCCCCTCGGCGGTTTTGGGGAGGTTGTCTACCCAAATGTTTTTTTTTTTTTTTTAATCTTTACTTGAAGATATTTGTTGTATAATTTGTGTATAACTTGTATAAAAAGTGTAAGTTAAGGTAAATGGTAATTTGTGGTACAAGTAAGTTTTGTTAGATCAAAATACAATGTAATGAGTTGATAAAAATTGTAAAAATACTTTCCTTGTGAAAATCGGGGATAAATAATTATCGTAAGATTTTTAAGAAAACGACGTAATAATTAAATTTTAACGATTAAGATACCAAATAAATGTGAAACACTAGGAAAACTAAAAATATAGTTTTTATGAACTAAATGTGAGTTTAAAAATACCTCGGGATCATTTTTGAAAGTAACGGGTTAAATAATCAAAATAAAACTCACGCGATAAAAATTATTAAATATAAAAATTACGCGTTGCAAGTGAAAATGAAATGTCGTGAATGTACTAATGAAATGCACATGATGTCAATGAAATGTAGACTAATCATAGTCCATATGAAATGTACGTGATGTCATGATCATGAATTCGTACGCTAAACCTCCAAGGTTACGCGAATTTGAAACAAGTAAACCAAGTTTACTAAAAATGTTGAAATAATGAAACATGAATCGTGTAGAAATGACCTGAAGTACAGATTGTCACATTCGCCCAACCAAAAGGAATTCATTCACAATTCAATCGTTGTTAGGTCTAACGGGTTTAGGGTTTGATGTAGCAAACTTTCCATTCCCGAGCAAAACCCTCAAAAGACTTTTTGGTAACCGATTTTACTTAATCTCACAACTCATCAAACAAGAACCGTCATGAGATTAGGCTAAATCGGTTTAGGTAACAACTTGTTTCTAGCTCGATCTTTGCAACTCATCAAACAAGAACTGCCACGCGGATCAAACCGGAAACAAGTGGTTTGAAGAAAAATTCTTTTGAAAATTTGGCTCGATTACGGATTGCTTACATATAAGCTTACTACTCCCTTCATTGCATGATTCTTCCCGAATTAGACATAGGTGATCGTGCTATGTATAATTTAGGATTAACTATGCAATGCTTGACTAATCGACTCATATGTTTGTTTGGTGTCAGGTCAACTGTTGTTAAAATTGTGATGAACATCGAGGAGAGAAGACATGGAGAAGTGTCGTTAAAATGATAGTTAAAGTAAAAAGAATTAAAATCCTCGTAAATGATATCGAATCGAAAGGAAATAAAGTACGATAGATGAGAATATTTTACAACGAGTAGTTTAGCAAAAGTAATACATCGTTAAGTTATAAAGTTTCAATACGATGGAAGACATAAAATTAGTACAACATAGTACATAAGGAGAAATAAGACCGTTAGTTTCGAACTCCTTCGCCTTCCGTCGTTGATACCTTGACGAGCTCCTTCTAACATATATACATTCCATGAGCACCTTCGACTTGTTGACCTTGGTTTTGAGGACATTGATTCCGATAGTGTCCTTGCTCCGCATCGTAACATGTAACCATGGCCTTGCCTCTACAATTCTGGCAAGGTGTCCTAGTTGTTGACACTTGTAGCACTTAGCGGGACAAAGACCCGTGTGATGATACTTACATCGATTACATAGTGGGTAGGTTCCAAGATAACCTCGCGCTTATTGGTGCAAAGAACATATACCATCGCAGCTTGCCCTCTTTTCTGCTGTTGATGATGGTTAGTGTTGTGGTTGTGGTTGTTGTTGTTATAATCTCCTTGGTCGTCTTCCCATTTCCTTTTGTTGTTGTTGAGTTGGTTATCGCCGTTGTTGTTGTTGCTGTTTTGGTTGGTGTTTGTGTACTTGCCTCTCTTCACTACCTGGGTCATGAGCTTCTGAGTAACTCGAATAGCTTCCTCGATTGTTTGTGGATCAAAAGATGTCACATCTCCTTGAATGACCTCGGGAAGTCCTCCAATAAAAGCCTCTAGCAACTTTTCATTATCGAAACCATGGACGGCATAACACGCCCAATTCTTGGAATCTCCGAATGTAAGTGTCAATATCGCACCCATTTGTTACTAATTCAGAGAACTCCGCTCCAACTTTTTGATTTCCGACGTGACAAAACTTAGTCACCAAATTCTTGAATTCATTCCACGTGAGCTTGAAAGCATTCTCCACTCCAATCGGTTGAGCATATGAATTCCACCAAGACAATGCTCCATCAAGTAAAGTACTCAGAGCAAATTTGACCTTACTATCATCCGGACAATACAAAGCAAAACACGGATTCCAACTTTTCAAACCATCTAACCATAGTGTAGCTCCCCGGTACTCGAAACTTAGTGGGTTCAAGATTTTGAAATCTTTGTCGAGCATTTCTTAACCCCGGATCCTCCTAAGATTACCAAGAAGAAGAAGAAGCCTTGCGGCTCATAAGACGATCATGACCTCGGCAATAGCAGCCCCCACCGCTCTTTCGCTTCTTAAAGCATTAGCAATGCTATCATTCACCAACTTTTGAATTGTCGTTGGTCATTTCAACTGTAGCTTTCTTGATTGCCATATCTTCTTCAAAACAAGAGGAAATGTGAGACGTAGCAAAACCGATATTAATAATAAACGCCCAAAGAAATGTGATAAGAATGATAAGTTTGAGATTATGTTTCAAAAATGATCGCTTGTTTCCGAAAAGATGGGTTATGAGGTGTTGTGAGTGCTTCAATGTATGATGGTTTAGAGACTTAATGTGAATAAAGTGTAACTCGACATGTTAGCGGTGAAACAAAGGAGTGAGATGACTCACCTATTTAAAGGTTTATCTCGGTATTCGACGTTATCGGTGATGAGTCACCGATATACAAATTGTGATAGGGAATGACAAGGAATTCTCCACGTTAGAGTATGGGAAAAGATAATGGGATGGGCATCCATGTGACAATCGATGTGAAATGAAAGTGAATAACTCGAAAAATGTACGATAAATCGCACGCAGTGAACATGCACTTGTGATGAAATGATGAGATGCTATGATATTGTAGCTATAGTCTAGGGTCAATGATGCAACCTAGTTCTCTATAATCAAGCTCGATGCCAATCTGTCACACCCCAAATTACACGACGGCGGTGAATGGAATTCGGGATTGATCATCATAGCATCACAATCACGGTTATATTGAACGACCTAAAGTGTCGTTTGAAAAGAACATCGCTTGATTTAATAAAACAATCGTAGTTTACAAAGTAGGTCCCAAATGAAAATCAATTTGTGCGGAAATAAGTTTGTTACAATACAAACGATGTTTTAAAATAAGTAAAACCCAGTGAGACGCGTCGTCATCACGACTCCATGATGTGTCCCAATGCGTGCCATGAAGTGAATGCCTTAGATACCGAGATAAAACATGCTAAAAGTGTCAACACAAAGGTTGAGTGAGTTCATAGAGTTTGGTTTGAAATGTAAAGTCTTTCAAAATCGTTTATGCAAAGAAAGGCATTGTGAATCCACTCGCCCAAGTCCCGCCCATACAACACTTGCAACACCGTGTTCACAACCCATTGCCAAAATGTATATATAGTTTATGTTTAAACAGAAATCGTCAAATGAATTCACAAAATAGTGCATGGCTCAATGTATCGAATCGTTTATGCAAAGAAAGGCATTGTAAATCCACTCGGTTCAAGTCCCGCCATACAAAACTTGCAACCTGTGTGTTCACAACCCATTGCCGAATGTATATAGTTTATGTTCCAAACATATGATGTCAAATGAATTCACAATAGTACCTAACTCGACGTAGAACAATAGCACTTAATCCATAGCACATAAGCAATAGCACATAAGCAATAGACCTAACTCAATGTATCAAGAGTCAATCGATATAGTACTTTATTCGACGATAACTATAGCACGCAAACATGAACAATTTATATAGTACAACATTCGGTTTTGAAATGATGTAATCGTGATAGGAGTTATCCTTAAGAATATAAAGTACTTGTGAAAATATAGTTAAGCATGCATCTCCCCAAAACAGTTATGAAAACAAGTAAAAGTAGGGCTACGAAACTCACTTGGATAAACCGGATAATGGCAAAAGTGAGTATCTTGAGGTTTATAATGATCGTCAACCGGACCTATTATCAATGATATGATATGTCATGAGTTGCAATGTAATGCTATGCATGCACTTCAGATGTTATTTATACCATTTACGGGTTTTGAAAATATACTGCCGTCGAAAAATACTCTTTTGACGTCTTGAACCTTCAAAATGACTTTACATGTTTTTACGTCAAAATGTCATCCTACAATGGTTTTATAATGACTTTTGGTGAAATTACCATTTTTCGTCAGAAACAATGTTGTCGGAAAAACCATGAAATCAACAAAACGGCTCCGAAAAGCGGTCGTAAAATGGTGCACGTCGATCGTTAGAGAACGAACTCGACGGTTTTGGAAAGTTTGTATCGATATCTAAAAGTTTCAGTTCAGGAGTTTTCGTTCAAAAGGTCTCGATCATAAAGATATCCAAGGCTCAAGATGGTGGTTTTTGTGAGTTGTGTGCAAAAATGAGTTTCGGCCAATGTTTGAACATCCGTAAATAAATCACTATGACTCCGCTTGACAAACGGCTTTTTGTTTTGAAAAAATATGACCGGTGAACTTGATTTTACTAGAAGACACTTCGTTATAAAAGTTTTGCATCATGGTTAAAAGCCGCAAACATGGACGATAGAGCTAATGAAAACTTGTTACGTAGAAATAATATAATTTTCGAAAATAAATACTTACGGCAACTTTATGAAAACGCCATATATTTGTCGCTTTAAATCCGTTTTCACGTAAAATATGTCCTTAGCTTCGATCAAGTAAACTAGTATATTTTTGAGAAGTCGAAATAATTTGTGAAGCTTAAGGCTCGTTTTGACCCGAAATCACTAAAACTGCATGCTGTCAATTTCGAAAATAACACTTTTCGTCAGAAACTTTAAAAATTCACCACGGCCCGTTATAACTCCGCTTTTATCCGTTCAAGCGCCACGGATTCGTTTTAAAGTATATTTTCTAAAAATCAAGGCCAAAGGGTCGTACCATCAGTGAGTTTTTCCAGAATTTCATTTTAAGGACAGAGCGTAATATATAGTTTACGAAAATAGTTTTTCTCGGACAAAACCTATTCTAATCCCTTCAAATCAACTCCAAAGCTAATCTAATCCTACCATACACCTTCTTAGGGTGTCATGGGTTCCTAATCACCATCAAGACCAAAGATTAACTTGGGAATAATTATAGGATGACTAATAAGTATATAAAACCTTAAAATCAAGAAATAAATGGTATAAACTACAATACATGCATATGAGCTTCAAAATGATAAGGAACATATAAAATGATAAGGAAACATAAGGATGATAAAAACATGCTTACTAGTGATATGAAGAGTGTAGGTAACAAAGGTTTACTTAAATATCCTTGGTTTTATTTCAAAACCATGAAAAGGATATGATCTAGGTTGTTTAAACACTTGATCTTGCCAAAATTTTCTTGATCCCTTTGGTTTTCTAGCTTGGCGGTTCTTGATGAGCAAATGAGAGGAGAGTAAAATTTTGTAAAACACTTTGATAACTATGTGTAAAAATAAAGGAAAGGTAAGACTTTAAGTACTTGAATTATTAGAAGGAACATGAACCATACCATATTTATGAGGCTCCTCCCCTTGGCGGTTTTGGGGAGGTTTGTCACCCAAATGTTTTTTTTTTTTTTTTAATCTTTACTTGAAGATATTTGTTGTATAATTTGTGTATAACTTGTATAAAAAGTGTAAGTTAAGGTAAATGGTAATTTGTGGTACAAGTAAGTTTTTGTTAGATCAAAATACAATGTAATGAGTTGATAAAAATTGTAAAAATACTTTCCTTGTGAAAATCGGGGGATAAATAATTATCGTAAGATTTTTAAGAAAACGACGTAATAATTAAATTTTAACGATTAAGATACCAAATAAATGTGAAACACTAGGAAAACTAAAAATATAGTTTTTATGAACTAAATGTGAGTTTAAAAATACCTCGGGATCATTTTTGAAAGTAACGGGTTAAATAATCAAAATAAAACTCACGCGATAAAAATTATTAAATATAAAAATTACGCGTTGCAAGTGAAAATGAAATGTCGTGAATGTACTAATGAAATGCACATGATGTCAATGAAATGTAGACTAATCATAGTCCATATGAAATGTACGTGATGTCATGATCATGAATTCGCCGCTAAACCTCCAAGGTTACGCGAATTTGAAACAAGTAAACCAAGTTTACTAAAAATGTTGAAATAATGAAACATGAATCGTGTCGAGAAATGACCTGAAAGTACAGATTGTCACACCATCCGACTTCTGTGGCTGCTCTCTTTTGTGTTCGGTGATGTTTGTTCCGAGTTTTGCTAAGGTATATCGACTTTCCCTTTTTCTCAAAAACTTTTGTATGTAGCTCGTCGAACATGGAACCTGTGAGATATGTACTAAACCATACGAATGAATAATGGTCATGTGTTAAAGTCTTTGAGTAACCATGCGAATGAATAAGAATCTTGTGTAAACCTGGGATCGAATTATATGTTATTCACACATGATTTCAGAAACTCATAAATAAGTGTCGAACATGTATCATTAACCGTATAACAAGTAGCACACCATGTCGCCACATAAAATTACGAATATGATGTTGTAAATATTGGGGTTGACGCATGTTTATGCAAGTTCTGAATGTGTTTTTGAGCTTATAACTATATCACATAAGGTCACAAATCTGAGTAACCTGTACATGGGTCGATTTGCATGCATGTCTTTCCTATCGAAATCTTTTTGTAAAACAGCCTTGGTGATCGAGTATGTAGGTTGAAATCATGTAGTGTTGAGTTAATGGTTAAGTGTTTGTATTGTTGAGTGGTTAGTAAGTCGGAAACAACATGTTGTAATGTGTGATTTTCATTTGGGTTGCATATAAGATCGAAGCAAGGAAACGAGTGAGCTTTGGCCTCGTTAACAAGCTTTATATAAGTCAATGTGGTGTGAGTTATTGATGTAAACATGCGTGAGTTATAATTTTATGTAAGGAACTAAGTGTCATAAATTGAAAGTATTGTATGCATGGTCTCATTTAGGTTGCATTCGAACAAGTGTTACATGTGAGTCGCGGTTAATCATGTAGAGTATAAAGGCTTGTGTAAACTATTTTGAAAGAGAGTCCTAAAATCTGTTCTTGACATTTGTAAACCCTATACTTTGAATGATGATCATATAAGTCCTCAAATAAGATATTTGTCATATTAAACCTTTAAGTTTACCGTTTGTCACTGCAATCCATAGGTCTGGCTAATTAATGAGTAATACTCTAAAAGGTCGTAATTTCCGTCCGTCACTAAGAATAAGGATGTACTTACAACTCTAAGAATGTTAATGCGATGAATCCGTTATAACTTTAATGATGCTAATAAGTATTAAATAAATCATAATCCGTGTAGATTCGTTGAAGGAGACGCGACGTTATATCTTCGTGATTCACTCGCTCGTTTGCTTTTCTCTCATTTGCTTTAAGGTACAGATATTCGACCTTTTCAAGAAAGGTTCCTTATAACGTTTTCTTAGCTTTTATATTAGGGTTTCTAAGCCTCTACTATGAACCCCATTCTGCTTTTGTTTGAAATTGCTGCTTATCCGAACTTCGCTTTCTTGAACCATGCAATATCTTATTTGAACTTGTGTTATGAAGACTCAGTTATGCACATTGTTGAACCTTACTATGTTTAATTATGAACTTCTAATTTTGAATGTATGATCCGCGGATCGTGATATGAACTTCTGACCTCTGAATATTTGAATACGAACCTTATGATATGAGTTATCTGATATGTTATCTGTTGAACTTTGTGTTTGATTATGATATCTGTGTCACATCTAAAAATCTGTTTGACCTTTATGATGAATTATGATATGTGTCATTTATGACAACTGCTTTGACCTAAGTTAGTTTGACACCCGAGCCAAATATTAACTAGTCATGGGGTTCCATGTCCGTGTCGCTGATGCACCGACATGACTCTAGGACAAGATGAGTGATGTTCGCCACGTCCTTTCGTTATCTCGCTTATTAATAGTATGGCCACTATCATCGTCTGGGGCGATGGATGCATCCTAGATCCGATCCGTTATCGATATGATTTCGGTGAATGATGTCGCGTAATACGCTGCCTTCACAAAATTTTGGGAGCTAGCTACTCCAATTAGTTTATGAGGTTACCTTCAAGAAGAAAGATGTCGCCGATATGATATGTTCCGGGCTCGTGGTAGTTAACTAAATCTTTATCTCGTTATTTCGTGTTAAGTATTCGATTATGATTCGGTATGTTCAAGTGTTTATAATTATCGCTAGGCTTATTATATGTTATTGTATGTGTTTACGCTTTTGAATGTTTATGTGACTACCGTCTACTATGCTAGGATATGATTAATATGTTTAAATGTGATTCGCATGTCATCATCTGATGTTATGCTAGGTTATCGTTATATGAATTCTTTTATCCGTGAGATGAATGTGCTAATGTGAAAGTAAGTATCCCGAAAGTTGATAAGTACAATTGTTCCGTTAATCCGTAAACCGTGCCTATACGTTAGGGTATATATCATTTATGATTTGACCCGCCATGTTAAAACTCTGTTGATGTTAAGATTCGATCCGAAACGGTTTAGCTTATGATAATTTTTCGATAATTGCTAATGGCTATGTTATGTCTTTGTCTATTTGGTTTTAGTTTGTCTCTTGTGTTCTCTATCTCGTATGTGCGATCGCCATGATTTGATCTACTGCTTCATTGCTACAATATTGAATTAAGTGTGATAAATGTAGATTAATTAATTTGTATGAATGCCATGATTATTTTCTAGAAAGTGTTTCCGTTAGTCTTTAGACTTTCCGTTTGGCTTATATGCACTCGAATTTCCTGATTTATTAAATGCCTGGTTATTTTGATGTGTTTGCGTTTGTGTCATCGATATGCTATGTGTTTGTTCTTATTTGTTATGTGTTCTTCCTGATTTACGTATTTGTGTTTTCCGCAGAATCTTCAATGATTCATGATTCTCATTCCGTTGTGATTTCGTTATCCGTATCTTTGTTTTGTTTAGCTTTTGTTTCGTTATATCTGCTCACCGGCTTTGTAAGCTCACCGCACTTTCTTTTCCCGCGCGGTTTTAAGCATTCAAGATGAGCTTATGGGATAGCCGATCCGGGTTGAGAGTAGAGACAAGAGCAAGATTTGGAAATAGGGATCTTAGATTTATTTTGAATATTAAGTTATATTATGTTTTCTTTTGATTATTTTGTAAAGGCTTCCGCTATTGTATGGTACTTAAGGTTACGATATGAAACCGTATTGTGATATCTTTACCCTTGTCGGGTTGGGTGTTACATAAATCCTCATTTCCGAACTCAAAAGACCAACCCAACTTCCAACTAAACCATGTCGATCGATCGTTTTACCAACATGCCGGATGAAGTGATCACTAACATTTTGAATCGGTTGCCTTTGTTAAGCGGTGAGAACCTCTAGTTTAGCGAAACCAAGGTCTAAGTGGACTTTGCTCACCGATGTCATACTTGATGAGGATTTCTTTTATTATTTAACATACTGAGTTTGATGGTAGGCTTGTTACTAGATTCTTAAATCGACTTATGGGTCCAATAAGAAAGTTTGTCTTATTTGTAGAGCCAAGATCAATTATTGGAATAGACAACTTTCATTATGAATGATTCATGAGTGGCTCTTGTTTTTGGTCGACAATGGAATTGAGGAGTCGATTATTACAAAGCGGTATGGTGACCCGTTACATTCCCAACCCAACTTTACTCTCGTAATGAGTTGAAACATCCGTACTTCATGTTTGTGCTATGGCTACTTTGGAATATTTTCATGGCTTTCCAAATCTCATCGACCCAAGAATTGATTCATGTCAATTTTCTAAGCAGTGCATTTGGGACCTTATTGATGGTTGTCCTCACTGAGTCTCTTAAAATGAATCGTCCTAGTACAAACGAGATGAGACTATGGATATTGCAAAACTTGGGAATTTGAAGAAGTTACATTTGTCATTAGGTCGTTATAATGTTGTGACCACAATCACAACATCGATATCTTCACTTGACAAGACTTCAAAATCTTGAGACCCTTACATTGGATTTTGGTGATTGCACGGTAAGAACAATTTCGCTTTTACAACTTATAATTTAACAATGTTATAGAGATGTGTAACATAATGAAATTTAATCAGAAATTTCTTGTAGTTGATACATGAAGCTAATCCTAGGATGAAGGTGCCCTTTGTTTCCTCGATTAACCTTAAGTCATCCGATGTCGATTTTGGGAATAGTGTTATGGTAGCGTTCACCATTGTAATGATTCGGTCATCTCCGAATTTGAAAATGGTGGATACCGAGTAAGTGTAATCTTTGTAATGCATATGTATCAAATAAAACATTCCTAAATTGCCATGTTTGTGTATCTCAACACTATTTTATTTTTCAGTCGCAAACACGCTTAGTGATCTACCTTTGCAAAAATTTCCACTATTGTAGACACAAACACATTCACCATAGTCACCATGATTTGGTGGTTTTGAGCTTTTCCGAATAGAGCATGAAATAACTTTAATAAAGTGTATACTTGCGTGTTCCGTCGCTAAAGACAATCAATATCGTGCAAAGCGATAGAGTCACAATGGAATGAAAATACCAGAACAACTGGGAGTTGGCTAGAAGTCATTGAAACTCCACCGAGCTTCCCCACACCGTGGTAGATTTCTTTGACTGGTTGTAGTTTAAGTTTGGGTTGAATACCCTTGGACAATTAATGTTGCAAAATAGTTTTGGTAATTTTGTACAATAATTGTTTAAATGGTTTGCTTAAAATTAAATTGTTCATATGTTGTTGTTTGTGCGTATTGTAGGTGATGAAAGTTTGACATTCGAAGTCAAACTTTCATTTACCATTTTATTTGATTGTAGCAAGTAAACCGCATTTCCGGTTTACTTTAGTTAGTCAATACTTGAAAATGGTGAATGGGTTAACTGTGAACAAGAGTCGTAATGTCGGAAGGATTGAAAACCTTTGGAAGATTAAGTGCAAAAGGCATAATGGTATTTGATGATAAGGATGGCTAGTGGAATGTTCAATAATATATAGAATGGTATTTGACTTTGTAAAGTCAATATTGCAAAACCATTACTAAATATTTGTTTTGGATTGAATTGATAATTTGATATGTTTTAGAAGTTTGACTTAACAAAGTCAAACTTAATGGTTTTACGTAAGTTGGCAACTCGAGGGACCAATTGTGTATTCTAAAGTGAATATTGGGCGGGAGTTTTAAGTATGACAACGGCAACCAAGACAAATTCAGGGACCTAGTGTGAAAAAAAGTAACTATTAAGCCCTTCACCGCCTTACCGAGACGATATTAACTAGTGCACACCAAACGATACACTCATCTACCACTTTTCCACACACACAACTTTCCAATGGCGATTTCCCATTTTAAACGAACTCATGGAGGTGGTGATTCGCCAACTGAATGATCGTATGGCTATCTGGTTTGAAGAAGAGGCGCCAAGAAGGATTCTAAGGAAGCTAGTTCTTCATGGCATTCAAGATCTAAAGACAGGAATCATCAAGCGTAGGGAGGCGATAAGAGAATCAATCTACGGGACCTCGTGGAATTGCGCTGACCGTGTCGATCGTTGAACAAAATACAATCGAGGCATTAAACCAACTTGCCCAACTCATAGAGATTGTTGGTCAAGCAGATGAAGGTATTCGGTTCAACCAAGAGTTTGTTAAGAAATGGTGAACATAATGCACGAATTTTGGTTTTCCATGGGGTAGATAAAGACGGTATTTTGGGTGATAGTTTTGCTAAAAAGGGTATGTAAATTAGATTTGATGTAGTTGGTTATGATGTTTAATGACTTTATTAATGATAAAATATCATTTGGGTTGTGTGTTGTTTAATCTGTTCTTGTATTGTGATATTGGGTGTATTTTAGTGTTATTAGTATCAACAAAACCAAACATCCCCTTATATCAAGAAACCAAACAGCCCTTGTATCAAGAAACCAAACAGGCCTTTGTATCACCAAAACTTTAATCAAGAGAACCAAACACCCCTTGTATCGTTAAAAGCAAAGGCAATGGTTTAAAAGATGTGGTGAAAATGCAAATACTTTGGCACTAAATCATAATGTATCAAATAAAACATCCGCTTGTATCGGCTAAACCAAACGGCCCATTTTATCGACAAAAGTTGTTACAAGAAACCAAACACCTCCGTATCGAAAAATTAGAGGCGGTGGTTTCAAAACACGGGTTCAAAATGCAAACGCTTTAGCAAAACAACAATGTATTGACAATGGTGTATTGTAACATCTTGAATTTTGACTTACCAAAGTCAAACAAACTTATGAAAACCAACAAATTATAACTTGGGTAAGTCAAACCTATTAAGATATCCAAACGATTTCAAACACAATTACTTAAATAAGATCACAAAATTTTATTCATCGATTTCATGTTCTCAAGAACTACAAATGTTTACTATCATCTAAACATACACTTAGCTAGACCCACAACTCTCCCTATCATCGCTTTCCTTCTTTCCTTCCTTTCCTTCCTTTCCTTAAGATATTTAAACAAAATTTCCATTTTTAATCCTTTCTCCCAAATCGTTAAACTTTGATAACAAGATGTCATCCTCTTCCTTCTCCTTCTTAACACCCAAACGCTTTTCATTTGCTGTGATCCGCTTTCCTCAACGAACTCAACAAACCCTTCCCTTATCGCTTTTGTGCCATTATTGTTTTTCTTTTTGCTTTGGGAAGAATGTGTGTTGATTGTATTTAGGTACACTCTTGGTCGTAGATACATATATTGGTTGAAGGTTGGGTTACATTTTAACTAGGTTGGGTCAAAAAATTGAATTGTCTATAATACCCTCGAAGGAAATCGGTTTTGTAACACCCCAACCCGACAAGGGTAAAGATATCACAAATATAGTTTCATATCAGAACTTTAAGTACTATACAAAAGCGAAAGTCTTTACAAAATATTCAAAAGAAAACATAAATAGCTAAACTTCAAAATAAAATCTAAGATCTCTAAAGGTCAAGTCTTGCTCTCACTCTATTCTCAACCCGATCGGCTATCCCATAAGCTCATCTTGAATGCTTAATACCGCGCAGAAAAGAAAAGTCGGTGAGCTTACAAAGCCCAGGTGAGCGGATATAATGAAACAAAAGCTAAACAAAACAAAATGCAAACCGAAACAAATGAAACGAATAACGAAGTCGCAATGAGTGAGCATAATGAATCATAGAGGATTACGGAACACAAACACACGTAAATCCGGAAGAACAACTAGCAATCAAGAGTAAACTCACATAGCATATTGATGACACAAACGCAAACACATTAGAATATCCGGACACTTAACATATCAAGAAGATAGATTACATATAAACCAAACGAAAAGTCTAAGGACTAACAGGCGCCCTAGAAGGTAAACATGGCATTCACACAAATCAATTAATCTACATTTAAAGCACTTAATTCAATATTATAGCGGTGAAATAGCAGACGGTCATGGCGGACATAATAGCTAAACCAGCCTCGATCAAATCCTAACCTTAGCGTAGTTTTAACATGGCGGTCACATATACGACATGATAATTAACCAATTGACAAGGTTTACAAATTTAATGAACCATCATACATGTTAACCTTCAAAACCCTCAAATACACACTAGCACATTCATCTCATAGATCAACGATTCACGTAACGATAAAAATCATAATATCGGATATACGAATCATGTTTTAATCTTATCCTAGCATGGCAACTAATAATCACTTAAACAAATACGCCGGAAGCACATTCACTAACATAACATATCAAAACATATTCAATAAACATATAATAACTCAAGAGGGCAAATAAGTATTGGCGAATACGTAATCATAAATGAAATTCATAAAATGTAATTAACGAGATAAGGTTTAGTCATCCACCACGAGCCCGTAAACATAACGGATCATAGCATATCATAAGTAACCATTGTATTCGGAGGGTGACCTCGGAATACCTTATATAATATGAGGGAGACCTCAATAACAAATGGAGTAGCTAACTCCTGAATTTGTGAAGACGCCAGATTGCACACCGACATCATTCACCGACAAATCATATCGGATAACGGATCGATCTAGGATGCATCCATACGCCTTCCTACATATTCAAAATATGCTTCACCATCCGAGACGCGGCGAACATCACTCATCGCCTAGAGTCATATCGAGGTGCATCATCGATACGGACATGGAACCCCATGACTAGTTAAATATTTGGCCTGGTATCAACCCATCTTAGGTCAAACAGATTGTCATAAATGACATGATCATAATTCATCATAAAGGTCAAACAGATAACATAGCGAGATAGTTCATATCAAAGTTCATATTCGATACTCGTAAATCGTAGATTATATCATAATCACATATCATACTTCATAATCGAAATTCAACATTTAATGTTCACAATTCAAGTTCGTAATCAAATATAGCGGGGTTCAACAAATGTGCATATCGAGTCTTCGTAACACTAGTTCAAATCGATATTGCATGGTTCAATAAAATGAAGTTCACATAAGCTACGATCAAACTATCGAAAAAGGGTTCATAGCAATGGCATCGGAAACCCTAATAAGTAAATTAGGAAAGCTAACGAAAAGAACATGATAAGGAACCTTCTTGAAAAGGTCGAATATCTCGTACGATAACATAAGTGTCTCAAAGTAAGATGTAATATCCGTACCTTAAAGCAAATGAGAGAAAAGCAACGAATGAACGAATACAAAGATGTAACGTCGCATCTCCTCCAACGAATCTACACGGATTATGATTTATTTAATACTTATTAGCATCATTAAAATTATAACGGATTCATCGCATTAACATTCTTAGAGTTATAAGTATATTTTCATTTTATAAGCTTCTTATGCATTTGTAAGTGTGTTACCTATTGATAACATATTTTATCTTTCGGTTCATAAACTCATATTCGGACCAGACTTTAGCGATTTTATAAAATACTTACTTAGCTCAAATGAAATCAAGCAAAATCCCAGAGGTTCCCATATGATTTAAAAGAGTCTCCAAAATTGGTGGGTTCTATCTCTATGCCAAATGGCCTATGGAAAATCACAAGTCCGACCTATCCGTAAAGTAATCGAAAATACACCTCAAAAGTTTACACTTATTGGACCTGTTTAGACACCTTGAAAAATTCCCAAAACTCCCAGAAATTCATTTATGTCATAAGTATCACTCCTGTAAAAGGAGAGCTTCCAATTCCTTATGGTTTGAAAATGAAAATCAAACAATACAACTAAATTTCGCACCCGTTTTCTCAGCTTTGACACTTGATTTTGTAAAATTCAAAATACGACTTAGACAACTCCAAATCCGACCAAACCACTTGGAAAACTTAACTAAGACATAAAATAAACTTTTCCAATAAAACCCAGATTATTGTACTTATAGAATTCGATCTATGACACACACAAATTGACATACAATGCTGTCCAGTTTTTAGGGTTTATTAAAACCAATATAAGCACTTGTTTAACCTACCCAAACGCACCCATGACCCATGAAAGCCATATGACCTGTTTTAATAGTATCTTAACATGCCCTTACTCACCCAAGTCGATTCAAACAGCCCCCATTCTTAATTTTTCGAAACCAAACAGCCCTCATATGGTTTAAATTACTTTCTATGATTTTCGGTTTGTTTAGGGTTTCATACGGTTCGGCCACAAAGAAAAACACAACTCGACTAATACAAAACATATTACAATATATATTAACGTAAGGTGTAACAAAAGAAGACGAGCAAACATGTTATACCTTAGCTTTGTTGAACAAAACTCGCGACACCAAGGGTTGATAGGCTTCGGCGAATGGAAGAAAAAGAAAAGAGAGAGGCAAAACTAGGGTTCCAATTTTATGTTAATGTGTTTGTATATATAGCTAGTACAAAATTCGTTTTAGGGCTTTGAGGGGGTATGGGCTTCGCCCGGTCCAACCGAACACAAAACAAACGCCTTTGGGCTTCTTGGACTCTCGGCTTGGCAAGAAAAGAACGAGCCCATCTTGGTTCCCAAATAACGAAAACAAGGCCCAAAATTTTACGCGAGACATTTACATCTTTCGTCGTACCAAAGTCGATCACGTAACATATTCGTTAAGTTTTTATTATTCGTAAGTTAGTTTTTAATTTTCGTTAAATGATATAAACGTATTTTTACGTATTAAATAAATGTTCGATTTCAAGGGTATTTTAGTCTCTTAACACGTTTCATATTTTTAGGGTTTTACAACTCTCCCCTTCTAAAAAGAAAATTTCGTCCTCGAAATTGAATGACGGAATAGGACGGAAAAGCGAATCGGATTTCGAGTTTCAAGGGATATAGCAAACGCGAAACTTATCTCGGAACAAACGGATTCTTATCAAAATCTTCAAACTCATACTTTTCGTAAATCAAATCAAAATCAAATACTTATAGCGATGATCATATACTTATCAAAGTAATGGCGATAATGATGAGACATAAAAAATCAAACGACAAATTCTAACTTATTCGATATCTAATGATGAGGACATCATATGCATAGACGGAATAAATCCTATCGGCCTCAATAGTCGCGAAATATGTGGAGACATATAAGCTTAAGCGGTCATAGCAATCTATAGGTTCGCATGCATCATAACATCTTCGGATTCCAAACGCACAAAACTTATATGAAACAGATATTGACGAAAATCTCACAATTAGGTACGAATTTCAAATGAACATGAAAAGCACCAAATAATGATACCACCAAAGTCCATACACATTAATCACGTGCATTTCCCAGACGTCGATACCTTCAATAAGTTCAGATTATGTGATCTCGGTATTATTACGTTGATCAAAGGCCATAATACTTGCATCACATAATAAGTTCTTATTGTCATTATATTCGGTCTCGGGTCATGACAAAACACATAACTAATATCATAACAGAGCACACCACATACAGATAATACACAGATAGCAAGTAACCTACTATAACAAACCAGATACACATGAGTATACCATCATGATGGCCATGCTTCATTCAAACGGAAATTAAACAACATCACCAAGAAAACGAATAGCAGACGAAACTTATGAGGACTAATGGAAACTTAACGAATCTATCAGAAAGAAACAACAAACAGGAACTATACTTTAAAAATTTTGTTTTATTTCCATTAATCAAACAAAATTTGCAAAATCATCATAAGATGAACTTCCAAAACAAAACTTAATAATCCCAGATTCAAACGTCAAAATGAAAACAAAAGAACCTAACTCAAAATCAAATGTCAGAAAATTCTCATAAGGAGGACAACAAATCGGAAGCGAAATTCCTATTCTTGTATCGAATTAAACCTCCTAGTAGTCAGTAGATTTTAAATCCGAGTCCACCTCGTATTCTTCCTCATGACTTATTACCGACGATCCGTAAAGAAAAGCGAGATATACCGAATGCTAAACGATAAAACTTCACGATTCACACCGAGTTCGAACAAATCGTAGAAAAGCAATACGATCGAATCACTTATCGAATATCAAACCGTCTTGAAACGCATGACAAACGAATCGAGTGACATAAGTCGCGCCCAAATCATATGAAGTAGATGAATCTTCTCACCACCGGTTGAATCTTGTCTCCGTCTCTTGCGCCTTTGGTTGGTCCATCCAACTTCCTCCAACAAAGATCCCGATGTCTCCAACAAGACGGCGGTCGAGTGTGGCTTCGCTTCACGAACCTCTCCAAGACAGAACCGTCGCGAAGAACGCGAGGTCGGCACCATCTTCTTCGGCTCCACGGGTAGTCTCCATCTAACGATCGACAAACGGACGAGCGAAAACAAAATAACAAAATTCGATGCGAGCAGAGGAGGCCAATTCGGTGAAGGCAAAAGATATCAAGTCAAATCGAACGACCATCAAAAGGAATCAAGAAAACATCTCGAATGACGGAAACCTAATGTCTACCCAATCCTCACGGTCATAGCCTAAGCTCTATGGGTCCTAAAACTGGCTCGATACCATAATTGTAACACCCCAACCCGACAAGGGTAAAGATATCACAAATATAGTTTCATATCGTAACTTTAAGTACTATACAAAAGCGAAAGTCTTTACAAAATATTCAAAAAGAAAACATAAATAGCTAAACTTCAAAATAAAATCTAAGATCTCTAAAGGTCAAGTCTTGCTCTCATTTATTCTCAACCCGATCGACTATCCCATAAGCTCATCTTGAATGCTTAATACCGCCGCAGGAAAAGAAAAGTGCGGTGAGCTTACAAAGCCCAAAGGAATGATATAACGAAACAAAAGCTAAACAAAACAAAATGCAAATCAAACAAATGAAACGAATAACGAAGTCGCAACGGAGTGAGCATAATGAATCATAGAGGATTCTCGGAACACAAACACACGTAAATCCGGAAGAACAACTAGCAATCAAGAGTAAACTCACATAGCATATTGATGACACAAACGCAAACACATTAGAATATCCGGACACTTAACATATCAAGAAGATAGATTACATATAAACCAAACGAAAAGTCTAAGGACTAACGGCAGCCCTAGAAGGTAAACATGGCATTCACACAAATCAATTAATCCACATTTAAAGCACTTAATTCAATATTATAGCAAATGAAATAGCGATGTGTCATGGCGGATATAATAGCTAAACCGCCTCGATCAAATCCTAACCTTAGCGTAGTTTTAACATGGCGGTCACATATACGATGATAATTAACCAATTGACAAGGTTTACAAATTTAGGCGAACCATCATACATGTTAACCTTCAAAACCCTCAAATACACACTAGCACATTCATCTCATAGATCAACGCATTCACGTAACGATAAAAAATCATAATATCAGATATACGAATCATGTTTTAATCTTATCCTAGCATGGCAACTAATAATCACTTAAACAAATACGTCAGAAGCACATTCACTAACATAACATATCAAAAACATATTCAATAAACATATAATAACTCAGTAGGCAAATAGAAGTATTGGCGAATACAGAATCATAAACAGAATTCATAAAACAGAATTAACAGATAAGGTTTAGTCATCCACCACGAGCCCAGAAACATAACAGATCATAGCATATCATAAGTAACCATTGTATTCGGAGGGTGACCTCGAATACCTTATATAATATGAGGAGACCTCATAACAAATGGAGTAGCTAACTCCCGAATTTGTGAAGACGCAGATGTGCCCGACATCATTCACCGACACAAATCATATCGATAACAGATCGATCTAGGATGCATCCATACGCCCTTCCTACATATTCAAAAATATGCTTCACCATCCGAGACGTGGCGAACATCACTCTCGCCTAGAGTCATATCGTGAGTGCATCATCGATACGGACATGGAACCCCATGACTAGTTAAATATTTGGCTCGTATCAACCCATCTTAGGTCAAACAGATTGTCATAAATGACACGATCATAATTCATCATAAAGGTCAAACAGATAACATAGCGATAGTTCATATCAAAAGTTCATATTCGATACTCGTAAATCGAGATTATATCATAATCACATATCATACTTCATAATCGAATTCAACATTTAATGTTCACAATTGAAGTTCGTAATCAAATATAGCAGGGTTCAACAAATGTGCATATCGGAGTCTTCGTAACACTAGTTCAAATCAGATATTGCATGGTTCAATAAAACAGAAGTTCACATAAGCTACAGATCAAACTATCAGAAAAGGGTTCATAGCAATGGCATCAGAAACCCTAATAAGTAAATTAGGAAAGCTAACGAAAAGAACATGATAAGGAACCTTTACTGAAAAGGTCAGAATATCTGTACGATAACATAAGTGTCTCAAAGTAAGACAGAATATCCGTACCTTAAAGCAAATGAGAGAAAAGCAACGAATGAACGAATACAAAGATGTAACGTCGCATCTCCTCCAACGAATCTACACGGATTATGATTTATTTAATACTTATTAGCATCATTAAAGTTATAACGGATTCATCGCATTAACATTCTTAGAGTTATAAGTATATTTTCATTTTATAAGCTTCTTATGCATTTGTAAGTGTGTTACCTATTGATAACATATTTTATCTTTCGGTTCATAAACTCATATTCGGACCAGACTTTAGCGATTTTTATAAAATACTTACTTAGCTCAAATGAAATCAAGCAAAATCCCAGAGGTTCCCATATGATTTAAAAGAGTCTCCAAAAATTGGTGGGTTCTATCTCTATGCCAAATGGCCTATGGAAAATCACAAGTCCAGACCTATCTAGAAAGTAATCAGAAAATACACCTCAAAAGTTTACACTTATTGGACCTGTTTAGACACCTTGGAAAAATTCCCAAAACTCCCAGAAATTCATTTATGTCATAAATATCACTCCTGTAAAAGGAGAGCTTCCAATTCCTTATGGTTTGAAAATGAAAATCAAACAATACAACTAAATTTCGGACCCGTTTTCTCGCTTTGACACTTGATTTTGTAAAATTCAAAATACGACTTAGACAACTCCAAATCCGACCAAACCACTTGGAAAACTTAACTAAGACATAAAATAAACTTTTCCAATAAAACCCAGATTATTGTACTTATAGAATTCGATCTATGACACACACAAATTGACATACAATGCTGTCCAGTTTTAGGGTTTATTAAAACCAATATAAGCACTTGTTTAACCTACCCAAACGCACCCATGACCCATGAAAGCCATATGACCTATTTTAATAGTATCTTAACATGCCCCGACTCACCCAAGTCGATTCAAACAGCCCCCATTCTTAATTTTTCAAACCAAACAGCCTCATATGGTTTAAATTACTTTCTATGATTTTCGGTTTGTTTAGGGTTTCATACGGTTCGCCACAAAGAAAAACACAACTCGACTAATACAAAACATATTACAATATATATTAACGTAAGGTGTAACAAAAGAAGACGAGCAAACATGTTATACCTTAGCTTTGTTGAACAAAACTCGCGACACCAAGGGGTTGATAGGCTTGCCGAATGGAAGAAAAAGAAAGAGAGAGGCAAAACTAGGGTTCCAATTTTATGTTAATGTGTTTGTATATATAGCTAGTACAAAATTCGTTTAGGGCTTTGAGGGGTATGGGCTTCGCCCGGTCCAACCGAACACAAAACAAACGCCTTTGGGCTTCTTGGACTCTCGGCTTGGCAAGAAAAGAACGAGCCCATCTTGGTTCCCAAATAACGAAAACAAGGCCCAAACTTTTACGCGAGACATTTACATCTTTCGTCGTACCAAAGTCGATCACGTAACATATTCGTTAAGTTTTTATTATTCGTAAGTTAGTTTTTAATTTTCGTTAAATGATATAAACGTATTTTTACGTATTAAATAAATGTTCGATTTCAAGGGTATTTTAGTCTCTTAACACGTTTCATATTTTTAGGGTTTTACAGGTTTGACTGTCCCAATTCTGGTCAAGGGACGAATCTGGCATTTGATGGCCAAGGTTTGGACCTATGGCGATGAAAAGTCCGGGTTTCGTCCCATCGTGATCCGTCCAGCCAAGTTTAGGGGCCAACGGTGTATTTTAGTCTAAATCTTCGGTTAATCCCCACCATTAGATCAAACTAGATGAAAGGTGGGGATTTATCCATTAGTATGTAAGGATTTTTAAGTATGCAAAATAAAGTGCCTCTGACAAATGTATCTCTTTGTTGATCGGTCAGTTATATAACAAGATATTTATACTGATGTATAATGACAGATAATTATAAATGTAAATTTGTGGTTTTGATGGGTTTAATTTATAATTATTGCGAAAAAGATAGTTTATAAATTAAAAACGAAAAATATAAAAATTTGAGAATTAAATAATATTTAAATTATAAAATTAATGATAGATATTTTATTTTTAATTAAATATATGTAATAAGGAATTTGAAATTTAAAATAATACTTCGGGTATTAACATATTAATCATTTTTAAGTTTTAAATGTAAAGAGTATAGACTAGTCCAAATTCATTAGAAAAGTATGTTTAGTTAAACAATTAGCCATTATTTGTAAATAGTAACAATAGTTGTTTGTATCTAAAAATATTTGATTAATTAGTTGTAATTAGTTTAGAGTGTAAGATATAACATTTGTATATAACACAAAAACAAAAACCCTCTCTAGTAGAATTGGGACCGATAGACTTTAAATTTGTTACATTCATAACTAAAAAACGGATAGCATGTAGTTATGGCCATGGCGAGGAGCATTAACAAGTTTTTAACCTTTACAACAACAATACTCAATCCCGTCACAACGGAGTATGAGAGAAAGCTTTTAACCTTTGTAATGTGTAAATTGAAGTTAAACTGTTAAAGTAAATAAAAATGTCGGTGCACATTTTCAAATTTTCCACGCCAAATATACCTAAGTTTATCGGGTTGGATTTTAGTTCTAAGAGCATTTGTTTTGTTCTAATGCCAAGTTTTTTGTAAAATTTTTACTTACGTCAACGAAAATTTGAAGTGTTTCGAAGCGTTAATCATAAATTTAACATTAATACACACTAGAAGCTCAAAAGCTATTTTTTTTCCTTTTTTTAATTATCAATTTACATTGAGTGAAGTGGAAAACTTTGCTAATAGCTTCAAATTACTTGTCTTTTGTAAGCTGTTTTATAAAGTTTTAACTACGATGCATGATCAGTCATGAGTTTTCGGATGTCCTGAGCGAGCCGCGTGAAATACGCATGTTCTAAACAAGCAACACACAATTTTTTTATGGGTTTGGAACCTAGTCAAGCCATACAACTCATCCCTATGCCGATATTAATTTATTAAACATAATGTTATAATATGAGAAGCTAAACTCCAAATACCAAGTTTAACATAGAACGCCTAAAATGATGTCTACGTGCCTTTTCTTGAATAAAAACATAATTACTTGGTCATTAGTTATAAGATTTTTATTATCTTTAGTAACGTTGACTTCATCATTTTCTATATTTTCATTAACCATGGATTTCATTATCTACACTTAGGTTAACCTCATCATTTTCTATATTTTTAACATTTAAAAGATTTTCATTAACTTAATCTCATCATCAACATACTCATCCATAGAACCATGTTGAGTTATTTCGCCTCCTATTTTTAGCATCATACTTACGAGCAAGGTTGTAAAAATCGCTAGGCGCTGGTGAGGCGGTCAGGTAGGGCCTAGCGATTAATCGGTTAGGCGAGGATTAATCGGGGATTAATCGGATTAGAATTGTTATGCACAAAATTGTAATTTTAGATATTGTATTATATTATATGTATGAGATAAGCATAGTGCATCAAATTTTAAATATTTCAAGTGTTCAAATATAAACATATTACTCGGTTTGTTGACCATTTTTAAACGAGCTTTGACCAATTTTGTTTGATTAAACGGTTTGTTGACCAATTTTTAAGTGATTTTGTTGACCGATTTTTAAGCGATTTTGTCCAATTAGATCGATTTTGTCCGATTAATCGGGTTGTTGACCGATTTTTAAGCGATCTTTGACCAAACCGATTAAATAAGCCGATTATGATAAATCAAGGCGCTTCATCGAGCGATCGGCGATTATCACGAGATTAATCGGCCGCTGGGCGATTTTACAACAGAGCTTACGAGTGTAAACTATACAACTTTTGGTACGATGCTGCTAAAAGTCTTCAATAACTTTTGCATTGAAGATATTGTGACGAGTTTAGTTTTAATTAAATTGTAACCAAACTTAATATCCTTTTCTTAATCTAATTATAGCCAAACTGAATATTCCTTTTCTTAATCTAAACTACTTTGTTTCTTACAGAATTATTTTCTTAGCACAAAGCTAAAAAGTTGATCACTAGTTTTTATAGATTTAGCAATGTCAAATGTGTTAGAAATATGTAATTATAAATTGGGATTTGCTAATGGCAGCTCTAAGGGTTGTTGTTAAAAGTTTGATTTTATTACATATGAACTAATGAATGATTTTTATTGGATGACATTTCCGATAAAAGTGGATGAAATCCTTAAAAATTATGATACACAACAAACACTTCATTCTCATTGGTTGAATCAGTTTCTTACAACTAATTGTAGTAAAAATGATCATATTAACGCACAACCTTAAGAGTTGTCGTTAGCAAAACCTTTATAAATTAGCATACATCGTAGTTTGTACTAATATATGCATAAAATTTCTTATCAGTCTACTTTTATTTTGTTTTCTAGAGTATGAGGAAAGATGACGTTATTAGATTGTTACGTTCTAACCAAATGCGGATTAGGATTGAATCAAGAGCAAATGTGTCGATGTCCATATTTAGCTAGTATTATCAAACGTGGATTTAACCCAAATTCAACAAATATCAATAGGTTACTGAATTTGGAAATTGTATATATGCCCGTCAAATATGAATTGTAATCCGATCTATACTATTTTATAAAACATTTAAGACTTGCTTATAATGAAAAGCTTAAAAAATTAAAATTAAACATTTGCTTATTACAAGAATTTCAATAGCTTGTTGCATATACACAAATAAACATTACACCTAAAAAATAAGTGTATTAAATTCGTAAACTTGTAACATCACTCTAAATTAATACAACCCATTTCAAAAACTTGTAACAACCCATTTCAAAACATAACCTAACTTCAAATCATATATAAACTGGCAGAAAACACACACTCTCCCTGTCAAAGCTAATAACACATAACACTCTAAAAAGCTACCTATTGTCGCCATTAAAATCTAAATATACCGCCACCACTGCCAACAACATGCGCCGTCTCCACCACCATTTTGTTTGGTTTAGGTGGTTTTGACCGGTTGTTTAGACTAGGTGGTATGCGTGGTGATGTATCATTGTTATTTTTTAAAGTTACTCTAATTTAAATTATCATTCCTTTGTATAGTTTTTGTTAGAAAAAACGTGTAATCAAACAATATTTATTTGCCGCAAAATATAATTAAATCGCATGTACGATTACCCTGTTACTATTAGTAAATGTCTTTTAAGTTACTAGTATAGTTTCGTTGGTATTTAATGGTGTAACCCGTACATGAGAAATTAAGATTACTTTTTATCCTCTTTTAGACAAGGGCCTACTCAAATGTTTTGTTAGCATTAGCATTTACAAGTCTACAACATTGATAAATAATTAAAATAAAAATCAACATGATTTTATAACAAACTAGCTAAAAGACCCGTGAAACTCACGGGTATTTTAAAGAAAAGCTAAAAACCTACATAATATTGAAATCTTATGTAATAAGATGGTAGAGCGAAACCTATAAACATATCATGTTTGATAGAGTAAATTTCGAGAAATCATATAGTCCAACAATTGTCAAATAAGTTAAAAATAACATAAAATCATATACAAACATATTATGATGATACAATACGCAATATTGGTTGAATTTTTACAAACTCTTACATCAGCAAGATCACGATGAAGCCTTCATCTAGTTAGTGCTTGAAACGTGACAACAATGCAATTCTCATTATGACTTGAATTTTATTCATCTGTTAGGAATAATATTAATATTATTAAAACAATAATATTGTTGTTGCTTGCATTTCATACACATGTATAGCTTTATATATTTTAACATTAAGTTATGTGAATACATTAACGCTGCGTTAGAGTTTTATTTTTGAAAGAAGAAAAGAAGTGGGAAGAAACAAAATAATTTCGTGTTCCGAGTTTTTTCAGGAGAGAGAGAAGTAAATTTGGCTAAACTTCTCCAAAACTTTCTTCCCAAATGTGGGATGATTTGGAGAGAAGTTATATTTGGAAGCTTTTAATAAATATAATTACTAAAATAACCTATCATAAAACATGACTTTTAAATATAACAAAGGGTATAATTGTAAAATCAATCAATTATCTTTATTTTCTCTAACTAACTCGGAACACGATATAAAAATTTAATTTCATACACCTCCTCTTCTTTTCTGCCCATTTTCAACTCTTATCTTCTCTTCTTTCACTACTAAACTTGGGAACAGAGTGTAAGCAATAAATTAACGTGGAGGTCTCATGCTCTCCAATTCTTATATATTCTTAAAATGCACAATAATGCACCCAACGCCGATAACTTGAAAGAGTCCATGTACGTTAGATGATTTTGCATGATCAACCATGGAGTATGCATGTAAAGTAACTATTATTGTTGTCTTTCAGCCCGTTGATCCACTGGTAAATGTTATGGGATATGTTGCCTTTGACTACGATTTTCAACTGTAACATAATTCGCTAAATGAAATATAGGCACTTTTTTTTTTACTAATGTTGAAATTCACAAAAGTGATACATACAATCTTAGTTTTTCACTTTACAATTAGATACAATAGTTAATATAAAGTTCCTATGATTATGAATACGCAATATGTGTGTTTAGATACATTTCCCTATCGCTTTCAATACCTTTCAAATCATCATTCAAGATATTTTCTTTCTCATTATGAAGGAACAACTTCAAACCCAATATCCATTCTGAACCGCCATGTACCCTATGTAAATGACGATATATTTGTGTAAATTTAAACAACAAAATGTCATGATACATCTAAATATACCCTATAATGAATATATAGATGTATTACTTATCACTATTACTTCACCGTCACATTTCTTCATCATGGCAAGTTGTGTGACAACAATATTTTGACCTACTTTATAGTAACGATAATAAAACTGATTACGTCTACATACATTATTTTTCTTAACCAGGAAGATGTAATAAAAAGCTTGTATAATAGAACCCGAAGTTTCTAACGTTTTAGCAGCTTTACTGGTACACTAAGTTGTCATAGTAGTCAATATTTCATATAATCCTTTTCAATATCACATAAATACCACTACATAATCAGGTAATTTTTAGAAATTGGAATGGCTCATACAGTACTTAAACGTGATATAAAAATACATTATTATTCAAAGCAATTAGGATGTCTTATACAAATATTGTGTGGAAAACGTGGATTCCTTCATAGATATTTGAGACGGCATTTGTATCTCGTTGTTTGGCCGGGACACCAAACTACATATGAAAATAGATCATTAGCACACGTTACTTTGATAAATATACACATACTATTATAGGCAATTTTTGTTGCAGCATGATACTTTACCTCGTTCTAAACTACTCTATGGCCGCTAAGTCATCATTTAAGGCTCTTTCCTTGCCGTTATTTATTAACAATTTTGTACCATGGGTGACCATTTTTGTCGAAATTGTTCAATTTGCCAGACTCAATTACTTAACCAATCAAATATATAAAAAAAACCGAAAGCATGCTCATGTAAGACAATTAATGTTTTAATAAAAAACTGCTATTGTAGCACAACAAAATTTCAGTTTACTGAATTGACCCACTTCTTAAAATTTACATGGCAATATGTCATTGAAAGGTTTGAAATTAAACCCATGAACCACACCCTTGAAATACTCACACTTATTGACCAAATTATTGCTAGCAAGACTAAGACGCTTTGGGTGCGACACAACACGATACTCAGGTTCCGTACATCTGCAGTACCACAACATCGCTTTCATTAAGATTTTCATAAAGACCGTGTTTAAAGCCAGGGACCAAAGTTATTCTAACAGTGGCCTCCAACTTACCATAATATAATTCATGAGTGAACTTTAAATATACGTCAACGTATTTTTTAACTACATCAGTAGTGTTATAACAAATTTTATAAGCACGCAGTATGGACTTGAAATAAAACAAACCTATTTTAGAATTTAACAATATTGACTTTACAGAAAACTAATCACATGTAGATTAGATGGACTTACTACCATATCGTTAAAAGCATGTTCTAATATAAAGAAACAGTATTAACTTGGGCTTACTATCATATCGTGAAAAGCATGTTCCTTTAGGACTAAGAATCAAGAAAATTTAATCACTAAGTCAAACAAATAGTAAGATATGTCAAAATTATATTGCAAAAAGGAGATATATTAGTAATATATCAACTGGAAACTTCTAAAGCACTTAATATTACTTTTCATGTAATAACTAAATACAATTTGAAGTAACTAACATATAGTAATTTTGACAAATCTGCTATCAATGAGTAAAACTTTGGAATGTCCTAACTTGCTTCATCCTTATTATTTAGCTATTAACAATGTAGTTATTGAGCTTTTATCTAATACATATTCAATAAAATGTTTAAAAAGTCTGAGCATATTAGACGATGTCAACCCATTTGAACCTGCAAAAAAAACCTTTTTGGCACCTTGATTGTATTGGGTTAATCACCATCGACCCATATTAACCCATCACAACCCACTACGACCCGGTCAACGAAAGTCAACCAAACAAGTCGACTTTAAAAAGTCAATGAAGCGATTATATAAAAGCGGTTATATGACGCTTGTAAGAATCGCCATATCCCCGAACCAACACAATGGTTCATTTGTACCTTTTCAAGATGTATAAATAGATAGGATTTATGTATGAACAAAGTATGACAAATTTTATTACAGATTTTATATATAAAAGTAGTTTATGTTTATAAAGTTTAATCCTTTTCATCTATTTGGTATATTTTGATTAAAGATCCGTAAAAGCGGGCCAACAATTGGTATCGAGCCAAAATCATCATATACCATCTTTCGTTTTAGTTTCGAAATCAATTAGAACCCAAAAGTCTCGACAAAATATTTACAAAAACAATCGAACACAAAATCAAAGATATCATTTTTGTGTTCCATATACTTTGTCGCATCAAGGAACAATCACATATGCGATCGCTCATACCCGCAACAAAATCTTTCATTCGCATTTTTTCTTTTATCGAAACCGATTTTTATCCACGAAGGATCGAAACAATTAAAATCGTTTATACATATTGATTCAAACAAAACCAAAACGAAGTCATCAATTTAGGCGAAATTAAAGATTCAAATTAAGAACAAACACACCTGTTCTTCAAAGAAATCAAGCCCAGAAGGATCAATTGAGACCCAATTGATTCATTTGCATACTCCAATCATAATACTTCTCACGGATTAGAAAACCCCCAAATCATCCGAAACCCTAGGTTTCAATTGGAGGAATATTTGTGCTCGTAAAGAACACCCATACCGGAGAAGAAGAAGAAACGGTCAACACAGCCGTTATACAGGCCGGTTAACCATCGATATTGGAGAAGGAGAAGAAGGGATCATTTTCCAGAAGAAGAAGAAAGACACACAGTCTCAATAAAAGAGACGTTCTTTTTTTATCTCAGGAAAAGAACTAAATAAAAGGAGGCATACAAATATTAGGGCTACGGGTTTACCCATCAGGTTTTAAAGTGTACAAGAAACACCCTCACTTTCTTTTTAAGATATAGTATAGTAGTTATTTAAGTTTTGTTATATTATAGGTATTTAGAAAAGTTTATATTATTTTAGTTTAAGTTTTAAAGTTTTAGATTTAGTTTTATAAAGTATTTTTAGATTCAAGTGTTTTTTAAGTTTTTAAGGAAAAGTTATTTAATAGTTTTTTAAAAGTTTAAGTTTTTAAAGTTTTTTTTGTTTGGTTTATGACAAGAAAATTCCAAGATTACTAAAGTTTTAAGTTTTTAAGAGGTTTAAGAAGTTTAAAAGTTTCTCTTATTTGGTTTATGATAAGTAACAAGTTTTAAGATTTTTCTTATTTGGTTTATGATAAGAAAACAAGTTTTTAAGTTTTAAGTTTTATTAGGTTTAAGATAAGAAATAAATAAAGTTTACGGTTTATAAGATTGAAATTTCTAAGTTTTAAGTTTTTATATAGTTTTAAAGGTTTAAAAGTTTTAGGTTTTAATTGTTAAGTTTTTAGGAATTATAAAGTTATTAAAAAGTTTTATAAGAGTATTTTATTAGATTTAAGACATTTAAAAATAATTATGGGAAAAGACGGCGATAATAGTAGTAGTTCAAACAACGATAAAACTAAGGGATGGGATCGACACTATTTCCAATGCCTCTTGTTAAAGGCAACAAACTATATGATATGGTCGATAAGAATGAAGATCATTTTACAAGCAAATGGTCTATGGAAACGATTGAGCCTACCATTACAACTCAAGTCGATGAAAAGCAAGACAAGACGCAATGGCATACCTATTCCAAGGACTATCGGAAGAAATGACATTACAAGTAGCAAATAGCAAAAGCGCAAAAGAAGTTTGGGATACATTGAAGACTAGAAATATTAGAGTGGAACAAGTGCAAAAGGCAAACTACAAACACTCAACCGAATTTGAGATATTGCAAATGGAGAATGATGACACTATCGATTCATTCACCGCAAAGATGACAAGTATTACTTCAAAGATGACAAGTCTTGGATCAACACTTGATGAATCAACTCGCGTTTAAAATTGCCAATTACGTACTGAAAGATTCATTCACATGGTCGCATCTATAGAGCAATACTCCGATCTAGATAAAATGACTCTAGACGAAACTATTGGTAGATTGAAAACCTTCGAAGAAAGAGTAAAGGCAAAAAAAGGAAGAACATTCCAAGATCAAGATAAACTAATGTTTACAAAACACAACAACAATGCTCAAAGACATAATCAAGGAAGAGGAAGATACATTCCACCACATAGTCAAAATCATGACAAAGAAGGAAATTTCTCACAAGATTATAATGAAGCAACGCAAAAGCCTAGAGATTTCAGCAAAATAAAGTGTTATAATTGCAATGAATATGGACACTATGCCTCACATTGCCATAAAAGAGATCGAAGATATCAAAGACAAGAAGAGACAAACCTCGTCAAGAAGATTTAGAACCAACCTCTTATTGGCGCTTCAAGCACTCATCAAGATCTACTGCAAGACGATTGTGATTATGGGGAGAATATTGGGTTAATCACCATCGACCCATATTAACCCATCACAACCCACTACGACCGGGTCAACGAAAGTCAACTAAACAAGTCTCGACTTTAAAAGTCAATGTAAGATTATATAAAAGCGGTTATATACGCTTATGTAAGTAATCGCCATATCCCCGAACCAACACAATGGTTCATTTGTACCTTTTCAAGATGTATAAATAGATATGATTTATGTATGAACAAAGTATGATGATTTTATTACTGATTTTATATATAAAAGTAGTTTATGTTTATAAAGTTTAATCCTTTTCATCTATTTGGTATATTTTGATTAAAGATCCGTAAAACTGGGCCAACAGATTGGAGGGGTAATATCAATAAACACACAGTAAAAAGAGAAAAATTACCTTCGTGTGTCGTTTTAGGAGGCCATCTTAATGTGAAATAAGGAAATCTGAACCATGAATGATATTGATATCCCGAGCGTCGCGTGATGACTAATAACTTTGTTAAATACTCGACCATCATTTCATAAATCAACCTTTTTCATTTCAATCAACGCAATTGCTAATCAAATAATATTAGTTAAAAGAGGAGCAATGAAAACCTCGCCAAAATCAACATTAACAGCGCCACTAACCTTTAAACTTTAACTGCACGAGACTCATCATTAACTTTAACTTCTTCATCTCGTATAAGAAATAAGTGTTGAATGTTTAAGGTAACCAAAGTAAGCAAGTACATATTTCGTCGAGTATGCGGTCGATCGACAATGTAAACTATTTTTGCATCCACCCATCCGCTTCATAGTTAGCAGGCTGTATACAACGAAAATAATGAACTTTAGTATCCATAGATATAATATTAATGTAAATGTTAATAGTTTGTTATTATATAAGTTCATCACCTTGATACAACAATGTGACACAACATCCGCAACCGATAAGCATTTTGATACTCCAGAATTGTGTCGGATTAAGATACTTTTTCAAGGGTCAACTCAAAAACCTATATGAAAGTAATAATAATGTTGATTAAAAAGATGGAGTATGTGTATTATAGAGATAAAAATGAGTGTCGGAACACCACCCACAATAAATAAATTAATTAATTTAAAAAAAAAAAAAAAAAAAAAAAAAAAACCTTCTACAACAGGGGAGTAGTTTTAGCAATTTTCAACCTTTGATTTTTGGTCCATGGCATTCTCACTTATCATTATAAACACAAAAGTTAAATAATAACACACAAGATACTACGGAAAACTCTAAACAATTGGGGAGCATTTAAAAAAAAAAATCAACCGCATGATTTCGGGTCCATGTCATTCTTAACTGAAATTATGTAGAATAAAATTCAATAATGACACACAGTTGGATTTCAACAACATCGTACTAAAAGTTTAAAATAATAAAATCATGATGCCTTCTAAAATGCTAATATTAGCATATTTACTTTGTTTAGCAGTGTCATTTGCTGCCGATTGTTTGAATACTTGTGGTAGCAACATATACGGATCACAAACGCACTACTAATTATGTCACTGTGAAAACCAATGAAGATGCCTAAGATTCTCAAAATTTATTGAAGATTATATACTTTTTTTCTTTGAACCAATGACCTTAGGCTTGTCGCAGTGGGGCTCTTGACATCGGTTGGGGCAACAAAAAAACCCATGCTCGACCGATCTTGACATCGGTTGGGGCCAATGTGGACGTTGGGTTGGAACATCGGTTGTGCAAGGGAAATACGCACATCGAGCGGATTTCCAACCGATGTGTAGTTCAAGTTTGTGAGCCATTTTTAAATAAATGACCGTTTGGTCAATTAAACAAAAAAAAAAAAAAAATTTCAAACCCATTTTACCACTCTATAAATACCCACTTCACCTCAAACACAATTCACCACTCAACATTTCTCATCTATATTCAATAAACCATTCTAACGAAATACCCACGAAACACAAATTTTAATATGTCGTCATTCGAGCATTTATTCGGTTCTTCTTCGTCTTCTGACGAGGAAGAAGTTTTGAGTGAGTTTGTGGAGTTTGCGGATTTCGCTTGGAAGGCTTACAAAGCATCACGACCAAAACCCGACGAAGGTACATACGTAGGGATCATGAGGGTGCTCATAATCGTTTAGTGGCGGCATACTTTTCCGAAAACCCGCAGTTCGACGAAGAACATTCTCGGCGGTTCCGTATGGCCGAGAGCTATTCACGAAATTGTTCGAGATAACCGATCACTCTACTTATTTTCGACAAACTGCCGATTGTAGAGGCGCACGGTATTAGCCCGTTGGTCAAGTGTACCGCCATTCGTCAATCGGGATACGCGGTACATTCACGATTCTCTAGACGAGACTGGCAATTGTCGCATCCACACCGTGAATGTCTTCGTAAGTTTTGCGAGGTTATCATGGAGTTATATGGTCGTGAATATTTGCGAAGGCCCACGATTCGACCTTGAAAGAATATATGCTCATCACGAGCATAAGCATGGCTTTCCGGGATGATGGGAAGCATTGATTGTCACAAGTTGGGAGTGGGAGAATTGCCGAATAGTGAGAGAGCTCAACATTGTAGGGGTGATCACGGGCCACATCCATTCATTTTGTTGGGCGGTCGCTTCCGGGATTTATGGATTTGGCATGCGTTCTTTGGTGTCTCCGAATGAATAACGACGTAAGCGTTTCGTCGTTCACTGCTTTCAATGATATCAAACCGGGAGCGGCAGACCTTGAGTTTGAGGCTAACGATGTGGCTTATAAAAGGGATATTATCTCACCGATGGGATATATCCACAATGGTCCGTTCTCATGAAGTCTATTTCAAATCCTCCCACTACCGATCGTAAAGATGTTTGTACAAGAGGAGGCACGGCCGCAAGGAAAGATGTGGAGCGGGCTTTTGGTGTGTTGAAGAAAAAGTGGAAAATCTTAAAGTTCACTAGAGGTTTTTAGAAATGATATCCAAGATATTATGTATACATGTATCATATTACATAATATGATCATCCGACAAGCAATGCCGAGGCGATATGTCCTACATGGTTTGAAACGAGGACACCAAGATCATGATCCCTTAAACGCATGCGAGAATCAATGGTGGTTACTCGGAGCTAATGGACTCAACAACTCATCAAAACTTAAAATCGATTTGGTCGAACACATTTGGAGAAATCGTCGACATCATGTCGAAGCGATGAATCAAGTCGATAGTGACGAAGACGAAGACGATGAAGAGTTTTGTAATGTTTTTTTTTTTTTTTTTTTAATTAGTAGTGTAATGTTTTTTTTTTAATTTCGTAATGTAATGTTTTTTTTTTTAATTTCAGAATGTAATGTTTTTTTTTTAATTTTAATGAAATTTAAATTTAATGTTAAAATGTTTGAAAAAAAAAAAAAAAAAAAAAAAAAAATCCTCGGTCACCACCGGGCATCCGGGTTGTCTCGCGTTCTTTGAGAGAAAAGACGCGCGTGGCATTCAGGTTGTCGTCACCACTGGGACTAGCCTTAGTATTTTTAAAACAAAGAGATGGATAAACTAAAAGAAAAGGAGCCACTTAGTGTATATTTATAAATAACACCGACACGTTTCATACCTAGTGCTATGTTTACCATAATAGAGAATAATAGGCAGTAGGTTGAATATGGAAGTAACCTTCTAGCAAGGATACTAATCTTCTAATGTGAATTTCTTTAACCGGAAACATGGAAATGCTTGACCGATTGCTATGTTGTTGTTGTCGTCGTCGTCATTGTTGTTGATTTAAATACCAAAACATAACATATTGTAGCATCCATTTTTTTGATATGAATCATTCTACAAAGAATGGAATAACTTAAGTCATCGGTACCAAAGTGCAAGAGGGGGTGCAAGGCACACACAACCCAAACGGTAAATCCATACAAATCATATTATCATAAGCCTAGGATGCGAGAGTAAAGAGCAAGTTCTCATTAACAATGGTCCAAATTACAAAAATCATACAATGACATTGTGTTTTGGGAATCACAAACAATCTTTATCTATGTTTTGGTTTGTCAAACTAATTATGATTACTTATTTATCCAAGGGTAAAATAATCAACCTTGGATAACAAATTTTGTAGTACATTTTCTCAGTTTGATAATTTATTTACTCCATATTGAGGTTCATTTTACATCAAAATCTTTAGATAATCATTATTTGTCAAACACTCAAGAAAACTGACCTTATAATTGGCACACCTTCAAATCTCATAAGCACATCCAAACACTCTCCCCATTATGTTTTGTTGCAATTTTCGAATTTAATTATTCCATTTAGCATAATGACTTTCAAAAACTCAATGCCAAAAACTCGAAAATATATAAGATAGTACTTACAGTCCCAAAAGCGAAGAGTCTTGTGTTACATCTCCATAAAAATACAGTGTGGCCTGAAAATCAATAACATTTTAACATCAACAATTGTAGCCAGCAACCAACTCTTCATAGGTGAATATGAGAACTGCAATTTATGTTTGTACCTAAAACCAACCTCAATGTTGATGAGATCTTCACCCAATGAACCATCGAAAAACATCCTAAAAAAACGAAAAAAGAAAAATCAAAACTTCGCATTAAAATAAATAAATAAATAAATAAAATAAAATAAACGTGGATTGTAACCCAAATTCAACAAATATCAATAGGTTACTGAATTTGGAAATTGTATATATGCCCGTCAAATATGAATTGTAATCCGATCTATACTATTTTATAAAACATTTAAGACTCTTATAATGAAAAGCTTAAAAATTAAAATTAAACATTTGCTTATTACAAGAATTTCAATAACATTGCGATATACACAAATAAACATTACACCTAAAAATAAGTGTATTAAATTCAGAACTTGTAACATCACTCTAAATTAATACAACCCATTTCAAAACTTTGAATAACCCATTTCAAAACATAACCTAACTTCAAATCATATATAAACCTACAGAAAACACACTCTCCTCATCAAAGCTAATAACACATAACACTCTAAAAGCTACCTATTGTCGCCATTAAAATCTAAATATACCGCCACCATCGCCAACAACATGCTGCCTCCACCACCATTTTGTTTGGTTTAGGTGGTTTTGACCGATTGTTTAGACTAGGTGGACATGCATGGTGATGTATCATCATTATTTTTAAAGTTACTCTAATTTAAATTATCATTCCTTTGTATAGTTTTGTTAGAAAAACGTGTAATCAAACAATATTTATTTGCCGCAAAATATAATTAAATCGCATGTACGATTACCCTGTTACTATTAGTAAATGTCTTTTAAGTTACTAGTATAGTTTCGTTGGTATTTAATGGTGTAACCCGTACATGAGAAATTAAGATTACTTTTTATCCTCTTTTAGACAAGGGCCTACTCAAATGTTTTGTTAGCATTAGCATTTACAAGTCTACAACATTGATAAATAATTAAAATAAAAATCAACATGATTTTATAACAAAAATAAAACCCATGATCCACAATCTCCCTTCATTCTCAAAATTCTGTTTCTTCTTGAACTATAATGTAAATTGACATTTACCTTGTAATAAGATGATCAATTTTTTTTCGACATTCACTACATGATGGCGTTTCTACATCGATTTTGCATATGGTGAACAAAATGAGGACGTTTTAAGTGATTGATGGTTATTTTACCTTACATATTCCTTTTTGAATGACTACACTTATGTATATAAACACCAAAAAGTGCATTTCCATGAATACAAACAACTTTAAAAAAAATGGTATTTAACAATGTTTTAAAAACCAGGTTGACCCGACCAGTTGAGCCATAAATCGATTGGTTCAACGCCGGTTTTGAGGAAAAACCGGTTGAAACACCGGATAAACCAGGAACCAAGAGCTTAGACAGGTCAATTAAAAACATGGTTTTTAAAACATTAGTATTTACGGTTTAAACAATAACACAAACCCACTATTTTCTCCTCGCATTTTAAATCTCCATTGTAAAGCTGAATGTAACAATGCAAAATCCCAACACGTGGTCTCCATTCCTTCACACACTTCATGCGTGAATCACCATTACCGTAGTCAAAGACCATGTGTGGTCAAGCAAAGAAATGAAGGATGTCCGATGATTTGCATCACCAAATTAACTAAAACATTGTGCGTGTTGTGAGATATTTGTGTTTTTAGTGAGGTATGGGTAAATAGTAAGAAAGTTGGTAACCACTACGGAGGTCACATGTGATGTGATAATGGTGAGGAGAAAAAAAGATGTGACGGTAAAATAAGATAGTAGTAAGTGGTAATCAACCGGTATAAATAATAGAAAGCCAAGTATTCGAAAGTGTAAAATGTTCGACCAACCTATCCTTCTATGTCTTAGTTGTTACTATACTTGGTCAATGAAAGTCGTCGATTTTTCTACTAAATTCATATTAGGTACGCTTTAACTGAAAGTACACTTGTGTGTGTGCAAATCACTTCTCATACGTAAATGGGTTAAATCGTAGATTGTTATGAATAACGAAGTTCGAATTTGACCATCTATTATATAAGATTTTTTACATAAGCATTACGAGTGGTGACCATTTATGCTTAAAATGGAACGATGAACATGCATATCCATGATATCAAAATTTTGTTTCAAACAAGACTCGTATGCACAACCAATAACATACCATTATCTCGGTAACTCCGTTTTTGTTTCAATAAATCGGTAACACTTTTTATGTTTCAAACAGTACATGTCATTATAAATAAATCGTATGATTCACAAACAAACCATTATATAAGCATTGATCAAACAACAAATAACAAAAGTCACGAAACATAGAAACGAGATTAAGAAAATAAAGACACACTTATTTAGACATACACACTTATTACCACATTATTAGGCATTACACAGCTTTGAACACATTTACTTCACTTGCTCTAGGTACTTTTTCTTCTTTTCATCATATCGCTGATGAACGCCGTTGTAGGAAAGGACTTCCCTACCCCAACGGCGATCTTGACGTAAAATTTTGAGCTATTAGCATCTTCCATACTTATCTCATTAATAGGTACCCACATAAGTAGTTGTTTACTTTTAACCCCGGTTATTTTTTTCATTTTATGTTTTTCAATATATGCGGTTGTCTCATTAGCATAACTGGCACGCGTATTAATACCCTTAAAAAGGTGTTCATACGGAGCCTTTTGCTTTATCCAAACAAAACCCGTCTCTTGAACCCATCCACACTCTAAAGGATCTTTAAGTGGGAAAATGCCACTCGGGAAACCTAGCTCGACTAAGAACTCTTTGGAATAGCGATGACACTCCTCAGCTCCATACACGATCTCGGCCCCAACTCTATTTTCTGCCATTTTGGCTACAATTTTTGTCAACTCTATTATGATATGAATGAATTCGAGTTAACATTCATTGGATTTTATAGACCAAAAGGATTGATGGGTAGGGGCTTGGCTTGTGATGTAGCAACTCAATGGATTAAATATTGAAATGCTTCACTATCTTCTTTTGGTAACATATTATGTTCAACATTAATCTCGGTAATCCTTTTTTCTTCTTTTTTTTTCTCCAAATCTTTTTCTTTTTCAAGAAGGCAAAAACTATACATTCAGTAACTGAAAATTACAGGAAACTATATATTTTCTCAAAATCTATTTCAACCTTTCTCAATGCAAACAATATTTGTTTTTAGTTATTTTAGGCCTAATTCTAAAGCAAGTGTATGTATTAAATTTGAAGGTGTTTTTACGAGCATCTACTTCGAAATTGTGTGTGTTCATCATATTGACTGTGGTAATAAAGACGGTATAGTCGGCACTCTGCAGTTTTATGATGAGAACATTTGAGGCAAAATTTACACATTTAAGAGGGTTGTTGATATTAACGACCCTCTTGTAAGCGTAGGTGATTATCTGTGCCCCTTTTAGTACTGAACTACTGATCTTACGTGATTTACTTTTTTCATGTTAGCCGTGAGATCAATCAATAGAGGTCGCCATGTGGGGCACGAGTTTCCTCTTAAATATCGATTATATGTTTAATGTAAAAACATCCATTTCTTTTAATTAACTGTCATGTTATTTTTTTTCTTTTGGTATCAATTTTCTTAATCTTCACCATCACATATATATATGCATACAGTATGATCCATATCAGAATAAAGCTTGATGAATCTCACGAGTCGATCTAGATGTCACTTGATCTTACACGATTATAAACTTTTCATATCAAATTAAAAGAAAGATGACAACTTCGTCATAGCATCGAAAATGTTCCAAAATAGATCTTATAAAAATCATATGATCCTAGGTCACATAATCATATTAGTTTGATCAAAATAACAAATATCAGAAGTCATGAAACATATGAAACACAATCAAGAAATAGAAACACACTTATAAGTTATAACAACATGATTACAACATTTCAATCACTCAAATTTGATTTACTTCGCATGCTCAAGGTACTTTTTCTTCTCTTCGTCACTCATAAACGCCGTTATAGGAAAAGACTTTCCTACCCCAATCGGGACCTTGAAGTAAATTTTCGAACTACTTTCATTCTCCATACTCATCTCGACAATAGGCACCCACATCATCAACTGTTTACTTTTAACCCCGGTCATTTTTTTCATCTTACATTTTTCAATATACGCAGTCACCTCAGTAGCATAACTAACACGTGTATTAGTCCCTTCAAAAAAGTGCTCATATGGCTCCTTTTGTTTCATCCAAACAAAACCTGTTTCTCGAACCCTACCACACTCCACAAGGTCTTTTAGTGGGAGGACACCTCTAGGAAAACCGAGCTCGTCTAAAAGCTCAACCGAATGGCGATGACACTCTTCGGCTCCATACACGATTTCGGCCCCAACTCTATTTTCTGCCATTTTATTTTGTACAAGTTATGTGATATGAATTGCAGTTTAATTTGAATGAGTGTGAGTGCATGTGCATTGGGTTTTATAGACTAAAAAATATAGTGGGCAGGGGTTTTAATGTGGTTTGGTTGGAATAGTTCACCTAATTGAGGTATGGTTTCGTGGGTGGTGAGCCACCTACATTTGTGTTTTGTGACTCATGGTATTTTGTACGTATCACTTTCTTTGGGTTTGGTTTTTTTGTTTGACTAGTATTTTGGTTCACATTTATCTTCAAAAAAAAAAAACAATAAAAAGCTTACTTCTTGCAAAATAGGGTTGGTACTTTGTACTAGAAAACATTGACTGGTTTACGCTAATAAAAAACAGTATGTGAAAGACAATGTTAAGATGGTCATCAACTAGCTTAAAAGAGTGCCTGACCACTTTAAAAGACGTGACATTCGAAACACAAAAACACCTTCAAACATAGGTGATTTGTTAACTTAATTTATACAGGTTTTAAACCAAAATGATGGTTAAGAAAACGAAAGAAAAAATATGGGTCATATAAAACTTTTATTTTAGCAAAGGGTCATATAAAACTGGTTAATTAATATTTTGCTACTTTATCACTTGTAGTACTCTCTCTATAATCATTTTCTAACATGTTACTTTGTTAGTGTAACAATAACTACGTGTTTTCAACTACCAAACGCCCTATGCATATGGGTATCATTAATTCAATTGTTTATCAGTATTTTATTTGATGCAAGTTTTAAAAGAAACATGTTAGTACTATCATGAGATGACATTTCATCAAAATGGTTTAGAAGAATTAAAGAATGGAAAAGTAAAACTCAAATATAAATTGGGCTTTTTGGGTAATGAAGTAGTCAAGCCCCAAATAATAAGGGCTAGATCAATTTCTTCATTTGCGTAAAACCATAATGGAAGTCACAATGGGCTATCAAGGTATTCTAACTCGGATAATGATATTTTGGTAAACGAATGGGTTTTTCATGTTTATGACACACGGGGAGGGTGAACATTTTTGACTCAGATGCATGTGACCTCATACCTTCCGTGTATGATGTATCCTAAACAATTGACTACACCGACTTTAACTTTATATTTTACTTTAAAAAAAGTTAGTAGTGAGAAATAATGTCGATGTTGATGTGTTTGTTTTATGTTATCTTATTCTCCTTTTCAAATTGTTAGTCAATTTAGCAACTTCAAATACTTAAATAAATGTGTCAAAATTTTCATCTCAAAATTAATTATAATATTTTGATTATATTATATATTGTGCTAACATAGCTATAAAATTATAGCTGTTTCTGCAAGGTAAGAATATATAAGTTTGTTTCTTTTTTCTCTTTTATTCATCATGTTCAATCATTTACTTTTTCTTTTATCAGCTTTAACCTTATATGGACCCATTAGTGTTTAATGATAAGTTTAAGACGCATAGCAAACTCAACGTTTAAGATTATCATAATAAAAATAGATAGTATATATGTGAAATGATGAATCTTTGTTTAGAAAACGTCCAAGGTTGGCATATTCAAATATGACATCAATAAGTAGAAACATTCTTGGAATATGAATCTTTAAAGAAGATCACCAGACTTCTTATTAAGTAGTGATCCAGTTTTTTTAATAGTCCTATGTAGGATGTTGTGAATACTTGAATATGCTTTGGACGATGTTTAAAAACTGTTGAACCAAAAAGATTTAGCCGAGTTCTCTTATTTTAACCCATTGAGTCGTTAGCAACAAAGTATAGGCTGATCAACGCCGTTTCGTTTCCATAGTTCTTTTTGTACCCTTCCTAGTTCCTACGACAAGCCGACAAAGCAAGCAACAGTTGCCGTTGGCCAGAATTTGACAAGATAGAGATTTACCTTGACGGGAACTAAGTAAAGATAGGGATTAAGTCACATCTATTGATAATTCTTCATTCTAAAAGTACTTATATAGATGATAGGACAATGTCATTAATTTTGAAAATAACTTAACATTGACATTATTAATTCTGTTTCGGCATCATTTATGTGCTTTTGTGACAATACTATGGAACGGATATAAGTGACTATCTATATTTAAAACATGAATTTTCTGTCATGTTCATATCAGATTGGTAATTAATTGTTGTATGATAAAGATCTAAACTTTATTTGCCTCGAGATACTTTATACAAGGGTAAAATATCTGCTGAAACAAAATCGACACTCTTTTACTATTTCACAAGCACTCAAACATCTGGTATACTAATAAAAGTAAGTTTTCAAAAATGTCATTAGAACTCCCACCAGTTTGGATGGTCTGGAACGAGACTTCCGCTTTGGTATTCAGTGTCTAGAATTCTATTATCGTCTTGAGCAAATGAAGTGTTATCCTTAAAAGGATCGACTATTTGATGGTTATAGTTTTCTGAAAGAAGTGTTGAATTGTTTGTCATTGACAAGGATATCGTACCACTAAGTTCTTTGTTACTGCTCTGGCTGGTGAAGTCGTGTCTTGTAGTTATGTTTCCTTGCTGTGTATTCGCTAGCTCTCTTAAAGTTTGTAACTGTTAATCAAATAGCATATCAGTGTTAGCATAACTAAGATTATGTTGATTTTTGGATGTGATAATTTCGACCCATTTACTTATTGATTTATATGCAATAAACTACATGAAACTACTTATTCAAAACAGATTATATAGCTACGAATAATGACATAAACAGGATGGATATTGGATAAGGAAATCCTTACAACCTAAAACCTTTTTTCTTTTTGCAAAACTTAATACAAAAATAAGATGTTCTAATAAGCAATCCAAACACCCCTAATATGTTATTACTCTCTTTCTGATATCATACTAACAAACTTATATATAAAAAGAATGAACTATAATTAGACAGCACATATATTTTTTTGGAGCCTGACCCGTACCAAAAAGTCAAAAACTAAAATTTTGACCCATCTCCCAAGTCTCAACTTACTCGACCTGCCATTTTGCAACTATTATGATACCTGGTTAAAGAGGGCCTGATTTTCTTCTTTTAACGACTCTGACATAGACACTAGAGTGTCATAGTTTTGCTGCAAGTTGTTATACTCTAGCTCAGTCTGCCTCGACTTTGATCGAGCTCTTCTATTCTGGAACCATATTGCCACCTGCCGAGGATGAAGTCCGAGCTTGTTTGCAAGTTGTTGCTTCATACTTAATTCAGGCTTTGACTGTGTCTCAAACATGTACTCAAGGAACCGGATTTGTTCATCACTGAACCTTCTTTTTCCCTCATTCTTGTTTTTAGTCGTTCCTATAGCCAACATTGTTGATGTGCTTGGTTTTATTTTATTCGAAATTAAAGAAACTTTACTTATATATAGAGTGGGAAAACGTATGCTTATAAGCACAGGTGTACGACGTACCACTTTGAAGTTGACATCATTCTTACCATCTTTTCCACTTCAACAAGATAACGACCTTTACCAATTTTTATATAAAAGTCGTTATTTGACAAAATACCAGTTAAGTTACCAACCGTCAAACAGGATGCTACAAGCAATTCTGCGGAGACTTGAAATATAAACACAGTGTATTACACATGTTATACAAAAAAAAATATAAATAAATAAAAATACTAATGTTATCCAGTGATTCCTCAAAGACAAATACTGCCCGGGCATTTTGGCAGGCCTAGCAAATTACTAAAATACGAAAGATGCGCAAATTTTAAAAGTTCAAGAGATTGGCGATATAACAAATGATCTTTCTGTATAAATATGTGAAGATGCGCAAATTCTTTTAACTTCACGCATTCAACATATTAACATGTCCGCCCCAAATCGATTCATTACCTTTACAAGGTTCAAATTCTATTTCAAGTTCGGCGAACTTACTTAAGGTGCATGCTAACACAGTTTTTCGGTAATTAAGTAGCAATTTTTTTTGTTCATTATAACATTGGAATCATATGTGCTCACAAGAACTAACATCATTTAGTGTAACATAGTAGTAGTAATTATTTGGGTGAAAGCTGAATTCACGTAATTTACTTTTTCAGATTTACCGAAATACTTAACATACTTTATTAATTGTCAGTATTGCTAAAATATTTTTCAAATACTTGTCAATATCGCTAACTTTCTATGTGATTTTACTAAAATACCCTTCAAGAACAATTTTCAAATGGGAAAAATATAAGGGTATTTTAATCAAAAATTAATGGGTAAAACCGGTCATATTAAAGACATTAACACGTATTTGAAAGTATTTAGCGATACTGACAATTAATAAAGTATATTACGTATTTCGATAAATCTGAAAAAGTAAACTACATAAATTCAACCTTTACCAATAAAATTCTAAGATATTTCAGTGTATATATTGGACAAAAGAGGTGGCAAATGGTCTAGTGAGATGGAGACTGGTGTGACATAGATATTCTATTGGTCACATACTCATATATATCGCTAAATTGAGATGTTAGGCTTAGGAAGACTTAAGTTTATCCTTTTGTTGTTTGCCATTTATATGATAACGTTTTCATGTTGATAACGTCTTGGTGGTATCTATCATTATGTGGTTGATTCATCTGAACCAAAATTTGCGACAGCGACAAAAAGTTATATGATTTGAAACAATATCAATAAGGTCGGAGCGAGTATATGTGGATGAACCGTGAATGTTTTCAAAGTGACTATTATTACGTTTAAGAGTGTATATCGATGTCTCAATATCATTTGATCGATTATGTTATATTCAGAATTCTTCTTACAATTTTTTGTAAGATTTGTTTATTTTTCGTCGTGAAAAATGTAAAAAGGAAAATCAAATTTACCAAGCATACAGTACAATTAATGTTTCATTTTCAACACACGAAGAAGACTTGGCCTAAATTTTTTTTGAATTTTCATTAACGTCTAGTGAATGAGCATTTTGTTAATGTTTCGTAGTTTTGCTGCAATCATTGAGGGTTTTTATGATCCAACGTCTACTAATTATACTACTTAGTAGTGGTACTTACCAAAGTCGAAATATTTCATATATGCATGTCATTGAGGGTTTTTATGATCCAACGTCTCTTTTCATCTGATGATTATATTTGTTAAGTTTTTGAACGCAATCAAACATAGTTCTAATTATCTAAGTTCCAGGAGATTTTTTCATATGAGTGTAATGCCAATTATGTAAATGGGCCTAGTGGGCTATGTAGTTACTGGGTTAGGTTACATGATAGCTCAAGATAGTATGTTTACTTTAACTTTAAAAACAGAGATTAATGGTGTAAAATACACATTTTGGACTGAATTACCAAACTACCTTTATGGCTTAGATAACTTAAAATCTCGGATTTCTATCATAACTACACGTGTATGTATGTGTTGTCATGGTGAGAAAATGTATAGTTTTCATAAGGATGAAGAAAGCTTCCAAATGGTAATTTAAGAGGTTTTTTTATGATGATTAGGGCATTAGGCTACCACAAGATGTTATAAGCTTCTTAAACATGATACCAGTGAAAGATATGAATTATTTACAAGTCTTAATTCATGATTCATGATAGAAATTTTGATGTTAAAGTATGTTAAAAATGATTTAAACATGTTTATGAAGTTTTTGTATATGTGTGATGAACCTAGATTAGGGTGTTAATGAGTCGAGCTTTTATTGAGCTACTCGAGCTCGAGCTCGTTTAACTCGATCCGAGTTTGAAGATAATCGAACTTGAGTCGAGCTCGAACTATAAATAATGCTCGACTAATTTCACGAGCCGAGCTTTCAAAAACTAATATTTGACTCGGCTGCTTGAGAACTCATTTAGGCCGCCTCAGGTGAGGGATTCAATCCCTCATTTTCCCCGCCACGCCATCTTTCTCTCCAATGACCTTCAGGTGATTAGGTGCCTCAAGAAGGCGACCAAGTTCATTTAAAAAAAAAAAAAAAACATTTTAACACGAAATAAAATTTCATTAATAATTAAACGTTACATAATAAATCAAATAAAATTAAAACATTAGGAAACTTATTAAAACATTACAACACTTATTAAAATTCTAGGTTGTGGCGTGCCTTGATCGCCTCTTTGAGTTTCTGCATTGTTTGTCGTTTTATTGCGGGCAAATATTCGTCGATTGGCGTGCAATAGAACATGAGATCTGCATCATATTTCTTTTGTCGCTCTAATTCAAGTTTTCATTCTTCTAGTGCCAATCTCCTTCTGAAAGTAATCAATAACTTTCTGCCAAAATCCTCTAGCAGTTTGATTGTTTCCGGTTACACTATTCTCGGATACATCACACCAAGCGTTGCACAAGGCGATCTCTTCTTCTTTGGACCAAAGCGGCGAATCATTCTTGGCTTCTTTCTCGATGACCTTCTTCTTTGCCTTTGTAGCTCGCTTTGGTTTGACCGTGACGCCTCTTCTCGACATTCTTCTTCTTCTACGTCATCAAGGTTAACCGAATCGTGATACGATCCATGAGCCGAACCGGTACCCGAACCGTGGTACTTTTGAGCGGATAACCCGATCCGGTTCCAAAGATAAAATTAGGATTGTTGTATAGTTGGTCATCGAAATCAAAACCCTCAAGATTGATACGGTTAACCGGAGAATATTCTTGATAATTTGAATATGAAGACGTTGATGAATCCATTGTTGGACGGTACACAGATTCGGGTGACCCATACATAGATTGGTTGCTTCGACGGGAGTAGCTTTGTTGTTGTTGGTGGTGGTGGATGTTTTGATGCGGTGGAACAAATGGACAATTCATACTAAATGGATTGTTAGGTTGTTGTTGTGGAGCTTGTTGGGATTGATATTCGAAAGCAGGGGGTTGGAAATTGATTCTTGGTGAGATACCGGTTAACCGGAAAGTCGGATCCGGTGTTAAAATATGTGGGCCGTTTTGTGCCAAACGGGATTTTCGGCCTTTGGTTGGTGGTGTTTTCTTAGACATTTTTGCTAGAGAGGATTGTGAGATTTTTGATAGAGAGGATTGTGAGATTTGTGAGTTTAGTGTGTAAATAAGTTTTGTATTTATAGGATAGTTTTAGTAGTATATTTAAAAAAAAAAAAAAAAAAAACCAAACGGTCCAAAATTTGTGATTTCAAACGGTTATATTTTTGTTTTGTTTGGACTTCAACGGCTAGCAACAAGAGGGAGTATAATTTTGCTTTGTTCTTATCGATCGTCCACACGAACGATTCATGCTTTTTTCCTGGCGATCGATTGGCTCCACATCAAGGGGATCGACATGACATCGATCGCCCTATGCCTCGATCGAGTGGCGATTTACTCCTACTGCATTCAGCTTTAGGTTATAAAATATTGGACAAATGTATTGTCAGACGAGGATAATTGATGAATTATTAAACTAAGTGAGTAATATCGTGTACTTGGCCGAGAATAAAACACTAAAAATTGACAAACTCTCTCATACTCCTTTTATTATTTCAACCCACACTAAACACCAAATTATATAGAACCTAAATAGTGAACCCCATACATTATCATATATATACAATCAGAAGTGTTCATAACAAGTCCATAATTATATTATAAAAATAATTGTTAGTGCAAATATAAAAATATTTAAATTAAACGATCTTTTATGTTTTAATAGTGAAAACATGTAAATGCGTGAGTTACTTATAACCATAAATCATCTCATCATATATTCCTCAACACCTCTTGACGTCTCGAGTTTTGTCATGCTTCAACACATATTCGAATATATTTGTTATGCTGCATTATGATCAAACATCTAACAAACCATTGATAATGTTTTAAATATATTTTAGAGTCATTAAGTATTTACAATCTCAATTATTCTCTTTCGAACCTCTTTTTACATTTCATACAAGGCTTTACACTCAGATCTAGATTTTGCAATGTAAAAATATACATTCTCAAGTCTTCAAAATCCTCTCTAACCCTTGATCATAATGCTTCTCACTCTCATTTGTTAAAAGCATATTATCACATAAAAATCCATCATGACAAACTTAGAGTTCTTGTCATCCTCATCCACCACAATTACACTTACATATGAAGATCCACCACAACAAGATTAGAGCTCTTGTCATCTTCATCTATTTAAGGCTTCTTATCAAAAGAAGATCAACCATATCAAGCTTAAAATTCTTAATGTTTAGATTAGGCCTTCATCTCTATTAGACAATCATGTTTTGTATCACAATCATACAACACCATGTATCATCATCATACAACACATTTTATCACCCACAATATTTCAAACTACATGTTAGATGGGTTATTTGTTTTGGCCTTAAAATACAAGGGTTATAGGTTTAGTTTGTTTAGGCCTTAAAACATAAAGGAATGGGTTTGTTATGTTCGGGTCATAAAGCATAATGGGTTTGGTTTTAGCTGAAGAAGAACTCGATATCGATCTATCTTAGTATCAGTAAACTTGTAAGCAATGCTGTAAGGTTTTCTCCACCAAGGGAGCTCGTTGTATTTTATCAATTCATTAATAAAACCTTTTTTTAGTTGGATATTATCAAGGCTACTAAACACATCGAGGATATAAATTCAAATTTAAGAAGCTCGTTTGTTTGAAAGGTGGGAGATGGTGCTGATACTTATTTTTGACTCATTCGTGGCATGGTGAAGGGTTGTGTCTTAAAGCTAACTTTCCAAGATTTATTGCGCTTGAATCCATCAAAGATTGTAAGGTTAAAGATATAGGGTATGTAGATAACGGGCTGTGGTTTAGCTCATGGGCTTGGCGTATACCTCCTAGGGGTCGAGCTCTCGATGACCTGAATACTCTATCTAATTCTATGAATACGGTTGTGCTAAACCCCAATGGTAGTGATAAATGGGTTTGGTCTTATGCAGCTTCCGGGAATTTTAAAGTCAATGTCCTAGCCAAAGTTGTTGAAACTCTCTCCTTGGCGTTCATAGTTTGGGGTCTCATCATAGATGGAATTCTTGGATCCCCAAGAAAGTAAACATTGTGGTTTCAATGGCTTCTTTGGATAGACTTGCAACGTGTTCTAACCTTATGGCTCATGGTGTCTCTCTCCCTACTTACAATTGTACTTATTGCGGGTTGGATATCGAGGACATCAATCATGTTTTGGTTAGCGACCAAATAGTTAGTGGGATTTGGAGAAAGGTGTGGAATTGGTGGAATTTTCCTCCCCTGGTCTCTTTCTCTTCATTTCCTGCTATTGAGATCGCTAGCGGGAATGTCAATATTCCTGGTGACGCTAACCTCTCCAAAGAAACAAATTAGGTTCTTCATATTTCTACATGGGCCATTTGGAATTGGCGTAATCGTCTCATTCCTGCCACTTGTAACGACATAGATGCAATCAAGAACAAAGACATCTTTCCGGGTATCCAACGGTTGGCTAAGTTATAGATGTCCACTCGTATAAGCTCAAAGTTGAAGACATATTGGAATTGTTGGGTTGCTAGACCCCTTGACTTATTTTCTTAATATCATGTTGCTTTATATAGTATAGTCTGTGTTCTCTTCTTTTTGTTGGTTTGTAGCTTTTGGCCCGTTTAGTTTCCTTGTATTTTTCTCCCTTGGTTTGCGAGGTCCTGCGTTTTGGTTCCTCTGTTTATAATACTGATATTTCAAATTTTTTTTATCATATCTCACAAAATATGGGAATATCTTCAGTTTATTAAGTTGTTTTTTGAATAGGATGTAAAAAACATCACATTATAGATAAATAGAACTTTTAATGTATGATAACTAATTTTTAACTTGTTGGTATATGCATTATAGAATTCGTGAAAACAAAATCTGTTATCTTGAATTAACTATTAAATTGATATTTTGACATAAGATATAAGCAAAATATTTTATTGGTACATATTTTTTAGTTCACTACATCGTCGCCTGAAAATCTATATAACATCGCTATCTATATATGGAATATTTGTCCATTGACATTCTATATTTTATTAACTATTAAATTGATATTTTGACATAAGATATAAGCAAAATACTTTAGAGAAAAGTTCAATGCGGAACATATTTTATCTAAAGATCAAATCATTTGATCTCAACCATCCATCCAACTTAAATCTAATGGTTCAGATTAATTGATATTTTAATTTAAATATCTACTAAAGGGCCTTTTAGTAATTATATGATATTTCCTCACTTTCCACCTTTTAATATAAAAACTCACTTTTCACCTTTTTAAAACATCATATCTGAACGGTAAATCTTGATCACGAAAATACACCATCGCGACGAGAATTAAATCATCTTTCTATAGATATGCATTTTATATACTTTCGACGAACCTTTTTTAATTTTGTCAGAAAATCACGGGATTCGTAAAAAATCCCAGATTCGTAAAAGATTTTTTTTTTCAAAATTTCCGTCCGGAAAAATCCCACGGATTCGTTAAAAATCCCACGGATTCGTAAAAATTCACTTGTGATTTGTTATATTTAAAAAACGCGAATCCCGTGGGATTTTTCCGACGAAAATTTTGAAAAAAATCGCCTTTTACGAATCCCGTAGGTTTTTTGTGACGGAAATTTTGAAAAAAAAGTTCGTCTTTTACGAATCCTGGGATTTTTACGAATCCGTGGGATTTTTTTACGAATCCTGGATTATTTTACTTAATCCTGGGATTTTGTGGACGGAAATTTTGAAAAAAAAGTTCGTCTTTTTACGAATCCGTGGATTTTTTACGAATCCTGTGATTTTTTTACGAATCTCGTGGGATTTTTCTGACGAAATTTTGAAAAAAAGTTCTATCTTTTACGAATCCCGTGGATTTTTCCGACGGAAATTTTGAAAAAAAATTGCCTTTTTACGAATCCTGTGATTTTTTACTAACTCCGTGGGAGTTTTTACTAATCCCGTGAGATTTTTCCGACGAAAATTTAAAAAAAAAAATCGAAAGTATATAAAAGTGCATATCAATAGAAGATGATTTTTTCTCGTCACATGGTGTATTTTTTGTAGACAAGATTTACCGTTCTAAAGATATTTGCTTTTTAAAAAGGTGAAAGTGTTTTTATAAAATTACATTTTTACCCTTCCTTCATAATTTTGCTTTCATCTCATCCATTGGATGAAAAGAAGATGAATGGTTGAGATCTTATGATTTATTCTTTAGATTAAATGTGTTTTGTATTGATCTCACCTCAAATACTTTATTGGTATATATTTTTTAGCTCACTACGTCGTCGCCTGAAAATCAATATAACATCGCTATCTATATATGGAATATTTGTCTATTGACATTCTATATCTTGTTTGCACAAGAATAACACATTAGAGAAATTAGTTACTCCATCCCACATTTGATGATAAAAGAAGATGGCTTTCATAAATTCCTCTATAAAAGCAAAAACCCTTGTATCAAAGTAGTCACTAAATTAAAGAAACTTAGTCTCTTTCGTCTCTAGTAAACCAACTGTCGATTATTAGTGGATCTTTAGCTAAAGTATTTGTTGAAAATAATTTCAATGGCCTGTAACTCAAATCTTTAAAACAAGACAAGATTCTGCTTTTAAACGAGCATTGTCGAGCTTAGGTCAAGTAAAAAGCTAATCGAGCTCGAGCCTATAAACGAACACTTAAAGCTTGAGTACAAAATTTTAATTGTCTAAACGAGCATCGAGCTCGAGCAATAACAAAATATTTGAGCTTGAGTTCGAGCACAATTATAAAAAATTATTTGAGCTCGAGTCGAGCTCGAGCCAATTAATAGTTAATCGAGCCAAGCTTGAATACACTGAAACTCGACTCGGCTCGGATCGTTAACACCCCTAACCTAGATGATGTTATCATGATTTTGGATTAGATATGATCATGCTAATGAGATTATGATGTTATAGCTTGAAACCAATAGCTAAATCATGTTATAGATGAGTTGTTCTTGATTAATAAAAGAGATGATATTTAGCTTATACACATAAAGGGTGTTTGGCACAAGGCCGTATTAGCACATTTAAATATGTTATAAGTGAAAATCTTATTTAAAATGATTATACATGTTTAATAAGTTTATATATTTGTTTGCTAAAGAGTAGAATAGCTTGTCATGGGTTTTTGGTCGTTTTGGTGATGTTTGAATTTAGGACAACAAGGTTTTCAGAAAATGAGTCGACTTTGAAGAGTCATAGAGAACTAACCGGGATTGACTTGAAGTAAAAACGAATATTATAGCCCTCTGAGTCTACTTCATTGTTATTCCTTAAGTTTTAGCTATTTCAATAGCTAAATTGGTGTAAAATGCAAATTAGTGCAGTATGGTCAGATTTCAAAGAAGTGCAACAACCAGAACTTTGAAAATGCATATAAAATCAGTTGTAGCTCCGTTTGACGTGTGCTATACTTTTTTAGAAAGCCAAAAGAGTCTAACTTCATGAAAAATTAGCCTCATGAGCTGATTCAACTTAAGTCAGTCAAAAAATGTAATATACAAGCTGTTGCATAATTGTCAACATGATTTTGTTATGTGTTTTTATGTGAATAAGTTGTTATGTGTATATAAAAATTCATGTAGTTTATAGTTTATGTTTCCAGCGTATATATGATCATGTTTATGTATTAGATATGTGCTAATAGTCTATGTGTGCATCTATCATGATATAGGTGCGATGCATGTATGCAAGGTATAAACTAGATGTGTTATATATACTACTTCAAATTTTAAATTTACAAACTCAAATATCAATATTGTTATTAAAAACGCATATGGGCAAGTATGACATGTTCTTTGTAGCATTAGGTGTGGTAAATAGAGGTCGTCCCAAGGGAGATGTAATTGTGTACGTAAGTGACAGCGAAAATAATATAAAGAGGATTGTCACGGTCCTAATTATCATGAAAACTCAGAATTATGAACATGATGAAAATCAATAGATAACAAATACTTGCATGGAATTAGTCATCAATCATGATAGAGTGTTGGACATGTTTGGATAAAACGATAGTAGAAATGCACAAATCAATTTTACACGTATTCCAATTCAATGGTTAATATCATGAAAAACGCATAAATAATGGTTTGAATTAGTGAACCTTTCGCCTATGTACACCAACGAAAACCAAGGATTTTGTCACACCCCAAATTACCTGCTTTGCGTGGAATGGAATACCTTGGGAGGACCACATAGCATCAAAGTTACAGTTATATTGAACGACCTAAAGTGTCGCTTTGGAAAACACATCGTTTGATTTAATAAAACAATCAGAGTTTACAAAGTATAGGTCCCAAATGAAAATCAATTTGTGCGGAAATAAGTTTGTTACAAGCCAAACGATGTTTTAGAGTGCATAAATCCCATGTGTGACGCGTCGTCACCACGACTCTATGATATGTCCAAATGCATGTCATGAAGTGAATGCCTTAGATACTTGAGATAAAACATGCTAAAAGTGTCAACACAATGGTTGAGTGAGTTCATAGAGTTTGTGTTGAAATGTAAAGCCTTTAAAGAATGTTCATGCAGCAAAGGCATTGTAAATCCACTCAGTTCCAAGTTCCGCCCATACAAAACTTGCAACCTGTGTGTTTACAACCCACTGCTAAAAATAGTACGACAATCATGATTATGCGCATCAAGGTAGTTAAAAGTATAAATGTCACCACAGCGGTCTTCCAACAACTCGTGTTGGGATGTTCCTCCAACGACTCACGCTGGGCGTATCCATATAAATGGCCTTCCAACATATAAATGTTGGGATGTTCCTCCAACGACTCACGCTAATCGTATCCAAATAAATGGCCTTCCAACATATAAATATTGGGATGTTTGTTTAAGTCTAGTCACTTCACGCACCAAGTCTAAAGTATAACTAATGTTGTTTGGCAAAAGAGTTTAAATGTTTTGATAAATAAGCATGTATCTCGCCCCAAATAGTTTATAAGAATTTAAACGAGTAAAAGCGGGGTATGAACTCACAGTAATCCTTAAATGTTTATAGTACTTATGAAAGTAAATAAAAATAATTGAGCATGTATCTCCCCCAAAAGTAATTCAAAATGTATAAAAGTAGGGGCTATGAAACTCACATGGACAATGATGCGATGGCAAAAGTGAGTACACCGAAATGAGGCGCAACCTCTAACTGCGACCTATTATGAATGATATATTATAATGTAAATCATGAAACAATGTCGTGCATGCAAATCCACATGTAATCTATACCACTTGTACATTTTGAAAATAGAATTTATCGTCGAAGTATATGTTTATGACATCTCGTCATGTTATAAAATACTTTACAAGTATTTACGTTGAAATGATATCCTACGATAGTCATTTTGTGATTTATTATAAAATTATAACTTTTCGTCGTAAAATAGTGTCATTTGAAAAATTCATGAAAGTGACTAAACGGCCTTGAAAAGCTAGTCGTAAAATGGTGCACGTCGAGTGTTAGGAAACAAACTCAACGGTTTTGGGAAGCTTATATCATTATCTCAAAGTTTTAGCATTTAAGTTTTCATCCTAGAGGTCTCGATCATGGAGAAAAATATAGGTAAAGTATGGTACTTGTGTCCAAAATATTGTTTAAGAGTGGTTTTCGGCAAAGTTTAAGTGACCGTATTTTATTCGTTACAACTTCGCTTGACGAACGGTTGGACATTTTGGAAAATAATCTAGGTGAACTTAATTTTACTAGAAGACATCACGTTATAAAAAGTACTACGTCTTTGTTAAAAACGACCCTCAACATGGTCCTTCGTGGCCGTAAGGTTGTCTAATAGAAATATAATAGTTTTTCTTATATAATAAAGTTACGGCAACTTTGTGTAAACGTGTATAATTTAATCGTTACAAGTCCGTTTTCTACGCTTTATATGTCCTTAGCTTCGTATTAAAGTATACTAATATATTTTTGATAAGTCGACACATTTTATAACGCTTAAGACTCATTTTTGACTCGTAAAAGTTAAGAATACATGCTGAATTTTCTCAAACAAATAGTTTTCGTCGTTAAACTTAAAATAGCATAACTTCTTCGTTATAACTCCGCTTTTAACCTGCTCAAGCGACCACGTCTTCGTTTTAAAGTGTATTTTCTAAATATCTAGGCCAAATTTTTTTATCTACTGTCAAGATTTCCAGATTTTCAAAATATGGACAGACCCTTAATAATAGTTGTCGAAATGAGTTTTTCTCGCGCAAAACATATTCTAACCAATTCAAAACAACTCCGATGCTATTCTAATCCTACCATACACCTTCTTAGGGTGTCATGGGTTCCTAGACATCACCAAAAGTGATATGTTTCAAGGAGTAATTATAGGATGATAAATATGTATATAACACTTAAAAACAATAAAAAGTGGTATAGACATCAATATGACTTGCATGTTTCTATCAAGCATGATGAAATAAACATATTATGAGTATGAAAGATGAATATGAACATGATATGCTTACTAGTTACTTGATGAGGTGAAGTGAACAAAGGTTAATCCTAACACCCTAGGTTTTTATTTCAAAACCTTAACTAAGAGTGTAACTAGAGTGCAATAAACTTGACTTGAAAATTTTTATGATTTCCTTCTTCTTCCTTGTGGTTGGCCGGTTTGTAGAGAAGAGAGGAAGAGAGATATTTTGCTTTTACACTTTGGATATTTAGTTTGTATGTGTAAATGTTGCAAGTATAATACAATATATGTGTAGGTAAGTAGATATTTAATGAAAATGAAGTGACTCATCTATGTATGTCGACTACATATGAAAAAGAAAAGACTTGATGCATTAATTAATAATTAAGTGTTTTAATGTTGAGTAAATGTGTTGTTAATTAGGAATTATTAGTAACTTGTGTATTTATTTAAGCATTTAGGGTAGCGTTAGCTAAAAATAAATTTTAACGGGTCAAAATAAAATATATTGAAGTCATAAAATTATAAAAATACATTTCTTGCAAAATTTGAGGAAATAATAATTATCGTGTAGTTTTACTGAAGACCGTCAGAATTATATAAATATAACAATTTATATACAAAATAAATTTAAAACACTGGTAAACTCATAATATTATTTTTATAATCTTAATATGAGTATAAAAATATGTTGGGATAATTTTGGAAGTGTCGGATCAAATGTTCAAATAATGTTTACGCGATAGCGCTTATTTAATAAGAAAATAAACGTTTAATGTAAAATGCAAAACCCATGCATAAATTGATATGAAATGATGTTACTAATGATGTGTAGACTAAATCTAGTCTATATGAAATGTCCTGAAATTACGAGTTGTCACAGATTTTAATCATCATTTGTGTGAAATATGATTTATCAAATTTGTTCTTACGAGCCCTTTTGGGCTATACTCGTGATTAAATAATTACGAGTCCATTTAAAGTGTTTGTTTGTAGTTGTCAATTACAAATCACCAACCATATTTGTGCACCAATATTTTTGGAACAAAACATAACTAGAAGTTCTTTTGACCTATAAATCCGGTTACGAATCATCAACAAATTATTTAGACAAATATTCATTTAAACAAACTCGTGAGAAAAAATGTTTTTTCAAATCATACTAATCATCCAAACACTCCACATGAAAGACTACGACATTCCATACAAGTAAAATAAAACTACTCCATAACAATTTCAATTACTGTGACAACCCATAATTTACCCGATGCGTTTTATTCGGAGAAACGACAACCCTTTCATTCAATTCGAAATACGAGGCGTATTTATAGTCGTTTTTGTTGTAAAATTTATTTTAAGAGCGATGGCTTAATTTTCGTATTCTCACGACGACTTTTGATGACCAAAACGAGCTCGAGAAACGTTTATTGTGAAAGATTTGGAAAAACTACGAAAATGGTCCTTGAAGTTTATAATCAACCGCGCCTTCTACTTTGGAATTGGGCAAGATTAGTCCTCCTAGGTGTATAAATACCCCCAACTCTCTCACACTTCTCATAATATACACACACTTTCTCTTTCTTAAACTCATTATCTCCTCTCTCTCACTAGCCACCACTGGCCACCCCACTGTACTGCCATGCGCCGCCCAACCGCCACCATGTTACATCGCCCCCTCCAATAGGTAGATTGGGTCATTGTGGTTACGTTCATGTATCACACGCGCCCTCAAAGACACTCACAGTCATAGATATAAAATTTAAGCTGCGAAGTTGAGTTGGTATTTTCTTAAGGGTACTAATGGTTAGATCGGTACATGGTTAAGCTTGAGTCGGGCTTCCAAACCGACAATATGTAAAAGGGTGTTTGTTCGTGCGTGCACATCCATCACCGGCATCACCACAGCCTCCATCTCCTCCGTCTTCTCATCTCTCTGTCGTCTCTTTTCTTTCCTCCTCGCATTTTTTGGTAAGTCAACACATAACCATCCTTGTTATTCTTTATTCTAACCGATTTTTATTAGTTTTCATGGATAAGAATTAAATAAAACGTTTGTTGAAGGTTTCGTGTGGTAAGAAACGAGTCAAAGTGGTGTTTGTTTGTTTTCTGTTTCGTTTGAGTCAACTCGGTGTATGAGTCAACTCCACCGAGTCAACTCAGTGAGTTGAGTTGACTCGGGTTTGAATCGGTATTGTTTCGTGTAGTAAATCTTGATAAAAATATAATTAATGGTGTGTTTGGTTTCGTTATCGTGTGGTGTAAATATACAAGGGTGTTGTTGTACTCGTATACGGGTCGGGTTAAGACCAGGTTTATATTTCGGCATCGTTTTTGGAATTGGTGTCACTCGACTGGTGTAGTTCTAGCCTTGATGGTCTTTGTCTCGGATGTGATTGATTTGCTTATTTTTCTTTTGATTGAATGTGTATGTTAACTGTTTACTTATCGGACTAACGGGTTTTGTTAGGAATTAGAAATTCCAGGTATTAAAGAGTCGGTCACCTCAAGCATATGTAATCGTTAGGAAGCTCGTAGTCGTAGTTATTTTTAGTTAAGTAGTATTTAGTTAAGTAACACCGTGGAGGACTGGACGGGTCTTTACCCACCAGATGCCCGATCCACACCCGAGGTGTGGCGATTTATGTAAGACTATAAATACTCTCTACCTCCCAAGGTAGAGAGTTGGAGCTCATAATAATATCTTTCACTTTCTCTCACTAAGTTCCCTAAACCTCTAACTTTCTCTCTAGAACTCCATTCATACGCCACTTTGTGTTATAGTTTGATGTGTATGTGAAAACTAATATCTTACAATTGGTATCAAGAGCCATGGTTAGATCATATCTCGCACATCTTTGGATTTTAGTGGTTTTAGGTGGTTTTGAGTTTGAAAATTTTAGTGGTTTGTGCATCATTTGGTTGATTTCTTGTGTTAAAGCTTGGATTTTGTTAGTACTTTTATGTTTAGAATCATCACAAGTGTTTAGGTTTTCATTTGGTAGCTTGAATCATCTTGGTCAGGTTGTTTTGGATTAAAAAGTGATGTTTATGTGGTTTTTCTTGCTAGCGACTTGATATACTGATTTCTTTCTTCAGTAGCGACTTGCTTCACAATTTTGTAGCGAGTTACGCTTTGGAGCTAGCGACTTAGACCTAGCGATTAACAAAGACAAGTAGTGGACTCTCCACCACGGGTAGTGACTCAGTGGTAGCGACTGGTCCAGAGCGAGTTGCTCTTTAGCGACTTGTGTGGCTTAATTGTCGCCAAAATTTTGCTAGCGACTTGAGGCTTAGCGAGTTACTACTTAGCGACTTGCTTTTGTCTAGCGACTGGGACTTTAGCAACTTGGGAGTGTAGCTAATTAGGTGTTAGCGACTTGGTACATTTTCTTCTAGCGACTTGGGTGATTGTTTACGGTTTTTTCTTGATTTAGTAAAATCCGTGAAAGAATCTATTTCCGCTTAATCATAGAGTTATAAAATCCCGTGATAATGCTTAACATGTCTACCAACGCTCCTACTATCATCTCCATCATGTCGAGGATGTTCAAGCAATGGCTCGGATACTCGCCCACCCATACTGATGAATCGACTACGATTCTTGGGCTCAACGAATCGATTGTATCGCCTTGAAAGGAAAATGGTGTCAACATTCTCAAATCCATTGATGAAGGACCGATCGAGTTGAGACGACTAGAGATATACTTGATACTAATGAAGATGGAACCCTATTTACGGAATGGGCGCACCTAAAATGTATGATGAGCTTGATGATAAGGAGAAAAGAGATTCGATGCCGATATCGTGGCTTCTAACATTGTTCTTCAAGGTCTTCCTAAACACATCTACAAGTCGATCAATCACAACACCAAGCAAAGGCGTTATGGGATAATGTCAAGATGCTTCTCTCGTGTTCAATTAACTATGGAAGATGAGAATCACAACTCTATGACGAATTTGAACACTTCAAGATGAAACCAAATGAGAGTGTCTATGAGTACTATGTGAGATTTCATAAGTTGGTGAATGATATGAGGAACATCGTGATGACTATGCCTAACATTCAATTGAACTCAAAATTTGTGAACAACATGAATCCCGAATGGCACAAGTTTGTCACCTCTATGAAGCTCACTAAAGGATTGAAGAATACAAACTATGAGCAACTCTATGCCTTCCTCCTTCGTAATGAGAGACATGCTATGTTTGAAAAATGATTCTTAATCGCTTTAAACCAACCAGTGGAGAGTCAAGCTCGCCTAATGACTCAATCGCTTTTGATAACGCTACACGCCGCTCGGGGTCAAGGAAATTTCCTATTCTTCGAGCAAGTTTTATAACACCCTGGTAGTGAACCTAATCGCTGTAGTGTAGTAATTAGGGTAAGCCACGGTATTGATATCGCTCTCTAGGGGAATAGGAATGCTAGTAGGAGTTACTACGCTAAGGTTAAGGTTGAGGAAGATTATTTTTATCTTTTATATTTTATGAAAATGGAAAAGTACGAATCTCGGGTATTGGATTTGGGGTTGGTATTTCACCGATTACTCTACTATTATCTAATTATCTAAACTAAGGTTGTGGAGTCTATGTCTAATTAATGTGTGCTCGTATGATAGTTTAAAGATGTGTTTACTTAGTTTGTATTACTCCTTAATTATCTCCTATTGATGGTTGAGTGTCACGCCTTATTCCTAGTCATGCGTTGTGTTTCTAAAGTTGTGGTATGCGTTTCTCCTAACTCTTTGAACTTACCAAAGGGTCTTGTCTACAAATCCACTTAGAGATTATAGACTCCTACTCTAAGGCGCCTTCGGATGGTTTAGCCTACAATCACTCGTAATCATACTCTAAGGTTCACAAAGATGAATCGGCATTATACACAACGAATGACCTATCGCATTACTAGATCATTAATCAACTAAGATAAGAAACAACCAATCAATATTCAATAATTAAGTTTCATACTTCCTAAGCAAACACACAAATAAATTAGCTGGACATGGAGAACATGCAAGCATACACACAAATAATCAAAGACATAATTGAATTAATGAAGCAAAGACTTATCTTGGTGTAAGATAGGTTAAAAACCCTAAAATATCTGTACAAGACACCTTAGGTTCGGTTTTAGGTTTTACCCAAAGACTCTCCACACAAAGACCAAAAATTCGATTCTATATATAAGATTACAATTGCGACGGCCACCTTATGTTTAGTGACGCCGCCGTCGCCGCCATTGGGGTTTCGCCTTGGCCACGTTAACCTTGCGACGGCGCACACTTATGTCCGTGACGCCGTCCTCTTCACCTTCCGACGTCGTCTGGATTGCATCTAGGCCGCCCGAGTAGCGACGGCCTACTCTTTCACAACTAGACGCCGCCTCTTGAAAACACGAGTTTTGTGTTCGACCACAATACTTCTCCGACGGCCGCACATAGCTCCCGACGCCGCCTTCTACATTCAAATAATCGTGAGTGTCTCGATTTCGACTTTGGCCATTTTCTTCATATATTCGCCTTTTCGTCCAAATAAGTGCCATTCCAAGATTTTGCCTTCACGAGACCTAAAAAGTGAAAAGGAACGATATTAAGCAATAACGGATACAAAAGTGATCAAATAAGGACTTAAACGACCCTCAAAATGGTACCTTTTAAAACCTTATCAAATATCCCTACACTTGTTATTTGCTTGTCCTCAAGCAAATGTGCTTTTAGCCAATTAATTTATAAGTTAGGGTCATTCAAGATTAATTCAAACGGTCCACAACACATATAAGCCCCAAAAAGTCATAACAAGCACGGAAATTACATACTAGCACCTCACATGGGGTGTTTGATACTCACATCTCTCTCGTGTATAAATGAAATATAACAATATAGGAAATGGAAGATAAACACTCATTAACCGGTCCTAGTACATAGATTACCATAAGCTTGAGAATAGATCAAACCTCCATCGCTTACGTAAGCACCTAGGAAAGACTATCAAAGAGGTCTTTTAAAGGGTTGTAATGTTAGGCTTACGGTAGGAAATAAGGGTTTGGTGGGATAGGCTATTTAGTGGTGGTAAGTCAAAATCTTTATGTTAATCAGATATGAAGAATGGCGTTGCTAAGCCAAGACTCGACACTCTAAACTCTAGATAACTCGAAATAAATAAACATAAATTTAAAGGATAGATGTAGGATGGTAGCCCGTATTTTTTTTTTTTTTTTCACTCTATATATATATATATATATATATATATATATATATATATATATATATATATATATTTTTTCCATACACTTTACTCTACCATCCTCTAAGATAACATCAAAATACTAGGGATTTATAAGCATATCCCTACACTTGAGTTTTATTACTCTAACACTAATTTGACCCGATTTGAAAAGATCAAAACACTTGGGGTACATTATTACGTAAACAAAGGGAATTTGAATTTAACGCCCTTCCGTCATTTCATAAACTTTAACTTTTCCCATGAATCCCAATCGTCCCAAAACTCGTATACAAAGGATATGACTCGACTTAGCAACTTATGCAAGCAACTAGATAATTGAACTAAGGGTTTAGGGTGATAACAAATATTTGCACTAAAAGTGAGTGCATAAGGGTAGGCTAAGGCAATTGGGTGTATATTTGGGGTGGTAAACAATGCTCTTCATTGATATTCAAAACCAAACATCACGAGAACCGCGAAAAGGATAGGCTCGAGGGTTAACTAGGGTATCGTGTACTAAAAATGAGTACAACGCAAAGGGTGTGGGGAATTACTCAACCGATATGGAAGAAGTAATTATATTACAGGTATCAAACAAGGGTTATCCTAATGCCTCTTATCATTTAGTTATTCCTAACTACACAAGTGTAGCCTCACTTATGATCTCGGAATGCATCACAAAACAAGTTCTAGAATCTAATATACTACCGGTTCACACTCTAAGCATTAAAGATGAATGCTTTTAATTCCTACTAATCTAAGGGCGATCCTCACATTTTGGGTGGAATTTGGGTGGTAAGGGTTTTGTGCTAGTCATATAACTTCCTATCCATGAGACGCTTTTGTTAAGACTAATGGCCCACTCCTATATGTCATGAAAAATTTTAAATTTGGTGCCAAAATTACCCTAACCGACATTTCTCATGGTTTATTACACAATCACAATTGACAAAGCAAATAGTCAAGGATAAGCATAGTTTCAAAGTTCCCTTTTATTTTCCTCCCTTACACTTAAACCGAACATTGTCCCCAATGTTCCCAAAGTATCAAAGTTATGATAAAAGAAGGTAATTAAAACGAAGAAACTAATACTCCCCGATTAGCTCGGTAGATCCGTAAAGTGGTGGTTAAATTCTTTTCAAGAAGAATTATTGCGTGAAAAGCTCCTTCCAATCTTATGTAACTTCTTCTTGACAAAATAAACCCGCACACTTGAAGAAAACAAACGAAACCTTCGCGTAAAATCGGCGGTAATAATATATATAAGACTCGATTTAAACTAGGATATAATGCTTGTGGAATGAATGTTTACTGTAATTTCTAAGAAAATTAAGACCGGAAAATTCCAAAATTTATAAGTAGCTCGTAAAACGAAAAAGTAATCGATGTTTTACTCCTTCCCGACGCCACAAAGTTGCAATCTCGACGCCAAAGTTATCCCGACAAAAACGGTCTCATGATTTTCCGAAAAATTTCGGAAAATTTACATCTTTAGAATCGGAAAATTTCGCAAAACATTCATTATGACTCGATACAAGCATTTGACTCGAACAAACAAACATATATATCTTTTAATTAATTGTTATTCTCATGTTTACGCTTCTTTTGAAAACGTGTGTAATCCTCCCTACACTTATCCCTTATGTAAAATACCTTTATATGTAATTAAGACGTTAAAACAAAATAAAGCATTTTACAAATTTAAACATGAGGATAAACAATTAATAAAAGATATATGACACTAACAAGCAAACAATTAAGCATGGGTTGCCTCCCACGAAGCGCTTTTCTTTATTTAAGAGTCTTGTAGCTAGACTCGTAGTCGTGCTCCCACGCTTTCCTCCTCTTAGAAGCCCATTCAATTATCTTAACCTCGCTCTCATCACGAATATATTCGTGGCCCAATTCTAGACAAAGTGGTATAGGGAACCTTGTCCTTCCAATCAACTTCAAAGGCCGGAATGCTATCTACATCTAACTCATCAATGCCCTCAAACCTCTTATTTTTGCAGGCATTATATATTTAACACATTCGGTCTCATTCGAGAAATTGACTATTCCTTCCTCTTGATCATAAACCATCTTAGATTCCTCAATAAATGGTCTCCTGGTAACACATCTCCTAAAACTCCATCAATAATGCCTTTCACATTTTCTAGGATCATGAAATCACACCTATATATGAAGTTCCCTACGAAGACATGCAATCCCTTAACCCTCCCAACATAGTTACTCACTTTACTAGGGTAAAAGGGGTCCCTCATAGGTCCTAAATTTTCTCTCATGATCCAATTGTAGTAGAGCCTAGACATTATGTTCATGGGTGCTTTATAATCTATGTAAGTGTGATCCCTATATAAATAACCAATCATGCACGGTATTTTGATATTTTTAGGGTCACCACTTTTTATGCATGGTTCGAAAGGCGGTCGCGGGAAGTTAACTACATTATAGTGGTAAGCAGTTTCCTTTCCGTTAGGGTATGAATCGAAATACTCCCTAAGTTCCTCCTCTTCCTTACTTCCGTCCATAATCTCCAAAACCTTATAATCTCCTTCTACAATTTCATCTTCTGAATTACTTGAGGTTGAATCACTATCTAAGGTACCAGTGGATTCCTCAAGGGCTTTTTCGAGTGCATTTTCAATTATCCTATTAAGTTTCTTAAGCTCTCCAATTTCACTAACAATGCGAGCTCGGAGTTGGTTGGCAAAAGTTGGATCGAGTGGTGGGTATTTGTTTGGTGGCGGCGTTGTTTGGTTGTTGGTTATCGAGTGGTGGTTGGTTATCATTCTCCATGATGAAGAGTGATGGGTTACGAAAAAGGTTACGAAGAGCGGGATAGACCAAGAGAAATCTAAAAATGAAAAAAGTTTACTTGATAGAATCAAGCAAAGAAACCTAAACGAAAGGACTACTAACTAGCTATTCTATTCCCGCAGCGGCCCAAAACTTGATAACGCCACACGCCGTCGGGGTCAAGGAAACTTCCTTTCTTCGAGCAAGTTTTATAACACCCTAGGCAAAGAACCTAATCGTTGTAATGTAGTAATTAGGGTAAGCCACGGGTATTGATATCGCTCTCTGGGGAATAGGAATGCTAGTAGGAGTTACTACGCTAAGGTTAAGGTTGAGGAAGATTATTTTTATCTTTTATATTTTATGAAAATGGAAAAGTACTAATCTCGGTATTGGATTTGGGGGTTGGTATTTCACCGATTACTCTACCATTATCTAATTATCTAAACTAAGGTTGTGGAGTCTATGTCTAATTAATGTGTGCTCGTATGATAGTTTAAAGATGTGTTTACTTAGTTTGTATTACTCCTTAATTATCTCCTATTGATGGTTGAGTGTCACGCCTTATTCCTAGTCAAGCGTTGTGTTTCTAAAGTTGTAGGTATGCTTTCTCCCAACTCTTTGAACTTACCAAAGGGTCTTGTCTACAAATCCACTTAGAGATTATAGACTCCTACTCTAAGGCGCCTTCGGATGGTTTAGCCTACAATCACTCGGTAATCATACTCTAAGGTTCACAAAGATGAATCAGCATTAAGTACACAACGAATGACCTATCGCATTACTAGATCATTAATCAACTAAGATAAGAAACAACCAATCAATATTCAATAATTAAGTTTCATACTTCCTAAGCAAACACACAAATAAATTAGCCGGACATGGAGAACATGCAAGCATACACACAAATAATCAAAGACATAATTGAATTAATGAAGCAAAGACTTATCTTGGTGTAAGATAGGTTAAAAACCCTAAAATATCGTACAAGACACCTTAGGTTCGGTTTTAGGTTTTACCCAAAGACTCTCCACACAAAGACCGAAAATTCGGATTCTATATATAAGATTACAATTGCGACGCCACCTTATGTTTAGTGACGCCGTGTCGCCGCCATTAGGGTTTCGCCTTGGCCACGTTAACCTTGCGACGGCGTCACCTTATGTCCGTGACGCCGTCTCTTCAGCTTCGACGTCGTCGGATTGCATCTAGGCCGCCCGAGTAGCGACGGCCTACTCTTTCACAACTAGACGCCGCTCTTGAAAACACGAGTTTTGTGTTCGACCACACAATACCTCTCCGACGGCGCCGCACATAGCTCCCGACGCCGCCGCCTTCACATTCAATGAATCGTGAGTGTCTCGATTTCGACTTTGGCCATTTTCTTCATATTCGCCTTTTCGTCCAAATAAGTGCCATTCCAAAGATTTTGCCTTCACGAGACCTAAAAAGTGAAAAAGGAACGATATTAAGCAATAACGGATACAAAAGTGATCAAATAAGGACTTAAACGACCCTCAAAATGGTACCTTTAAAACCTTATCAAATATCCCTACACTTGTTATTTGCTTGTCCTCAAGCAAATGTGCTTTTAGCCAATTAATTTATAAGTTGGGGTCATTCAAAGATTAATTCAAAACGGTCCACAACACATATAAGCCCCAAAAAGTCATAACAAGCACGAAATTACATACTAGCACCTCACATGGGGTGTTTGATACTCACATCTCTCTCGGTGTATAAATGAAATATAACAATATAGGAAATGGAAGATAAACACTCATTAACCGGTCCTAGTACATAGATTACCATAAGCTTGAGAATAGATCAAACCTCCATCGCTTACGCGAAGCACCTAGGAAAGACTATCAAAGAGGTCTTTAAAGGGTTGTAATGTTAGGCTTACTAGTAGGGAAATAAGGGTTTGGTGGGATAGGCTATTTAGTGGTGGTAAGTCAAAATCTTTATGTTAATCGATATGAAGAATGGCGCCATAAGCCAAGACTCGACACTCTAAACTCTAGATAACTCAAATAAATAAACATAAATTTAAAGGATAGATGTAGGATGGTAGCCCGTATTTTTTTTCACTCTATATATATATATATATATATATATATATATATATATATATATTTTTTTTCCCATACACTTTACTCTACCATCCTCTAAGATAACATCAAAATACTAGGATTTATAAGCATATCCCTACACTTGAGTTTTTATTACTCTAACACTAATTTGACCCGATTTGAAAAGATCAAAACACTTGGGGTACATTATTACGTAAACAAAGGGAATTTGAATTTAACGCCCTTCCCGTCATTTCATAAACTTTAACTTTTCCCATGAATCCCAATCGTCCCAAAATCAGATACAAAGGATATGACTCGACTTAGCAACTTATGCAAGCAACTAGATAATTGAACTAAGGGTTTAGGGTGATAATAAATATTTGCACTAAAAGTGAGTGCATAAGGGGTAGGCTAAGGCAATTTGGGTGTATATTCGGGGGGGGTGTAAACAATGCTCTTCATTGATATTCCAAAACCAAACATCACGAGAACCGCGAAAAGGATAGGCTCGAGGGTTAACTAGGGTATCGTGGTACTAAAATGAGTACAACGCAAGGGTGTGGGGAATTACTCAACCGATATGGAAGAAGTAATTATATTACTGTGTATCAAACAAGGGTTATCCTAATGCCTCTTATCATTTAGTTATTCCTAACTACACAAGTGTAGCCTCACTTACGATCTCGAATGCATCACAAAACAAGTTCTAGAATCTAATATACTACCGGTTCACACTCTAAGCATTAAAGATGAATGCTTTTAATTCCTACTAATCTAAGGGCGATCCTCACATTTTGGGTGGAATTTGGGTGGTAAGGGTTTTGTGCTAGTCATATAACTTCCTATCCATGAGACGCTTTTGTTAAGACTAATGGCCCACCCTATATGTCATGAAAAATTTTAAATTTGGTGCCAAAATTACCCTAACCGACATTTCTCATGGTTTATTACACAATCACAATTGACAAAGCAAATAGTCAAGGATAAGCATAGTTTCAAAGTTCCTTTTATTTTCCCTCCCTACACTTAAACCCAACATTGTCCCCAATGTTCCCCGAAAGTATCAAAGTTATGATAAAAGAAGGTAATTAAAACGAAAGAAACTAATACTCCCCGATTAGCTCGGTAGATCCGTAAAGTGGTGGTTAAATTCTTTTCAAGAAGAATTATTGCGTGAAAAGCTCCTTCCAATCTTATGTAACTTCTTCTTGACAAAATAAACTCGCACACTTGAAGAAAACAAACGAAACCTTCGCAGAAAATCGCGGTAATAATATATATAAGACTCGATTTAAACTAGGATATAATGCTTGTGGAATGAATGTTTACAAATTTCTAAGAAAATTAAGACCGAAAATTCCAAAATTTATAAGTAGCTCGTAAAACGAGAAAAGTAACTGATGTTTTTACTCCTTCCCGACGCCGTCAGTTGCAATCTCGACGCCACAAAGTTATCCCGACAAAAACGGTCTCATGATTTTCGGAAAAATTTCGAAAATTTACATCTTTAGAATCGGAAAATTTCGCAAAACATTCATTATGACTCGATACAAGCATTTGACTCGAACAAACAAACATATATATCTTTTAATTAATTGTTATTCTCATGTTTACGCTTTTTTGAAAACGTGTGTAATCCTCCCTACACTTATCCCTTATGTAAAATACCTTATATGTAATTAAGACGGTTAAAAACAAAATAAAGCATTTTTACAAATTTAAACATGAGGATAAACAATTAATAAAAGATATATGACACTAACAAGCAAACAATTAAGCATGGGTTGCCTCCCACTAAGCGCTTTTCTTTATTTAAGAGTCTTGTAGCTAGACTCGTAGTCGTGCTCCTACGCTTTCCTCCTCTTAGAAGCCCATTCAATTATCTTAACCCTGCTCTCATCACGAATATATTCAGGCCCAATTCTAGACAAAGGTATAGGGAACCTTGTCCTTCCAATCAACTTCAAAGGCCGGAATGCTATCTACATCTAACTCATCAATGCCCTCAAACCTCTTATTTTGCGGGGCATTATATATTTAACACATTCGGTCTCATTCGAGAAATTGACTATTCCTTCCTCTTGATCATAAACCATCTTAGATTCCTCAATAAATGGTCTCCCAAGTATCACATCTCCTAAAACTCCATCAATAATGCCTTTCACATTTTCTAGGATCATGAAATCACACCTATATATGAAGTTCCCTACGAAGACATGCAATCCCTTAACCCTCCCAACATAGTTACTCACTTTACTAGGTAAAAGGGGTCCTCATAGGTCCTAAATTTTCTCTCATGATCCAATTGTAGTAGAGCCTAGACATTATGTTCATGGGTGCTTTATAATCTATGTAAGTGTGATCCCTATATAAATAACCAATCATGCACGGTATTTTGATATTTTTAGGGTCACCACTTTTATGCATGGTTCGAAGGCGGTCATGGAAGTTAACTACATTATAGTGGTAAGCGCTTCTTTCCGTTAGGGTATGAATCGAAATACTCCCTAAGTTCCTCCTCTTCCTTACTTCCGTCCATAATCTCCAAAACCTTATAATCTCCTTCTACAATTTCATCTTCTGAATTACTTGAGGTTGAATCACTATCTAAGGTACCAGTGGATTCCTCAAGGGCTTTTTCGAGTGCATTTTCAATTATCCTATTAAGTTTCTTAAGCTCTCCAATTTCACTAACAATGCGAGCTCGGAGTTGGTTGGCAAAAGTTGGATCGAGTGGTGGGTATTTGTTTGGTGGCGAAGCGTTGTTTGGTTGTTGGTTATCGAGTGGTGGTTGGTTATCATTCTCCATGATGAAGAGTGATGGGGTTACGAAAAAAGGTTACGAAGAAGGGGGATAGACTAAGAGAAATCTAAAAATGAAAAAAAAGTTTACTTGATAGGAATCAAGCAAAGAAACCTAAACGAGGTGGACTACTAACTAGCTATTCTATTCCGCACATGCGCCTAAAACTTGATAACGCCACACGCTGCTCGGGTCAAGGAAACTTCCTTTTCTTCGAGCAAGTTTTATAACACCCTAGGCAAGGAACCTAATCGCTGTAGTGTAGTAATTAGGGTAAGCCACGGTATTGATATCGCTCTCTGGGGAATAGGAATGCTAGTAGGGAGTTACTACGCTAAGGTTAAGGTTGAGGAAGATTATTTTTATCTTTTATATTTTATGAAAATGGAAAAGTACGAATCTCGGTATTGGATTTGGGGGTTGGTATTTCTACCGATTACTCTACCATTATCTAATTATCTAAACTAAGGTTGTGGGAGTCTATGTCTAATTAATGTGTGCTCGTATGATAGTTTAAAGATGTGTTTACTTAGTTTGTATTACTCCTTAATTATCTCCTATTGATGGTTGAGTGTCACGCCTTATTCCTAGTTGCGTTGTGTTTCTAAAGTTGTAGGTATGCGCTTTCTCCCTAACTCTTTGAACTTACTAAAGGGTCTTGTCTACAAATCCACTTAGAGATTATAGACTCTACCTAAGGCGCTTCTTCGGATGGTTTAGCCTACAATCACTCGTAATCATACTCTAAGGTTCACAAAGATGAATCAGCATTAAGTACACAACGAATGACCTATCGCATTACTAGATCATTAATCAACTAAGATAAGAAACAACCAATCAATATTCAATAATTAAGTTTCATACTTCCTAAGCAAACACACAAATAAATTAGCTTGACATGGAGAACATGCAAGCATACACACAAATAATCAAAGACATAATTGAATTAATGAAGCAAAGACTTATCTTGGTGTAAGATAGGTTAAAAACCCTAAAATATCGTATAAGACACCTTAGGTTCGGTTTAGGTTTTACCCAAAGACTCTCCACACAAAGACCAAAATTCGGATTCTATATATAAGATTACAATTGCGACGGCGTGCACCTTATGTTTAGTGACGCCCGTGTCGCCGCCATTGTGGTTTCGTCTTGGCCACGTTAACCTTGCGACGGCGCCACCTTATGTCCGTGACGCCGTCCTCTTCACTTTCCGACGTCGTCTGGATTGCATCTAGGCCGTCCCGAGTAGCGACGGCCTACTCTTTCACAACTAGACGCCGCCTTGAAAACACGAGTTTTGTGTTCGACCGTCACAATAATTCTCCGACGCGTCGCACATAGCTCCTAACGCCGCCGCTTTCTACATTCAAATGATCGTGAGTGTCTCGATTTCGACTTTGGCCATTTTCTTCATATATTCGCGCCTTTTCGTCCAAATAAGTGCCATTCCAAAGATTTTGCCTTCACGAGACCTAAAAAGTGAAAAGGAACGATATTAAGCAATAACGGATACAAAAGTGATCAAATAAGGACTTAAACGACCCTCAAAATGGTACCTTTAAAACCTTATCGCCTTCTACTCAAACATCGGAATCACAACCAAAGCCTCACAAGTAATACCTTGGGTAATGGTAATCACAAACTCATTCCTCGATCCTATGTTCAAACAAGCCGATTTGATGCACACGCTGGTAATCGCATTAATCAACTAGCTTTTCCGATTAGTCAAACATGAATTCTCTCCCACAAACCAACAACAACCTCGTAACGAGATCTAACCCACACAATCAAGCTATCGTTAAAGATGGAAGGATCATGGTGCAACCGATCGGAAAGACAGATGATCGGGGAAGAGGTGGAGTGGTAGAGGTTATGTTGGTAACCAAAATCGAGGAAGGAATGGTAACCAAGGTCAAGCTAAGCCGATCAAATGTTATAACTGGTGGTGAGGGACACATTGCAAGAAACCGCACATCTCCAAAGCGCCCACGTATCGCCGATTATTTCGTAGATAAGATGTCGCTTGTACAAGCTCAGACAATGGTGTCGCTTTGATGAAGAGGAATTGTCGTTTCTAGCCGAGGGCAATGCCAAGACCTATGATGCGATGTGGATGAGCAACTTATTCGTGAGATAGGTCACAATCATCGAATGCCTTTCAAGTCGCCGATTGTGATGCATACGACTGATGTGGATGATGGACCTACGACACACAATTTTTATGGCTAGCATTTCTCCAATGGTTTCTCCCAAGGTCTCTCCTTCATCACAAACCTGCTCATCCAATGACAAACTCATCTCGAGGTATTAAAACTATATGATGATGCCGATGTGCAATAGATGCATGACAAAGTACTATCAATCAAACTATTGAATCAAATGTTGAAAATATAGGTAATTTCGATATTGTCCCATATGATCAATATGTGAAACAAAGTGAAAGTGAAGTTGTACCAAGTGATGCATCTTCCGCATCAACAATGACTATGTTTTTGATGAATACACCGCATGTGCCCACGATGATTCCGTAATTTCAACTAAATGCCTATAAAGAACGTGTTGCTATTTATGAACAACGTCAAAATTTGAGTTGACCACTCGTGAGCGGTGAAATGGATGACCAAGTACGTATACTATTAGAAAAGTAATTTTAGAGAAAAGTATTGAAACAAGAGTTAAATTCCTTGCAAGAAAAGCTTTCTAAAATAGCTAAGCAAAACAAGAACTTCAAGGAAATGTGAAAATGCTTAAGCAAGAATTTAATGCAAAGGAATCAAAACTCTTGAGAGACTTTATAATCAAAACTTTGAAAACAAACTTGAAAACAAGTTGTACATACAAGGAAACACCATTCAGATCGCTCACATGATCACTAAGCATAGAGTTCTAAGCGATAAGCATAGTGTTCCCATTATAGATAAACCCAACCCCGAAAACGGAAAGATAGCAAAACAACTCAAAGTGTGATCTATGATGGCAATGAGATTCTTAAACCTAGACAAAACCTAGTTGCGTTGAGTGCAACCGAGAAGATAAGAAACTAGATGAAATCACTAGGAGAAGATGAATAAGAAACTAAATGATCCTAAATGCAAAGAAAAAATTTTTATTATCACTCCTCATGACTACAAGAAGGAAAACTGATTTCCTTGAACAAGTTTAAGCCTCGACATTGTCGACTCCAAACAAGTTTTCTCGAAAATGGATTTAGATAAGTGAAAATGAAAATATTGTTGAAACAAACCCTCCCTTTGGAAAATGCCTAGAGCGATCGTGTATCCTCCTAATACACAATGCATCTCGCTCCGAGAACAATTGCCACTAAAAGCAAGACCTTAATTAGCCAATATGTTATATTTCAACTATTTGTTGATTTTGAGAAAACTTGCATGAAAAGGATCACACCCAATCGTATAATCAAGGACAAAGGGTTTTGAACAAATGAAAGAATGTTATTTAACCGAGGTCATGCCTTTCTTTAAACTTCTAAAAGATCACTTTAAGAGCCTTAAAAGGGATAGAAACCGATATTAAGGAATGGAAAAGGAATTTGATGCAATGATTGTTGAAGTTAGTGACTATGAGCGTGCACTAAAATATAATGAGATTGAGAGGAAGAACTTGCATACATTAAATGAGACTCTTATTCTCGAATGTGTTGCTCAAGATGTGTTTTCACCGCTCAAATTGCTCTATTAATGCTTCCCATTTCATGAACTATCTGCTGCCTCAAAGTCTCTCATGATCGTGTCATTGAGCTTGAAAAACTAATTCTAAACTAAACGAGAAAATTGAACGGATGATCACGACAATTTGGTTAAACATTTTTCTAAACTAGAGGTTGAGCATTTTAATTTACAACTAAAATATCAACATCTTAAAGAAAATGTCAAACTTCAAATATCAAGACATCCTCGATGCTCCCGAGTTTGATGCGTTTTCAAATTAACAAACATGATGAATGATTCAAGCTCATTGCAACACGATCGAAAAGTTGAAAGCCCAAATCTCTCAATTAAAGGGTCAAACGAACAATATGACAGCTCCCAAATGCCTCCTCCTTTAGACTCTCGATTTCAAACGTTTCATCTTCAAAACCTAGTAAATGCATTACAAAAGGAAAATGAAAGTTTTCTAGAAGAAAATGGAAAAGTTAAACGTCATTTCAATGAGTTATTTGAATCAATAAAGGTCACTTGATTGGTGCAAACCGCTGTTATCTCACGCAAGCCAGCCACTGTGAATGGCTAACCGTAGTGAACTTAAAACACTCAAACACCAAATGCAATTTAGATCGAGAATACAAGGATTCCTGTGTCGTTAAGTCCCACGGAGGATGAATTGGTGTTTAACACAATCGAGATGTCGAATAATCACTAAGGATAGTGATCAAGAAGGATTTTGAGTTATTTATACCTAAAGAAAAGTTTTGTAAATTACAGGGCTTAAATGCAAATTAAAGAAAATTAAAAGATAAACTATATTAAATAAACGCTATCACTATTTTTAACCGATGTTTTTTTATTTTACTTTTACAAATTTAAATAAAAACAAACTACGTGACATACACAAGAAAATGTGAAACTGAAGCAATATTAGTCCTAAAAATATGAAAATGATATTTTTACAAACCTAACGGAAAAAGGAAATTTTAAGAAAAAGAAAACTATTTTTATAACTATTTATCTAATTATTATTAATTAAAAACTATTTTTAACTATTTAATAATAACCTAAAATACAAGAAAATATGAAATAAAGCTAGAAAAATAAAATTATGACTTGAAAAATCTAAAATAACAAAAAGAATTTTCAAAACTATTTTTGTATTTTTCTGATTATTTTCTCTGTTTTTAAGAATTTTAAACTATTTAAAACTAATTAAATTACTAAAAATTACAAATTAAACTATGAAAATCTGAAAATTAATTTTTTACTTTTTATATTTATCTAAACCTAAGAAAAATTAAAATTTATTTTTTGAACTTTTCTCGATTTAATTGTATTAAAAGCTAATTAAAATTACCTAAAAACTGCTTTTAATTAAGAAAAATAGCAAACTGTTATGGAAAAATATGAAAATTCAGAAAAGTCTAATTTAATATGTCAATCTAAAAATAGAAAAACAGTGGCTTATGTGGAGGAAATTGAAATCATAGCTGTAAGTGCTTATAACTAAGCACTTTGAATAAGCCAAAGGGTCCAAATGAGTACCAATCTCTCACAGAAGCTATAATAAGCTAAAAATACTCTAAAACAACAAATTTCAACTATCCTAAACCTCTAAATTGCAATCGCTATGATTTGATGGTTTGAGCTTAATTGCAAAACATATTTTGACAATCGCCATGGGCTTAAAATAAGTCACTCAAATAAGTTGAAATTAAAACCAAATATTGGAACTTGTACTAGACCCGCTAACTACTTTTAAACCAAAAATCGACCAAGAAAAGCTCGAGGAGCTTGGGACAAGCCTTGCAATAAGCTGAGAAAAACTCAGCTTTGACTGAGTTTTGTGAACAGGGGATATAAGCCCTGTTTGACAAGCTCTTTTGAAGCTTGAGAAAAATTTCTAAAAATTAATAAAAATCCTAATAAGAAACTAGACCAGTTGAGGTTTTAAGAACCGTAAGTCTCACTTGATATGACCCAAGAATGAATCAATGAAAATCACCCCATTTGGGCTAAACCGAGTTTTACAAGTTTCGACTTTTGATGATTTGATAACTTTGACTTTTGTGAACTTTAATCTTGATTTGATGACCGAATATGATGTTATATGGTGAATTAAACCTCAAGCAATTTATTCTTATGTAATCTAAACACGTAACAAGTTTTGATATCTCAAACTCTTAGCGACTTAAAATTGAGACAGCTTAAAATGGATTTTGACCTTTAAGGTTTGCAGACACAATTTGATGATAAAAATGGTTCAAGTGGACAATATTAAGACTAAGTAGACATGTATCAAGCAATAACAAGAGCTTAAGCTCAATATAGCCAACTAATCCAAACACTCTTTTATACAACTGATTTTCAGTTTATACTAAGTAAACTACTGTGCTAGCTTATTTTATCACTTAAACTAAATCTAATATCCTAAGTATAACTAGATAGACAGTTTAAGTTTATTAATCACCACAGTACAAACATAAACACATTATGCAAACTAACTTAGGAATGAAAAATGAGATGTAAACTCACAATTGTCCAAATTTTATCAGGCAAATTATACCAACCCAAATATCACTATTCTATACTAATTCCAACCCAAATCAAGCACTGCATCAACCCCATTCATTTCCAAACTGCTTAAACCAATTTTTGCTTCTTCAGTTGACTTATGTTGACTTTTTACCAAAGCTGCTTAGAACTGTGTTCCAAGCTTACAAAAAGCTATAATGAGCTTATGTAAGCTTGTTTAAATTGAGAAATAAGTCGTTTGAAGTTTGGGTATGAGAGTTTGAAACTAATATTTGCAACAAGAACTTTAAAACTTGAAATGTTGTTCAACCTTTAATTGATACTGAGAACAAATAATACACTTAAACAACTTAATTGGATACAATGAAACCGTAGATTGCAATTAAAGCTTAATTAAAACATAAAAATAAAATACGACATACATAAAATTAAAAACTAAAACCGGCTTCTTCTCTCTCCTCCTTCTTTTTATGCAATCGAAAAGCTTCCACGTGTCCTTCCGAGCAAATCCCACCTCCACTTGGCCAATGGATGAGTTTTGAGTGATAGTAGTCATCCACATTTTTGGCGGGAAAACAGCTTTTAAGCAAATGGGCTCGAGCTAGCAACTAGGGAGGGTGGCATTTATTGTGGTGGGTTGTGATGATGAGGGGGTGGTTTGAGGAGAAAAGGTGATGGGAGGGGCCTGTGTTGCAAACGAAACGGGGAGATATATAAAGGACAAAGGGGAGGAAAGGAAGGGTTTGACTTTGGTTTGACTGGCAATTCAAAAAGAGAAATGATGGGGGGTCACAATTGTAAGTGGTGTGGGTCCAATTCTAATTGACAAGGCTAGGTTTATTAACGATAGGGACCTTTTGTAATTTCTCAAATTTGAGGACCATTTCGCTAATATACCAAAGTTCACACAAGGGTCACTTTTGACAAGTTTCAATAGTGCAAGGACTATTTTGACATTTTCAAATTTTCAAAGGACCATTTGTGACAATTTCAAAACTCGAGGGACTAAAGTTGTAATTTTGCAATTTTTGATTTTAAGGATCAATTTGACAACTCATGAATCCCTAAGGACTTAAAATGATATTTTTCTTTATTTAGATTTACCGTGGACTGCTTTTTGACAACTTTGAAACTTGGGGACTAAACCGCCAATTATGCAAACTTGATACGCTTTTCACCAGATTTTGATATTTTGCATTTAAAACACATAAAACACTTATTTGTGATATTTTATCATTTTGATGCATTTCGAGTGTTTTCGTATGTTTTGCGCTTAAATGGTAAAAAATGATGAGTATTTACACACTCATCATCACTGTAATAAAATAACGAACAAATAGCTTCATTGCAAAAGGAAATTGAGAATCAAGAGTCGTAAAAAGGAAAATGCCTATGACCAATGGGGAGAATGGTGTATCAAAGGTTCACTTTGTAATAAATATGCTTTGTCTGCGTGAATTATGTCCTCCTCATCTCGTGAACAACAAACTTGTTGCTCAAACATACTTCTCATCCCTTAAGGATTGCTTAGAATGTCCGCGTGATATTGTTGAAGAGGATAAGTTAGAGAAACCTCATGATAATGCAATTGGACATGCATGCTTATATGCTAAACGATCTCAAGAAATCTTAGAATGCTTGATCACAATATGCCCAAAGTCATTAGGTGAGAGTTAATCCTTTGATTCCATGCTCGATGCCTAATGCCATGTATGATATTCATTCGATTCCCAATGCCTTGAATGTGAACCGAGTGCTTTGAATATGAACCGAGTGTGCCTTTTAAGTAGTTCGATTCCGGATCCGCTAATGCTAAGAAGAGAACTCAAGTGTACCTTCTAGGAGGAATACAAATATCAAGATTTAGTTTCAAGAAAGTGAACCTTAGTGTGCTCGCATGTAGTTCAGATCCTAGCACATCTAAACAGTGATGCAAAGAGTAGTAAAACCAACTAATGTTCCTGCTCCTCTGGGAGTAATCAAAGACATTAAAGGGAGCAGTCAAAGTCTCAAGACAATACAAGGAATGATAGACCTCGCAAGCTAAGAATGTGCCTTTGGAAAAGAGTAGAAGAACAGTCTAGGAACTTTAAGTTTGAATCGAATAAAACGAATCGTGTTGATTCTAGTATTAGCCTTAGGCGCATCGTAATTAATTCAATTACGATACTATTTGCAAACCTTGTATTGATGTCCGCTTGAATTCGCCTCTAATCATGAATGTGGTGTTAATGCTCGCCTAATGATGCTAATTGTCCAGCTAATATTGTTAATGCTAAAATTCATGCTAAGAAGGCTAAAAGGCACAAACGAAAGAAAGTTAGAAAACAGTGGAAACCCACAGAAGAACATTCAAGAAATAGGCTATTATTGATACCGTTGGTCATAAGACTAATCGATAATGCCCACTAGAAAATGGATGCCTACCGGTAGAACTATTCCTTAAGTGATCACACCGTGAATGTGGCTAATCTGCACACTAGTATCGCATCTATTCACAATGATTCCATTGCCTCATTTTCCGATATGAATGCTTCTATTTCGATGCGGGTGTTCCAACCATTGTCACTAACCAAATGGAACCCATTCTTGCATGGGATCCCAATTATCCAGCTTATCCATTCTTGTTTGTGTTCAACCGCAGATCGCTCAAATCGCTCGGGTACCGGACTCAGTGCTCCAAGCATACGACCGCGACCGTCACGCTCATGAACTTCGTGAGCAAATTCATCGGACCGTTAGATTCGGGAATGATCATTTTGGTGCTATTATGGGTTATGGAGACTATGTTGTTGGAAAAAGTGTTATCTCCGAGTTTACTATGTAGAAGGTCTTAGTCACAATTTGTTCTCTGCTGGTCAATTCGCGATTCGGATCTAGAAGTAGCCTTGTAAAACATACCGCTTCGTTAGAGAACTTGATGGTAAGGAACTTTAAGAGGCTCATGAGGTTGAAATCTATACACCATCTCCATCGAAGATATGATGAAGTCCTCTCCAATTTGCTTGTCACAAAGGCTTCTAAAACAAAGTCATGGTTATGGCATCGCTGCCTCAATCACCCGAACTTCGCACCATCAATGATCTCACCAAAAGGACTTAGTTGTAGGTTTACCTAGACTCAAGTACGAAAAGGATCATCTTTGTTCAAGATGTCAATTGGGAAAAAGCAAGAAGTATGCCCATAAACCCAAACCTATTAACTCACATCAAGTTCTTCATATGATTCATATGGATTTATGTGGACCAATGAGGTGCGTAATATCTTTGGGAAGAAATATGTGTTAGTTGTGGTTGATGATTACTCTAGATTCACATGGGTCAAGTTCTTAAGGACAAAGGATGAAACTCCCGATATCATCATCAAACTCATCAAACAATTGCAGTTCGACTTAACAAAACCGCCGTAATTATCGTAATGATAATGGAACCGAGTTTGTCAACAAACAACTTAGTGAATTCTATGAAAGCGTTGGAGTCACCATCAAAGAAGTGTTCCATGAACTCCTAAACAAAACGGTGTAGTTGAAAGACTAAATCGAACTCTTGTTGAAGCCGCTAGAACAATGCCGATTTACTCAAAGGTTCCAACGCTTTGGGTCAAGCAATTGCCATCGCATGCTACACACAAAATCGCTCCCGATTCACATTGTTCATGGAAAACTCCATATGAACTTGTCCACAATGTAAAACCTAATCTCTCTTCCTTCGTGTGTTTGGTGCATTGTGTTATCCAACTAATGAGGGTCAAGACTTAGGCAAACTTAGGACTAAAGTCGACATTGGAGTATTTGTAGGATATGCACCAAACAAAAGGGGATACCGAATCTACAACAAAAGAACCCGAAATATCATGGAAACAATTCACGCTACGTTTGATGAGTCGACCGGTCAAATGGCTCTGGACACCCACTCAGACCCGCACTTCAAAATGGTCCCATTGGTTCATCCCTTGTTCCAAACTCCTCTCAAGAAACTCCATATGTACCTCCATCCAAGATGATTTAAAGAAATTGTTTGATCCTATGTTTGATGAACTTTATGATTCAAGTACTAATGAGGTGTTGATCCTACAACAGAGGATGCTCATATTCCCGTGAATGAAGTCAATCCTCGCCTCAATATCGTTAAGTCAAGAAGCGCCATCACGATCCTTCCGCCTCATCAACAAATCATCATTCTTCAAATGTACATCATGGAACTATTTCGCATCAATGATGAAGTTAATCCCTTTGCTACTCTCAAGATGCTCCATTTGAAAACATATTTGCTCCCGAATCATCATCGAACCATCTTCTTCGAGACATCGACTCTGCTACCTCGGTCCCTCAACAACCGCCACATAAACACCTTAGAAATTGGACTCACGATCATCCACTAGACAACATCATTGGAAATCCTCTCGTCTCCGTATCAACACGGAAACAACTTGCAACCGATGCCTTATGGTGCTTCTTCAACTTCGTACTATCTAAGATCGAACAAAAGATGTTCAAACCGCCATGAATGAAGATAGTCGGTTCAATGCCATGCAAGATGAAATTCATGAGTTTGATCGACTTGATGTATGGGAGTTAGTACCGCCCAGATCGTGCTATGATTATTGCTCTTAAACGGATCTTCAAAGTGAAACTTGATGAGCATGGTGATGTGTTGAAGAACAAGGCTCGATTAGTTGCTAAAGGATACCATCAAGAGGAGGGAATTGACTTTGAAGAATCTTTTGCTCCAGCTTGCTCGAATCGAGGCAATCGTAATCTTTCCGCTAATGTCGCTAGTAAGAACATGGTAGTCTATCGATGGATGTAAAGACGGCATTTACGAACGGAGATCTTAAAGAAGTCGTCACGCCGCCCAACCCAAGGATTTGTGAATCAAGAGCATCCTACTCACGCTTATCGTTTGAAGAAGGCTCTTACGGTTTAAAGCAAGCTCCAAGGGCATGGTATGATACATCGTCAAAGTTTCTTCTATCTACCGGATTTAGCAAAGGAGCGCTGATCCTACATCGCTCACCGTGAAGTCGTGCAAACATTTAATTCATGTTCAAATTTATGTTGATGATATTATTTTTGCCTCGGCGCACCCAATGGAATGTGATCGTTTTCTAATGAAATGAGTTCAAAATTTCAAATGTCAATGATGGGACAAATGTCATTTTCTTGGGATTACAAATTTCACAAAGTCCTGAGGCATTTTCATAAATCAATCTAAATATGCAATGTAGATCTTAAAGAAATTTGGATTTGATTCAAGTGACCCCGCTGACACCCCATGATTGATCGAACCAAACTAGATGAGGACCACTGTGGATCATGATTGACCAAACGGAATATCGTAGTATGATTGGATCCCCGATGTACCTCAACGCTAGTAGACCGTACATCTTGTTCATTGCTTGCATGTGTGCAAGATACCGTGCTGCTTCACTAAAAGCACCTTGAAGCGGCTTAAACGGGTCTTTCAGATTCCAAGGAACCATCAATATGGGTCTTTGCACCAAGGACACCGGTATGTCACTAACGGCCTATGCGCATGCCGATCATGCGAGTTGTCAAGATACACGTCAAGCACGCCCGAGGTGCTCGCTTTTGGGTGATAAGCTTGTGAGTCGGTCTTCAAAGAAGCAAATGAGTACTTATTTCCTCTACGGAGGTCGAATACATAGCCATGTCATCCCGTTGTGCTCAAATCTTATGGATGAGATCTCAATTATCCGACTATGGCTTTGAATTCAACAAAATCCCTCTCGATCGTGATAATAAAAGTGCTATTGCTCTATCATGCAACAACGCTCAACACTCAAGAGCAAAGCATATCGACATTCGACATCATTTCATCGGAGAACAAGTGGAAAAAGGTGTGGTGGAACTCTATTTTGTGAGGTCCGAATATCGCTAGCGCACATCTTCACCAAAGCTCTTCCAAGAGAACGCTTTGAGTTTATTCTTCCACGCCTTGGCTTAAAAGCCTTCAACCGAACACTCAAACGCCTTCGTGAGGAAGACGAGGAGTAAAGGTCTATCTTCATCCGTCGCTTGTATATATCTATTCGAAAACAAAATACAAAATTATAAAACCTTCAAAATCAAATAGAAAAATATAAAACTTTCAAAATCCATAAAATTTGAAAAATTCAAATATCTTCAAAAATATTGTCATTTTGTCATGTTTCTCTCGATTCGATTATATCTACGGTCTTGTTGTTGTCATTCAAAGAATGACACGGACTTTAGATATTGTTCGAATTTTTATTAAAATATATATATATATATATATATATATATCAAAAATCAAAAATATTTTTGGGAGAAAGAGAAACAATGGTTTATTGTCATTTTCAGCAATAACCCGGTTTTAAAAGAAAGAACGAGCCATGTTTTACCATGTTTTCAAATTCCATGCTCGATTCTATAAACATTTATCTCACGAAAACTAAATGCTTTATAAAATAACTCGGTCTCTATTTTTGATAATCATCGACTTATTTGTCAAAATCTCTATCTCTCAATCAACAACCTATGTCATTGATTGAGGGGAGAATGATTTTAATTAAATTAAAAGTTATTTGGCATTCAATTGTTTTCAAAAGATATTCATGCATGTTTTATCAATGGAGTTTAAAGTCTTAAAATCCGATCCGTATCGCTTAAAACGCTTTCATAATCAAGTCAAAATTCCCTTAAAAGCTTTCTTAATCAATTTAAATCAATAAGAGATCACAAATCTCAAATGATTTGATAATTGTGATCGGGGGAGAATGTGTGATTTAAATTGGATTTAAACTGATAATTCGGTAAATGGTTTCATAAGGATGTACATGCTATCCTTCACACATGTGACAAACGATTTCAAATTTTCCATGCACATGTTGAGGGGAGCATCTATCTTAAAACCTATGATTTGAAACGTGATCAACTTATCTCAATGTGCAGTTCCTCTAGTATGTGCAAAACTCTTTTCAAATCTCGAGGCACATATCGAGGGGAGCAAACTTATGAAAACCTCATCCTTCCCGGAAATGCTTTATCTTCTTGATTTGATCAGGAAGTGATGTTGATATCTTTAGAAAAGGTAATCAAAGAAGTAAATTCTTCCTCTTGCCTCCGTGTGCAAAACGATTTCAAACATTTGATGCACATGTTGAGGGGGAGCACTTGTTCAAAAATTATCAAAACAATTCGGTGCAAATGTTTTAATAATATATCACAAGTATCCGGATTGATTTTCAAATGGTTTTCAATTGGTTCCATATGGAAGATGAACAATACCAAATAGACCCACCAACTTTACTTTATGTACGGTGATATAAGGATGATAAGGTTAGGTATTGGTTCCCATGATCCGCCGTAATCGGAGGGATCTACCAGGACAATCCACTAGTTAGTGTAGAAGTCCTTAGGTATGATGATAAAAGGAGAAAATGAGATATGGGAAGAGTGCGGACTAAGACCGAGCTAGTACTAGAATAAACCCAACAAGGTTCTAGCTATGAAGTCTCGTGAAGCAATCAAGGGTTGAAGAATTAAAAGAATTGAATGAGGAAAGGGTGAAAACAAATAGCCTCCAATTTATTCAACCTTAGGGCGTAAACCGGTTCAATTCATATGCTACCGATGGTAACATCGGTATTGAAGACAAGACGTCATGGACCCAAAGGACGACCGCACTTCAACTTTCCAAACCACTCAAGTTCCTCTTAAAAGGACTTGTTTCATTCTCACGGGAACCGACATTATCTATCGACTTTCTCTTAGAGATTGTTGATATTGAAGAAGGAGACCTCTCCCAAGTCTCCGCTATAGGATCCAAATATGCACAAATTGAGTCTAGAGCCACGAGATCATCAATAAATCTCATTAGGACACTTTCAATGAAGACTCTGCTTCACACAATGTGGAAAGAGAGATTATATCTTGAGTCCTACGATTATCCTTGTGGTTTTGCTCGAACATCCGAGTGATATGTGAAAATATTCACAATGAAGATGGAAACCTTCGAGAGCTATCATCAAACAAGCTCCCGGTAGGTGGCATGTGAGATCTATTATATAGATCAACCATGTGACAACCGAATGTAAACAATGGGGCGATTCAATCTCTTGAATCAATCCCGTTCAAGTTATGGATTGACGGATACCTTTGAAAACCGGTCTTTGTGCTTAACAACTCTTTCTTTAGCACATCGACCGTGGTACTCATTTTTCAAACCAAAAGGTGTTTTGTGATTGATAATTGATCTTCAATAAACCCTTCATTGTATTGCAAAACAATTTCTATTGAGCAATACACGATTGTTTTTCAAATCTCTTTCATCAATCGCTGGACTTAAAATTACCGTTCACTCACTCCGTGTTGTCTTCTTTGAGATGTTCCGTTTGAGAACAAATAGAGCACCGCGAAACCTGTCAAGGAAATTCTTTGAATTATACCGATCACAGCAAGACATGTATCGATCAACGGGGAACCGTGGTCGTGTACCTCAATTCAACGAAATTGATCAAAGATACTTTCGATGCGATTTATTGCTAATCGTTGTATGCAGTACCCGACGCGTTGCAAATGATCGTAATGAAGCGGTCAATCCATAGCCGCATGCTCACTTAACACATTCAACTCAAAAGAAATCATGATTAGTGCATCAATGACTCGATATTTTCACTCCATGCTTCGCTACGCCGCCAATATCTTGAATCAACGAAAGCTTCCGCTACTCGATGAGAAGATATCATGATCCAAAATGTGAGCATGTCGGTCCTAAAGTCACAACATCACATAATACTAACACCACAATGGATGTCTCGTAGATTTTTATAGTGATGATCTCAAAGGTCGGCTCATAATTATTATCACGTGGATCAAGAAAGACCTCCACTTGGAGTAACCAAACATGCAATGTGAAGAATCAATGACTACGAGCTTAGGAGCAAAGTACTACATCAAGAATGCAAGAACAATTGTTAATGTAATATCTATTTGTATTCAATGTAATTTTGGTACATGATTGAGGTGACCTCCTTTGGGAGATTGTTAGAATTATAAATTCCGTGTATTAAAGAGTCGGTCACCTCAAGCATATGTAATCGTTAGGAAGCTCGTAGTTGTAGTTCTTTTAGTTAAGTAGTATTTAGTTAAGTAACACCGTGGAGGACTGGACGGTCTTTACCCATCAGATGCCCGATCCACGACCCGAGGTGTGGCGATTTATGTAAGACTATAAATACTATCTACCTCCCAAGGTAGAGTTGGAGCTCATAATAATATCTTTCACTTTCTCTCACTAAGTTTACTAAACCTCTAACTTTCTCTCTCTAGAACTCCATTCATACGCCACTTTGTGTTATGGTTTGATGTGTATGTGAAAACTAATATCTTACAGGTTTCACCTTGTTTTGGCATAATGGGGGAGTTTCGGAATGCTTTGGGTTAACGGTTTGATTCATTTGAACAAAATAAACTATAAACCGACTAAATAGTTGTTGGACATAAACTATTTGGACAATTGGAATATATTAAACGCTTTGGCCTATGGGAAGCGAGACAAGATAATATATTAGACTCACGATCATAAGGTTGCTTAACATATCTTCCTTTTCTCCGAAAGAACTTCTTGAAGTCGCGTGCATCACTATTGAATTCTCTTCGTCATCACTTTCCAAGATGAGGTTTCTTCATCACTGAGACTTTCTTGGCCTTTAAAGCAAGAGATTTATGTTTCTTTTCTTTCCTTTGAGACCCTGAGTCTTTAGCGAGAACGATCTCATAGACTTTTAGGTTGCCTATGAGTTCATCGAGAGTAAGGATTGACAAGTCTTTGGATTCTTCGATGGTCGCCACCTTCGGTCTCCAAATGATGGAAGCGCCTAGAAATCTCCGACATGATTACGACTAGAAAAAGACTCATAAAGTGCTTGTAATGAATTAATAATAGTATTAAAGTTAGCAAAAGAATTATCTATACTATCCTCATCCAATATTGAAAATTGTTCATATTGTTGAACAAATAAATCAATTTTGTTGTTTTTAACTAGTTGATTTCCTTGGTGTGTTACAATCAAAGAATTCCAAATTTCTTTAGCGGTTTTAAGGATAGAAATTCTTTGAAATTCATTTTTAGGTAAGGCATTGTATAAAACCATTTTTTCCTCACAATTTTTGGAAAGCTTTTTCTTTTGGTCGTCGGTGAGACGATCATGAGAAATGTTATCTTCGTTGTCGGTTTTATCATCTTTTGTAGTAGCTTGAAAATCACCTTCAACAATAATATACCAAATATCAATATCTTTTGATTTCACACAAGTTTCAAGTCTATTATTCCAATAAATAAAACCATTAGTTTTAAGTAGTGGAGGTCGTTGCATAGATTGCCCTTCTCTATAATTTTCAAAATTCATTGTGATCGAAAAATTTTTAAAATACAATTTACTTTAAAACTTTTGTAAACCTTTCTCTTGATGCCAATTGTGGAAAACTATAAGGGGGTTGAATAGTTTTACCGATTTTAATTTAAGTTTCAAATATTTTGATTCGATCTTATGTGAATTCATATGGATGGATAGATAGTATGAAACAATAAGTAAAGTAAATAATGAAAGGAAGTAAAGTAAATGATAGAAAGTAGTGACACAAGTGATTTATAGTGGTTCGGCTACAAGGACACCTTCCTTGCCCTACTCCACTCCCCGAGTACCCCACTCGAGAGTTCAAGCACTATGTCAACAAGCTCCTTCAACTTGGCGGAGAAGCCTCAGAACATCGCTTACACTTTTTCTGGTACAAAGCTAAATACCGAGTTCTTCCACGAGGTAGAACCAAACCTTTACACAACAACTATGTGAAATATGAATTACAAGATCTTGCTACAGAAATCTTGTGGATGGACAAATCAATCAAGGACCCTTTGCTTGGATGACTTGTAGTATAGCGTGATCTCGCCTTTGTGAAGGACCTATATGAGAATCACAACAAAAGAAAAAGAACTACTAGAATGATCAAAGGATCCAAAGGATCTTTCTATGTAGTTTTGTATTGTAAACTTTCTAACCTCGCATCCAAAGGATCTTTCTATGTAGTTTTGTATTTGTGTGATTCTCTAGGTTCCTCTTAAAGGCGAGATCACCACCTCTTGAAGTCAAGCAAACTCAAGTCCATGGGTTGCCGTGCTTTGTCATCATCAAGACTACTGATGGTATTTTGTTGATAGTTCTTTCCTTTCCCATTAGAAGTGTTGTGTTGAAGACATAGGTGAAAGATGTCTAAAGGGTCAAGATGAAGACATTAGTGAAAAGTGTCGAAGAGTCAAATTGAAGGCATTAGTGAAAGGTGCCAAAGATCCGTGTCAAAGGCATTAGTGAAGGGTGCCAAGAGTTCGTGTTGAAGGCATTAGTGAAGGTTGCCTAGAAGTCAAGTCAAAAGGCATTAGTGAAGGGTGCCTAGAAGTCGAGTCAAAGGCATTAGTGAAAGGTGCCTAAGGTGTACATTCGACATGGTGTGTCGATGTACAAGATAGATTAGTAATGGGTCAAAGGATATTGATATCCTTGTTGATGTTGTCATAAGGAGTGGATCTCCTTTGGGATAGGATTTGTGTAGTGTCGGGTAGTAGTTCCTCCTTTGTAATGGAACTCGGTATCTAGCCTTGTACCGGATAAAGTGTAGGCGACGCTGTGATAGGTTTGGTTCCCCCGTGGAAGAACCCGGTGTCTAGCCTTGTACCGGATAAAGAGTAGGCGACGCTGTGAAGGCTTTTCCGCCACAAGGAGTTTGGTTGTGTAGTGATTACGAACTCTCGAGTAGGTGACTCGTGGAGTGGAGTAGGGCAAGGAAGGTGTCCTTGTAGCCGAACTACTATAAATGCTCGCTTGTGGTTTTGTGCTTTTACTCTTTATCTTAGTTTTATTTAGTCATATGCTTATCTATCAACATCCAACACACAAGTTGTTGAAACAAACAAAGACCTTGGTAGATCTTGAGCTCGTGGATCGTTATGTATGCCTATGTAATCACAAGCACAATAAAAGACAATCTCTACTACTAATGTTTATCGGAATATAAACACAAGTAACAAATAACTAAGAACTTCTTGATCCTCTATGGATCTTTATATTAACTAAAACCGAATTTTTCCAATCGGTGCATAACTTTTCTAATGTGTTCCTTTTATAGACAAGGAACCCTAAACAATATCGCTAAACCGCTTCCCAAGAAACGATAATCATAAACTAAATAAGATATACACAATCACTTCCTAATAAAGCTCATGTATATCCACACTAAATAAACTAAACACGGAATAAACACATCCGCAGTAAATGATTATTAACTATTATACTTCAAATAGATTATGTCTTCACAGAATCCACTTCTCTTCAAGAGAAACACTTCGCATTAATATCAAGATAATCCAAGCTTCACATAATTCCCAACAATCCTCCCTAAACCGAATTTGACTTGTTAAGTTCCAGCTTGATAGATCTTACAAGCACTGCAGGATTGGGCACAAACAACAAAGAACAAAGAAAGAATCCAAAGAACATCTCTATGATGAAGAAACTCAAACTCCATATCTTTGCAAAGAACACATGACAAGAGGTACATCAAAATGTATTAGTTTCATACTATTCTCATCACATCCGTGTGTGTTAACTCGTGAGAGGTGAATCATTGAAAATAATGGATTTGATGTCTCTTTACCAATAGCCATCACTACCGGAGTAGCCATATGTTTAAGTTCGTAAACTATGGTACACCGATAACCATCTCGATTTATTGGCAAACCAAAGAACCATATAAACGGATTTGAAATGTCTTTACCGTAGCCGCTTGCTCGTGACTAGTCAATTTAGAATTGGTGAATTGAGAACCAAATATGGAATGCCACCGCCTTTACCACAAGCCATATACATGTGGGCTAGCCAATTCTTGGATTCCAAATAGGAATAAACCATGGTGAATTGAAACCATACAACACTCAAAGAATAAAGCATAGGTGGTTGCATACCCTATGATTTTTAGCAAACCATTACGCCTATCAATGTATTTGATGTGTCTTTACCAAAGTTGTACCCTTTGGACTAGCTAACTCTTCGACATACACAAAGTATATCGTGTGAGTCAATAACCAAGAAAATATACAACAAACCCGCAATAAAAGTTAGATAAAACCAAAATCACATTTTTTAACTAATAAACAAATAAAACAAATATTACAAAAGAACTAGTAAATTACAAGCAAGATGAACCTTGATCCGACATGTCGATTTTTAATCAAACCAACACATTGAGTAGCATGAAGGTCATCATTGCCAACCAGATTAGAGGCACTTCCAACTTGTGTCTCAAAGAACCTTTCCATAAAAGGAATGATAAAGGGTAAAGCTTATCCGATAGCATACACAAAATCATCCCACATGTAGTCTCGAACTACATGAACACAAGGCGAGAGGATAAAATCTCCAACTCTCAATCTCCCATTTATGAGAATTCTTCCAAATAGAATACCCTTTACCATTTGGAGAATCGTAATCAAACATAACTCAAGATCACCCAACAAATATAAACCGTAACCGCTTCTTTAATGAAACTTATAATATCGAATGACATGTTCATACAACATCTTCAAATCATGTCTATTTACCAAATGAAGAATATCCTTTAAGAAGTTGAACTCAAGAACAAGATTATCCAAATTTATAAACAAAGTTAAGCTTTCCAATTGTCCAATTAACCAATACCACATGAGTACCTTCGTGAAAAGCTTCAATAGATCCAACTTCAATAAATGTAGATTCATCACCTTAAGATCTAAATTAGTATTCCTTGAAGCATGTTTCTTAGCCAATCTATCGTAACTCCTTGTAATCAAGTTCTTCTCCTCTCAGATCAACAATGTTATCGTGATCGTCAGAAATCATTGTCCCGACTCAAAGAATCACTCATCTCCACACTAGACAACACTTGTGAAGAAACCAAAGATGTTTCAAAGTAAACAATCACATCAAGAAGGAGTAGCATCGAAAGTTGTATCGTAAGGAACAATCGAGATACCACCAAAGACAAAACAAAGATCAAAATTATCCACAATTTCAACTGTCATTTCTCTCGTCAGAGGAACATCGACAAGAAAGCAATATTTTCCAATTGAGACGGTAGAACCGTAAGAGGAAAACTTCATAACCGATTAAATTGTCTAATCAATGCATCATCGACAAAGTATTGATTTGTTTATTGACATACCGTAATTATACAAAGCGTAATTCTTCACAACTCTTCTCATATAATTCCTCTTCCGAGCAACAAATATAGGTTTTTCTTTTGCCTTTATTTCTTTGATCAATAAGAGCTCTTCTTTTGCAGCAGATTCTTGCTTCCTTTGATTACCAAGTGCCACCATTTTATCCACAAAATTATCATCATCAAAAGATTCTCCTAAGATAAGTTTTGCAAGATTTGGATCGATGCACCTTGAGAAATATAACCATCCCATTGATCATCAAGAATTGTAGGAAGGAATGCATCAAGCTCTAATTTCCTTGCAGAGACAAATCAAGCATACCGATCTTGAAGAAATTTAGCCACAATACGACTCTTCTCGATATTCTCATAATCAAGAACAATCTATCCCGAGCCCGATTTTGTTCTTCGCCATTATTCCCGAATTCAAGAAATCATCAATCACAGATCTTGTCCTTTCTCGTAAGATGTCTCAAGTAACCAATTTCACAGAACCAATGTGAGCTTCGTAGGAACAACCAAACCCACATCGAGGAAACAGTTGAGACAATTCCTCAACAGTGTAGAAAACTTCGATGAAGCATTCAACTTATACATTCTACCAAAGAATAAAACCTCTTCATTATCCGTGAAGGTGAAACATTTGGTTGTTCTTGTATAGATGAATTTTGACCATGATCAAGCAATCTCCTCAACTATAACATCGCAGATGTATCAACCATTTGTGGCTCTTTGAAGTGTCGCACACCTTATTCAAATATTGTCTTCGCCTTTGCTAGTATATAGAATAGGCTCCTTGCTAGGCTTCTTGCTCGTGAAGATTTAGTAATAGGAGAAGAAACATCGATGTGATTCACTTATAACTTCGGTAGAACGGAACCATTCTCAAGTCAAGTAGAACAATCGGCAGTAAATGTAATACTTCTTCAAGAAGTTTCAAGAATATCTTTTACCGCTTCACCCACACACATTAATTCTCTTACCACTTGAACCCGCCTATAAAACAATCCCAATGCACATTGACTTCCTCATCAAAAATCCCCAAATAATATTTCAAACCCTAATTCCTCCAATACTCAAAATTAACCATAATCAACATGAGTACCAAACCCGAGATCATAGATCTCACAACAACATCCTCATCATCATCATCTAGTGAAGATACCAATCCATGGTTTCACTATTTTCCAAAACCATATCCACTACCAAAGAAGTCACCCTTTCTCCTCATCGAAGATGAAAGTGTTGAGAAACCAAGTATATCCGTCAAGATTCTGATGACTCCTATATGGAGGGAACATCTTACTCCCAACCCTCAAGACCTAGGCCTCAACGGCCACGAGCAAAAATCCACCACTTCCTATGGGTAGAAAGGTGGTGCTTGGTCTCTCTCATCGTGTTTTGTTCATCATCACATATCGATAAGGGAATGGAAAAAGGAAAATGATGTAAGTTGTTGTATGATGGAAAGAGTAGATGATGCACAAATGAAAATCTTTCCTTCTCATCTCTACCACAATCGCCTTCTTCTTTTTCATCAATCCATCCTCCATTTTGATCCTTAGCATCCGTTAGGGTTGGTTATGCTTATCACAAAAGCATAGCCGCTTTTAGTGTGAAAGATGTGAGCAACATACTCATCGTGCTCATCTTCACTTCAATTTAGATGTTGGAATGTATGATATGTAATAGATTAGGACTATTAGATCATGTAGATGCTTTTGATGTTGCTAGTACTCAGAACTGTAAGCTATAAACTGCTTTTGAATGAATGAATGATCTATTTGCTTCGCATTTCTTTAGAATGAATCATATAACTTCAAGATTTCAACTTCGTGAGGAAACAAATAACACACATCAAGACAATGAATTCAAGAGAAACAAGCTTAAGCTTTCTTGACCATATCTCAACCGATCGTAGACAACCATTCTCAAAAACAAACATATAAACATACACAAACCAACAAAGAAACACACTAAAATTACATTAGCAAGTTAGAGTTAGTTAAAACACACTAAATATACAAAGTTACATAGCAAAATGCAAAGTTATACACAATCCTCCCACGAGGCATATGCCTCCCGAGGCCTATGCCTCTTAAACTTTGCGCTAAGGGTTACATGCTAATATGGACCACAAGGTGTTGAAACCTTGGTCCTTCAAAAGCCTTTGTTAACAAATCGCCACATTATCATCGATGAATTTTGACCACATTTATCAAATTTTTATCATATGCATCTCTTATAAAGTGGTGCCGATTTCAATATGTTTTGTTCGATCGTGAAAAACTGGATTTTTAACAATGCATATGGTACTTTGATTATCAATAAAATTGTTGTGTTCATGAAATTATACCCATAATCCAACAACCGATTTTGAATCCAAAGAACTCGTCCACAAAGAATTAGCAAGCAGCCACATACTCGCTTCAAGAGATGAGGTAGCCACAATAGTTTGTTTCTTGCATTGCCAAGAAATCAATCTCTTTCCAAGGAATTGGCAACCTCCAGGTGGACCTCCTATCCGATTAGCACCAACATAGTCACTATCACTATAAGCTTCCAACTTAAAAGGAGACTCTTTTGGGTACCAAAGACCTAGAAAAGGTTGGCCTTTGAGGTACTTAAAATCTTCTTAACAAGATTGAGATGGGAAGTCAAGGAGTAACTTGATGTCGTGAACAAACACTCACAAAGAAATGTAATATCGTGCCCGAAGTCATTAAATACATCAAAGACCCAATCATAGACCTGCATAAATGAACATTCACAGCTGTGGATCGCCTTCATTGTTGGTCTTTGTCTTTGAGCTTCATAAGGTGTAGTGGCGAGTCCTTACACCTCCATACCAAACTTCTTCAGATGTCCTCACATACTTGTCCCGACCGATAAAGATACCATCGTTTCACGAACTTGAAGACCCAAAAAGAAAGTCATCTCCCATTGCACTCATCTCAAACTCTCCTTCATGAGCTCCTCAAACTCCCCGCACCAAGCTTCCTTCATGATCCAAAATAATGTCATCCACATACACTTGCACAAGAATTATGTCAAGGAATTCTTCTTAAGGAAAAGAGTCTTATCAATTGCACCTCTTCTCAAACCATGCTTCAAAGAAATGTAGAGAGCCTAGCATACCGTGCCCTAGGTGCCCCGATGTAGTCCATAGAGAGCTGACTACCTTATAAACATGATTAGGATGATCCGATCTTCAAATCCTTTAGGTTGAGTGACATACACCTCTCTTCAATTTCACCATACAAGAAGGCTCCTTTAACATCCATTTGATAGACCATAAAGCCCATATAGGATGCATAAGCTAAGAAAACCAGATAGCCTCAACTTTGCCACCTGTGCAAACACTTCATCATAATCGATCCTCCTCTTGTCTATAACCCCGCAACTAATCTCGCTTTGTTTTTAATGACAACACCCCGAGCATCTCTTATTCTTCGTAATCCATTTAGTCCCAATAGCATACTTACCATCGTGTAGTGGTACCAATATCCAAACCTCGCCGATTTTGAAATTGTTGCATCTCATCCCGCATTGCTTTAAGCCAACTCGAGTCTTCAAGAGCCCGAGTAACACCGGTTGGTTCCACTTGTGAGAGAAAACAAGCAAATGTATAATGTTGATAGTCCGTGTGATTGTCTCTCTCACGATTTGAGACATAAGAGACAAAAGCCACCGTCCATATTTAGAACGCGCACGCACTCTTGTTCTAACAGTGCATTAGGATCACCAATTATATTAGACTATGGATGAACATTGTTGATCCTTGTAGTAGTGGTGGTGTTGACATCAATCGAGGAATCAAGATTAGTCATAGTAGGTTCAAAGTCGATCATAGGAAGCGTGTTGAAGATTCTTGCTTTAGGTTGATGATGACCAAGATCTCAAGGTTTTGGAAACCTTGTATAAGGTTCTCCAAGGTCTCATTGACACCTAGTAGAAATAGGAGTAGTGTCACCATGTCTTTCAAATTAATTGAGAGGTGAGGAGAAATGAACTACCTTCAAGAATTGAAGTTTCACGAGTGCTTCATTTGAATTTTCTTCAACATTCCTCTCAAAGATCTAAATTGGCCGCATACTCTTGTTTCTTCGCCTAGCAAGGTCCTCAAGATAATAGAATTCATCTTCACCCACATCAAGATAACCTTTAGAAGTGTCACCTACAAAATTGTTAGAGAGAGAGGAAGGTACTACAATGGGTTGTTCATCATCATCGCACCCATTTGCCGAATGAGGTTCCACAGTTTCAGACTAGTAGTTGGAGATGCTTCAGAATCTGATTTTGTTAGCCATATGTCTAGCATAACCCAAGTAATCACCAAGTAATCAAGATCAAATGACCAAACATGACCCCGCCTTGAACATTAGGCTTGTCTTCAAGATACCTCGATTCAATGTCTCCTCAATCTTCTTAGCGATACATTGTAAACCCCAGATGCCTTACTATGAGCGTAATACCCCACAATGTAACCATCATCGCCTTTCTCATCAAATTTGCCCAAGGATCACCGGTATTCAAAATTGTCACTTGCGTACCAAACGGTTTAAGGTAATGAATAATGTGAACTTTTCCAAAAGAAGTTCATATGGTGTTTTAAGGTGTGGTCTAGTAATGGACACTCTATTTAGAACATAACAAGTCGCACTAACAAATTTCATCCAAAACATGGTAGGAAGTTTAGAGTCCGCTAGCATTGATCTTGCAGCTTCTATTAAGGTTCTATTTTTCTTTCTCGCCACCCCATTTTGTTGAGGGGTTCTTGGAGTGCTATAGTCCCTTTGATTCCCTTTAACCCGCAGAGTTCTATTAGAATGGCATTTTGAACTCGCACTATTATCACACCTAATTCCTTTCACCTTTTGTTCAACCGATTCTCAATAAGGGTAATGAAGTTTGTCAATACTTCGATGTTTCATCTTTGGTCCTTAGAAAGAATACCCAACAAAATTTGGTAAAACCATCGCGATCACCGACAAAAATATTTATGATCAATGCTTCTCACTTTAGTTGGACCAAACAGATCCATATGAAGCAACCAAGAGGTTCGTAAATAATGGTTACCAGTAATAGAACACCTTTATACGAGGCTCAGGTCGCTTTCCTTTGTTGCATGCAACATGCTTATGATCATTGGTGAATACTTTGGCGAAGACCTTGAACAAGGCCCGCTTTGAAAGTCGTTAATGGTCTTAAAATTGACATGGGCCATCCTTCAGGCTATTTGGTGGACTCATCCACGATGCTTTAGCCACCAAACATGTTAGGTCACCGTTTGACATTAGTTGTTGAATGTATACAGATTGTGACTACGAGGAACCTTCAAAGAATTGAAGTTTCTTCGGGAGTTTGAAGTCTTTAGACAAAGACAAGACATTCATCCTCTCGTGAAGAGTACTTTGTTCTTAGTGTCACGATTTGTGATACCGAAACAAATTGAAGTGTTGAAGTTCCTTGACATAGTAAACATTCTCAAAATCTAGCCGAGGTGTTTTGATGGTCCCTTTTCCGTAATTCGTCCATCACTTCCTCCAAAGGTTACATTGCCTCCACCTTCAATAGGTACAAAGTTATGCATCATGTCCCTGCTTCCGACATACTTCTAGAACAACCACCGCAACAATTCCAACATCTTTATGCTTAAGGGATGATCCTACAACAACAACAAAATATACAGAGAATTAGTACACTATGGAGGCTCAAGTCATTCTTGACTTGAACCTCGCCTTATGGATCATATGAGTTGTGCCATGTAGAAGTATAAGATCCACTATTGTTCTTGGGTTTCCAATGAAACTTAGGTCCCTGCTTATTCCAAGAACAACTCGCCGAGGTCTTGACAAGCAGATCCCAAAGACCTCTCCCATCACCATAAGGTTAACATATCTAGGCCAAAAACCATTTTTAAAATATTCACTGGTTGGTTGAACATATGGTTTTCCAATTGATCTTCTCCAAGGAAAAGAAGTATTATAATTAGTAGCTTGTGGAACATAAGGAGGTATATCATTAACATTGGTCCACATTGGTCTAGTATGCCTAGAATCACCACACCTACTCATTCTTTGCTCATGATAATCACAATCCTTAATTAAATGAGATTTACTTCCACACACAAAACATTTCTTCCAAGAGAAGATTTATTCAAACCAAAAGAAGTATTCTTACAAGCGTAGTATTTAAACCAAAACCATGAAAACAATTGTTTTAACAAGATTATTATGCAAAGTATTAAAAGCAAGTCTTCGTGAGGCAACTGCCTTGAAGTGCATTCCTGGCAAAGAACTCACATGCTTATAGGTAGTCTTGGGTGTAGGTGGGTGAAGACTGGGAAGGGCGTACTGGGAAGGTCGACTTGTCATTTGAATCACACTCAGAGACCCTTGCTTGGAGGACTTGTCATCATAACACAAGAGACAAAGTCATTAGTAGAAGTATTAGGTTTTGCATGTCTCTCGACTTTTTGCCATACGTATGGTGTGAGCCATCAAAGTCTTTAAGAGTGGAAAGGTCAATGGGCATGTGCTCACCTCTAATTGGTCCACGACAAGATGTAGGTCACCTTCTTTCACAAAATTAGCTAGGCCTGATGGTGTAGATTTGCGGTGTCATCCCTAGCTTCTAAGCTACATATTTCTTAAAACCTAAAGCCATCGTGAGAATTGGGAGCTTGATCGCTATAAATGAGACTAGCCAACTTATTACCATTCATCATCCACTCATTATTCCTAGCAATTTCCTCCTTAAGTTTCTCCTTAAGCTCTAGATTTTCCGACTCTACATCCGCTTTAATTTCTCGCACCATTTTAATTCATTTGTAGCACATTCGAGATCTCTTTCTAAAACACCTATTTTCTCATCATAAGCTATTTCATTCTTCCGAAACCAAACCTTTGTCTTTCTAGTGTTTTTAAAGCCTGCTTATAAGCTTCTACTTCCACATAGCATTCATTATATTTTGGTTCCATAATATCATAAGCTTGTTCGAGTTCATTATAACGCCACTACAACCAAACACACGCTTTGTACCGAGATGCCCATCAAGGCAATCTGATCATGCCTATCCTCCAAGTACGCCTGCAATCAACCCAACATTATCGTGACCATCATTATCGCCTCCTCATGTTGCTTCCAATTCACATTGCTATCCAGAGTGACCAAAGCGCTTGATCCCTTTGACGCTCCTCGCCTCCTTCTCGATATCACGATAAGTAGAGTATCTTGTCTCATCACCGCCTTTCCTGCCTTTGCATTCTCTAGAAAAGTGACCCATCTGTTGGCATGTGAAGCATTTAACCTTCCTTTATCAAACCTTGTCGGATCGCGTCCTTTGAATCCAAACCTTCCGCCACTTTGCGCCAAAGGTCTTGATATCCATGGAAAGCATGGCCACTTGCCACCCGCCTTCATCTCTTCCATCTCAGCGGGTCCACCCGATCAAAATCCTCATAAGCCGCCTCGCCGAGGATCATAATCAAGAAAGAAGGATCTAAGTACATCTTCCATAATGTTGCTTGATTTAGAGTGAGAACTCGATGAAGGAGCAAGATTAGATGATGATGGATATGGGCTTGGACCATAGCTAGACTTTGGAGTAAAGGCTCCAACAAATGCAAGATGACTAGCAAGAAGATGATCGAAAAGGGATTCTTACATCATGTTCAAGAGCTTTAAGTTTGTTATACACTCATCAAAGGTCATCATGTCCAAACCACCTTTAGCTTTTAACGCTATGCTTACATGTAGCTGGGATGGAGGTAATGACCTCGTAAACTTAGAGTTACTGATCATCATTATCCGGCTTTGCTTGTAGTCGGTTCAACTAACTTAAGATCTTGTGAAACTTATCATAGCCCTTGTGAATTCCTTCCTCTTCGAGATTTGAAAGTCCCAAACTGTTGTCTTAGCATGGACTTCTTCACCTCTGACTCTCATTCCCACCGAACTTCGCCTTAATTACTACCATATATCCTTAGCATCTTGCATGAAGTGAAAATCACTCAAGTGATCCTCGTGAATAGCTTGCGTAAGAATAGTTCGACCTTTGTTTCTCTCTCGAATCGCCAAGAACTCTTCAAAGCTTTGGGAGGAACATTCATCATATTACCAAAGAAGATCCGTGGTAGTTCTCTTCAAACTGCTCCCTTCAAAATTACCCGCCATAGATTCCAATCAATGTTGGAGATCCAGTTTGCATCTTCATAGCCCAAAGATCATATTCCTCCCTTTTAAGGTAAGGAAACTTAGCATTGCTATTAGAGAGACTTAGTTGTCGCAGATGGGTGGAGTTTTGTTGTTGGTGAGTTCAAGATCAACATCCAACCGCATGATGATTTTGTTATGGTTGTATGGGTGTTTAGAAAGAGCTTGTCCTTAGTATCGTAGAGACTCTCACGAGGCTCGATACCACTTGTTGAAACAAACAAAGACCTTGATAGATCTTGAGCTCGTGGATCGTTATGTATGCCTATGTAATCACAAGCACAATAAAAGACAATCTCTACTACTAATGTTTATCGAATATAAACACAAGTAACAAATAACTAAGAACTTCTTGATCCTCTATGGATCTTTATATTAACTAAAACCGAATTTTTCCAATCGGTGCATAACTTTTCTAATGTGTTCCTTTTATAGACAAGGAACCCTAAACAATATCGCTAAACCGCTTTCCCAAGAAACGATAATCATAAAACTAAATAAGATATACACAATCACTTCCTAATAAAGCTCATGTATATCCACACTAAATAAACTAAACACGGAATAAACACATCCAAAAAAATGACTATTAACTATTATACTTCACAGATTATGTCTTCAGCAGAATCCACTTCTCTTCAAGAGAAACACTTCTGCATTAATATCAAGATAATCCAAACTTCACATAATTCCCAACACAAGTTTAAATAGATTGACATAAGTCGATCTAAATAGTTTAAAACCAAGTTTTAATTGAAAACTATTCAACCCCTTCTAGTCTTCTAAAATTGGTACCAGAGTCGTTACCAAGTTTTTAGAGTATATTGTACCTTAAAACTTGACACGATCCGTGTATAATTGAAAACTACAAAGAAGGTCTTTTAAAAAAATAAACATCATGTCTTAAAAACACTTTTGTATGATGTTGATTAGATGACAACATTATACTTTTTATTTCTTATTTTATCTTACTAAAATGCCCTAACCTTTCTTATCATTTTGCTTAGTTCATGTTTGTCAAGCCATAGGAATTCCTTGATAACAAGATTACCTTTCCTAAGAAGGTATCTTAATTATCATCTAGATCACAAAGGAACCGGAGTTGTCTATTGACATTCTTTTGTCAAAAGTAGAAGACACTCATAATTATATTAGAGGTATGAATTTCGGATCCTTTTAAATAATATTAGCTTAGAATAAGTATGCTTGCATAGGAACTTATATAATTATATTTTCTCATACTCATGTATTACACGTAGCTTTGTTAGGAAACTTTTCTTGCATACGTGTTACTTTTTCCGCCTTTAGTCTAGGTTTATAAACATGTGTTTTATTTTACTTAATCCAAAATCAAATCTTTCTAATAATAAAACCAAACATAAATCTCAAAATTCCTCCTTCCCCATAAAACCTTCCTCCGCTCGTCAACTCCACCAAACCCTCATTTCTTCCACTTTCAAAAATTATCTCTCATTCAAACTTTATCTTCCTTCTCATCTCATCTCATCTCAAATCAAAACCAAGGACTAACTTCATCATCATGGTTTACATCGCTTCGTGATCATCGCCTTGATACTATCGCTCATGTACCCCATGATCAAGTTTTCTCATGGAGACATGTACTTTGTGTTGTTAATCTACATTGGTGTTATATATTGATGCGTGTTTTATTGACTGTGTCTTAATATTTATAGTGTCTCGCTATACCTATGGTTCACCCTAGTGCACTAACAGGCGAGTAACTGCATCCTGTCGCGTGTAGTGTAGTAAATGGTAAAGCCGAGGTCGTCCCAAGAGCTATGTGTGTTGGATTATTACTAAGTCTAATTGTCACAAAATAATAATGGTTTCGATAAGGATTTAATTAATTAAACTACAAATGCGTAATAAAACCGTATAAATGGGTAAAGGGAAATCAATAGAGGAATAGTGGTGCTAACCTAGTCAATCCTCCTAGCTAGTTATGTCTACGCTCACCTACTTCCAATTACTTCGTGGGGTCAAATTCGAGAGGACAACATTTGGTCAATTCGCTCTAACCTATCAAAGAAAGATGCCACCACAAGAGAAATCAAAGCACCGTCATAAGTCCTGTTGTTCCCGGTCCCCTAAGCCAAGTCATTAAGCACCGCTGATTCTAGATTCAAAATAGTGAGTGCCCTACCGTTAGGAACTTAGACACTACACCCCAATTCTTAAGTTCATCCAAACGATAGGTGATCAGTTGGTCAAATCGCACAAGTAGAAAGGGTCGTCACTTGGTCATATCTTGCCCTTTCCGTCTCACCGCTCACCTAGGGTCGGTTGGTCATATCTCCTAGGCAATTGGCCTCACCGCCATTCAAAACTACCGAATCAAGGTGACTACCAAAGAACTATGCATGCATACACTTAGAAATAATTGTACGGAGTAAAGGTAAACGAAACAAAACAATTAAGGAATCATAACTAGGCTAGCACCAAAGGGTGCTTAGCCGCTCATATTAATCATGCAAATCAATTCAATATTCAAAGGTACGAAATACATGAATTGAAAGTAAAAGAAATATAAATGCTAAAGCTTATCGTAATGGAGTGATTCTCCTTGGAAACACTCAGATGCTCCCTAGACCGCTTTGAGCTTTTTCCCACATTCTCGTAGTGTTGTGTGTGGAATGGGATGATTAGAAATGCCGAATTCGTGAGGTATTTATAGGTTGTGTTGGGTTACTACAGTAACCCATAAAGGAGTTATGCCATAACCTTCTATTTCTTCAGTAAATGCACTAGATCTCGCTGAGTTACGGTGTAACCTTATTTGTGGTTACGCCGTAGTCTTCAATAAACTCGGTTACGTCGTAAGTGATGTAGTAGTTACTGCGTAAGTATCGACAACGTGGAACCTCTTGACCTAATGGAGTTACGTCGTAACCTTTGGGAAGAGTTACGCCAGAACCTTTTGATAAGTTGGTATTCGAGTCACGCAATAGTTACGGCGTAATGTGAGAGAGGAGTTACGTAACTTCTTCAAAATAGGCATACCGTGATAAATCTTTAGTAATGTTTCCATTTCCGCGTCTCTTTAGCTCTAATGCTCGTAATTTACCCGAAAGTGGAAAACAATGGAAAACAAGCGTAAATCCATATAAATGATATAAATAACGAGCATTATCGGGAAATTGACACTTAATATTCGTGACTATTTGATGTTATCAAATATCCTCCCACTTAAATTCTACTTGCCCTCAAGTAGACCTTGTTAGATAGATTCCTAAAAGATATTTCCCAAAACCCGAAAATATGAGTTTACAAATCCTTATGCTAGAATAAAACAAAGCCGAACACCTCACGAAGGGAACAAACACACAAATCTCTCAACTATTCTAAGTGTCAATTTCGGGTGATCACCAATCGCACACTCATAGCATGTATTCTATCTTAAGCTTGGCGGTTACACAAATCTCCACCACTAGAGTTATGGCTAAACAATTCTCGAAGGCAATATGGGTAGACACGATAAAGGTTAAGGGTCGAATCATCATTACTAACATGTCACAAACAAGTGGACAAAATCAATGATACATAACCAAATCCATGGCCAAGACACCAAATATTGCTCGCTGCATCACCTAGACACGCTTCATGACTAAAGGGTAGGATAAGACATGGGATATATAATTGGTGTAAAATGAAAAACAAGTAGGTAGTCTAAATCTATAACCAAGTCATCACCACTTACCGTCTGCCCAAAGTTCAAGCTTAGAAGTCCAGAGACCGGATCATGAAATGCAAGGTAGATGTGTCATTAGAGGACGTCGTGATGGGCACACTACATTTTCTTCTTCTGTTGTGATAAGGTTTTAAAATTTACCATTTTGAGGGGTCGTTTAAGTCCTTATTTGATCACTTTTGTATCCGTTATTGCTTAATATCGTTCCTTTTCACTTTTTAGGTCTCGTGAAGGCAACATGCCGGAATGGCACTTATTTGGATGAAAAGGCGCGAATATATGAAGAAAATGGCCAAAGTCAAAATCGAGACACTCACGCTGTTGAAACTAGAAGGCGACGGCGTCGGTGTTAATGGGGACGCCGTCCCAAAATTATTGTGACGGTCCGTAACCCAAAACTCAGATTTTCAAGTGACGACGCCTAGTTGAGAAAGAGTAGGTCGTCGCTACTCGCATCGCCCAGATGCAATCCGCACGACGTCGAAGTCAAGAGACGGCGCCACGGACATAAGGTGACGCCGTCGCAAGGTTAACGCGCCAAGACAAAACCCTAATGATGGCGACACGACGGCGTCACTAAACATAAGGTGACGCCGTCGCAATTGTAATCTTATATATAGAATCCGAATTTTTCGCCTGGGTGGAGAGTCTTTGGAGTAAAACCTAAAACCGAACCTAAGGTGTCTTGTACAAGATTTTAGGTTTTAAACCCTATCTTACATCAAGATAAGTCTTTACTTCATTAATTCAATTATGTCTTTGATTATTTGTGTGTATGCTTGCATGTTCTCCATGTCCGGCTAATTTATTTGTGTGTTTGCTTAGAAAGTATGAAACTTAATTATTGAATATTGATTGGTTGTTTCTTATCTTAGTTGATTAATGATCTAGTAATGCGATAGGTCATTCGTTGTGTACTTAATGCTTGATTCATCTTTGTGAACCTTAGAATATAATTACCGAGTAGTTGTAGGCTAAACCATCCAAAGAGTGCCTTAGAGTAGGAGTTTATAATCCCAGTGGGTTTGTAGACAAGACCCTTTGGTAAGTTCAAAGAGTTAGGGAGAAATGCATACCCTACAACTTTAGACACACAACGCAACTAGAATAAGACGTGACACTCAACCATCAATAGGAGATAATTAAGGAGTAATACAACCTAAGTAAATACATCTTTAAACTATCATACAGTACACATTAATTAGACATAGACTCCCACAACCTTAGTTTAGATAATTAGATAATAGTAGAGTAATCGGTAGAAATACCAACCCCCAAATCCAATACCCGAGATTCGTACCTTTCCATTTCATAAAATATAAAAAGATACAAAATAATCTTTCTCAACCTTAACCTTAGCGTAGTAACTCCTTACTAGCATTCCTATTCCCCAGAGAACGATATCAATACCCGTGGCTTACCCTAATTACTACACTACAACGATTAGGTTCACCGCCTAGGTGTTATAAAACTTGCTCAAGAAAAGGAAGTTTCCTTGACCCCAACCACGCGTGTAGCGTTATCAAGTTTTTGGCGCCGATGTCGGGAATAGAATAGCTAGTTAGTAGTCCACCTCGCTTAGGTTTCTTTGCTTGATTCCTATCAAGTAAATTTTTTTAGCTTTCTCTAGTCTATCCCCTTCTTCGTAACCTTTGTTAGTAATCCCATCACTTTTCATCATGGAAGGTGATAACCCACTACCATTCATCAACCTACCGCCAAATGACCCGCCAAGAGCCCGTACTCTTGGTGAATACTCGAGACCAAGCCACCTAGGCTATAGGAACACCATTGAGCTTCCCACCAAGCCCAAACTACGACCGCGATCCGACACCATCCGGTTGGTGCAAACGGATGTGCATTCCATGGACTTCGTTCCAAGATCCAAATCAAGATCCGAGGATTTCTCAAAATCGTCGATTCCATCGACCTTGATGCTACTACTCGGGAGACCACGCGCTGCGTCTCTTCCAATTCTCTCTACGGGACCAAGCTAGTAATTGGCTTGAGCGACTTCCCACCGGCTCCATCTTAAGTTGGGATGATCTTACTTCTCGCTTCCTTGCTCAATTTTTCCCACCGGAGAACCACTAAGCTTAGGCGAGACATCTTAACATTCCAAAGAGCTCCAGGTGAGTCTCTTTACAAAGCATGGACTCGATTTAAGGAACTACTCGTAAACTTCCACACCATGGCATTGATCTTTGGCTTCAAATCCAAATCTTCTATGATCATACCGATTTCATCACTCGACGATCCATTGATCGAGCCACGTGGAAGACTCAATGACTTTAATGCAGAGAAATCATGGGATATTATAGAGGGCTTGCCGATCAAAGCTACGAAGATTGGAGTGAATCTCTCGAAACTCCGATTAACGTGGTTAATGCCATATCCACTCCTTCGAATCCTCCGATACACTCAAGAGCAATTGAGTGCCATCGAGAGGAATTGATTATCTTATGGAAAGGCGTAAAAGAGCACCCGTACAAATTCCTCGAGAGGTCGTCAAATCCGCCCACTCCACCAACCGCTCCACACCTCTTTCGTAATCCCAAGTCGCGAGCAAAACCCAAGTTCCGAAGGCGCCTGCTCTACTTCCCAACACCACTTTCACCAAGCTTCAAGGATCAAATGAGGAGTACATGGCAAATTACAGAGAGATTAGCCGATTGAAGAGGAGGTTTATAGGCGAGAGAGAAATGCAAGCAAAAATGAAAGAAATGATGGATTTGGTAATTGAATTTACCAAAACAAAGGTTCCCGAAAAGTGCTCGAAGAAACAATGATTACCTCCCACTTCATTTGTAAACGCCTGCTTCCATTATGCCCGAGAATGCAAGGCGAGATGTGGAAACCGAGGAAAGCACGAAGGATGAGTCTCATGCTCTAATGATGAACCCGAGACCATTGAGTACTACCTTAAACACGAAATTAACAAGAAAACCATTGCAAACCAAGTAAACAACTTTAGGTACAATGAAGTTCTTAGAAGCTCTTGAAGGAAAAATGACGGAAGAAGAATACGACGCTTTACCTATGGAACCTCTGTATGAGTTGGTTATAAAAAAGCCGTTAACAAGAAAACGAGACACCACAGAAAATTTCGTGATACCAATGAGTGTCGGTGACATGGACAATATAAATGCCTTGGCCGATCAAGGGACCGATGTGAACATAATGCCATTGTCAATCTATAATAAGTTAACTAAAGAGAAACCACCAAACCGACCTTAGACTTTCCTTAGCTAATCATACTTATGTCCACCCCGTAGGAATCGCCATGATGTTCTAATTGAGGTGGCTAACATCGCTTATCCGGTGGATTTCGTGATTATTGATGTTGAGGAAGATAAAACGCACCCTCATTCTTGGGACACCGCCTCGCCACCGCCAAAGCAACCATCAAATGCGGAGAAGGCATCATGATACTCAAAGCGGAAGGGCACGCTAGGATACCCATCGTCCCAAGATACCCTCTTAAGATCATGGAAATGATTACGGTGGAAATCGAAAAGCCCGGGCAACAATGTTAAGAAGATGAATGACTTGGAAAAGGGCTTAGAGACTTTATGGTTCAAGGATTGTATGCGACATTGTGGAAACCCGATAAAAGTTAGGAAGCAATCCCACTTCAATACCTAAGGTACAAAAGGACCCTAAGGAATTTCTAAAGGGAGAAAAAGTGCTCTTGTATAGATCTCGGATAAGGGCATTACGAGGAAGAAACAAACCAAGATGGTTTGGGCCTTTCACGCTAAGGAGACCAATTTAAAAATAAAACCGCCGCCATAATTGACAGCGTGGCAAGGAATCCACGGTGAGCATACAGCGCCTACACCCTTTCGATGAAGGGAAAACAAAGGGTCAAGAGGGCGGTAATGAGAAAACGTAGAGCACGACTATGAGTCTAGCTACAAGACTCTTAAATAAAGAAAAGCGCTTCGGGAGGCAACCCATGCTTAATTGTTTGCTTGTTAGTGTCATATTTTTTTATTAATTGTTTATCCTCATGTTTAAATTTGTAAAATGCTTTATTTTGTTTTTAACCTTGTCTTAATTGCATATAAAGGTATTTTACATAAGGATAAGTGTAGGAGGATTACACACGCTTTCAAAAGAAACGTAAACATGAGAATAACAATTAACTAAAAGATATATATGTTTGTTTGTTTGTTTGAGTCAAATGCTTGTATCGAGTCATAATGGATGTTTTGCGAAATTTTTCCGATTCTAAAGATGTAAAATTTCCGAAATTTTTCCGTAAAATCGCACCGCTTTTTGTCGGGATAACCGACGGCGTCAGATTGCAACCGACGGCGCCGTGAAGGAGTAAAACATCGATTACTTTTTCTCGCTTTCGAGCTACTTATAAATTTTTGGAATTTTCCAGTCTTAATTTTCTTAGAAATTTCGTAAACATCCATTCCACAAGCATTATATCCTAGTTTAAATCGAGTCTTATATATATATATATATATATATATATATATATATATATATATATATATATATATATATATTATTACCACCGATTTTACGAAAGGTTTCATTTGTTTTCTTCAAGTGTGCGTTTTAGTTTGTCAAGAAGAAGTTACATAAGATTGGAGGAGCTTTTCACGCAATAATTCTTCTTGGAAAAGAGTTAAACCACCACTTTACACGGATCCTACCAAGCTAATCGGGAGTATTAGTTTCTTTCGCTTTTAATTACCTTCCATTATCATAACTTTGATATTTTCGGGAACATTGGGGACAATGTTCAGGTTTAAGTGTGGGAGGAAAATAAACGAACTTTGAAACTATGCTTATCCTTGACTATTTGGTTTGTCCAATTGTGATTGTGTAATAAACCATGAGAAAATGTCGGTTAGGGTAATTTTGGCACCAAATTTAAAATTTTTCATGACATATAGGAGTGGGCCATTAGTCTTAACAAAAGCGCCTCATGGATAGGAAGTTATATGACTAGCACAAAACCCTTTACCACCCAAATTCCACCAAAATGCGAGGATCGCCTTAGATTAGTAGGAATTAAAGCATTCATCTTTAATGCTTAGAGTGTGAACCGTAGTATATTAGATTCTAGAACTTGTTTTGTGATGCATTCCGAGATCGCAAGTGAGGCTACACTTGTGTAGTTAGGAATAACTAAATGATAAGAGGCATTAGGATAACCCTTGTTTGATACACCGTAATATAATTACTTCTTCCATATCGGTTGAGTAATTCACCCACACCCTTTGCGTTGTACTCATCTTTAGTACACGATACCCCTAGTTAACCCCTCGAGCCTATCCTTTTCGCGGTTCTCGTGATGTTTCGGTTTTTCCGAATATCAATGAAGAGCATTGTTTACAACCCACCCCAAATATACACCCAAATCGCCTTAGCCTACCCTTATGCACTCACTTTTAGTGCAAATGTTTGTTATCACCCTAAACCCTTAGTTCAATTATCTAGTTGCTTGCATAAGTTGCTAAGTCGAGTCATATCCTTTGTATACGCTTTGGGACGATTGGTATTCATGGGAAAAGTTAAAGTTTATGAAATGACGGAAGGAACGTTAAATTCAAATTCCATTTGTTTGCGTAATAGTGTACCCCAAGTGTTTTGATCTTTTCAATTCGGGTCAAATTAGTGTTAGAGTAATAAAACTCAAGTGTAGGGATATGTCCAGAATCCTAGTATTTTGATGTTATCTTAGAGGATGGTAGAGTAAAAGTGTATGGAAAAAAAAAATCGAAAAAAATAGAAAAAGAGAAAAGAAAAAAAATAGAGTAAAAAAAAAAAAAAAAAAAAAAAAAAACGGGCTACCATCCTACATCTATCTTTAAATTTATGTTTATTTATTTCAGCTTATCTAGAGTTTAGAGTGTCGAGTCTTGGCTTAGCAACGCCATTCTTCATATGCTTGTAACATAGAGATTTTTGACTTACCACCACTAAATAGCCTATCCCACCAAACCCTTGTTTCTACCGTAAGCCTAACATTACAACCCTTTAAAAGACCTCTTTGATAGTCTTTCCTAGGTGCTTACGCCAAAGCGATGGAGGTTTGATCTATTCTCAAGCCTATGGTAATCTATGTACTAGGACCGGTTAATGAGTGTTTATCTTCCATTTCCTATTTGTTATATTTCATATATACACCCGAGAGATGTGAGTATCCAAACACCCCATGTGAGGTGCTAGTATGTAATTCCGTGCTTGTTATGACTTTTTCGGGCTTATATGTGTTGTGGACCGCTTTGAATTAATGCTTCATGACCCCTAACTTATAAATTAATTGGCTAAAAGCACATTTGCTTGAGGACAAGCAAATAACAAGTGTAGGGATATTTGATAAGGTTTTAAAAGGTACCATTTTGAGGGTCGTTTAAGTCCTTATTTGATCACTTTTTATCCGTTATTGCTTAATATCGTTCCTTTTCACTTTTTAGGTCTCGTGAAGGCAACATGCCGGAATGGCACTTATTTGGACGAAAAGGCGAATATATGAAGAAAATGGCCAAAGTCAAAATCAAGACACTCACATTCTGTGAAACTAGAAGGCGGCGGCGCCGGTGTTAATGGCGACGCCGTCCCAAAATTATTGTGACGGTCCGTAACCCAAAACTCGTATTTTCAAGTGACGACGCCTAGTTGAGAAAGAGTAGGCCGTCGCTACTCGCATCGCCTAGATGCAATCCGCACGACGCCGAAGTCAAGAGGACGGCCACGGACATAAGGTGACGCCGTCGCAAGGTTAACGTGGCCAAGACAAAACCCTAATGACGATGACACGACGCGCGCACTAAACATAAGTGACGCCGCGCAATTGTAATCTTATATATAGAATCCGAATTTTTCGCCTTTGGGTGGAGAGTCTTTGGAGTAAAACCTAAAACCGAACCTAAGGTGTCTTGTACAAGATTTTAGGGTTTTAAACCCTATCTTACATCAAGATAAGTCTTTACTTCATTAATTCAATTATGTCTTTGATTATTTGTGTGTATGCTTGCATGTTCTCCATGTCCGCTAATTTATTTGTGTGTTTGCTTAGAAAGTATGAAACTTAATTATTAAATATTGATTGGTTGTTTCTTATCTTAGTTGATTAATGATCTAGTAATGCGATAGGTCATTCGTTGTGTACTTAATGCTTGATTCATCTTTGTGAACCTTAGAATATAATTACCCGAGTAGTTGTAGGCTAAACCATCCAAAGAGCGCCTTAGAGTAGGAGTTTATAATCCCAGTGGGTTTGTAGACAAGACCCTTTGGTAAGTTCAAAGAGTTAGGAGAAACGATACCCTACAACTTTAGACACACAACGCAACTAGGAATAAGACGTGACACTCAACCATCAATAGGAGATAATTAAGGAGTAATACAACCTAAGTAAACACATCTTTAAACTATCATACGAGCACACATTAATTAGACATAGACTCCCACAACCTTAGTTTAGATAATTAGATAATAGTAGAGTAATCGGTAGAAATACCAACCCCCAAACCAATACCCGAGATTCGTACCTTTCCATTTCATAAAATATAAAAGATACAAAATAATCTTCCTCAACCTTAACCTTAGCGTAGTAACTCCTTACTAGCATTCCTATTCCCCAGAGAACGATATCAATACCGTGGTTTACCCTAATTACTACACTACAACGATTAGGTTCACCGCCTAGGGTGTTATAAAACTTGCTCAAGAAAAGGAAGTTTCCTTGACCCCGAACGACGCGTGTAGCGTTATCATGTTGGCATAACTACCAACTCCAATCTTCAAATGTGACCGAGGTGGCCTCCTCGATACTAATCAATAAAGCTCATACAATAGTGCTTATAACATCGCACTTTATAGTATCATAACTCAATCAACTTTTTTTTTCTTTTTTTTTTCAACATAACATAATAACATAACATCCCCCCAATTGAGATGAACAATGGGAATTTGGGGGGTCTTCAATGATCTTCATAAATGTTGTCGATGAAAGCGTGATTTCCAAACCTTTCCACTCGAACCTTGAACTTAGGCAAATGATGACTTCCCAATCACAAATAAAGACTACGGGTAGGCTAAGGTGTATAGGTGTAACGAAACAATATATTGGGTTGACAAATGAAAGGAATGGCTCAAGGGTTTATCTAGGGTATCTTGCACTAAAAGGAGTGCAACAAAAGGGTTTCATGGGGTCGAAAAGTCGAGGTGACTAATCGATAGACTCACAATGGTAGGTCGTTTGGGTGATAATCCTATAATATTGCCTTCTAAACCGAAAAGTCCAAATACATCGAGCTAACTCAACATACCTCGCCTATGGTCTCCAAATGATGCAAAGGCCAAGTTCTAAAGTTTACAAGCTACCGACACACTCATAATTTGGTGGATTTGGGGTAAAATATAGGAAACGGATAAGGCTAATCTCACCATGTAATATCAAGGTTTGTATGTGCTCGCTAAGGTCTAATCTAGTTAGGTTCGAAAAACATGTCAAAATTTTAAAATGGCATAATTTTTCAAAATAAACTAGAAAAATGAGGGCTAAATAAAGTTCAAGAGATAATTCTACCCCGCCCCCACTTGAATTGTACAAAGTCCCTTTGTACTAGGCATTAAAATAAAAGTGAAGAAAAGGTAGAATTAGAGCGAGAACTTCCCCGAAATTTGCTCCAAAAGAAGAAGGCCCACGAAAAAGAACCGCGCCTTCGCTTAAGCGCCATGAGTAAACTTCAATCCCTCAAATCACAATACCGACAAGCATAATTCTAAAAAGAAAAAATGAAAGAAAAGAAAACAAATCTAACTCACTTTTAGAATCACGGTTGATTTAGCGAATGCAACAAGTTTTAAACCACTTGGTGTCCCAAGTGGACGAGTGAAGTCTCGTGAGGGTTTAGGGAACACACCCACAAAGTTCATTTAAAACTAATACAAGGTTATTGTGTTTTAAAATGAAAGAATTAGCAGAGGAAAGTTACGTCAGAATTACTAAGAGGGAGTTACGCCAGAATCGGCAAAACTCGTATGAGTCATTGTTAATAGTTACTGCGAACTAACCGAGATGGTATTATGCCGTAATTGGTAATGCGTCAAGAATTCTCTGCTAAAATGTTGGTTACGGGCGTAATCACCAAGATGAGTTACGCCAGTAACTCTGCTCGATCAAGAATCGCAGACCAATTAGTTCCTCGCTTCGCAAAATGGTTAGAAAACACAAACCCAATGAAGGAAATAAAAACAAAGAAATGGATAATTCGGGTTGTCTCCCGAAAGAGCACTTTTCTTTATTAACGAGTCTTTAAGTTAGACTCGTGTGCATGGGCTCCTATGGGGCCTTTGAACATCCCCACTTCTTCCATGTCTTTCATTAAGTCATACTAACCCATCCGACATTTGTGGCAAGGGAGATATTCTTTGGTTTCAATTTTCAAGATCTTGCAAAAATTTTCTTCAGCCCCAAATGGTATCACAGAACTCAAATTTTTCGGCTATAATAGGTGGCGGCCTCTTAAATGGGATACCGAGAAGCTTGCATATTCTTATTTCGTGTACTTCATCATCTGGGTCAATGAAACCGTCTTCGCCTTGTAACTCGAGATAATCGAAATTGTCATTGTCAGAATCGGTACCATCAAGTTGGTTGAGTATTTGCTTGCATTCTTCATTTTCTACCTTAGATGAACCCTTGGTGTCTCCTTCTGTTTTATGGTGAACATCGTTGTTAGGTTGATCTTTACTCATACACCCTTCCCAGATTTTATTTTTAGTAAACGCGTCAATTTTTCCGTATTTGATTTTGACCCAATCGTCGAATCTGAGATCATCTAGCCAAGGCGCTCGTTTTTCTAATCATTAGTCAAGTCCAAAGGAATTGCCTTCCCAGCCTCTCAATGATGCTTCCTCCATCACATTCATACTCAAAAGGGTTGCGGAAGCCCAAACTTTTCCGTCACCGGTTTTAATTTGTTCGCACCAATGATTTCAACTCCTGCGTCATCGCTATCTTCGTAGGAATATCATCGAGGGCTTAATGGTTTTTCCGAAGAATGTGTTTCTCATATTTGAGTTCCGATTTCAAGCGAGTTGAATTAATTATCGCTTCCCGAATCTTATCAAATACCAATCATCGAATGATAGATTTCAAAATCAACGCCGTGCCTCCCGCATTCGTGTGGGCATATCCAAACTTCGTTCTTCACATTACCTCCTCCGTTGCAATAATCACGAAAAGGATTGCACGCTGGCGTGCTAGTAATCTCATCTTCCATGATGAGTAAGGGTTTGCGATGATTGCTTAATGGGTGGCCCTTCCACTTCGTTAATTGAGAACTTGGCTAACCTTTCTTCGTCGCTTAGTGTAGTCCACTTGTATCCGCTATCTTTATCCTTTCTTTATCAACACCACCATCGCAGTTTTTCGAGGATCACATGAGGCCCACAAGTCGTAGCATTCTCCATCGTCAATTGCAATAGCCTTACACCTATGACTTCTTCTTTAGGGTTGTCGCCCTTGGTGCCCGTGTCTTTGCTTAAATTCGGTTACGCCTGAACTCGAGTGCGACACGGCATAACTCACTTTCGCCATCGATCCGACTCATCGAGTACTTGTTGTTATCGAGAATACACCTCACATATAGTGGATTTGCTCTATGTTCTTCGCTTTTCTTTGTACCTCGTCGCCAAGCTTTCCAATTAAAGTTTCCAAGTTTTTAAGTGATATGTCATGGGAAGAGAGGCTTTTGTTTGTATTATCTTGGAAATTTTAAGCCATTCCTCTTGCTCCTTTTGCCTCTTGGTAGTGTCCACAAGGTACTTGTTAATAATTTCCTCCGTGTTAGCTCTTCTCTCATTATGCTCATAATACGGTGGGGTCCTCCACAAACCCATTACGATTATCCCCGTAGAAAGGCCTATTCTCCCATATTTAGCTTCCTCGATCGTATCTTCCTTGTCAACTTTAGGACAGCCCCCACCACGCTTTCATGACCGACTTGGATGGCATGAATAGCTTTGATTTTCAAAGATATCTCTACCGAGATTTTCAAGTTTACTAGCTATTGCCGCAATTCCGCCAAAACTTCCTCTTGGTTTTTTTACTCCCACCGTCGTGCCATTTTTGAGAGTGGTCCGCCATTTTTGAATGGCTTCAATTGCGCTGTAGGAGTCATGTTTGGATAGGTCCTTGATAGTCCATCATTTTCCTTGTAGTTACGCTTATTCCTTTGTAGAAAATATTGACCTTCCGTTGGTTATTCGGATCATTGGTAGGACACTTATAAAGAAGATCGCTGTATCCGTCCCAAGCTTGATACAGTAGTTTCGTTGCCTTCTTGTTTGAAATTATGGATCTCCAAAAGTCGGTTAGAAATCTTCGATGGCGGGCAAAATCTTTGAATAAAGTGTTTTTTTAGAAGCGCCAGTATCAATTGCCCGGCAATCTTCGATCCATCTTCCGCTGCTCAAGAAGAGTCATTGAATACCCTACATAACAAAGATCATGAGACACGCCTGAATGTTGAAAAGGCTAGCGATGTATAGGACATTTCAACGTGCTCATATGCCTTCGTCCCTGCTTCTCGAAAAGGGTTAGCGCGAAGCTCCTCATAAATTGGTCTTTAATTTCAAACGAACATCCGCTCCGATTGCTGGGTCTTACGAGACCGCCCTTGTTCCGCTTCTTGTCAACGCCAAGTATTCCTCAAGAGTGAGGTCATAGATGTTAACAACTTCCATGGTACCGAAAACTTGAAATTTGATCGTGAGAAAAGTTTAAAACGAAATGAAAGACTTAATATCAATCCTAATATAACTCCCAGCAGCGCGCCAAAACTTGATGCATGTTTTAGTGTTTTACTGACCAGGTCTTAATATTTATAGTGTCTCTGATCGGTGCTAAACCGTCAAGTCTAACAGACTTAAAACTGCTCAAACACTAATGCAATTTAAGATCAGAGGAATATAGTGGATTCCTGGGTCGTTAAGTCCCACGGAGGATGAATTGGTGTTTAAAACAACTTCAGATGATAGAATGATCACTAAGGATAGTGATCAATAAGGGTATTGATGGAAAATTATACCTAAAGAAAAGATTTACAAATTACAGCGACTTAAATGCAAATTAAGAAAATTAAAAAGTTAAAATCTATTAAATAAACGCTATCACTATTTTTAAAGATCGATGAACGTTTATTTTATAAAGCAAAATAACTTAAATAAACTATATTAATCAAAACGTAAACTTAATTTACTTAAAACGTTATTTAAAACGGAACGAGCGTTATTTATTTAAATGGCGCCTTGAGCGCAAGACAAAACGTAAATTTTATGAAATAAAAGGCCTACAAGTGTAAAATCAATTTTCTTACAAAATATATGATAAAAGAAAATTTTAGAAAAAGATTTATATTTTTTGACTTTTATATTTTTATTATGATTTAAATAAGTTTTACACTAATTAAATGTTTAAAAATACTAAAACTTATTGGAAAAATCTGAAACTTTTTGTAAAAATACTTTATACTATTACAGATTTATTAAAAATACAAAAGTGGAAAAAGCTAAACTGAATAAGCTACAAATAAGCTAAATAAGTCGTTTAAGCTTAAACTGGAAAACGTGGTTATATACTAAGTTGTGTGAGACTTAAACGAGAAAGACCCAAGGGCGCATTGGCTTACAGGTACACCACTATCACCCTTATAAGGGAGAGGTCTCAGGTTCGACCCCTGCCTCTCCCTTTTTGCCAAACATTTTATTTTTTGAAATTTCTTTTTGCAAACTCTTAAATACAAGAAAATAAGCAACTTTTATAACTGGAGCTTTTTAAGAAAAGTACTAATAAGCTGAGTTTGAGCTTATTGTTTCCAACAGTGGTAAGAAAAGAAAGAAATAAGCACAAGTTATTAACTAAAATGGGTATTAAGCTAGAAATAAGCAAAAGATAAAAAGAAATAAGCTATATTACTGATTATAAGCTAGAATAAACACTTAATAAGCACAATAATTTGGAAATAAGCACTACAAATTTAAATAAGCACTTAACTTGTTTCACAAAGGACTTTTAGTTTTCTAGCTATCTTCTAGCTTATTTTTAAGCAACCAATAAGCTATACAATGGAAACAAACACTTGAATTGACAAGTTCACCGCTTAAGCTCTTCAAAAGCTAAAGTACAAAGATTGGCTTATAAAATGAGTCGATGAAAAGCTTTTGAAAATCTTGTGAACACCGCTAACTGCTTAACTTGAACAAAATGGATGATACAAAGCCATGAGCGTGCTTATTTAATAAGCTTCAAAATAAAAAAATAAGCACTGGAATTGCTAGACAACTAGGTGAGCTACTTTAAAAGCTAAAATGCACAAGCTATAATTCACTAATAAGCTCTGAATAAGCTTGAGAAACTGGGCTGCTAACTGTGTGCACAGAGCATGGTTTTCAGACAAAGGGTCAAAAGAAAGCTGCAAATAAGCTACCTATAAGCTAATTTTATGAAACCTAGTATTTTTGTATTTTTGTTTAGCAGCTGAATATTGATATCCCAAAAGGGCTTAAGCTAAATCCTAATATCTAATCCTATATAAAATTATTCATTTTATTCAAAAACAAATTTTATAAGAAATTTGACTTTTTATGGAAAACTAACAAGTTGACTTTTATTAACTTATAACTGATTCTAATGATCCATTATACTATATTAAGCTATTATAGGATGAATTTAAGCTCTTGATCAAGTTATAAGCTACTTAGCTAAGTTTTGCCATTTGAAATCTCAACAAAGAAGTCGCAAATTTAAATTAGAAGCTATGTTGACTTTATATAAAACAAGTACTAGTTTTTATGTTTAATCGAGCTATAAGGATCTATTGTAGTGTACATCGCTTAAGAACAACATCACAATCAATCTCTAACACAATTACACGTATAAATCCAAACAAGACATTAGAAAGAAAATTAACTTACAAATGATTAAGCTTATGCGATTTTATCACGTAACCATAATCAAGCTATTTCAAACCAAATTCAACCCAAAGCAATCTTTGTATCAACCCAATTCCATGACTAGGTCTCAATGAAGTTTGCCAATCGACTTTTGTCGACTAGAGAATTTTAAAAGTACAAACCGAATAACAACTTTCGAGTAAACATTAAGCTAAAGTGAGCATATAAAAGCTTGTATGTGAGCTTATACAGCTTAGTAGCTTATAACATCCACTACAACTAACATTCATACATATACAGAACTTGAAAATTTGCAAAATATAAATTGCACTTGGAATTTGAAATTTATTACTTAAAAACTTTATATTACATCGAGATGACTAATTTCAAAGCTTAAAAGCTTAAACAAAGACCTGAATTTAAAACATAATTAAATCGACATTTTTAAACTAAAATTACACTACTTGGTTTCCACATCGCTTCTTCTTCTTTATAGACTTTCAAAGCATCCTCCTTTCTTTTCCGATCATTTCCCACCATCGATAGGTCAAATTAATCACATCCTTTGATTTTTACTTTTGGCGCCAAAAAGTCTTGGGCGTGTTGAAACATTAAATGAGCTTTGGGAGGATATGGAGGTGGAGGGGACAGGATGTGAAGTGGGTAAGGGTGGAAAGGTTGAGATAAGGTGGTGAGGCGGTGTGTGGGGAATGGTTGGACACAGTGGAGTTGGGAAGGAGGAGCTACAGTGGCGCGGGCTTATCTGCTTTAAATTTTGGGCCGGTCAATGGATTTGGGTTGGATTTGGGCTAAAGTAATAATAGGTCCGCTTTGTATTAGCTAATAATCACAAGGACCATGGTTGTAAATTGAGCAAAGTTAAGGGGCTGGAATTGTGATTCCCCCAAAGTGTTTTCAAGGACTGAACCTGCAATTAACCATTAGCACAAGGACCACAAGTATAAATTTCATTATTTTAAACCTTAGGGACCAAATCTGTCAATTTAGAAACTCCAGGGACCAAACTTGAAATTTCTTAAAACTTTTCTCATAAGGACCAATATTGTCAAATATGAATAGTACAAGGTTTATTTTGATTAATTTCCAATTTTAAAACCTTAGGGACTAATTTTGACACTTTTGCAAAGTTGAGGGACCAAAGTTGTAAATTTGTGATTTTTAACTTCAAAGGATTATTTTGAACAACTTGTGAATCCCAAGGACCTTTAATGACATTTTACAAGTTTTGAAATGACCAGGGACTAATTTTGACAACTTTTGTAACTTGGGGGACTAAAACTGCCAATTATGCAAACTTGATACGTTTTTCACCAGATTTTGATGTTTTTGCATTTAAAACATATAAAACACTTGTTTGTGATATTTTTATCATTTTGAAGCATTTCTGAGTGTTTTCAGATGTTTTTGGCATTCTAACAGTATAAAAATGATGAGTATTTAGACACTCATCAGTCTCGCTATACCTATGGTCTACCCTAGTGCACTAATGGGCAGTGTACCCGGTCGCGTGTAGTGTAGTAAATGGTAAAGCCGATGTCGTCCCAAGAGCTATGTGTGTTGGATTATTACTAAGTCTAATTGTCACAGAATAATAATGGTTTCGATAAGGATTTAATTAATTAAACTACTAATGCAGAATAAAAGCAGATAAATGGGTAAAAGGAAATCAATAGAGGAATCGTGATGCTAACCTAGTCAATCGTCCTAGCTAGTTATGTCTACGTCTACCTACTTCTAATTACTTCGTGTGAGGTCAAATTCGAGAGGACATCATTTGGTCAATTCGCCTAAACCTATCGCGAAAGATGCTACCACAAGAGAAATCAAAGCACCACATAAGTCCTGTTGTTCCCGGTCCCCTAAGCCAAGTCATTAAGCACCGCTACATGCTAGATTCAAAATAGTGAGTGCCCAAATTGTTAGGAACTTAGACACTACACCTCTCAATTCTAAGTTCATCCAAACGATAGTGATCACTGGTCAAATCACACAAGTAGAAAGGGTCGTCATTGGTCATATCTTACCATTCCTGCCTCATCCGCTCACCTAGGGTTAGTTGGTCATATCTCCTAGGCAATTGGCCTCACCGCCACCAAAACTACCGAATCAAGGGTGACTACCAAAGAACTATGCATGCATACACTTAGAAATAATTGTACGGAAGTAAAGGTAAACGCAAACAAAACAATTATGAATTATAACTAGGCTAGCACCAAAGGGTGCTTAGCACTCATATTAATCATGCAAATCAATTCAATATTCAAAGGTACGAAATACATGAATTGAAAGTAAAGAAATATAAAATGCTAAAGCTTATCGTAATGGAGTGATTCTCCTGAAACAGACTCCGTATGCTCCCTAGACCGCCTTGAGCTTTTTCCACGCTCGAGTGTTGTATGTGGAATGGATGATTAGAAATGCCGGAATTCGTGGGTATTTATAGGTCAGATTCGGGTTACGGCGTAACCCATAAAGGAGTTACGCCGTAACCTTCTATTTCTTTGTAAACGCACTAGATCTGCTAGTTATGGCGTAACCTTATTAGTGGTTACGCCGTAGTCTTCAATAAACTCGGTTACGCTGTAAGTGATGTAGTAGTTACGGCGTAAGTATCGCGTGGAACCTCTTTGACCTAATGGAGTTACGTCAGAACCTTTGGGAAGAGTTACCAGAACCTCTTGATAAGTTGGTATTCGGGTCACGCAATAGTTACGGCAGAATGAGAGAGGAGTTACGCCAGAACTTCTTCAAAATAGGAATACCGTGATAAATCTTTAGTAATGTTTCCATTTCCGCCTCTTTAGCTCCAATGCTCGTAATTTACCTGAAAGTGGAAAACAATGGAAAACAAGCGTAAATCCATATAAATGATATAAACAATGGAAAACAAGCGTAAATCCATATAAATGATATAAATAACGAGCATTATCGGGGGAAATTGACACTTAATATTCAGGACTATTTGATGTTATCATATATCCAATCCTTTGTATCGTTCTTAGCATTGAAATGAAATATTACTAATGTTTTAGTTTATCTAGTTTATTTTTTATAATGTGTTTATCTTTTCTTTTATTTTTTTTCTTTCGTACATTTGGTCTTGAGATACCTTAGAAACCTACAATGCATGCTTAACTAAGTAAATATTGGCTAAAATACACTTCTTTTATAAACCTAAAAGATACAAAAATTTACTTTTCGTTAAGATCATTTTTCTGTCACTACAGATCCACGGATCCCTATAGTTTAACTAGCCGGATCCTTCTTGGAAGGGAACCGTGAGAACCGTGAAACTGGGAAAGAGATTCTCATGCAACATAAAAACTTTTTCATCATAAATAGAAAAATACCATTAGAATGTTAAGTACTAAGTAAGTTAATTATCATTGTTAATAGAAATTTAGTAAAAACGTTAGGTGATCATCTTTTTGCTTTAGTGCGTCTCATCATATTAACTTTTTACTTCCATAGGTCTCGTCATGTCTCATGAGTATGAATTCGGCTTTCAACTCTCTCATGTCTACATTCCTAATATCTCTCTTGAAGCCCAACACACCTGGCAATCATGTCCGTGGGTTCAATAATCTCGAAAACCGTCACTTCCATGAAGGACATATTGTCGACACACCTCTACTATACGAAGAAGGTATCAATACCTCTTTCCAAACCATAGGACTAGAAGGTCTTCTCGGAATTAACGAGAAAATCTGTCCACGGTTTGTATTGGAATTCTTCTGTCAAGTTGAACTCGTTCATAACGAGGATCTATCTCTATCTCTTTGGTTTTAGATCAAAAACCAAAAGTTTGTCTTAACCCTTGAGCAATTTGCTCACATTCTCCGAATTCCAAATCATGAACAATGTGCCTTCACTGAAGATTGGTCTCTTGATTCTCTCTTCAACAATCGTGAAGAAAATAGTCCATATTGTTCCCACATACCTTCCCCTCAAGAATTAACTCGCATGTTATGCAAACCTCGACCCTATTACTCTGATCCAAACATAATCTATACACGTGATATCCGAGATGAGTTTAAACCTCTCACAGTCATCTTACGTGAGAATGTTTGGAGTCTTATGAGAAATCGAAATCCTTCCCGCTTGTTATGCTCACATAATGTATTGTTTGCTAACTCAACAACCATACAATCTCGCCTATTTCTTCAGAAGACTAATTGTAAACCTTCAAGGCAACAAGAACAAACTAATCCTCGTGGAATGTTCCCGACACGCCTTTATCATCATATCATGTACTTCCAACCTCAATTTCAAAGTCCGTTGTACGTACTCGTGAATAAGATGATGGAACCTCTAAACACATCTCACATCAAGTCTTTCTTCATCCCTAAATCGGAAAATATTCATCATCCATTTGACGATCCATCTAGCGAAAACGCTCAAGAAACTTAGTTTCCTTTCTATGCTCAATCATTGGATTTCATCTTTTGTCATTGTAATGTGATCTTTCTCATGAAATAAAATATTTAACGTTTGATATCTCGCTTATATAGTTGTTCAAATTCCTTAGAAAACACTGGCTTTGAAGATACGATACATTATGCAAAGTTTGCATACCTTCTGTGAAGGTACTGTTTAGCAGGAGACGGATCCCTCACTTTGGACTAGACGGATCCCTCCACTTAGGGAACCGTGGGATCCAGGAAAACAGAAATGCAATGTAGACCTCCACACATCAAACCAGCCCACTAGACCACTTCACATTAGCTAAACATAATGCCTTAAGACCACTTAAGTCTTTCTCAAGCTTAGTAAGTTTCACACTCACTCATAACTCATCTAGGGTCTCACTCAAGGTACTTTTTGATTTATCATTTCACCAAAACTCATCATCCTTCCGCTCTAATACTCAGACATCATTGCTCACATGTTAACACATCTAGTCCTATATATCTATCAATTTTACCAAATTGATATTAATCATCCTTAACCCAAAAATGGGTCAAATACTAGTTTTTCATTTCTTATAATTTTAAGGTATTTTTCAAAATTATCTTAAGTTACTATCTGGTCTCTAGGATCATTTAGCACCACTTGACACTCTCAAATTTTCTAGTGTGATCTTTGGTCATTCATTGGTACTTTTAAAGTCCCATTTTCTTCCATAAAAGGCAATCATTAGCTATCATCAATCATTGCCCTTGATCATTTAAGTTCCCCTTTCATTTAAGACACTTAGGAAGACTGAAAACCTCAAGATGTATAGGTATTAGACCTTACAAACATCATTTTTCCTCTTTTCTGATCACGAGAGCCTGATCCCTAGGATTAGCTTCAGACGGATCCTCGTGGAGGGAACCGTAGGATCCGGTGATGATTCATTAAACTCTAGCTAAAACAATCATTTCAAGCTCTCCTTGATATCTTGAACACTCCATCTTGTTTTAATTAAACTCCTAGATCAGTGCAACTATGAAGTTGACTCTTGTGCATGCAAATCATCACATTCCAAAGGATCTTAGTGGCTTAAGTCTTGAATGCACTTGCCAATCCTTCCCTTTATAAACCATCTTGTTAAGACTCCTAAAGTCATCATCTACATCCTCATTCTCAGCATTTAGAAACCTTTACAACGCTAAATTTTAATCATCTCATCATGAGGAAAGCTCCCAGTGGTAACTCATCCACCAAAGGACCACCCAAGAAACTTGCTCGTGTTGTTCAAGAAATTTCTTCAACCGAATCATCTCCCGTTAAATCCACAAATGCTAGGATCTCCCCTCCACCTATCAAACCAATCCCCAAAAGGATTGTTCCCACAAAACTACCAATGCCAAACGTCACTATACCCCCTAAACCAAATGCTCCTACTTCCACTAAACCATCACCCTTAGTGCCTAGAGCCATATCATTCACCACTCCACTCTTATCACCACACCTCTACAATCTAGAGGACTTGCCTCTTAGGCCATCTCATCCTCCAACATTGCCAACGTTCTCCTCCAAGGAAAAAATAGCGCAACGAAATCAAGGTGTTGAATCAACACTAGCCCCGACATCTTTTTCTCCGTCACCCTCAAATAGTCCCTTTTGGATTATGAGGAATCATCAAAGTCAACTACCCGATCACATAGAAGTAGATACATCTCTACCACCATCCTCATCACATATTCCACCACCACCACCTTTGGTTGAATCACCTCCAAATATACCTCCACAAATTCCTTCTTCTTTTGTGGAATCTCAACCAAACCTTCCATCTCAAGCCATTCCTTTTCTACCACCACCATTTCCGAGCCATGACAAAGATTGTTATCATTGTCAACATGTTGAAAGCTTGATACATGAAGTACGTGAAGATCAGCGTTTCATGTTTTATCACCTCCTCGAACGTTTTGACGAGATCAACAAACCTAAACAACCTTGAGCTTAAGGACTCAAGTGGTGTCCTAGTCTTAAGCTTAACTTAGATTGTTTAAGAATCATATTTCATATTTAAATCATTCTCTTAGTTTTAGAGATATGTAGATTATTTCTCGTATTTTTTTATTGAATGAAATTACATGTTATATGCCATATTATCTTGAGAATATGTTTGGTGACTTAATACATATCTCATTTTTATGTTTACATCAATTTTTACATCAACATTGCTGTATTAAGCTTACAGACAGACGGATCCCTCAGTTTAGCTTAGACGGATCCCTCAAAAGAGGGAACCATGGGATTTGTGCAACAGAAGACTTGTTTATCACTAACTTAAGTCTTATTTGCAGGAAATTATGCATTATAAACTTGTTTTCTAACCTTTGTTTTGTAGATTTTCAATATACACATGAATACTTTGACTAGGGGGAGTTTCTTGTCAAAGCAAAACATTGCAAAAATCATTTGCAAAATCACTCACATAGAATTACATTAAATGACGTCCTTCTTGCAAAGTTGCAATCATCAGTGGGAGCATATTCACAAAGACGAAACCATTTGCAAACATAGTTGCAATGCACTAGTTTAGTATTTCTTCACTTGACGCCTCACAAAGGGATGGACTCGCAAGTGGGAGCTAAGTCGAGAATACTTCTCTCACTTACTCTCTATTTTTCATTTTTTTCTTTCACATGTTTTTCTTAAAACAATGTGTTAGTTTCTTTCGACGCTCTTTTGTTTCGACAAAAGGGGAAAAGGGAGTAAAACTCTAATTCAAACTTTTACAATTTTAGTTTTCTTTAAAATAATCTTATGTTTTGTCATCAACAAAAGGGGAGATTGTTAATACAAATAAGTCGTAAAACGCTTATTTATATTTTACGATCTTCTATTGTTTTGTCGATAACAAACGAAAATCATTTTAACGAAACAAATAAAATACGAATTGGTTTGAGCCAATAGTTTACTAACACAATTACATTTTTATATAAAACACTAAACAAGTAATAGTGCTTTCATGATTTAGTAATGCATATGTACAACAACTAGTGTTTGCATATTGGGTAGATATATACATACTTAGTATGTATTATAATGGGTAATAGAATGGGTAGAAGTTTAAGTATTTAACCCATTGACTTAATGCATTAAATATAGTTGGGTAAAACCCAAAGTCCATAACGCATGAAGCATATTCCATAACCCATTGCATGTCATCATGCATCAGTCATAATGGGTATTATCCATAACCCATAGAGCTAACCCATAACCCATGGACTAGATGTATTGCATCTTGTAGATACATTGTTATCTACTTGGATACCCATGGTCCAAAGTCTAGGACCCATGACCCATAACCCATGACCCTTGACCTATAACCCATGGGAAAATAGGAGCGTCCCATGGTTCCCCCAGTTTACACTAGACGGATCCCTCAAGTAAGGGATCCGTGGGACAGTAGCATATTTTGTCTATAAATAGTGAGCCATTCCTTCATTGTAATCTGCCACTCCTACACATACTTTCACCTAGTATTGTAAACTCTCTAACCTCAGATCCAAAGGATCTTTCTATGTAGTTTTGTATTTGTGTAATTCTCTAGGTTCCTCTTAAAGGCGAGATCACCACCTCTTGAAGTCAAGCAAGCTCAAGTCCATGGGTTGTCATGCTTTGTCATCATCAAGACTACTGATGGTATCTTGTTGATAGTTCTTTCCTTTCTCATTAGAAGTGTTGTGTTGAAGACATAGGTGAAAGATGTCTAAAGGGTCAAGACGAAGACATTAGTGAAAAGTGTCGAAGAGTCATATTGAAGGCATTAGTGAAAGGTGCTAAAGATCTGTGTCAAAGGCATTAGTGAATGGTGCCGAGAGTCCGTGTTGAAGGCATTAGTGAAGGGTGCCTAGAAGTCAAGTTAAAAGGCATTAACAAAGGGTGCCTAGAAGTCGAGTCAAAGGCATTAGTGAAAAGTGTCGAAGAGTCATGCTCCTAAGGTGTACATTCGACATGGTGTGTCGATGTATTAGATAGATTAGTAATGGGTCAAAGGATATTGATATCATTGTTGATGTTGTCATAAGGAGGATCTCCTTTGGGATAGGATTTGTGTAGTGTTGGGTAGTAGTTCCTCCTTTGTAATGGAACTCGATATCTAGCCTTGTACCGATAAAGTGTAGGCGACGCTGTGATAGGTTTGGTTCCCACCGTGGAAGAACCCGGTGTCTAGCCTTGTATCGGATAAAGAGAGGCGACGCCAAGGCTTCTCCGCCACAAGGAGTTTGTGTTGTGCAAAGGATTACGAACTCTCGAGTAGGTGACTCGGGAGTGGAGTAGGGCAAGGAAGGTGTCCTTGTAACCGAACCACTATAAATACTCGCGTTGTGGTTTTGTGCTTCTTACTCTTTATCTTAGTTTTATTTAGTCATATGCTTATCTATCAACATCCAACACACACGTTTAAATAGATTGACATTAGTCGCTCTAAATAGTTTAAAACCAAGTTTTAATTGGCAAAACTATTCAACCCCCCCTTCTAGTTTTCCACAGGTTATGGATAATACCCAACATGATTTCATGCATGATGTCATGCAATGGGTCATGGGTTATGAATTAGCTCCATGGGTAAGGATCATGGGTCTTGGATATTACCCATCCTATAAACTACTACAACAATTGAATTATTACAACATTTTATGTAAATGACCAAATGTATTTACTTTGAAAAATAACATGTATTCTTATAAGTTTACTTATGATAACTTTATATTTGTTATCAACAAAACATAACGAGATCGCTAGAATATGAATAAACGTTTTTACGGTTTATTTGTATTAACAGGATCCTTGTAGCGCATCACAGATTGGAGGGACTTAGTCTAAAAAGTCCAGCATCATATCATTAGTGCATGATCTAATACTAGAATGGGGGACTTGATGGCATATCAATATTAGTGGCTCAAGCCCACTAAATACATGCTCAAATCAAGTCCATTACCTAGGCCCATCAACAAGCATTTGATAGCGGCTCGACTTAAATCCCAGGCTACGTAAGGCATGGAGAAACTCACCAGGCTATATTGAGCATATAGTACTACTGCTCTTCAACTGCCACTAACGGTTAAAATGTATTATCTGACACTATGCAGTGAGGACGCACGACAAAAATGACTTTGTACGAGCCAAGGAGCGCAGTCCATCTTTACCCCTTGTCTACTCCTCGGATGATCAACACGGGAAACGAATTACGGTATTTGTTAATGTTTAGTAGTTTTGCTGCAGACTAATTATACTCACCAAAGTTGAAATATATATATATTTCATATATGCATGTCATTGAGGGTTTTTATAATCCAACGTCTCTTTTCATCTGATGATTATATTTGTTAAGTTTTTGAATGCAATTTTTGTGTTGCTATCAAACATAGTTCTAACTATCTAAGTTACAGGAGATTTCATATGCGTATTACCCAAGCTTCTTGATCCTTATCATTTTCATCGGCTCCTTACCATTCTACACGGGAAACCAAACAACAAAAACATTCCCATACCATCTCGTAAACCAATTTACATACCATACGTAAACAAAATGCTCAAAATCAAAAATGAAGATTTGTAGATTGCGAAATGAATGTTTGAAATGAGACTGTAAATCAAACAGGAATTATACATAAAACGAGTTGAAAAAAGGTAAAGTAGTGAAGATGACATGATGCTGGTAAGACCTAATATGAGGTTGTTATCAAAGATGAAGAAAAAAGAAATGGTAGTTTCATTAGTAAAATGTCTAAAATACTCTCATGTGCAAAGCGAACGAAAAATTTAACAGAGAAAATCTAGCGGTCGTTAGAGAAGGGACTAGTGGCGGATAACGTTTGGCATTTAGGGACCAAAGATGCATTTTCTTCGCCAAGGGTCGAACCTCTTCTACCAACACAAACCACAAGGACTAATAGTGCAATTTACTCATTTTATTATTATTATTATTATTATTATTATTATTATTATTATTATTATTATTATTATTATTATTATTATTATTATTACTACTACTACTACTACCGCCTCCTCCTCCTCCTCCTCCTCCTACTGCTCCTCCTACTACTACTACTACTCCTCCTCCTACTACTACTCCTCCTACTCCTACTCCTCCTCCTCCTCCTCCTCCTACTCCTCCTCCTCCTCCTCCTCCTACTCCTACTCCTACTACTCCTACTCCTCTTACTCCTCCTCCTACTACTACTACTACTACTACCACCACCAGCACCACTACCACCACCACCACCACGACCACCACGACTACCACGACTACCACGACTACTACCACTACCACCACCACTACCACCACCACCACCACTACCACCACCACTACCATCACTCACCACCACCACTACCACCACCACCACCACCACCACCACCACCACCACCACCACCACCACCACCACCACCACCACCACCACCACCACCACCACCACCACTACCACCACCACTACCACCACTACCACTACTACCACCACCACCACCACCACCACCACCACCACCACGACTACCACTACCACTACCACGACTACCACTACTACCACTACTACCACTACGACCACTACTACCACTACTACCACTACTACCACTATTATTATTATATTTTTTATTTTTTATAAAACATCACTTTATTAGAAATTCAAAAGAGTTACAAGAAATTAGTGGAAAGCCGAGACACTAGCTGGACTCCCACTCATCTAGCTATAGCAAAACAAATCCTATTAAAAATATGGTTAGCTGAACGTGCCCCAATATCTTGAGTAACAGAGAACTTTCGGATCCGTTTCAGTAGGGTCACCGCATCCTTCTCAAGTTCCCCAAAAGAAGAGAGAATGAGAAGGGAAGAAACCCATATCCAATATTTCCGCATTTGGTTTCATACTTGACACGTTTGCCCTGTGCAACTTCAATCACAGCGCGACCAGGTACAAAATCAGCCATACCAGTCTGCGTTAAGGGCGATGACCTAGTTAGATCAACACATACATCAAGCCCTCTATCCCACGAGTAAAGCAACATATCAGCTGGACGTAAGGGTTTCCCTCTTTCTCCGCTAAGCCCAATATCAACTTCTTTACGAACCGAGACCCCTACTCGAGAACAAATATCAATGAGAGTATCGCGCACCACATTATGCCGATGTTTAATACCAACAACACCTGCGCACGATACCGCATGATCTCCGTAGATATCCCTGCAAATACCTTGGAACAAGCCGAGCACGACATCTGAGTGGAAAAAAGGGGGATACCTAACCGATAACATAAAACACAACGGTAGGTTCTAGCAGTCATAGTCTGTCCCAACCCAGATATCGGGACCACCCTGAGCCAGTCCGAAGTGTGGTCTTCCTTTTGCGATCTCCATAAAGCCATCTGTCTAGAAGATAAGCAGAAGGTGGATTCAACCTCCTTGGTAACACGTGTGAAATATATGTCTTCCAATTTCTTCATGAGTTTGGGGACAGTGATCTCACATGGGCTACCCATAAGGTCGGTCTCCATTTTCTTGTTAAAAACATGCAGGGCATTATCAAAGGAAGATACATAAGTTACAACATCGGAATTTCTGAGGAGCTGAGTCTGTAAACTGGCAGATTGGAGTCTGGATGCAAGGAAAGCATAGTTCAAGACATCACCTGCAGTGTATACACCAAGCCCTCTAAATTCGAAAGGTAGAGTGGCCAGTCTCTACTGCCAATTACCAAAACCAGGTCCAGAGGCAATGATAATACGCTCCAGAGAAGAACGAAGCGACGCATCAAATGAAATATGTGCCCGTTCAAAGACCCACGAAAAACATATGCGCATAGAAAAATATAACTTGGAAATACTAGCACAAACCCCGCAGAAGCAACAACTCACACTTAGGGGGCGTTTGGTTGGGGTAATTTGAAATTCTGGAATTTTAAATTTTAGAAAATTTAAATTCTTGAGAATTTAAAATTCCGAAATTTAAAATACCTTCGCATGTTTGGTTGATAGAAATTTATAAATATTTTTTTATTTTTTTCAATATAAATTTCATAAATATTCTACTTAAAAGTTTATAAAAATTTATAAAAAATTTTATAAAAAAAGTTTATAAATAATTTATGAAAAAGTTTATAAAAATTATAAAAAAAAGTTTATAAAAATTTATAAAAAATTTATAAGAAATTTATAAAAAATTATAAAAAAAAGTTTATAAAAATTTATAAAAAAGTTTATAAAAAGTTTATAAAAAAATTCATAAATATTTTATTTAAAATTTTATAAAAACAATAAGAAAAAGTTTATAATTTTTTTCAAGAAATTAAAATTTCTCACTTTTTGCCAAGATTGATTCTCCATTTTGCAATTCGGCGAATCAGAATTACTCAAACGCCTACATTTAAGTTATCAATGGACATTCAGAGAATTAAAATCGCAAACGCCCCAATATCCTTCAAATTGCCTCAACCAAACGCCCCCTTATTATTATTATTGTTATTATTATTATTATTATTTATTTATTTTTTATGTGTAATGATTAAGAACTTTAACGAAAAAGGTTGAAAGAATAGTAAACAAAGTAAAAAAAGGACAAAATGACAAATATTGATAGAAAGCCACGGCCTACTCGTTTTCCAAAAAAGTTGTTTGAAAACTTCCATGATATCTCACTGTTTACTTTACTGCCTTCAAGTAAAAAGATGCATACATAGCTTTGTTTGTGCATAAGTAATTAGAGGTGATATGAACACCACTTAAATTAATCTGCACATCATCAATCATGCATAGCGGTGTTATATTGTGTGTATTACATGTATAATTTAATGATTAAATAATTAAAAAATGTGATGTGCATATCAACACCCATAAGTACTACCCATCCGTCCTATCTACATTGCTATTTTATTACGTATTTTGAAATGTATGAAATTAAGTGATCACTTTCCATTTCACCGATACAAAGAAGTTTTAATGAGAATAGTTAGATATTTGATTGGTTTAAAGTGTAGTTAATGAAATTTCTTAAATCTTATGCATATTGAAACTGAACACTTATTATGAAACAAAAAGAGTAATTTATGCTTTTTTCTAAATGTTATCTTATAATTTTACTATCATGCAAATGACTTCAAATGCATCTGGGACATATACATATATACTCTTTGCTAAATGCGTTAGTAATTTTGTTCTAATCATATTAATCAGCAAACACACACACGCCATCAGCGAGCGGAGAAAGGGTCCGCCCCTCTAACAAAATAATTGTAGTGTTATTTTTAAAAGTAATATCTTTTTTTGCAATTTGCTCCATAGTGACAAGATTTTTAGTGCAATTTTACAAAAATATCAATATTTTGCCATGAGTCTGCAATCCAATCTATACTTATGTTGTCAAAGAAATTAACTTAAGTCTTAGCCCACAACCAATAAGTCGAAAAACACCTAGACATGCATGCGCTAATGTTACGTCAGTTTTACACTCTTATATAAGTATATAAATTTAAAATAGATGTGTTATATAAAAAGTTATTATAACAAGTTAAAAACATTATAAAAGGGTCAAAGGGGCAGCGGTGGAGTGTCGTTGTCCGTGGGCACCTACTGCGACCGCTAGGAAATGAAGTCACTGACTCAGGAGCCCAAACTCATTTACTCCCCTTCAATTCCTTTAAATATATCTACTACAGATTCTTTTGAAAACGTACATTATTGTTTTGAATTAAGCACGTTAAGTTTTAATAACTCGTGGTAAAATATAAGAAAAATGCATACTTATAAAATCTGAATATCGATGAACAACATAGCAGCACAGTATAGTACAAGTTAAAAAGTATGAGATATCATTTTCAAATACAACTATCTGATGGAGTGGTTAGGTTTTTAGTAATAAAAGTTACCAACATTAAAATTCTAATGCTTGTGTCATTCAATATTTTAGAAGTAAGGGTGGCAAACTAACCTATTAATAGAAATTGGTCCCTCTTGTTCTAGAAGATTATTTTCATTTCTAGTGTTTTCAAGTGTTTAAGAAACTTATTAGCTAGGATTGCTCATGGTTTTTATAATTTACATATATTGTTTAGGCTCGAAATATACGTAAAGATGTTGGGTTTTACTAATCATAACAATTATAGAAAACAAGTAAACATCATCAAAGACGCAGCGTAAGTAATAGGAATAATACTGTAATTTAATTAACCGAATTAAAGAAAGCAGCACTTTTAAAGAATTCAAACACACTATATCAAGAACAAGGAACAAAACCCAAACCCTAAATTAGGGTTTATGCAATTCGACCCAATTAAACTCGACACCCAAGATTAACACAAACACAATTGTATTTGTCATTCGCTCTCAGACACACGCATTAATATCGATTTGATGCGAAAAGCCTGATTCTCGAATCACAAATAAAACCAAACACTTATATCTTGAGTTGGAAAATCGAATCCCATGGGAGGAGGTGTACGATCGGCCACAACCAAGAGGAGAGGAGAGGAGAAGAAGTTAGGGTTCTTTCACGATCCAAGATTTATGAATACAAGGGTTTGTATTTATACACATCTAATAACTCACGACCAAGAAAAGCCCTCCTCCTGCTTGGAACCCCACGACCGCCATCTAAACCCACAAGGGTTCTAGATCCTTCTCGCCTATTATTTCCAACTCTAGTTATTGTAGTTTACATTTAACGATCATAATAAAACTCGTTAAATATTAACTATCGCTAAGATTTATTTCATGACTAAATAATTAATAATAACATTTATATATTAATTATTCTAAACATCAATTTCATACGAATGCGCAAGAATCCCAAGCCTCGAGCTCAATCCGATCATACGTATATTAATAATTATCCATAAACCTTTCAAAATGGTGTCAAACTAACTCTATATAGTATCATCTGTGCTTAATTTCTACGTATAGATGATCTAATTTAGACTTTTGTTTTTGTCAAAAGTAAATGCTTTGAATTTCGAGTATAATAAATGACAAATTGACAAGTGATGGTATGATTATGTCATGATGAGTCTCAATCGATGCACTGGGTCATTTAATTTGAACAAAAGAGTGGGAAAATTCAAGATAAAGTGCTTACTTTCTAAATCTCATAAAGGCTACTACAATTTCCTAGCTTCATTATTTGCAACAAAAAGAAGACTGATTGTATTAATTAGTACTACGTATGAAGTTTTTTTTTTTTTTTTGAAAGGTGACTATTATTCACAAGAAAACCAAGACTCCCCAAACAAGGAGGCCCGAACAAACAACCCAATTACAAGATATTAAAAGAACCAGCTTTTCCACTCTATCGAACAAAGATTAGACCTATTGTGGAACCAAAGAAAACTAATGGACATAATGTCTTGAAAAATCTTCCTACTATCGATGGTAAAATTATCGAATCTTCTTTTGTTTCTCGCAAGCCAAATGCACCAGCAAGTCGTGTATAGAATGCCTTTCAGCACTTCTTTTTTTCTTTTATTCAGCCCCGCCCCTTTGTGGAGGTTGAAAATGTCGCGACATGAGAACAAAAAAATCGGGGATAACTTGCACCAACTCCCCACCATATTCCAGACTTCCGTAGACACCGAGCACGAACAAAAAAGATGCTCCACAGTTTCCACTTCAGACCCGCAAAGGCTACAATCTAAAGTATCTATGGGACAGTTCCGAGCTTGGAGCAGATCCATGGTAGGGATGCGATTCAGCCCAACACGCCACATAAAGATGTTACACTTTGTAGTAACCCATTTAGACCACTTAAAATGAACCGATCAACAAATCAATGCCACTTCGAGGAAGTCCTTCACCGACTTGACACTCAAACCTTTAGAGGTTCTACTCCACCCATTTATCATCTCCTCTCGAAAGCTTTATACCAAGCAACAGCCCTCCAGCGATGTCTTTCCCGACTCGAACTAGAAGTAGAGCCTCCGATATTAACCAATTACCTTCGAATCTACCCAAAACCGGATCATACTTCTCACTGACCATACATTTTTTTGACTTATCTTTCTTAAATAACGAGGGAAAGATGTCCTTCAGCGGACACTCACTAATCCAGGGGTCTAACCAAAATCGAATGCTATTACCATTACCCACTGTACCTTGGAAAAGTTTCTCTAGACCCACATCAGCAACTTTAACTTTGGAAATTAATTTAACAATGGTAGACCAAACACCAGCCATAGATTTACAGACCGGGAGGGAGGACCAACACCTAGGAGAACCATGGATAGCATCCACTACCCTCCTCCATAAACTTCCTGGTTCGTTCCTATAGCGCCACACCCACTTCGTGAGAAGGGCTATATTAACATCCTTGAGTCTACTCAGGCCGAGACCCCCTTCCTTCACTGGGGATGCTGCCGTTTCCCAGGCCACCCAATGGATTTTTCTGGATTCCGAGGACCCGCCCCACAAAAATCTTTTTATAATACCTTCTAAGTCATCCAACACCTTTGCCGGGGCCTTGAACAAAGACAAATAGTATGTTGGGAGGTTTTCCAACACCGCCTTAATCGTAGTAACCTCCCACCCATAGATAGACACGAGGCCTTCCACTTAGACAATCGGCCTCAAGATATCAAGATGAAATCCCAATTCACTATCCTATTCATATTTCCGCCCACGCGAATACCTAGGTAATCAAACGGAGCAGAACCCGATAAGCAAGAAATTGATCTCGCCATCCTAACCACTTCAGACTCCTCCACTCCAACATCAAGATTTGGGACTTCCTCATGTTAATTTTAAGACCGTAATGTATGTAAAACAACGAAGAATTTGACTAACCTTTTGATGTTCAAAACCGACCAATCACCCAAAAAGGTACAGTCGTCCGCATACAAGAGATGGGAGATAGACGGACCATTATTGGGAAGAGAAATTCCTGCGTACGACCCATTCTTGCCAGCCTTCCTCATCATACAAGAGAGGGCTTCCATAACTATAAGGAAAAGGAACGGGGAGATAGGGTCACCCTGGCGCATTCCTTTGCAACACTGGAATTCGAACGTAGGGGAACCATTCACTAAGACCGCCGATCTTGCTGAAGAGAGAATGCCAAAAATCCATTTACACCATAAGTCTGGAAACCCCATCTGATCCATAATCGACATGAGAAAGCCCCAATTAACATTATCATAGGCTTTGTTAAAATCAACCTTGAAGATTAGAGTTTTCCGCTTATGTTTTTTCGACCACGAGATCACCTCGTTAAGAATCGGGGCCGTCGAGATAAGGCGGTCACCAAAAGGCCGATTGATTAATCGAGATCAACGGCTCAAACCCGCTAAGTCTATTCGCCAAGACTCTAGAGATGATTTTACTTACCGCCCCACCAACGTAATTGGTCTCAGACTCATTAAGATTAACCGGTCCTCGACTTTGGGAATCGTAGTAATAAACGCGCATTACACCTCTATTTAGCCCCTTCCTCATGGAAATACTCAAGAGAGTACCAAAATCGTCCTCAAAAACTCCCAAAACGCTTAATATACTTAAAAGAAATACCATCCGACCCGCCCGGTCATCCCCACATTCAAAAGCGGCTTTTTAATTTCTTCTTTAGAGAACCGTTCAGTCAGATGACTAGCCGCTTCAACAGTTAACTTGTTATCAAACTCACAATCCAGGGGTGGCCTCTCCTTCCACACCTCACTAAATTTTTCTTTAAAAAAATCAAAAATCTGTTTCTTGATCAATTTCGGTTTGGATAACCAGGATTCCCCCACTTTAAGCCCGTGAATCACATTACTTACTCTCCTATTGTTAATCAGGCCATGAAAGAAACGGGTATTACCGTCGCCTTCAGTAGCCCATTTATTCCTAGAGCGTTGTTTTAAGTCTTTCAGTTTACGAGCTTCCAACTCACCCAACTTCTTGATGTATTCGCTTCTAGACCATTCCTCTTCCTCCGAAAAACTTCGACTCCATAGCTAGATCCACTCTTCTAACTCTTTTCTACAAACCTCAAATTCTTCACATTCTTTCCGGGAAAATTCGACTCTCCACTTTTTCGACTTCAAACGTAACTGTGAAAGTTTTTAACTAATCTCGTGTCGTGGGCACCAAAACTCAAACTCTCTCAAAGCTAAGCCACCTCCACGCACTCGTGTATATCCAACCAAGAATTAAAGACCCGAAAAGGCTTGGGACCATAGTCAATATCCGCCACCGATGAGAATCGGATTATGATCGATAATAACCTCGGAAGAGCCCTAAAACAAGCATTCGCCACAAATCAACCACTCCCCGCTCACAAGACACCGATCAATCTTATCGAACTTCTTACCCTCTCGCCTTCCTCAAGAAGGTAAATTTACTACCTTCATAGCGAATTCATGGAGGTCTAAAGAGAAGATAAAGTCGTTGAAATCATTGGCACAATTCTTTTGAATTTCGAACCTTTTCTTTCGTCACCGGACTGACCACATTAAAATCTCCTAAAAGGATCCACAATCCGTTATCACCCATAATCAAAGCTTTCGGATCTTCCCAAATTCTAATCTTATCGCCTATTTTGAGGGGCATAGACGCTATAACCCAAATCGGCTCCCACTTCCTCTCAACATGCCTTTAACCATCGATAGTTCTCGCATTAAGACTATCGGTTTTCTTCGTAACATTAGGATCCCAAACACTAACTATCCCCCGACCTACCACTCGGATTCACAACCTCATATTCAAATTTCGACTTACCCCAATACCTTTTAATTTCCTTTTCGCCGACCCCTCCACATTGGGTTTCTTGAATTGCTAGAAAAGAGACTTTATCTTTCTGTCGAATATTACTAATCCACCTAGGCTTCGAATCCCCTCCAAACCCTCTAATATTTATAGACATACAATTCATTGGAAAACTGGGTACATACCTTCTTCTTCAATCGCTTTCTTCACAATCTCTTGGGCTGAGCCAAGATCCACTCCAACACTTAAACCCACCTCTAATGTTTCTTTAAGTTCACGCTCCATATCCATCTCCTTCTGATAGAAACCACCAATAGCCACGTTATCTTCAGCTAGGTGAAGCTCGTTCACCACTTGAATCGCTGGGTCAGAGTTGAGGTCTAGGTTGTTGTTTGGAGTTGATAATATCTGGGAGTTGACCTCCATGTTTTCTACTGTCTTAGAACTAACTTCCTTTTCTTTAATCTTACCGTTCAAGCCCAATAGAGCATCAAGGGAAAAAGGATCAGACTCCCTGGGCCTTTTTCTTGGTCTGGGAGAAGGCCCAATGTTTAGGTTATTCCAGTCCACTTCACTATTATTGTTTACCTTTGAAGTATTAACCCCACGTGCCTCGGATGTAAATGTAAAATTGTCCTTGGGACCCACATCACTGCTTTTGCCACCAAAGTTTAATTCTCTGTTCTCATGTTCCATATTTCTCTCACTTCTCCTTCTTCAAGCTCGTTTGAATCCGCCGTAGACGAGATTGGGTTTTGACCCCCAAACCCGAATGGAGGCGAATTTCCTTTACCGTCCATGGAGCAAACCGGAGACCAATCGAGAGCTTTTTCTTTGATCCATACCTGATACTTTTTGTCTCTCCATTTTAGAGTAATCATTTCTTTGATTTCTTTACCTTCCCCAGAAAGGATACCAATACTTTCCGTAGAGCGGTTAGTGGATGCCATATCTAAGGGAGACCGAAGATAACTTTCCCAAGAAGTCCACCAATCTTGCTAAAGGTAGATTGAGAAGCTAGTGGATCGGCACCCCAAGATTTCAACCCATGCAATACGCTCATATGGTATCGATTGACCACACCAAACGTCAACTTGGTTGAAGCAGCCTCTCCAGACCTCCTTCATCGCCAAGAAACCCTCTACTTTAGTCTTGTCTCCACACAGAAGTAACACAGAAAGACCTCCCAGATATTGAAAGCTAAAGACCAACTCTTTAAACTTTGCCAGGAATGCTCCAAGATTAGCTAAAACCTGAAAACTCTCACATCTTGCCACTAGAGCTATCTCATGGAGCTCCATCAACTCGTTAACTGATGACTCAATCAGGACCTCAGTCACTTTCCCTTCTTTCCTTCCAATGTCTTTCACAACACTAGAGAATGACTTACCCATGAAGGGTGTTTTGGAGTTACCCACCGGAGAAGGACCAAGAGGCCGAGAGCCGCCTTTAACCCCGCTTGATAAGGGCCGGATGGCGCACCTTCCCTCCTAAGCTCGCCAATTCATTCTCGATCGCATATCTTGCAATATTAATCTCCAATGATGATCTACCTAGTTTGAGTCCCTTCATCTTATTCTCCAACTCGCCTACGCCACGAACCCTTCAAGGAAGCAAAACCAAACCTCTCGTCTTTAGCATTCCTTTTACGAGCTATGTAGACTCCGCAATTGTTCCAAAATTTTTTAGTGAAGACGCTAAGTCCCATGGTCGACACCCATCGGGGATGTTCGACACAAAGAACTTAACTATATCGTTACCCCTTCCCCCGTCTTCTCTTCTTCTTCCTTTCACTGTTTGGTTTCTTCTTCTGTTAACCACCTCTTCCCATTCCCCATCTTTTTCTCTCCCTGTTTTTTCTCTCTCTAATTTTTCTCTCTCACACATAGTTGTACTACGTATGAAGTAACTTTTACTTATCTTTTGTTAAGGATCGACTTAATGGAGATGACTTATCACGCGTAAGGCATAATGGGTCCTAAACAAACCCCAATTCCACTAATTATACCTTAGTCAAAGTTTAGATAATTTTATTGAAATGTGCAATCAAAAACAATAAATGATGAGTGGCAAGGTAAACATTAACTGATGTGTAAATGATATTTATAACTCTTCAACTTTTTATCATTTTCTTTTAAACTTTTCTCGACTCTAAAATATTCATATTAGCATCCACCATATTCATTATCTAAAAAATTACTTGAACCATCAAAAACTCATATATTTTGTGATTTAAACCATCATATATCAAAACTCTCACAAACCCATACTCCAAACAACCATTCATACCAACCATGCCCCCGAAAACCCCTCCGGCGCATCTATAGTCGTCGTCACCATCGTCATCACCTACTGCCATACACCACCAACAAACACCAAATACAACCACACTAACTCAATCTTACTTCCAAACCAAAACCAACCAATCTAAGATTCAAACCATACTCACTGATGGGTGGTAACCGAGTGGCGGTTAAATGTGGTTGATCGGTGGTGATGATCCTAATCCGGATAATGGGTCTCAGAGCGCATGGACGTAGTCCGATGTCGATTGTGATGTGTTTAGATGACGATGGTTAATCAAATTAAGTTTAGTAGACCTTGTTATACATGGATATAATTGTGAGATAACAATTCTTTACGAGGTACTCCAGATATATTGTTGGAAATGTATATATTTATAAATACGTGAATGTCCGGATTCGAACTCGTGACCACGGGATTGCACACATTAGCGAATGAGAATTCAAGTTAAATAATTAATGTTAATGATTACGATTAATTGTTACACATAAAGTCCGTCTAACTATCGTTAAGTATTTAACGGAATAGACTAACGACCGTTAAATGTTAAATGGGAGAATATATGGTGAATATCTTGAAAATGGAAAAGATTTGGAATCCCCTTTTCTTCTCTTAGGGTGGCCGGCCAAGGAGGGCTCTCCAAGCCCTAAACCCTAACTTTTCTTTCAAGTTTTCCATCCACTGTATATGCAAAGGCTAGGGTTAATGTTTTTTCATAACTTTGTGCATTGAATTAACCATAGACCTTGCCTCTCCTCCCTCTTGCTTAATTTCGCCCGAACCCCCCTACAAGGGTGTTTTGGTTTTGTTTTTTTTTCATAAAACAAGGACTTGTGTTAGATCTAGCAATCGCTTGATTCGTGATTAATTCGTGTGTACAAAACTGTGGTAGTAAGACACTATTCTTACACCTATTGGTTTGAGCTGTAAATCGGTAAGGGACAACTCTTTAAACCACTTCATCTGCTTTGTTCAAGAGATCTGACATTTGCAAGAGGTATGTTACGTAATTAATTCAGTTAATTATTTATTTGTTATGATCTTAAGTCTTCCGCTGTGTACTCTGTGGTGTCTACATGTTTTATTGTATGTCATGTATCTTAAACTCGACATATATTACTAATACTAATAGTCATAGTGAAATAAAAAGATGGGTCTTTGATGCTTGAATGTTTAGTCGAGATTCACAGTAAATATTTAGTATTTTTAAGAGAAAAAAGACAACGGGTGTGTTTGGAAAAAGTAGTTGTTAGCTGTAGTAGTGAGCGAAGAATGTGAGTCGTTAGCGATAGTGTCATGTACTCATCGCCACCGCTTCTAAAGAAGATTGGAAAATTGAGCATTCCTAAAAAATAGAAAAGCTCACCGCTCCTTTGCCAAACGACTAATAAAAATCAAAATGTTCATTGCTCACCACTCATCGCTCCAAAAAGCTTCACACCGCTCCGTGCCAAACATACCCAACATAAATGATTAAAGGAAAAAAGGGTGAATATTGAATATTTCAAGAAAAATAGACGTCATAAATGAGAAAAAGCAAACATATACAATGATTATGTAATAAGTAAGGTTTGTTTAGTGAAAATATTAGGTTCGTTTAGAAGGACCCTATAATATTTGTGTATGTGACAGTGACACCAACCTCACTCGTGACTTTGATCCACTAGACTAGTTTTTATGGTGGGTGATGGCTCGCCCTTATGGGGACTATCACGCGCCACCATTATAAACCTTCTTAGGTCACACGTGAGCAAGAGAAAAAAAGGGAAATAGAAGTGATGGTGATTTTTTTTAGTGTGTGTAGGGTATGTTTGTATAAACATATATAATGATGATGACCATAAAAGCTTAAAGGTGATGATACTAGTGGTGTGATGAATGGTGATTTGAAGCTAATGTGAGGTGATTGTAATGGTCATCATAAAAACCAGCCTTATATCCCACTCCAACATATCCCTCACGTGTGATGCGCCTCATTTTGGTTTCAAACAACGAGCATAATTGTCTTTGAAGGTGGGCAAAACGGGCAACCGTCTAGAGCTCTCTGATTAGATGTATAAAACAGTCTAGATGTTATAAATATGAATAAGAAAAATACAGTTTTAATTTTAAATTACTTATAGGGCTATAATTAGAAGATTTCTTGCAATTTTATTATTTTTAGTAATTAATATACAATAATGCTTAATGAATGACATCTTACGTTTAGTCTTTACTTTGAGACCTCATTTTTTGTTCTCGTCCAAGGCCTTTGAAAACCCAGAAATGAACCTGGCGGCGAGGGGCATTACCGTTGAAGGCAAATAAGAGGTGTGTGTATGATTAAAAAAACTGGCGTAGAAGAAAATTACGAGTGAAAGTTGTGATGAGTGAGTGTTAAGAGAAAATGAATGATGTGGCATTGAGATGAGAGTGACTGATACTTGACACGTGGGTAGCCTAAACAAATCGTTCATACTTGATACAACTTAAATCATTTGTAAACGCAAAAGATATACAATAAATTCTCTTCATGTAATTTTTTCTGAATAACACACTGTAGTGTGCAAAATAACATCCTAATGTACGACTTTAAGGCAATGTTCTCGCATAAAAATTCAAACAATGTTGACTTAATAATGTCTCACCCAATATTTCAAAAAATAATGACAAATTTTGACTATGTTTTTGAATGATTTCCTAAAATAGAAGAAGATTTTTTATTTTATTTTATTTTAATTTAATCTCAACATTAATAATTTATAAAAACTTATACACAAACTCTACTAAATAAAACACCACATTACAATTATTTTTAATTATTGTGTTATTTCATAGTTAATGAAAATGAATAACCACAACACCGCAGTTATAATTGTTTTCCGCTATAGAATACTCATTCGTACTCGCCTAGTATAGAGTTACGGCTAGAATCCACGGCTGAAACTTAAGTACTATCTCAATCTAGCTCAGGAATATAAATAGATTACAGAGATTATCATCTTGACTATCTATTAAGGGTCCAAAATTTAATTATTAGTTGCAAAAAGAAATTAATGTATTTATAAGAGTGGGAGGGTGTTTGTTGGTTTGGCTTTATGACTCTGCTTGTCCTTTTATGCATACCACCATTTCCTTACCCCTTTATTTATCATCTATTTCACATCTCTAGTCTTTCATCATTTTCACACACCTTTCTTTAGTCTCTCCCAAAAATATAACAAAAAAATGAAGATCATGAATCAAAAGGGAGGCCTTTTTCTTTTGAGGGGAATGTTGTTTGGCTCGAGGCCACTAAAAATCTTATATCATAATATCTTATAGTCAACGGAACGGTTGTTTTATTTATCGTTCCGTTGACTAAAGATCGATTTTGAATCGATTGTTTAGTTAATGATCATGATTTTGGTGGCGTCGGACCAGGCTTCATTCCCCCCAATTGCGGCCTCTTATGTTTTAATGATTTGATCTGTTCCAAGCATGTAAATATTCAATTCTTGAGGTGGGGTTATTTCTTTAATGTTTCTGACAATTTTGTAGGTTACTTTGAAGTCTTGATTATAGTTTTCAATAGATTATATGACTTTACTGCATGGACATGTTCCCATCACTAAAAGATCCATTTTTGAGGTAATTTTATAAGGTTGTTATAAGTTATAGATTATGGTGTTCAAAAGATTCTAACTTTGTCTAGATGTTTTCATCAAGAAAATATTCAGTTTTTAGGATGGGTTTGTGTTATTTCTATAAAACCAACATATTCAGTTTTACATCTAGATGTTCCCACTAAGAAAATACTAATCTTTATTTTCATGTGGTTTGTAGTATCTTTTTGAGATTTATGTTTTTTAATCTTGTTTTTATGAATTTAGGTTGTAGGTTATGTTTGTTTATGGGTGTAATGATGAAGAATTTTGTTTGACTATAGTTTAACTCTGTCAAAAAACCAGGAAACAGGAATCAGGATCTTACCAAAAAGGTTTTATAATCATTGCTACTCTATGAAATCTGAAAACTAATTGGAAAGTGATTGTCTTTTAACCTCTGATTTTGCCATCATCATGATACCCCATTTGACTTTCATTAAAATCTTACTTCATTATCATCATTACCTTATCATTGACATAGATCTAGGGTTTTCATCTTGCATGCATACTATCAAACAAATTTACATTCAATTCTCATTAGGTTTTAATCCTGTTTACAACTTAGTTATTTTGACAGTTTCTGATATGAAATGTGGTTTGTAACTTTGTACAAATCTTTGCTAAACTGTAGTTGTATTGTATTATGTGACATGTTCATATTATTAGAATCATGTCATACTTAGAACCAATAACCTAAAGGGGGTGTTTAAGTTTTGATTGATAAAATTTGTTACTAATATTATAAGTAGTTTAAAGTTTACTTATTCAAAACATTTTATTTTAGCAAGCTAGTAATCTAGGGTTGTTGTTTTCATTTTATTTTTATTTTCATTATATTTTCTAGTTTTGTTTTGTAGATTATAACCATGGAAGTCTGTGAAGATTGACAGATATTGAAGCAGTGTGTTTGATGGACAGCTAGTGTTACAGTTTTTTAGATAGGTGTAGTAGACAAAGTAATTTGAATTCTTACACTAATTACTGTTATGAACCCTAGAAATTGCAATTTCAGTGTACTATTTTTGATTGATTTGATTGCGTTGGATGTTGCATGTTTTTGTCCTTATCAACAACAGTTGTCATTTACCTTTAGATCTTGAATTTACCCAATTTTTGTAACTTACTATGTGCACAGCTCAAACATGGTGTAGAAATACACTAGATTTGCTAGATAAAAGACTAGCTCAACATTGTGCAAGTTTCTATGCATGTAGCACTAGTTAAAATCAAATACTGTTGGACATTGAAGTTAGTGTAGGTGAAGATATGGGTATAGCAAATGCATGTGTAGTATGTGGTCATAACTCATATGCATATAACCCTTTTGAGGTTTTCATGAAAGAAGCAAAAAAGGAATGAAATTGCAATTGATAAAAGGTTTAGAAGTACATATATAGTGTTGTTTCTTGTTTGTGTATATAGATTTCATGTGGGCATCATTATTAGTTTATAAGAATCAAATCACCTTTCCACCAATGAAATTGGCATTATTAGTTCATATAGTTTTAACAAAAGTTTTATTTTAGTTGGTTCATTGAGTGGATGTCTTAAAGCACAATTTTGATATTTGCCAACTTTTATATAAACCGACACGCCCAAAGGGTTGAATGCACCATGACAGCAAGCACTTTCGGTGTTGCGCCAACAATCTATAAGAAGTCGCGATGTCAAGCATGTCTTTTCCTCAATCCATTTTACGGCATTAGCAACCAAATGATCCAGTTACATTCCAGTATATAGATAATGTATGTACTATATGTCGACAAATTTTAGTAAACACTAGGAACATCATTCTACCGTGCTTATAAAATTCTTTAGGGAGTATTTGATGGCAACAATAATGCTTAGCTTTTTGACTTTCATAAAAAAATCTCCATGAATGACTTCTGCATCATGTAGATAATTAATTTTTTACCAAATGATCTTTATACCAAATTCTTACTTCAGCATTGCTAAAGAGTATCTTTTTTAATTTGACAAATAAGAAAAACTGAATGGCAAATGATATTTTTGTTTTTTTGGTTAAAATTGTTAATATTTTTTTAGAGCATTGATTGACATGGCTAATTGATCATGTGTTTAATTATATATCTAATCTTATGTGGCATCATTTTATTTGTGACAGTATATGGACCAACTTCATCACAAACCAATAAAACACATCCACATCTTTTTAGGCATAAAATTAGACACATATTTATGCTTCCCAATCATTTTTTTTTAATGTAAACTAAATTATGTTAAGATAAAAAGTACTGGAAGTGGACTGAAAATGATAGAAAAATGTAAATTTCCAAGGGAGAAAAGAGTAGTACAGGAGAGATTTAAAAAGGCACAGGTTTTTCTCCTAAATGCCGGCCAGCCAGTCAGGTCCCCTATGCTCTGATGGTTATTCATTTTTTCTTTTCTTTTGCTTTGAATATGTATTACTAACTATGAAATAATGGAATTCCTTGTATATAAGTATCTTTTATATTGAAAACAAATATTTCGTACACATTATATAGACAATCAGAGTAGCAAGTAGTTAGAATTACAACGACATTACAATATCCACCGTGATCGGGGACGGACCTACATGTATGACAGGTGTGGCACGGGTCACACCTGATTTTGGATCGCAAAGTGTAATATTTTTCAAAAAGTGTCATTTTTTAGTACGTGCAATCCCCAATGTTCGCTATTTTTTTATAGTGCAATTTTACATTAGCTCAAGAATACTTTACGGTGCGAATTGTAGCACCTATTAAAAGAAAGAGTTTGTGCAACACCCTTCTAAAAGTCCTAAGTCCGTCCCTGAACGTGATTCTATAATTATACTAAAACTTACGGCTACGACCAAACATAAAAATGAGATAATGAACATCGAACAAATTAAAACTAATTGATTAATATATTTTACCGGGTAACTCTTTACACAAAAAAAAAATAATAATAAATAAATTCAACAAAACTAATTGATTTAAGTTTTATTTATCTTATTGATATACTGTAAGTTTTATTCTCTTAATAAAATCCTTAAATAGAGGAATTAAACCAGTTTCAGATATGATTAGGAAAATCTCCTGCCTATTGATTGTAGTAGCCTATATCAGTATGATGAGAAGAGAGAGACTTTATTTTGCTTTACCCATAAATTCACGCTACTAAGGACAAATTCCACCATCCATTTAGTTTGATCTAACGGTGTGATTAACCTAAGATTTATTAGATAAACCTAAGTCCATGTTTTTTCTTGTCTTTTGTCTTTATTTTTATTTACTTTTTTTTTGTTTTTTTTTCTTATTCACGTTTTTTTAATTAATTTTTTTTTTTTTTTTTTTTTTTTTTCGCATTTTTTTTTCGTGTTTTTTCTTCGATTTCATACGCTTTCATCTGCTTTCATACGCTCTTATCCGCTTTCACGCCGCCTTTCGCTTTCATCATTTTCTTTCATTTTCGTCCATTTTCATACGTTTTTCTTTGCTTTCACGAATTCGTCCGTATTCTTACGTTTTCGTCAATTTTCTTAAGTTTTCGCTCGCTTTACACGCTTCGACTATCACAGTGATTTCGTGATATTCGAATATCATTTGTGATTATCTCGAATATCACTTTGTGATTTTCCGAAAACACAAGTGATATTTTGTTAATATCACTTTGTGATTTTCCGATCATCGCCAGATATTCTCGAATATCACGCCGATATTCTCAATATCACTTGTGATTTTGTGAATATCACCGCGGATATTCTCAATATCACCGTGATATTATGAATATCATTTTGTGATATTCCGAATATGAGTTTGCAATATTCGAATATCACTTGCGATAAGTATGAATATCACTTTGCGATATTATCAATATCACTTGTGATTTTCTTGATATCACCGTGTAATATTTTAAATTTATTTCACGTGTATGTGTAGCAAAGTAGGAGGCAAGTCTTTATTTCTTTCTTGTTCATCACAACGAATCAAAACCAAAAGCCACAAACACAAATGAAATCCTTGGTCTTCTATCCTACTCATGCGTGTGGTATGGAACAAAGAAACACAAAGGACATGCTAAGATCTTATTATATCAACCTAGGCATAACATGACAAATGATATTTTGAATATCACGATGATTTTTATGTTACAAAACATTAGTTGAAAATCACTTGTTGTATTCAAAAATCATTATGGTATTCGAATATCACAAGTGATATTCTCAATATCACGTAATATCACATAACATCACTTGCGATATTCACAAGATTATTTGTGATATTCGAATATCACTTGTGCTATTCGAATATCACTAGACTTGCTCGTAATATCACTGTGATATTCGAAACGATGAAAACGCTTAAAATGGCCGAAAACATTTAATAACGGACAAAACGATAAAACCGGATTAAAATGGACGAATATGTATGAAAACGTAAAACACGTATGAAAACGGACGAAAACGTATGAATAATGGAAGAAAACGTAAGAAAACGGCAAAACGTATGAAACGGACAAAATGTATGAAAACGGACAAAACGTATGAAATCGGGCGGCGTATGAAAACGGAGGAAAATAGATGAAAACGATTGAAACGGACGAAAACGTATGAAAGGAAAGAAAAAAAAAACGCTAATTAAAAAAACGAATAACGCGAATTAAAAAACTAACAAACAAAAGAAAACGTGAATATTAAAAATGCGAATTTTGAAAAATTAAACGTGAATATTAAAAAAAAAAAAAAAAAAAAAAAAAACAACACGGACTTAGGTTTAGACATATTAAATCTTGGGTTAATCTCCCATTAGATCAAACTAAATAGATGGTAGGATTTTTCTCTAGTAAGATCAAAATAAGAAAGAAGATTGAAAATTCTCCAGAAAATAATGTGTAATTTTTTTCTTTTTTTAAGATTGAAAATTAACGTTTATTTTAACCATGAAGATTAAATTAAACAACTTCTTCGTTACAGTTTTAGGAAACCAAATAATGCTTTAGTGATTACTTCTTTCTTTATTCATGGTAAAGTTACTAGAGTAGATAAAAAGGTAACATTTATTTTCTTAGCAACATTAAAATAGTAGTATAAGATTTTATCAGCATAAACTTATTCTCACAAGTCACAATCATCTCCATTATTTCATGTTTATTGAATGACCAAACAATCAAACATCATACATTTTTGACAGCTATTAATATTTTCTTTGGTAGTTTTTTTGGGTAAATGATAAAAAAAATAGAGAAAATTAACAAAAGTGATTTTTTCAAGATTATCCATTTTTAGACCTTTTTTGCGCTCTTTCTCAAAAGAGCCACGCCAATCGCTTCAACCGCCGAATCTATACATTTTTCGACACGCCAAATCCTTAGATCGCTCCAATAAGACACTAAGTGTCAAATCAAATCTTTAAGAATCTGTTTTGTTTTCTAGCATAATATCAACGCCAACCGGCTACCAACCGACGCATGCTCAATCGATTCCACAAGATTTCACCTAGAAATCGAAAAGAAACCAAAAGATTTCCCAAATCCAATTGATATGACCATTTTTTTCTTTTATTTTTCTTTTCCACTTTAACCATTGAATATCTTCAAAAAACACACACAAACACACGAAATAAAGTATGGATCCCTTTACATCACCCGCTTTGTTGTTTAGATCATTTCAATGATCACACAACACCAAACTTTGATCACACAACCGCTTTGTTGTTTAGATCATTTCCGCACTGCATCCGCTGATGTTCGACTCGATTATATGATAATGGCTTCTAGACAAGTAAGTAAAAAGTGCGATTTTCACAGTAACACATACATCTGTTTTATACCCTTTGATTTTTAATCGATTTTTTTTTATTTGTACAGTAACTTTGATTATATATTTGTTTTAGGGTTTTTAAAATATTTTAGGGTTATTTGATGTTTAGTGTGGTTATTGTTACTATTATTGTTAGAAAACCGACTACGTTAGTATACATGTTAGGGTATGCTTATTTCTGCACAATAACCCTCGTTTTTGTGCTTAATATATATGAAATATATTTATTATCCAAAATTGGACACCGCATACGCGAGATGTTTAGGTTATTAAGATATTGGTCAATGCTCTATTTTTTATTGGTCATAAGTTTATAACATATGCTAATATGTGTATGCATCTAATGTTTATTTTATATTTTTGTGTATAGGTGTATTCATGAAGCTCTTGCTAGATCAAAGTTGCACTATATCAAAACTATAAGACAAAGTCGAGTTTCAAGCCCGATCGCCTTGAACTTTTAAAACCACGCCGAGAAATGGTTAGACATAAAACATACGAGCTTGATAACCATTTGCTTCATTATTTGCTCCAACATCAACGCTTTGTTGAAAACCCCGATATAAACACTCCATTGTATTTTGATATCCGGGGAAACAACTTAGAGTTTGGTCGTGAAGATATGTGTCTAGTATTAGGTCTTGGCTTTGGTGATGTTTCTTTTGAGCATTTTAAAAACGGGAACTGGATTTGGTAAACGATGCTAAGTTTTCTGTAGAGGCGAACGAGAGAATCAACAATATAAAAGTCGAACAACTAGTTAGGGTTCTTACCGATCAAGTTGAGTTTAATGAACTTTCAGATGATGATGCCGTTACCTTTGTCCGGTTCTCGATGTTAGAGAACGCTTTTATCGGCAAACAGAAAGAAATGTGGTGTCCCCGAGATATTGGTTTTAGTAGATGACATTTATGCATGGAATGCATTTCCATGGGCTAGTACATTTGGGTCGAGTTTCACAATAAGATTTTTAATGCTATCTCAAAGGTTAGAGATAGACATTTGACCGAAAAGGCTACTATGGGCGATGGTTACATTGCAACTTATACATTGAATGGATTGTGTTCGCTTTGAAGGTGCGTAACTATTGTTTAAATACTAAGAATTTAAATCAAGATTGTAGTAATTTTTATGCTAATAGTAATAATAATTCCTTCAGATTTGGCTTTTGGAAACCCGCCGCAATTCACTAAATTGGTGGGTTAAAGAAGATAATGTGATCCCCTGGGTGTCATGTGGGAGGATGCACAGTTTGAAAAGACGGATTATGAACTTTTTTCGTAATGCGTAAATGGTTCGCTTTTGCCGCTGTGTTATACTCTACTCTTTTTTAAAAATTGTTTATGATTTTTAAGGTATTTCGTTAGTGTATAATAATTTTTTATATGCAATGATCGAGATGAAAGAACTTTGGTGGACATCTAGTTTAGAGTTTTTCAAGAAGTATAACGCAGACACCAAAGAAATAATAGATCCCATGACCGGAGAAGTTGAGACCACGGAGAAGGTGTTCGGCCTCAAATGCGTATACATCACCGGTCATTAGAAGGCGCAGAAGGCATGCCGGATATGGAGAATGTCGTGATGACCGAGGCACAAATATCGACTCTCCTTTTAATCCCAAATATTCGTTAGATGTAAATCTAATAAAAATTTAACCAAGACTCACCAAGATAAACTGCTTTTCGTGATGTTCTTCTTTTGACGAGGACCAACATGTTCAAGAGACGCAAGAGTCCGCCTCTCAGCCCCGAATTAGCACTCGCTGATGCAGTATGTTGAGGCGTCAATCGTGATGAAAAGAAGGTAAAACGGCACGCTCCTTTTGAACGGGAGGAGGCGTGGCAAGCTCCTTCAATCCCCATATACGCAAAGAACCTTCGACCACACCAAGAAGGTCTCTAAGGCGACATTCAAACCCGTATTTCGCTATCATTGGACCGGATGGGAAAGAAATCAAACTCAAACCGCTCAAAGAGGTATTTTAGTGATATAGCTTCTATAATTTTATTATAATCCTTATTTCCATTGCCCAAATGCGTAATCTATGTCGATCGGTCTAGGCACAATGTTTAGACCTTTTGTGCATCCGTAAATAAAATTGTTTTTGATAAACAAAAAAAGAATAAGAATGTGGAGTTGTTTATGTTCCCATGGGGCGGTGGAGGGACGATCGCAAACCAAGTTTTGGCTAGGATTATTGGGCGAGACGAGGACACAGGGTTGGCTAAGTGATGTGGTACGATTTATTACAAGTATATAGTTCAAAGCTTTATTATGGTGGTTCGTACTCTAATAGATGATCTGTTTCAATTTTAAATCACGCATGTTGGATTGTTTGTGGATTTAATGATGCATTTTCGACCGATGATGCCGATTGGGTCATGGTTAGCCCATTTTGGGTGACAATGATCCTTGACAAGCAAATGCCGCCTATTATGCGTGACGGAGTGACGAACGGCATCCCGTGGTTTCGAAGGCCAATAAGGTGTCTCTTTCTTTAATTATCACATATTATGATATATATTATTCTCGCCTTAAGAGTAGCGATAATTTAGTTAGTGAGGCGACGATGAAAGTTTTCGCAAATGGTTTGTCGGACTATAATTCAATGACACCCAGATCTTGGCGGGTAGCCACGCCTTAGGGCACGAGTTGCAAACATGGCGGGTGTTTTGTACCGATAATACATTTTAAGATCCGAGCCTTACTTTCCAATGACACCCAGATCTTGGCGGGTAGCCACACCTCGTGGCATGTGGTTGCGTACCATGGCGGTGTGTTGTAATTAATTTTCTTTCGAGAAAATTACCAAAAGGGACTTTTTCCAAGTGTGGTTCGCTTTTAAGACTTTCTTCTCATCTCTTCCCAAAAGAGTCACACTCAACCGCTCAACCGCTCGACCCATACATATTACTACATGTGGCATTTCCGATTGCACTAATTGTACACTAAGTGTCACATCAAATCTCCAAAGGTCACATAAATGGCAAACATATTTACTTTTATTACTTTAAAAAGACTATGTGAGAACATAAATGGCAAATAGATTTACTTCTAAAAAGCATCGGATTTAACAATTAATGTACAAACGATTTCAAAGAACATAAATGGCAAATGACGACGTCCGTAGATGAAAGATCCTAGACAACTATGGCCCCTTATAGTCAAATCCTTGTTGGTTTTGGTACATCTTATAGGTCGAATTGACTTTCTCGCAATGTGGTACCTTGATGTTAGTAGTACCACGTGGTTTACCACCTTGTACTTGTTGATCCATGTAAACTTGTTGTCTTAGCTCTTCTAGAATTTTAGTCGGTAATCGGTCCTTGGTTCAAAGATTTGGGCCATATCTCTTCAATCTCGTGAAATATGACCTCTTAGTGCCTTGATTGACCATTCCATATCATCAAGATCGACCTTGAATGTAACTTTTTATTTTACGTTTGACATATTTAGAATAAAGTGAAGTAGGTTAATGTCGAATTATGTGTCCACTCTTAAATAGGAAAACCACACCTACCAAAGGCCATATCAATACTTGCTTGGTTTTGAATGACAGTTGATTCTCGAAAATTGACATTGAATATCCTCGAATCTTGTTTGGTTTTGAATAAAGTGTGTCCACTCTTATTATCAAAATCGATAGCTTGAATATCCAAATCACATGCAAATATTCCCGATCAACAATACGATATATACTCTATATATTATTGTCAAATCTTGTATCATTTCAAATAGACTAAAAACAAAATAAACATTTTGACCGGCAACAATGATGCGAGAATTAAGAGGTCAGAATGACGATGAATCAAATGATGCGATGTACTATATCTTGGCATGGCAATTTAATAGCATTATTTTGCAACCATGGGTGGTTACGCCCGATGTTGTTTTGCTTATCTCGAGCCTTGTTGTTTGTGTGTTTTTTTGATGATATTCAATGGTTAAAGTTGCAAAAGAAAAAAAAGAAAAAAAAGTGTCGATCCGGAAATCTTTTGGTTTGGTTTTTACCGGAAACAAGGATGCGATAATTAAGAGGTCGTGATGACGATGAATCAAATGATGTATGTACCATATCTTGGCATGGCAATTTTATATCATTATTTTGCACCATGTGTGGTTACGCCCTGATGTTGTTTTGGCCGATCCGAGCCTTGTTTTGGTAAGTTTCTCTTGTTTTATGCATGTTGTTAGATTCGGTCCCACAAAAGGCCCCGGTCACGGTAGAGTGTATTTCACCAAAGAAAGATGGGACATCAAGAGAATGTTGTGGCAAGTAATTTGGTGCAAATTACTTTTCGCAATATCCTTTTGTTTCCCATCTTTCTTTGAGAATTGCATTGTATTATTGATCGTGGCCTTTTGTGGAACCGAACCAAAACATGCAAGAACGACACTATCACGGCCTTTTCGATGAATCAAGAGATGAGAAAAGAGTCTTAAAATGGCACACACTTGGAAAATTGGGCTCTTTTGGTAATATGAATGTAGTTTGAGTAGTTGAGCGGTTGAGCGTTGTCGGACTATAATTCAATGACACCTTCATATTTATGCTTAAGGCAATGATGAACCTTTTCGCAAATGGTTTATCGGACTATAATTCAATGACACCAGATCTTGGCGGGTAGCCAGCCTTAGGGCATGTGGTTGCGGCCATGTTTGTGTTTTGTACCGATAATACATTTTAAGATCCGAGCCTTACTTTTAGCAATACCGATATAAAATTGACATTTGTAACTGGGGCTTACTTTTTCGAACCCATCAAACAGCTTTAGTTTTAGAAAGGCGATGATGAACCTTTTTCGCAAATGGTTTATCGGACTATAATTCAATGACACCCAGATCTTGGCGGGTAGCCACGCCTTAGGGCATGTGGTTGCGCCCATGGTCGGTGTTTTGTACCGATAATACATTTTAAGATCCGAGCCTTACTTTTAGCAATGGTCGATATAAAATTGACATTTGTAATCGGGGCTTACTTTTTCGAACCCATCAAACAGCTTTAGTTTTAGAAAGGCGATGATGAACCTTTTCTCAAATGGTTTATCTGACTATAATTCAATGACACCGTATCTTGGCAAGGGGTAGCCACGCCTTAGGGCATGTGGTTGCGACCATGGTCGGTGTTTTGTACCGATAATACATTTTAAGATCCGAGCCTTACTTTTAGCAATCGGTGATATAAAATTGACATTTGTAATCGGGGCTTACTTTTTCGAACCCATCAAACAATTTTAGTTTTAGAAAGGCGATGATGAACCTTTTCGCAAATGGTTTATCGGACTATAATTCAATCACACCGTACCTTGGCGGGGTAGCCACAGTGTTAGGGCATGTGGTTGCAGCCATGGCGGGTTTTTTGTACCGTTTATACATTTTAAGATCTGAGCCTTACTTTTGACTGTCAAACTTCCAATTCATATGATCACTTTTTGTAATTGTAAACATTATATAATCATTTTGCTTTCCAATGAATCTGATGCAACTATTTACATGTTTAGGTGTTCTTTCCCATCAATGAACCTGAAACACACTGGTGCCTGGGCGAACTATCTATCAAAACAGGTGTTATAACTTTATATGATAGCCTTGGGAGCCCGAAAGTTGAAACACGAGGTGGTGGCTAACTTGAGGGAAGTTTTTCTTGTCAACTACCCACATATCTTGTTGAGAGAGGTGATGAAAAGAAGAAAATCGATGCCAATAAGTATCGTGTTTCCTTCAAGATGCACCGATGTCCCTAAACAAGGTGGTCTTTATGGGATTGTGGTGTTTGGGTCTCAGATACTTTTGTACAAAGTTGTCTCATAAGCTATCATTGAAGGTGAAGAATCGCCCAAGTCGCTTTGGCTTACCGTGAGTATTTGGTCGAGTATTTCGAAATACAAGATTCCAGATTCAGTGACATTTGACATTTAAGTTCTCAGAACAATCTAACTTATGTAAACAATATAACTTCGCTATTGGTATGCTATCAGATGGTCGGTTGCCATTTACGAATGGCTTATTTTGAACATGTTATGTAAACATTAATATGCTAGACTATGGTCGCTTTATGTAGACAAAGTTATGCAAACATTAATATGTATATATTTATATATTTAACTTATCTTGCTAATGTATCATGTTGCTAGTGTATGGTCGTTTAATCTACTTGGTTAAATGTGATGTGGTATTCAACAATATAAGATATAAATTGACCGTGGTTGGGAGATTGTGCATTTAATGTTTCTTGTGTGATTGTCGATATAAATATAAGTTAACAACATATGAAATTTCCACACAAACAATTATATACCTTCTAGTGTTTTAGAAAGTAAACAAAATGAATTCACCCCCAAATTGGGAAGAATTACTTGATATAGATGATTCCGATCTCCGAATGTCAGCCACCTCCCAACTACCATTTTCATATGGAAACACTACATCTCAAAATAATGCTAAAATGCCGGTTACGATAATACGAGGTCCTGCAGTATTGTTCAAGCGAATGATGTGGTGTGGATGATGGTATAATGGCGACACAGAGTACATTAGACAAGTAGTGTATGATGTGGGAGAGGATTCCGATTTTAATAGTGGGCCATGGGTTAGTGCATTGAGTATATCAAACCCGATTGCGTATCATGATTGGTTGTTTCACCGATATCGAAAAATTTACCAAGAAAGGGAAACTTGACATCGTTGTTGCTATAATTAAGTCTTGTACCCCAAACGCCTTGGGTGATCTCACAAGATCGCTGAAAGATGTTTCGTGTTTTATATCGTGTTCAATACATCACAAAGTGGTTAATGACGAGAGGTATGAAAAGTCGCTTAATGTCGAGCCGCTTTGATCCTTCGTAATGTTTCGTGTTTTCTCCGAAACAACTGGAAATCACTATCTTAATATTACTTTAAAAATGTTGTTAAGGTTTTCCAAGGATAGTGTTGCTAACAATGAAAGTGGAGTTGAAGTAGTGGAAGTGTAATCAATTTTAATTAATGTAATTTTCTACATGTTTATCCATGTAATTTTCTATTAATTCAATAATTTAATCGACTTGGTTAAATGTGATGTGGTATTCAACAATATAAGATATAAAATAACTAGATGGGACGATTTGATTCCAATTTGACTAACGAGAACATAAGTCAACACATTAAACATAGGTTTGTTACTACCCCACACTAAGATTTCCTACCGAATCTAACGACTCATTTAGCAATGCACCGACATACATGCGTGGTTTTCGGATTCGTTGCAATTCGAGTTTGGTCTCCAACATCTTTATTCTTGTCTCTACATGCTTATTTGCAAATTTTGAACTTGCGCTGTAACATTCTCGTTAGTTCGTATGTACAAGTCACCGGAGTCAAGGTCCCGAGAATTAAAATTTGGTCATTGTGAAGGATTATAACCGGATTGTTATCAAATTCTTCCTTCCACATAAAAATCTACACCCGTATTCTTTTTTTGTTGGTCATAGGTTATGCAAAATAAGAGATGGTTATGAAATAACATTTTAACTATACAGAAACATAAGATATCTAACCTTTGAAAGAGGACATGAATAGAAAAGTTGACCATAACTATGCTCCTTGTATGATTTTCGTAGCACTATGTTTCCACTCCACATCGACACATATATCGATCCATGCGAATTTCTTTGGGATACACTTTTTGAGATTCAATATAAACGTGCTCAATCGATCAACCGCTCAACCGGTGGTCGGGAGATGGATATATTTAATGTAATGTAAATGTGGTGAGGTAGCCGAAAAATTTAATGTGGTTGCCGGTTATATTAAATGTGGCATTAAATATGCATCTCCCCAACTACCGCTTGAGCATTGAGTTGAGCAATTGAGCGGTTGAGCAGCTTGTTACATTAAATATCCCCATCTCCCCAACCACCGGTTAAGCAACAACCCAAGTCATATTTTGACACGTGTCCTATGCTCAACCGCTCAACCGGTAGTTGGGAGATGGATATTTAATGGTGAAGTAGTTGGTAAATTTAATGGGTATTAAATGCGAGTAAATGGTCGAGCAATGACCGGTTGAAAGGCTGAGCAGCTTGAGCATGTGTTGCATTAAATGACCCCAACTACCAGTTAATATAAATGTGGTGAGGTAGTAAAAATTTAATGTGGTTGCCGGTTATATTAAATGTGGCATTAAATATCCATCTCCCAACTACCAGTTGAGCAGTTGAGTTGAGCAGTTGAGCGGTTGAGCAGTTGTTGCATTAAATATCCCCATCTCCCCAACCATCAGTTAATATAAGAGATAGGTGGTTTTAATAAATGTGAAATTAAAGATCGATCGCTCAACCGCTTCAACCGATCAATCGCTCAACCGCCGACTCACCGCTCAACTTTTACCAAATTTTTCAATAGATATATATTAGTACGAAAATTATTGAACTGATTCTCACACGTCCATAACATTCATATGGAAAATTTCGTGTGTTTCTTGTCTTTGAAGATGGCAATAGTTATGGTGTTTCGCTAAAAGAGATATTAGATATCTTTGGGTTAGTTTCATTTGTGAAGAAAAAGTTGAAGATTAGCAAAGGATGCGAGTTAGGTTTTTCATACAAAATGCCACACGGTCCGTCCGCATAGGTGATGACGATGATGTTGAATTTTTGTTAACGAAGTTTGTAAACCAAACGCATTGCCTAAACTTTTAATCAAAATGATTGTCAACAGCTCAAAGGTAAATCCATCTTCTTCTAATGATTTTGATCTTATCGATCCCTTATTTCAAATGATTTTGATCCCCAATGTGGATAATCATTCGAAATACCACAAAACGAACCTTTTGACAATTTCAACAAATCTAACAATGAATGTGCCAATAAGTATATAAACCAAGAAAAAATGATCAAATTATGCTTAAATGGCAAACAACAAATAATTTAAAATATGCCTCCTCCACCCGATCCACCAAGTCTTGAAACTAAGATACCGAATACATTGAAATACAACAACAATCTATAATCCTCAAAGAGGGTGATGAATTTGATAGGAAAGAATTATGCATGTTTGCAATTGCTAAAAAGCTATCAAAGATGGATTTGAATTTAAGGCTAGGAAAACAAATAAGTCTAGGTACGATGTAATTTGTGTGCAAGATGGGTGCAAATGGAAGATACCGTCTGTATGAACAAATCGGTGTAAAATGGAGGTTAGGAAGAGTATACGATGTTCACACTTGTTCAAGAACACAAATTCACCCTAATCACCGTAATGTTACCAAAAACTTTTGGGACATTTACTCGAACCCAAATGAAAGATAGCAATGAATTTATACCCCAAAGGACATAATGGAAGATATTAGTCAAGAGTATAAATTTGACATTTCTTATAAGAAAGCATGGGGTGGAAGAAACCGAGCTTGAATTGGTAAATGGTTGCCCTAACGACTGCTTTTGAGCGCTTGCCATTTTATTGTCATAATTTAAAGATGAAGAACGAGGGTACGGTAACACATATTGATACCGATGATGAAGGACACTTTAAAATATGTTTTATAGCATTTGGTGTTGCGGTATGCATTTGTATTTATTTTTACATTTTTTTTTCTTTTATGTTTTTATTTATTTTTCTAATATATTATATGTTGTGTCACTAATAATTTCTACATAAAATGAGATTCGAGTTTCTTACGATATGCGATCGTTGTTTATAATTGATGCAACACATCTTAAAGGGAAGTACCTTGGGACAAATTTGCTTGTCGTTGGAATGGATGGTAACAATCAAATTATACCTATTGCTACCGGTGTTTGTCAAGGTGAGACTGGGAGGCATGGACATGGTTCTTGTCCAAATTGAAAGAATGCATAGGGAACCACTGTGTTTGGCTATTATATCGGATAGACATTATTCTATTGGACAAGCGTGTAACACGGTCTTCCCAAATTCATTTCATGGTTACTGTAGACATTTGATGATGAACTCAGCTTAAACGGTAGTACAAAGTTAAAGGCAAAATATTGGAAAACATGCAAAGCTTACACCGCTGGAAGAATTTGATAGAGCGATTTCGGATATTAGGGTATATAGAAATGGTACGGCTTACAACAAACTTCTTGAAGTCGGGTTTGATAAATGGTCTAGGCACATTGCACCGGTAATCGGTACAACTACATGACTTCAAACAATGCAGAGTCAATAAATGCATTAACAAGGGATGTGAAAACTACCAATAACAATGCTTATGGAGTGGTACGAAAGCTTTTACAACGGTGGTTTCATGACCACGACACAAATATCAACGTAATGTACTTTTTAAAATATGTTTTCTTTTTCCTTATTAGTCAATATAAGATGAAGAGAACATTATGTTATTTTATCTTGTAAAATTATTTCGTATGCACCGAGGGAGAACTTAGTGATTGGGCGCCGCGAAAGTTAAGGACGTAATGTTGAAGAGCGCTAACTGGTTGTGTATGGATTGAACAGCTTTAAACTCTACATGGTAGATGATCATCGAAAACAACATACCGTCGATCTAGTTAGTAATTCATGTACTTGTCGAATGGCAACTTTCCGCATACCATGTGGTCATGCGATAGCGGTAACTAGACTTCTTAGATTGTCCGATTGTAATCATTTGGCTTTTGATTGGTTCAAGAAAACAACACCGGAAGGTACGTACAAGGATTGGTTTATCCCAGGGAGAAATGTCAAGTTGGGAACTTCCCGATGGCTTGCAAGTTGTGACGCCACCAATACTGGTAGTGCGTCAATCTGGAAGACCCAAAAACAAAGATCGTATAAGATCTCAAGGAGAGGAAGTAACCCCGGTAAGGTGCTCAAGGTGCCAATCCGTTGGACACACGCGAACATCATGCAGGGAACCATTGCCAAAGAAAAAGCATGTAAGTGAATAAAATTTGTATTCAAAAAACACAATTTTGCTTGGTAACTAACGAAGAAAGAAATCTCACAAATGTTGAAACTTTGTAGGGAAATGTATCTAACAGAGGAAGCTCAAGTAGGGAACTACCATCGTTGGAGATTGATATGGTGCAAAGCTTTGATCCTATTAACTTGGTCGACCAGAAGATCAACTAGCGGAAACATTTGACGGGTTGTTAGTTTCTTTTTTCGTTGATCCGGAATCATGTAAGACGCTTTTGTTTTTGTTTAGTTTGAATATGTACTAGTCGAAAACAATCTATGTGTCATTGGATTATAACCGGATGTAACACGCTTAATGTACTTGTTTAGTTTGACTATGTTAGACGCTTAATGTTGAACCTTGTTTACTACATCGCTTATGTTGCACCTACTCAATCTAACAATCCAAGAGGAATAAGAAACAATTTAGAAACATACAAACAAAGAAAATATATACGTAAAATTAGGTGCCAAAGTTAGCTGTGAGGGATACATACATTCATACAATATTCACCAATAAACCATACAAGTTATCCAAAGAAGAAACACAAAAGTGACCATACCATGCGGGCGTGTTTTAGACCCATAAACCATACAATTGTTTACAAATTCGACACCTAAATGTTTAACAAAACAAGCACATAAAACATTCAAATTTCATATGGATCTTGTGCTTGTAATAAAACCTAACCATTCTTTCACTCAGACGCCAATGCACCGAATCGGATCATCCACATCCAACAGCTTGCCATTCCCTAACCTCAGACATTTATACGCTTGAGCTTAAGAGTGTGATTTTTAGTGACACCTACTATAACAATATTAACCTAATGTAGTCGCTAAACTAGTAAACATGTTTTACGTTTCACATTACGCTTATATCAATCGAATTCGACACCCTAGAAATCCACTACTACACCTATTTTACGCTCAAGATTACATTCATACTAACATCACAAATAGTACAAGAAAAGAAGATGCGCACTCGAATAAGAAGATGCAGAGCCACACACCACAATCATCATACAATCCACCCTCGCTGGGAACATTCATAGCATTGTTAAAAGTAATCCTATAGGTCATAGGATCAATTCTCTTCTCGAAAACACCGCCTCTTGCAAGACTTCCGAAGCCTAGTCTCTAGACATTTCTCACACTCAAATAGAATGGACGAGTCTCGTGATCATATATGTGTCCACCGTCATAAAATGTAACTCGACCGGTCCGGATATGATACACGCCTAGGGACCAATGTGTTTCGCTCATTTATGGAATGAAAACTCTTTCAACATCACCCCAACCTGAGGGTAAGTTTCTTTGGTTGCGTGCATGTGCATCCGTCTGCTCATCAAGAATGGTAGGAAAAAGCACCACCATAGACCACTCCATATCCGATGGTCCGGTATGCCACATGTAGCTTATCCAAACATCAATGTGTCAGTAGGTAAAACAAATTGACATATATATTCACCATTTATAAAAAAACGTGCTTTTCATTTTCTACCATACTAGATATCAACTAAGATAGTGTTACGAGACAAGCATCATTGCCACACCTTCCTACTTTTAGCCTTTGCTAAAAACCCTTCCCCATGACGACGTAATATGTACAATGACTTACACCAACACCCATTGCTACGTCATGGCAATGGATTTTCGAGGAAACTCAAAATAGAGTTGGATCAAAATACTTCAGTAAATTAGGCATCTTAGATAACATCCACCAAATTCACAAAATCATTTCTCAAATGATATCACCATTGGTTCAAAATATTGTTGAGTACAAGAAAAAATGAAGTGAATCAAGACTTGTAAAATCAGACCGCTAAAAGCATCAAAGTTTTGAAGTCATGAATAATATACTCTTCTCTCGTGGCTACACTACAATTTTTTAACAAATAATAATGTCATTTGAGAAAGAATTTAATGGATTTGGTGGATGCTATACTAAAATACCTAAAGTGGTTAAAGTAAATGATGGATTAATGATACTTAAATCTAGTATCTCATGTAACACTAAAATGTAAAATTACTTATAATCAAATGGCGTGAGACAACCAAAAGCATGTTTTATAAAATCGAGTAAAGTAAATAAAATTTACTTTACCTCGCCACGTAGCCATCCTTTACGATTATCGTCGAAACCGTTAAACCATCCCGTAAACGACGATCAACAACGATATCGTACTGCGGAACACACAGCTTCGCCACCGTCCCAACCAGAATCGATCAACTTCAAAGTTAACATAAACTTTATCTAGGTTTTGTATGGCCGTTCTAGAACCTAAAAATAAAGACAATGTAAATCATGCATGTAATAATACGCTTACACGCTGACGGTTAACTCTCGATCGATATATCAAAGCAAAGGAATCATTTCTCATACCTTTACCCATGGTTTGACTTGTACTAACATCTCACCATAAGTGGAGTATGAACAGTAAATACTTTCGACCTTCAACATATCTTCTAAGCTAGTAACATCGAAGTTTTACTCCTCTTCTCACATAGGGTGACCTAGGAACATGTTCAAGTCTCCTTTCTTTGTTTCAAGATCGCCCAAAGCCCTTTTGAAGGCGTTGAATTCATTCAATAACCTTCAACTGCTTTCTTCAACACTCAACTTCTTACTCGCTCCCCTGCTCCTCCTCTTCCTCGTGTTTTCACTTCAACACTCAACTTCTTACTCGCCCCTCGCTCCCCATCCACGCCAACATGTGGCGATCAAACAACTTGAAAAATCATTGACTTGACCGCAATACTCGTTAGCAAGATCTACAGTCATGGATGATATGAAAAAGGTTAACAAAATTTTATTATCGCAAGTTATTAATTATATCACAAATGAAATAAGAACAAAACAAAATATCATTAAATTACCTGTTCTCCATCAGCTGTGTTAACTATGTCTCCATAAACCTGCATAACATAGTGGTAGACACTTATTAGTATAAAATTATAATGAAAGGTATAATCACATAAATACCATTTAATTACATTTTCATATGCATCATTCTTCATTTTGACTCCATCAACTGTGTTAACTTTGTTTCCATAAACCTATATACAAAAGTTTATAACACCTATTAGTAGAACATTAGAATTAAAGGTTTAGTCACATTAATACAATTTATACTTACCTTTTCATAGGTTTCTTGGTTCATTTTGTCTCATCACTCATTATGACTTGCGAATAAAGTTTTAGAAACAAAATCCAGAATTAGCATACCACATGGTAATTGTTTGATAGCAATGTAACTTGGTCGAATTGATAAAGGTAAAAACTAACTCGAATAATAGTCTCAAGTTTCAAAGTGCGGGCTTCCAAAGCCTTAACCTGCTCATCAACCTGAAACAACTTCTACCTCTTTACCCATGCTCTCCATATCATAACCCTCGGGGTATACCACTTTCGCTAGCTTTATTCGCGGCCACTTTCTCGAAAATGTTCATCCTGTGGTCCCCTTTGCAAAGAGGCGGCGCCTCGGGTATACCACTTGAAAAATCAATGCTTCGTGAACCATTCAACCCAACCTCAAAGCATGTTGGCATAATCACGTTGGGTTTCGAGTCCTTACAAAAGATTTATAAGTTATATGGTATCTAAAATTGTCTATATGTTTAAAGTTAACCAATCAATAAAATACTATATATAATTACCTTGTCAAACAGTTGGTCGAAATAATCGCCTTTCTAAATAGTGTGTGTTTCGACCATGCAAGTGCTCTTGTGATCACCCCGGAGCCTTGTTCCACCACCGCTTACTTTTACTCGATGTCGACACTCTATCATCCATATCTACAAAAAGTTACGAGGACGAGAAACATATGAAGATAATTTTCAAGCCCTACAAGAAACTAATGATAGCAAATTTTTTGGTGTTAACCTTGAAAGCAAAGAACGAATCCCTTCAAGCTATAGGTAGGAACATCGCTGGATTCTTTATCACCAATTCTTTGACGGTAAACCGGATGATTTGAAGAGACATTTCTAATAGACTCATAAAGTCGCCTCCAAGGAGTTCCCCATGGAAATGCATTCCATTCATCAAGATCCTCGACCATCCTCGAAAAATATCATCAATGATAGACCCCAAGTCTTTACCCATTAATATCACCTCAGCGTTATCAAGACAAACCCGTATCGCATCCTCATCGACGATTTAGAAACAACTCTTCATCTTCAATAACGATAATAGATCAATTGATTTAACATGTCGACCTACATGGTTTGGAAATACTCGGTGACGGAAAGGGATATCACCACTACGCCATTTCCTAAAACCGACCATACCAAATCTAAAACCAAGAACTGTGCGTAATTCATTTCGACCAAAATAGAGAGAATGTCCATTCAAATAGTATACAAGTGGAAGATCATAGTTATCATTGTTTTGATGGAATTGTTTCAAGCATGTAATGAACAAGACCTTCCTCGTTATCGACATAGGTAAGATCGAGCCATGGTCCAAAACATGTGTCTTTAAACATGGAACGCGCGCCGGGTCTAATCGATCCTTCATAAGTAAGAAGTAATGCACTTTGCTTTTAACAATAACTCTAGCATCATACGCCTACAAGAAATAACATATTGAAAAGTTAAAACAAACAAGAAGTGTCTACAAGTACACTCATCAAGTCGTATACAACACCGCAGAAAACCGGTTGTCTACAAGCACACTCAACAAGTGTCTACAAACAAACAAGAAGTGTCTACAAGCACACTCAACAAGTATCTACAAGTAAAAGCATATCCGCAGAAACCCGATGTATTCGGGACTAAGATCAAGTGTCAATACACGTTAATTACACCTATTTGACAACTAACCCTAAAACTCTTATTAAAAACAACAAATACGCTTTCAACCCTCTCATTTAACGCATGAAACAAAACATGATGTAAAGGGATCCAACAAAACCTTAAGTTGTAGGAAGAAACGAAATTAATCAAGTGTGAATACTTACCATTTTTATCTTTGTGCGCCGAACATCAACGGATCCGTCTGAAATGATCTAAACAACAAAACGGTTGTGTGATCAAAGTTTCGTGTTGTGTGATCATCGAAATGATCTAAACAACAAACGGGTGATGTAAAGGGATCCATGCATCATTATCGCTGTGTGTTTGTGTGTGTTGAGTGTGTTTTTTTCAAGATATTCAATGGTTAAAGTGGCAAAAGAAAAAAATGGTCATATCAATTGATTTAAATCTTTTGGTTTTTTTTCAATTTCCTAGGTGAAATCTTGTGGTCACTGAAAGACGTCGCTTTATTGAAATACCGGCCGAAATGACATTATGCTAGAAAACAAAACAATGATTTTTAAAGATTTGATTTGACACTTAGTGTACTATTGAACAAGACCGGATTTGCCACGTGTCGAAAAACGTATGGGTCGAAGCAATGAAAGGTTAGAATGCCATTTTCATGAAAGAGCCTAAAAAGTCTAAAACGACCACGCTAAAAAGTCCCTTTTAATTTTCTCAAAAATATTATATTTGACATCATTTGCTTTGTGGGTAGCAAACAATTTTTTTTTTTTTTTTTTTTTTATATTATACTTCAAATTCATCATCTTTAGGGTATTTTGCAAAATTTTGGACATTTTTGCCTCTTTTAGCTAATAGATTTTTTTTTCCGAAAGCAAAAATGTCACATAAGACTCCAAAGAGAATGAATTTAAAGATAAGACCCACAAAAGCAAAATATTTTGTTCACACCATAAAAGAAATTATGGCAAGATGATATTTTTAAGAGTAATTGTAAATATCGTCCTTGTGGTTTGGCCAAATTGCACGTTGTCGTTGTGGTTCGTTAATTGTCAGAATCGTCCGGTTTGACATCATTACGCCACTTTTGGTCCTTCAATGGTGAAATTGCAAACCACAGGACGGTTTTTGCAATGATGAAGACCAAAGTGAACGTAACGAATGTATGCTTAAATCCGGACGATTTTGCACTTAACGAACCACAGGATAAACGCGTGCAATTTACCAAACCACAAAGATTTATTTTGCAATTTACTCTTTTTAATCATTCGCTTCTAGTTTTTTTTGTTTTTTTTTTTTTTTTTCACATCACAAATCTTAACTTGATTTCCTACTATATTATTTAATCTGATTAAGGTACACAAAACTTATATCCTGTTCACTGAGAGCCAAAGTCAGTTTCAATTTACTCAAATTTCTTTTTAAAATGTTTTTGTTAACATATAATCCTTCTCAGGGTGGACCAAAGGGTTCCGAAATTGACCGTGAACCACGACGATTTTTCTTGCGCATTATAAAATATTGTATTTTTAATTTTTTTTTTTAAATTAAAGACGTATCAAGTCTTAATTAAATGTTTCGGTAACACATCTCAAATAAGACTAAAGAGATGCACCACATGACTTTTAATCCTAAATGCACCATTGTTTTTGCTTTTTCTAGACAACTCATAGAAAACAAAAACTTTAAAGAAACATATAATTATTTTGAAAAGTATAAATTAATTTAAACTATAAAATAAATTATACTCAATGCTTCTATGTTTCATTTTGAATTGAATTTGGGAGGCTGAGTTTGACTCAGGTTTTGCTTCTACTGATAAAGCATTCAACGCATTAATGGTTAAAAGAATTGGTCCTCGTACAATTATGTTTTTATTTTCTTATTTGTACTCTCAGAACTTCTTACAAATAACTTATATAGTCATATGTTTTCTATTGAGTCGATGAAATTTGAGGCAGTTGATATTTTGAAGGCTCATGAATAGAGGCGGAGACAGGAGGAGGCAGGCTGCCCCTTAGCGAATGAAATTGTAATGTAAAGTTTTTAAAATATGAGACTATTTTTGTAATTTTTCTTCTAAATAACCGAATTGTTATTAAAGTTAGCCCATTCGACTATAACTTTTTGGCCTCGCCTCTCACCTAAACAATACAATAATAAAAGATATTAGATATTTGTTCTATAATTTTATTAGAGTGTTCTCTCCCAAAAAATTAAAAAAAATAGTACGCAATGTAATGTATTTGAGCTCTTTCAAATAAACATGTCTATTAAGCTCTTAATAATTATTGCATACTTCCGTTCAAAAAAAATAATTATTGCATACTTGTGTTCCTTTAAATGGGCTTGGCCCATTAAAAAAATTAGGTCATATTGCATAACTATAAAAAAATGAGAAATTTACACGTTTATCCATGAAAAAATAGTGATAAACGAAGTTTGTGCACCACAAGGCGCTGCTGCATGTTTTTGTTGATCGATATATAAAATGCCGCATATAGCGTTGTTGTCGATTGAACCATTACCACTCGTGAACATTGCCACAAACCATCTAGTGCATAATGTTACATTACAAAGAAGTCGCCATGATATATGTTTATAATAATGATAAATAAAATTTAGACATACAATGAAACAATAATGAATTGGAAGATACCATAAAGATGCTGCAACTGTTCCTTTATAACATGATATAAAGGCCACGTAATAATGTCTTCCATGCTAATTTACATCTCGCTCAAGAAATCCATTTTCCTACTTCCAAATAATCGATCCAGCTTTTAGAAGTGAATGAGTAACAAACCTCGCTCCAAGCACCCATTCAACACGTTAAGTGCCGTCTTTCCATATCATTAGCACCCATATAAAAATACATTTCAACCTCGAATCGCAAGACATACACTTGCAGCTTGTAACTCCATGCTTGACCACTCCGGTTGAGGCAATGATACGCTCGACCCAACTTAGCCAAGAAACCTTGTGCAACGACATTGTTGATCTTATGCGCACCCGTATGGTGAAGATCTTCCTCTTAAGGTAGATTTGCCCTTCATTCATTGGACGTTTATAATATTCTCGTCACTCTTCAAAGAAAGCATGTGGGACTTTGTTTACCAAGGTAGTTTTTCAATATGGAACTTAACTCCTTCTCGCACTTGCATCATTTATACTAAAATTATTGCAACATACTTGAAACATATCAATATAACATGGAAACTAAGACATCATTCGGAAAAGTCGAACCGAAAAGGCAGGACTCCTAGCAATTAGCGTTAAAAATGTCACAGATGAGACAATTTCGATCGAGTCGATCAGTTCCATTTGATCTCTAAGGTCAATGGATATAATTATGCAAAATAGCAACATACTTTACACTCGTAATCCATAAAACAAAGAATTTGAAATTTTACAAAAGCGATACTTTCATTTTCTTTAAAAATCATACCAACACACTCCCAATTGTATCACCTCATAGTTATGAACTTATGATTGGTAAAATGAATATATCCGCTTTATTTATGAAAATTTCAATATGCATTGGTATTATTGATTTATTGGAAGGTGAAAGCATATTGGTAAACCCATAATTGAATCACTAATCCTTCACAACTATTCTACAACCATAAATTATGGCCTTATTAACAATCAGCATGAAGAAAAGTACATACGTAAACTTCTCAAACTCATGCTTGCGCTTCCATCATTTTGTCCATCTCACCGCCTCAAGTTATCAGACTTAAGAGGCACGCGTGCACCGTGATACACATACAATTTTCTCGTGAATCTCCCACAAATCAATCACATTGAAAACCTAAATATGTAATCCCATTACTTCCTTAATTCAAGTATTTAACCGGATAATCGCTTACTCAAATTCATTCCAAAGATCAAACCCAACAACACCTTCCATCTTCAAGGCCCTATGCGCACTACATCAATGTCAAATACAATCAATTAAATTTACGTGGTATCCATGCTACTACTCCAAACCTACAATCATAACTATAAAATGACAATAAATAAGCCATTTATTGACAACATTCATGTAAGAGGGTGTTCGAATTGCTTATTATTTCTACTTTTGGGACAAACCGCTTATTACGCTTGTCTCACCGCTTCCTCGCCTTCTATATCTACTCATCGCATTCTTGCACATAATAAGCAAATCCAAACACTAATTCCTAAACTACTAATCTCTATGCCGATTTTTACTTATAAGTGTAAATCAAACATCCTATACATAAAGAACACATTTTACAACTTAATTTAACCCAATAAAACCCGTTAGTAAAGAAACGACAATTGTAGACAAAGACAAACCTACGAAAGGAAAACCCATGAAGCATGCCTCAATATCAACTTCATCGATAACCACGAACACTTATTCATACCTTTTCCTTCACTATGCTTCCGAAAGGTGTCCGCCCATCCTTACACCTTCTTTCTTCTTCCTAATTTCCCAAGTCGACTAATCCTTCATCTACCATTGCATCGTTGACCCGCGCTCCTACTGCTTAGAAACAAATTGAATGGCTTTTCAACATTCACCTTCACAAAGAAACAAAAATTTAGCATACAATGTTAACAAAACTATCTTTTTAACAAATATTTAAAACGCCGTAACCTAGAACCTTTAGCTGGCATCAAGGATTGCTTATTCCTTATGCATTTGCCACACGATCGCTCCTCAAGACTCTGCATCCCCTTGTAGAATCCAACATATCCGACACATCATAATATTGTATTAACTAACATATACAAAAACGAATAAGGGGCATTTGAATTGCTTATTAAAACTGCTAATTTCCATCGCAGCTCGAAAAGCCATCCCAAATGTGGCGAAATAAATCTAGATTTTCATATGATTATTTTTACTAAAATTATGATTTGTTTACATGCTCAAAACACATACCAAAAATATTATTTCACCGGTATGCCATACTAAGCATGAAACAATCCACCACATGTGAGCACTATCACGCGGACTATCTAAGTTTCATCGAACTCGATCCTGCTCATCACACCTCTCACAACTTATATCACCACACTTTTAATTGCATAAAACCGATTGAAACATAATAAACAAATTATATGGCCACTCTTGTCTTATAAACACTAATTGGAAAACGAATAACCAAAATTAACAAAACCTCTCGCTATTACCAAACACAAATTTCAAAATAAAATAAAATTAAAAACAAATACCTCAAAAGGCATAGCTGCAAACATCATCAGCAAAGCAACCTGCAAAAGAAATCAACAAAACCCCCAATTAACGAAACCCTAAATTTAAAATAAAATAAAAAGTTAAAAGAAAGGCCTCAAACAAATCAACAATTAATTAAAACACCACAAAAAAATTAAAAAAAAAAAAAAAAAAATTACATTTGAAAAATCGAACCGATCAACGAAAAGATGGCATAAAATTATTGTTAGTCGTTGGTTTTAATGAACCTTACACAAATTACATGACCTATGTTTTTTTATAAGCACTTTAGTTTATGGAAGATGATAATGACTTACCAACAAAGCTTGATCGAATGGAACACATATACATGTACATGGTTTAATTTACATGGTGATTGAGATTTTAAGAAGTTATTAAATCTGCTTTATTGTTAATGGTTTGATGTTGTGAGCCACGTGTTCTGGAAAGTGAGATGATGAGTGGAGAGAGATGATTTTTTATTTTGAATATGGAAGAAGCTTCAAGAAAAAGGGCGAAGGCAAGGGAGATAATGGAGGAGATCGGTAACCGACATACTGTTCATTGGGATGGTGTACCCAAACTTTGTTAGCCAATGAAAGAGTGCCTCGTGTAAAAATTGATGATAATGACATAGACACAGCCAATAGAATTCCACATTATCATGCTAATTACCATATAACAATCTTACTTTGAGACACCCACGCAATTCCTTTTAGTATATAGTATAATTTCAACTAGATGATCGTTTTGAATACTAATATATATGTTTAACTTTTGACATAGAATGCATCTTCATTCTGTTTTTAAAGGAAGTAGCTGTAGTTGATGCAATCATACTCGTTGCTTTGTGATGTTCGACTAAAGTGACTCTTCCGATTATGCTCCACATCATTTTGCTAGTCACAATTTGTTCCACATCGAATGTGAAATGAAATTTCGATGTACTTATAAGTTATAATATTTTTTCAATATACTAATAAGTTACAAGTTTTTGTTAATGTTTTTGTAACGTCCTTAAAGGCCGAAAAAATATGGACTGCTATGATACCCTCCATATTTACCAGTAACTCACTACTTGTAAGGGATTAAATGCTTATCTCATACTTATAGAATTGCTGGTTACAGTTTCAATAATAGTTATTCAAAACGAACAGAGAGTTATTCCACTAACTTGCTACTAATAATTAGAATAAATTTATGATAATTTATTAGTATAAACCTAAAACGATACGAGACCAGAGTCTTAGTCACGACAGTGTATCCTACTCTTACTTGGCTCGTGTATGTATTTCTAAAGAAGAAAGTCTGTTTACCTCATATGAATGAAATAGTAGACTTGAAAGCACAATGTATACCATGACAAACATATAAAGTAAATAAAAAACAAGAACCACAGACTGGCATATTCTGTGTAATACTTTTAGTAGTGTGTGTATGGGTTCTAGTTTTGTTTTGACACTTACCTTTAGTAAGCCTGAGTCCTTTAGGCCAAGCAGGCTCTTATACTGGGCCACATTTCTCTGTGGGTTATATATCGTAAATGCCTTAGGCCCCATGGTCATCTTGTCATTAGTATCATCACTTAAGTTATTGTAGTCCTGATCGAAAGTTCAGTTATTACATTTCTATGATTTAGTTAGGAGTTATCTGCGTTGAATCAATGTTTTGAAGTTTAAATAATTCAACTGGATAAGAAGCTAGCTAAACTAAAAGACACGTCGCTGAATTAAAGGTTAACCTTGTTCGTTCATACGTCAAACTGAGTGATTTTAGTCCAGCAACTGAATCCTAATGCGCAAGCCTCATCTTGATCGATTTGAGTAGAGAACCTTGACTACGAACCTAACACATATAAACTCAGAGGTGGGGGACCAAGAGAACTTGAGGTCCAAACTTTCTTAGCAATATTACGAAGGAAAAGATGAACATTATAACATTGATATTAAATAAATGACAGCATACGCTATAATGATAACAATTTTTATCGGTGTATGCTTGCAAGTCCGTGATAATCCAAATGAAGAGGCCGAACAAGGACTATTGTGTGCCACGGCATCTCGAGAACCCCTCTTAATTAGTCCACCCATCCAAATGACACAAGAATCCACGATATGAACATGATGTCACACAAGAAATTATGAACATACTACTGAAAACTATCTCAGTAAACCCTCTTATATACTAAAGATCTCACAAATTAAAAATCTATGTTTCAAAGGCACATTAATTATCGACAACTTAATTGTGTAAACTCCTCTCATCTACATCGTACAATAATTGGGCACCAATAATCTTTATTAATGACGACGTATCGTACTATCACCACCCATTAATTCTTTGATAATGTGACAATTCGTCTGAATGTGCTTCATCTTACTAATTAGTCCCCCTATTGATCGATCACAATCACACAACTCAACCATATTGTACGCTAACAAGTTTCGTGCAATTTAATGTGGTTCGTTTTAGAATGTAGTTTGGTTCCAAGTAGTAATTATTTACGTCCTCTATGTCATTACCGGCCAGTACATATATACTATTTGCCAGGTTGTATCCATGCCAAGCTCAATCCATATTTAGAGATTACACTATTATGTGTCTCATGCCTAAACATAAATGTTGTGCCGTTTAAGTATGACTATACAAGTCTTGCTAGAGCTAGCAAATCGCTAAAGAGTGGGACCAAGTATGTTGAAAAATCTCAATCTAGGCCCTGTAGATCTATTTTGGCTGTATATTTTTTATAGGGTCATTAGTTACTGATAACTATCATATACGCTGGCTTTGGCACTTAGCTGGTTAAGGGTTATACTATCCACATTGCTATTTTTCTTATTTCCAAACACAAAGTTTATTGTTGGAGCTAGCTAGCCAGCTAAGGGTCGAACTTTTAGTTTACGGGTTAAATGGTTAATGTTAATTCCAGTTTTTCAGTAGCAAATATATATACTACATTAGTATCTTGTGGAGCATTATTGGTGCCAAGTTGTAGTATGTTCCACCTGTGTCTATGCTCAAGCTGCCTTTCCATGTCTTCGCATCATTGAGGTTTAAGAAACTTGTTTTATATTACAAAAACTGATTATGTTCATTCGAGTTTTGGCTGAAGAGAGTGACATGATTAGTACAAGTGGGGTTCGATTCTATTTTGTATGTTTGAAAACCTCCATTTAACAAACATCTACCAACATATGTAGTTTGTTCCGTAAGAATGCTCACTAGATATGATCTTATCAAAATGGGTAAAGGAGTCAGGTTTTTCCATGTTCAAGTTAACTGGGAGGGTGAGCCTTTAAACCCTAAATGATCCTATGAAAATGTTTGATCACTAATCTAGCTAGCACTCAAATTACAGTTTGTATACATAATCAGAATAAATGCATTCTATGAAACTAATTCAATGTTACCAATGGTATTGTGTGGTCCGTCACCATTGTAGTTTCAGCAATCAAATGTAATTCATTAGGCATAAGGTATTAGAAAACATGGTACACAAAGTAGGGGCCGGGTGAACGAGTCTACCCAACCAATTATCCATTCTTACCTTATTGCCACCTCGAAGAGTATAGTGACATACGACCTACGTATATAACGGGATAAAAGAGGGACTGTGTTAGAGTTGCCCGTCCAATGTACTAGCCTTTTATAAAATTGTTTAGGTTAGAGTACTCGAGAACATAGATTCCATACAACTAAATAGATCATATCGTTGTAAATCGTTTCGGTCATTTACTACGTAAGAAAACCTAACAAGTTGGAGCTCTGGTGAAGGTAGTTTAGTAGTTAAGGTTTTAGGCGGTACATGTGATGTTGATTTGGACCCATCGGCCGACACTATTTGACTTGGTAAAAACTCATATGTATATAGCACCGACACTTATATATCACATATGCAAATTACTTTTATGAACTACTCTCTTGATGTCCTTTATTTTCCATCATTATTCATGCATGCATGTGTAATCATAATTTTCATTTCATAGCACCTTTATTGGATACATCTCTAGGGTCACATATATATCAATTAGAAATTAATGCGACAAAAACATACATTGTTGAATCCGTAAAATATAGCATTGAGAATCATAATGTATAACTGGAATTATGCTTGAAGACTAGGTGTTATTTAGGACGTGTGTAGCTATATATATCTACATTAGATATGTAAAAAGGGTCATTTGCACATTCATCAAATTGATTTGCATACTCATAATACAATCAAGTAAAATACAGTGTGAAATTTGTACAGCTACTTGAAGTATTAGTAAGAGTGTCTCAATAAATTTTAAGTCAAGAATCACTACTCATATGTAAATGGCATTTGCATATGGAAGGTGATTCTTGGCTCTAAATTATTATCGACACTATATGTACAAACAACAAGACAATATTAATACAATACAAGTATTTAACGATCAATAAAGTGTTCCAATCATTTTAAAATGCGAAATCAATACTCTTCGCATATGACATCACTTAATTATTACTGTATATGTTAAAATTATGGATTAGTCTAAGTGGTATTATTGTTTCGAGTTGTATTCACTATATATAAACTATACGTGTAAATAATGATTGAGCAATCGATTATTATTTGAAATGGCAAAGAAAAATAAGATGTGGTCCTTATAAAGCAATTTTCTAGAGTGAAGGAACAAATTACTACGTATAACTTGAATACCGAATAGGTGATGAGTTGTATCGAAAAAGACATATTGGTGTACGTAATTCATAACGAAAGTAACTGCACATTCTCTGCGTACGTAACGAGATGAACACGACACAAATATACCAGTACTACGTATCATGATTTTATAGCTAAGGATATTTGGACAATATTAGTACCGACAGGGCTTTGGATCAGTTGTTATCCACCTTTGAATAACCAATGGAATTTTCGGAGAGATTTTGTGGATAAAAGGTTACGGGTCGAATCTCACCACATCTCACTCCGTTGGTGCCCCAATGGGCTAGTAAATCGATTTGCTAGAACTATTCTTTGTAGCGTGGACAATTTCCGGTACCAAAATACACCCGGAGTCATGGTGTTTCCGTTAATTTACAATTTTATTTTTTTGGATTTGAACAATATTAGAGCACTTGCAACCATAACATGTGTTAAAGTTTAAACTACTGCCACGTCTGCGCTACATCAACTTTAACATTTCACCTTAACTTATCAAAAAAACACCCGCAATCATAACATTCTCAAGGTTAAACCTTAGCACCAACAATTTACAAAAACAACCAACATTTAGAAAAAAAAAAAAACCACAAGTAACGACGTTAACTTGGTAACCCGCAAACTTTAACACCGAATAACACCGACCACCGAGCATTGCAAGTGCTCTTAGTACTAAAGTTAAATGGATGACCATCTTTTTCTTTTTGGGTGCAGGTCAATCACCTTTAGTTTGAAAGGAAAAAGCACGTTATATGAGGTCAAGTGAGCGGGAGAGGATGCTCGATCGGATGAAAGTTTATTCAACGTGTAATTTGTATATTTTATGATCATTATCTTTGCCGATAGATTTGGCTTGCCTTTCTTTCTGTAAGGCATGATCATTGTCATTTTCAAGCCTTGATGTTTTAATTACTCAAAATGCTAAGAAAGACTCAGAGACAGTGGTCAAACTCGCGCTGCTTCGCGCCAAACCGCCACGCCGCCAGCTTTGAGTTTAGCACCGTAAAACGTTTGGCACCACATTTCAGATGTCCGTTGGCACTGCAATTTGCGGTAAACTCATTTTTTTTTTTTTTTTTTTTAATGTAAAAAGAATATATTCTAAAATTACTTTATTCATTAAAAAAACATTACAATAAAAAAAAACATAAAACTTAAAAGATAAAAATTACAAACTAGTTATAATTTCTCCAAACATGTTCCACAAGGTCATCTCAAGATCGTTGTGTATTTTGCTATCTCTCGAGTTCTTTGTGTTTTCGAACATGTAAATCACATCTTTCGGTCCATTCCGTGTAATGTCCGGCGTTGGATCAACGAACACATCTCTTAAATTCACTACGTAATTTTAGCCTTCCAATATCATGTTATGCAACATTACACAAGAATTCATGATCCTTGTCAAAGCGTTGATTTCGAAAGACGCGCGGTTGTCGATAATTCCCCAACGACCTTGTAGGACTCAAAGCTCTTTCGATATCCTTTCTAGAACTTTCACGAATTATTTTAAACCTCAACGCTTTTTCGGACTTGCAATGTAAAACGTTTTCAAACACGGACCATGTTGGATAAATGCCATCGCCAGATAGTAACCTTTGTTGTACACATGCCCATTTACTTCAAACGGGCATTCGGAATTGCACTGCAAAGTTCATCATCAAATAACGGAGAACCATATAAAACATTTAGATCATTATTTGCACCAGAACCCCAAAATAAGCATGCCATATCCATAACCGTTGATCCGCAACCGCTTCTAACATAATAGTTGGTATTTATGGCCACGCCTTTTGAATTGAGGGCTAAGGCTTTTGGGCAATTTTTCCAATCCCAACGATACAATCAATACTCCCGAGCATTCCCGGAGTCCATGTTTTGTTTATGCAATTCATATAACATTTCAATATCGCCTAAAGTGGGCTTCCTTAAATACTTCTCAACGATAAAACATGTATGCATTTTGTAAAGTCGATTAAACATTGTCGTTGAGTTCGCTCGCAATTTGCAAGCACTCATCAAACGATCGTGCGCAGCGTCGACGCTAATTCGTCAGTATAGCGGATGTGATCTTCAAAATAGGATCAATACTTTTCGACCCAGTAGCATCATAACCATCTCTAAAAATTGAAAGTATTTGGGAAGGGGTGGGCATCATAACTTAGAATAGCATTAACTATTTTTTAAAAGTGTAGAGCTCATACGATACCTTCGTGAAAATTCTCTTACGGATATTTAGGACCAATCTGCGTCGCCGAAATAGTCGTCGACAGACGTTCCGCCGCTTTCTCGCCGACGTGGTATATATGCCTCCTTTTGGACTCGATCTTGATCCACCGGCTTGATTACACAAGTTCATATATTGTTCATACTCTTGATACGAACGAATATATCTCTCTCATCGTCCTTTAAAAAATCTTCATAATTGTCTAAAGTGCTTCACGTAGGGATGGTTTGGATCCATAATGAAAGAAAAATGAGTGTTTTTGAGGTGTGAATTAGGTTTGAAGAGTGTGTGAAAATATGGAAGAATAAGGAGGTTTTATAAAAAAATTAGGTACAAATTCAAAAAATCGGTTATATTTGCCACCACCAACCGCTACTTTTTCAAAAAAAAAAAAAAAAAAAAAAAAAAAAAAAAAAGTTTGGTAGCGACGAGGGGTAGCAGTCTTGTAGTTTGCAAGGTCATAAAGTGGTTTAGCACGAGCCAACAACACCGTACTTCTGCTCTAAGGTGTTTCCTTTGATCACAGATAATAGGTTATACGAGGAATGTATGTTCAGCACGTGAAGTGTTTTCGCTATGCATGATTGGTTGACATGGTGCGCGACACACCTTTCATTCACAGAGAAGAGATGGATTCACGTTGAAGCTCGGTACACATTGGCTTCCGACCTTTTGACCCATTGCATTATTGTTAGTTATTATGCCAGTTCAGCTAGACCAATTCTAGACACTGGATCATGGACATGCTAGACCACCTTGATGTCCCTCCTTTATAGACCATGGTAAAGTCTATATTAGATGAAAGATTAGTTAAGAACCAGAAGTTGAAAGTAGGCAAACTGCAAACACATAAAAGTGAGAACGATTTGTGAGCAATAATGCTTTCACTGAAACAAGGGAACATGTGTAAGACACCAAGCCAGACCCTAGGAACATCTACCAACCTCAATGTCATGAAAGCAAATAATAAGAACAAATTAAGTCTTCCATTTTTAGTTTGACCATTTTCATGCAAAGTTGAGACTTGAGGCCATGTTGGAATGCACTGCATATAAAGAACATCTTAGATCTTAGAGCATGAGGATGGTGAAGAAAAGCCTCTTTATTTGGGCCATACTGGACGTCACATCATTTCAACACACCCATTTAAAAGTCCTCCATTCACAACTAACTCAACCCCTTCACTTGGCCTACAATTTTCATTTTATTTCTTTTCCATATTTTTCAAATACAATAAAATTCATTTCATTTAAATAAAATTACAATACGGGAAAAACTACAATACGAAAAAAACATAACGATAAATAAAAAACATACGATAAATAAAAACATATTAAACTTAAAAATACAAAATTTTTAGCCTTTTACATATTGTATTTTGCTATTATTTGGTCTTGTTTCGTTTAAGTGATTGATTTTGGGCTCCGACAACCCATCAATATCAAGCATGAAACTCCAATTCGACACTCTAAAAGCCCTTTTCTTTCGCTATCCTCGCCTCGTACACTTCTTGGGATTTGTCTACTTTACGCTTATAATCTTGACGTAAAGCATCCACTATAGCATCCGATTGACTCCCCGGTGCTCGCTGACGACTCCACCGATTTTGATTTTTTGCCTGGCCGAGGCTTGCTCATGGACGAGCTCTTGGATCGAGGCGAATAGTTCGACGAGATTATCTTGATCGATCACGTCCGGCGCGTCCCATTTGGGATATTGTTTCAAAACCTTCCACGCCGAGACAATATTAAACTGTCTCCCTGATTGAGCCTTAAAAGCGAGTCTTGCATTCTCAATATGATCATCATCATTTTCCCCGGATTTACGCTACAAATGCTTGTAAAAACGGTTGAACTTTTGGCAATCACCGTTTACCCGACTCCATTTACCCGTGACCATATTTTTGGTACGAGTAGGCCCTGTTATCCGAGCGTTGAAGTCCTCCCAAATCTGAGTCCAAAACGCATCGTTTTGTCGGTCATTACCGATAGCGGAGTTTTGGGAAACCTCGACCCAACACTCAGCTAAAAAAAATTCTTCGTCGTTTGACCAACGAATTGTGGTTCGACACTCTTCTTCCTCCTCCTCCTCGTTGTCCGCGTCCAAATTCACCACGGTCTTGTTTTTTATCTTTGGCGCTTTGGCCGTTTTTTTTCCTTGGCGACGTTGTTCACGTGTTTCGGTTGGTGGTGGTTGAGGTACTTTGAATTGTGGCATCATTTCTTGTGATTCAAAGTAATGTTGTCGTGAAGGGCGTAATGCGGTTGTGATTGTTGCGACGGATAAGTGCGGTTGTGATTGTTGTGATGGATAGACTTGCGGTTGTGATAGTTGTGATGGATAGAATTGCGGTTGTGATTGTCTTGGATATTGGTAAGCTTGAAATCCGAGGTGCGAAGAAGAGTTTGAGCTTTGGGACGATGGGGTGGATGGGTTTGACGAAGACGAGTGTTGTTGTGGGTTCGAGTTGAGAAGATTGGTAAAGGACATCTCGTTTGGATCTTGAGACATTTTTGGTTGTGGTTTGAGATGGTGAAGATAATATATTTTTGAAAGAGAAGTGTGAATTTTTGTGTAAAATATGGGTATTATTTATAGAGTGGGTGGGGTAAATATTTAAATTTGAAAAAAATCAAAAATTAAAAGTAACCGTTGAATACAACGGATATATTTCAAAAAGTGTTTTGTCTTATTTGTGTTGTGGGAGCGACGAAGAGCAAAGTGGCGAGTGGAGGTGGTGTGGTGGCGAGTGGCGAGTGGCGAGGCTGCCACCTCAGACCGTCGAGCTTGATTTTTCACCATACCTCATGCTCTTAGCACCACATGTAACTTGTTCATTAAAATAATGCAAAAATATACCGAACATGCTCTCCAATATTGTTATTAAAATTAACACTATCTTAGTGCAATAAATATAAAACAAGTAAAAAACCCGTCGCAGCGCTGCGGCGGGTTTTTTTCAAAATTTTAATCTCGCATTTTTTTTTTCGTTTCTGCAAGGTATGAAACATAGGCCAGCGGTGCTCGGATCAGGAACTTTTCTTGAAGCCCATTTGCGATAAGCCTTCACATGCAATTCCTTCTGGATGTCATGTGGTTGGACATTTGTTATGTCAGCAACTCCAGTTCCTTGCAGCACAACCTTTCCTTCATTGTTAGCATCGTTGGTCATACCAACTTGTATAGTCGCGGTTCCGACTGTTCTGTTTTTTTTATGAGTGTTAACGATACCGCCGCCGCCGAAGCCTGGGAACCGATCGCTTCTTTTTCTTTCATGTCGAATCGTAATAATGGTTTTACCAAGCGGTGCGGTTTAGGATCGCCGATACCGCTGTGTTTTAGCCCCGCTTGCAGAGATTTGTGTATGTCTTTCGGTCGCTTGTTGCGCTAGTTTTAAGCGTAGCAACCTCTTCGCACTCATGTCGATCACGACCTTTTTCTTTATCCGCCTTAGTTCTGCAGAGAATAGGAATGCTTGTATGTAAACGTATAATATCGTAGCGCAATCAAATGTAGGTTCCTCAAATGCCCCATAGAAATCACTTATTAGGGTATGCTACAGAATCCATGCACCTGTTCCTTTCTATAAGTTAACCAAAAAACTTGTAAAATTTATGATGTGATTACATTACCACGGCAACCATTCCCTTGTATGCATGAGTCAGGTGACAAAATTACCACAAGAATGAAAAAGAATAACTGGTCGAAGTATGTACATTAGAGGAGGCTTGTTTAAAAGCGCAATGTGATTGCATAGCTAGGAAAAGAACATTACATAAGGACAAAACAAATGTATGTAATATTAGACGACGCCAACAAAGATTATGCAAGACCGATAACGCTACTTCTAGTACGCTAAAACTACTTATGCACTAATTATAATTGTGTTAAGGCAAAGTATTTTTTATCTTTCTTAGGAAATCCTTGTAAACTATATTTTTTGTAGTATTTGGCGGTTGTTGCGGCTGCGGATCTATAACGATCTTCAGCCCCTTTGGCGATGTGGCCCTTGACATCGCGACATAAAGTTGCCCGTGCTCAAATATAGGTTCCGGCAAATAAACGGCAATCTTGGCCAGCGATTGACCCTGGCTTTTGTTAATTGTCATGGCGTAGCACAACTTAATTGGAAACTGCTTGCGCTTGAAGATGAAAGGCATTTTATCTTCTTTCATAGTCAGGAGTATGCGTGGGAGAAACACCTTTTGACCGATATGTGTGCCGGTAATTATCTTTGCCTCAATCACCTTCGATAAAAGTTGGCTGACTACCATGCGTGTACCGTTGCACAGGCCACCAGTAAGACTTAAATTTCTGATTAGAAATTAATGCGACAAAAACATACATTGTTGAATCCGTAAAATATAGCATTGAGAATCATAATGTATAACTGGAATTATGCTTGAAGACTAGTGTTATTTAGGACGTGTGTAGCTATTATCTACATTAGATATGTAAAAAGGGTCATTGGCACATTCATCAAATTGATTTGCATACTCAAAATACAATCAAGTAAAATACAGTGTGAAATTTGTACAGCTACTTGAAGTATTAGTAAGAGTGTCTCAATAAATTTTAGAAGTGTGCAAATCACTACTCATATGTAAATGGCATTTGCATATGGAAGGTGATTTGCACACTCTAAATTATTATCGAGACACTTATACGTATCTCAACAATAAGACAAGATTAATACAATACAAGATTTAATGATTAATAGAGTGTTTCAATCATTTTTAAAAATGCGTAAATCAATACTCTTTGATATGACATCACTTAATTATTACTGTATATGTTAAAATTATGGATTAGTCTAAGTGGTATTATTGTTTCGAGTTGTATTCACTATATATAAACTATACGTGTAAATAATGATTGAGCAATCGATTATTATTTGAAATGGCAAAGAAAAATAAGATGTGGTCCTTATAAAGCAATTTTCTAGAGTGAAGGAACAAATTACTACGTATAACTTGAATACCGAATAGGTGATGAGTTGTATCGAAAAAGACATATTGGTGTACGTAATTCATAAAGAAAGTAACTGCACATTCTCTGCGTACGTAACGAGATGAACACGACACAAATATACCAGTACTACGTATCATGATTTTATAGCTAAGGATATTTGGACAATATTAGTACCGACAGGGCTTTGGATCACTTGTTATCCACCTGTGAATAATCAATGGAATTTTCGGAGAGATTTTGTGGATAAAGGTTCGGGTCAATCTCACCAAGCCGTCTTCCGCTCCGTTGGTACTTAAATGGGCTAAGTAATCGATTTGCTAGAACTATTCTTTCAGAAGCGTGGACAATTTCCGTACCAAAATACACCCGAGTCGTTGTGTTAAGTTAATTTACAATTTTATTTTTTGGATTTGGACAATATTAAAAGACTTGCAACCATAACACGTGTTAAAGTTTAACCTCATCGCCACGTCTGGCTTACATCGCCTTTTAACATTTCACCTTAACTTATCAAAAACACCCGAATCATAACATTCTCGAGGTTAAACCTTACCACCAACAATTTACAAAACAACCCCCATTTAGGAAAAAAAAAAAAAAAAAAAACCACAAGTAACGCACGTTAACTTGTTAACCTACAAGCTTTAACACCGAAATAACACCGACCACCGAGCATTGCAAGTGCTCTTAGTACTAAAGTTAAATGGATGACCATCTTTTTCTTTTTGGGTGCAGGTCAATCACCTTTAGTTTGAAAGGAAAAAAGCACGTTATATGAGGTCAAGTGAGCGGGAGGGGATGCTCTCGATCGGATGAAAGTTTATTCAACGTGTAATTTGTATATTTTATGATCATTATCTTTGCCGATAGATTTGGCTTGCCCTTTCTTTCTATAAGGCATGATCATTGTCATTTTCCAAGCCTTGATGTTTTAATTACTCAAAATGCTAAGGTGTTTCCTTTGATCACAGATAATAGGTTATACGAGGAATGTATGTTCAGCACGTGAAGTGTTTTCGCTATGCATGATTGGTTGACATGGTGCGCGACACACCTTTCATTCACAGAGAAGAGATGGACCACGTTGAAGCTCGGTACACATTGGCTTCCGACCTTTTGACCCATTGCATTATTGTTAGTTATTATGCCAGTTCAGCTAGACCAATTCTAGACACTGGATCATGGACATGCTAGACCACCTTGATGTCCCTCCTTTATAGACCATGGTAAAGTCTATATTAGATGAAAGATTAGTTAAGAACCAGAAGTTGAAAGTAGGCAAACTGCAAACACATAAAAGTGAGAACGATTTGTGAGCAATAATGCTTTCACTGAAACAAGGGAACATGTGTAAGAAACCAAGCCAGACCCTAGGAACATCTACCAACCTCAATGTCATGAAAGCAAATAATAAGAACAAATTAAGTCTTCCATTTTTAGTTTGACCATTTTCATGCAAAGTTGAGACTTGAGACCATGTTGGAATGCACTGCATATAAAGAACATCTTAGATCTTAGAGCATGAGGTATGGTGAAGAAGCCAAACCTCTTTATTTGGGTCATACGGATGTCACATCATTTCAACACACCCATTTAAAAGACCCCTCATTCACAACTAACCTCAACCCCTTCACTTGGGCCCCACACACCCTCATTTTATTTCTTTTCCATATTTTTCAAATACAATAAAATTCATTTCATTTAAATAAAATTACAATACGGGAAAAAACTACAATACGAAAAAACATACGATAAATAAAAAACATACGAAACTTAAAAAATACAAAATTTTTAGCCTTTTACATATTGTATTTTGCTATTATTTGGTCTTGTTTCGTTTAAGTGATTGATTTTTTGGGCTCCGACAACCCATCAATATCAAGCATGAGAAACTCCAATTCTCGACACTCTAAAAGCCCCTTTTCTTTCGCTATCCTCGCCTCGTACACTTCTTGGGATTTGTCTACTTTACGTTTATAATCTTGACGTAAAGCATCCACTATAGCATCCGATTGACTCCCCCCGGTAGGGGTGTTAGTAGGGTCGGGTTGACGACCGAACCCGAACCCGATAAGGCCTTATCGGGTCGGGTCTAATCGGTCAAAAACTTGTCGTTGTTTTGACCGAACCCGATAACCGATAGTGTTATCGGGTCGGGTTAAGGTTTTAAAAAAGTTATCGGGTTATCGGTCAACCCGATAAGACCCGATAATCAATTTTCATATTTTTAAATACATTCGCTTTATTGGCCCGAATCGTTTGGTTACCCAAGCCTGATGTCTAAAATAAACGCTTGGTTACCCAAGGCTGATAGATATCAGTGATTAGGTTCCCTGACTTCCCTCCTAATCTTCTTGATATCACCTCAGTACATTATCACCTCAGAAAAAAAGTTAATCAAATCATTACTACTTACATGATCAAGATCATCATCAATCAAATAAAAGGTATTTTTCTAATCTTGTTGATATCAATCATATAAAACTAACTCGAACCATTCCAATCCTTTTTAGTTCTTTTCTTGTTGTATTGTTGATGTTTCATTTATTTTATTGTTATTAGATGACGTCAATCAAACTCGTTAATCAACAAACCCCGCTGATGTTACTCAACGTGAGAGCAGTGACACGGAAGAGGAGGTAGAACAACCAAAGGGTCGCAAAAAAACATCACTTGTATGGATCGAATAACTGCAAGATGATTTTGTTGTACTCATCTTGTAGTTAGTTTATGTTGAGGTCTGCATTTAGTCTGTTACAGTGTACTTAGTTCTTGTAGTTAGTTTATGTTGGGATTATGTCGAATAACTGCAAGATGATTTTGTTGTACTGATCTTGTAGTTAGTTTATGTTGAGGTCTGCATTTAGTCTGTTACAGTGTACTTAGTTCTGCTGTTTGTTTTGAGATCAGATGTTTTTTTAGCAAATGTTACAGTGTACTGTTGCACAGCCTGCACTTATATTGTTGTACTGCTGCACATGTTGATGTATACCGAGTATGTTGAGGTATTATCCATTATATCTTGCTTATAATGCTTTTGAGTGTACTGATTCTTGGCAACATTTTGAGTGTACTGCTTTTGAGTGTGCTGATTCAGTGGCCAAGTTTTAAGTTTGTCTGCTGTTACTTACATTCACCAACTCATGATTATTTTGAGTGTTACTTACATTTTGAGTGTACTGCTTTTAAGTTTGTCTGCTTTTGAGTGTACTTAGATCCATTATCATACTAAATTCACCAACTCATGATTATTTTATAATTGTCAAAAGCTTAGTCATCGCTAACCATTGACATTCAATCAGTGGATGATATGATTATTTTAACCCGCCAACCCGACTCAACCCGACCCGACTAAACCCGACCCGATACCACCCGAACCCGATAACCCGATTACTTATCGGGTCGGGTTGCGGGTCACTTTAAAAAAATTCAAAACCCGACTCAACCCGACCCGACAAACCCGATAACCCCGATAACCCGACCCGATAACACCCTACCCCGGTGCTCGTTGGACGACTCCACGATTTTGATTTTTTTGGTTGCGAGGCTTGCTCGCGGACGAGCTCTTGGATCGGGGCCGAATAGTTCGACGAGATTATCTTGATCGATCACGTCCCAAGGTCCCATTTGGGATATTGTTTCAAAACCTTCCGCCGAGACAATATTAAACTGTCTCCCTGATTTAGCCTTAAAAGCGAGTCTTGCATTCTCAATATGATCATCATCATTTTCCTCGGATTTACGCTACAAATGCTTGTAAAAACGGTTGAACTTTTGGCAATCACCGTTTACCCCACTCCATTTACCCGTGACCATATTTTTGGTACGAGTAGGCCCTGTTGTCCGAGCGTTGAAGTCCTCCCATATCTGAGTCCAAAACGCATCGTTTTGTCGGTCATTACCGATAGCTGAGTTTTGGGAAACCTCGACCCAACACTCGGCTAAAAAAATTTCTTCGTCGTTTGACCAACGAATTGTGGTTCGACACTCTTCTTCCTCCTCCTCCTCGTTGTCCGCGTCCAAATTCACCACGGTCTTGTTTTTTTTCTTTGGCGCTTTGGCCGTTTTTTTTCCTTGACGACGTTGTTCACGTGTTTCGGTTGGTGGTGGTTGAGGTACTTTGAATTGTGGCATCATTTCTTGTGATTCAAAGTAATGTTGTTGTGAAGGGCAGAATTACGGTTGTGATTGTTGTGACGGATAGAATTGCGGTTGTGATTGTTGTGATGGATAGACTTGCGGTTGTGATAGTTGTGATGGATAGAATTGCGGTTGTGATTGTCTTGGATATTGGTAAGCTTGAAATACGAGGTGCGAAGAAGAGTTTGAGCTTTGGGACGATGGGGTGGACGGGTTTGACGAAGACGAGTGTTGTTGTGGGTTCGAGTTGAGAAGATTGGTAAAGGACATCTCGTTTGGATCTTGAGACATTTTTGGTTGTGGATTGAGATGGTGAAGGTAATATATTTTTGAAAGAGAAGTGTGAATTTTTGTGTAAAATATGGGTATTATTTATAGAGTGGGTGGGGTAAATATTTAAATTTGAAAAAAATAAAAAATTAAAAGTAACCGTTGAATACAACGGATATATTTCAAAAAGTGTTTTGTCTTATTTGTGTTGTGGGAGCGACGAAGAGCAAAGTGGCGAGTGGAAGTGGTGTGGTGGCGAGTGGCGAGGCTGCCACCTCAGACCGTCGAGCTTGATTTTTCACCCATACCTCATGCTCTTAGCACCACATGTAACTTGTTCATTAAAATAATGCAAAAGTATACCGAACATGCTCTCCAATATTGTTATTAAAATTAACACTATCTTAGTGCAATAAATATAAAACAAGTAAAAAACCCGCCGCCGCGCGGCGGCGGGTTTCTTTCAAAATTTTAATCTCGCATTTTTTTTTCGTTTCTGCAAGGTATGAAACATAGGCCAGCGGTGCTCGGATCAGGAACTTTTCTTGAAGCCCATTTGCGATAAGCCTTCACATGCAATTCCTTCTGGATGTCATGTGGTTGGACATTTGTTATGTCAGCAACTCCAGTTCCTTGCAGCACAACCTTTCCTTCATCGTTAGCCTCGCTGGTCATACCAACTTGTATAGTCGCGGTTCCGACTGTTCTGTTTTTTTCATCAGTGTTAACGATACTGGTGCTGCCGAGTTTGGGAACTGACTGCTTCCCTTTTTCTTTCATGTCAGTAATCGTAACAACGGTTTTTACTGAAGCGGTGCCAGATTTAGGATCGTCGATACCGTCAGGTTTTAGCCCTGTCGGCAGAGATTTGTGTATGTCTTTCGGGTCACTTGTTGCGCTAGTTTTAAGCGTAGCAACCTCTTCGCACTCATGTCGATCACGACCTTTTATTTATCCGCCTTTAGTTCGCGAGAGAATAGGAATGCTTGTATGTAAACGATAATATCGTAGCGCAATCAAATGTAGGTTCCTCAAATGCCCCATAGAAATCACTTATTAGGGTATGCTACATAATACATGCACTGTTCCTTTCTATAAGTTAACCAAAAAACTTGTAAAATTTATGATGTGATTACATTACCACGACAACCATTCCCTTGTATGCATTAGTTAGGTGACAAAATTACCACAAGAATGAAAAAGAATAACTGGTCGAAGTATGTACATTAGAGGAGGCTTGTTTAAAAGCTGCAATGTGATTGCATAGCTAGGAAAAGAACATTACATAAGGACAAAACAAATGTACAGAATATTAGACGACGCCAACAAAGATTATGCAAGACCGATAACGCTACTTCTAGTACGCTAAAACTACCTATGCACTAATTTATAATTATGTTAAGGCAAATTATTTTTTTATCTTTCTTAGGAAATCCTTGTAAACTATATTTTTTGTAGTATTTGGCGGTTGTTGCGGCTGCGGATCTATAACGATCTTCAGCCCCTTTGGCGATGTAGCCCTTGACATCGCGACATAAAGTTGCCCGTGCCCAAATATAGGTTCCGGCAAATAAACGGCAATCTTGGCCAGCGATTGACCCTGGCTTTTGTTAATCGTCATGGCGTAGCACAACTTAATTGGAAACTGCTTGCGCTTGAAGATGAAAGGCATTTTATCTTCTTTCATAGTCAGGATTATGCGTGGGAGAAACACCTTTTGACCGATATGTGTGCTGGTAATTATCTTTGCCTCAATCACCTTCGATAAAAGTTGGCTGACTACCATGTGTGTACCGTTGCACAGGCCACCAGTAAGACTTAAATTTCTGATTAACATTATTGGGACGCCTATCTTGACTTCTAGTGAGTGCGATGGAAATCCTGGGAAATCCATGGAATTCAAGTATTCCACTGGATATAGGAGCTCTGAGGCGCCACCATCATTTCCCAAAGGCATCGCCTCGTCTACACTGATGTAAAACTCATAACGCACGCGTAAGCGATGCAGAATCTTCTTGTTTATTGCATCTGCAGTTTCATTCTTTGGGCATACTATCGCTTTATCCTGAAACGTTGTGACCCCGGGTGTTTGCAGCGAATCACTGTCGTATATGAATTCTATAAGTTGTTCAACTCCATCATCGCCATGTTGAAAACAGTGAACATCCCGTATGCATACCCAAGAGGTATTCTCTGGATCTGCATGATCCTCTATACCAATGTTCCCATCTCCAACATCTAAAAGCCACTAAGAAAACGCGCAACATTCCCTTTTTTCATCATCTGTCATTCCCGGTCTTTGCAACCTCATATTCTCGAGCAAAAAGTATACTTGGAAACGTGATAACACTACACGCGTCGTTCGGGGTCAAAGGAACTTCCTTTTCGTCGAGCAAGTTTTTCAACACCCTAGGTAGTGAACCTAATCGTTGTAGTGTAGTATTAGGGTAAGCCACGGGTATTGATATCATTCTCTAGGGAATAGGAATGCTAGTGAGAAGTTACTACGCTAAGGTTGGGGTTGAGGAAGATTATTTTTATCTTTTTATTTTTAAGGAAATGGAAAGGTACTGAATCTCGGGGTTTGGATTTGGGGGTTGGTATTTCTACCGATTATTCTACTTATCTAATTATCTACTCTAAGGTGTATGTAGTCTATGTCTAATTATTGTGTGCTCGTATGATAGTTTAAAGATGTGTTTACGTAGGTTTTATTACTCCTTAATTATCTCCTATTGATGGTTGAATTGTCACGTCCTTATTCTTAATCGCGTTGTGTGTCTAAAGTCGTAGGTATGCGTTTATCCCTAACTCTTTGAAACTACCAAAGGGTCTCGTCTACAAAATCTCTATGAATTATAAACTCTAACTCTAAGGTACTCTTTGGATGGTTTAGCCTACAACTACTCTAGGTGTTATAGTCTATGGTTCACAAAGATTAATCAAGCATTAACTACACAACGAATGACCTATCGCATTACGAGATCATTAACAATTAAGATAAGAGACAACCAATCAATATTCAATCGTTAAGTTTCATATTCCCTAAGCAAACACACAAATAAATTAGCCGGACATGGAGAACATGCAAGCATACACACAAATAATTGAAGACATAATTGAATTAATAAAGTAAAACACTTATGTTGATGTAAGATAGGGTTTGGAACCCTAAAATACTGTACAAGACAGCCTTGGTTCGGTTTAGGTTTTTACTCCAAAAGACTACACACTGAAACTGAAAAATTCGGATTCTATATATAAGATTACAATTGCGACATGCGCCACCTTATGAATTGTGACGCCGGTCGCCATCATTAGGGTTTCGTCTTGGCCACGTTAGTCTTGCGACGGCGTCACATTGTGATTGTGACGTCGTCTCTTCGACTTCGGCGCCGTCTCGAATCAAATCTAGGCCTTCGAGTTGCGACGACCTACTCTTTTAAAGCCCGACACGCCACTTGAAAATAAGCAATTTGGCTCTTGACCGTCACAAAAGTTATCGACGGCTTCACAGATAACACCGACGCCGTCCCCTTGTATTTCAATGACTTGAGTGTCTCGATTCTTGACTTTGGCCATTTTCTTCAGATATCCGCGCCTTTTAGTCCAAATAAGTGCCATTCTAGCAATTTGCCTTGAGACCCTAAAAGTGAAACGGAACGATATTAAGTAATAACGGATACAAAGTGATCAAATAAGGGCTTAAACGACCCTCAAAAGGTACATTTTAAAACCTTATCAAATATCCCTACACTTGGTATTTGCTTGTCCTCAGCGGATGTGCTTTTAGCCAATTAATTTATAAGTTGGGGTCATGAAGCATTGGTTTAAAACAATCCACAACACATATAAGCCCATAAAAGTCATAACAAGCACGAAAATTACATACTAGCACCTCACATGGGTTGTTTGGATACTCACATCTCTCAGGTGTATATGAAATAACAAGTTGAAAATGGGAGATAAACACTCATTAACCGGTCCTAGTACCATAGGCTTGAGACTAGATCAAACCTCCATCGCTTTGGCGTAAGCACCTAGGAAAGACTATCAAAGAGGTCTTTAAAGGGTTGAATTGTTAGGCTTACGGTAGGGAAATAAAGGGTTTGGTGGGATAGGCTATTTAGTGGTGGCAAGTCAAAAATCTTTATGTTACAAGCATACGAAGAATGGCGTTGCTAAGCCAAGACTCGACACTCTAAACTCTAGATAACTGAAACAAACAAACATAAATTTAAAGATAGATGTAGGATGGTAGCCTGTATGTTTTCGATTTTTTTTTCATACACTTTTACTCTACCATCCTCTACGGTAACATCAAAATGATAGGGATTTATAGGCACATCCCTACACTTGAGTTTTTATTACTCTAACACTAATTTGACCCGAATTGAAAAGATCAAAACACTTTAAGTACATTATTACACAAACAAAGGGAATTTGAATTTAACGTTTCCTTCCTGTCATTTTATAAACTTTAACTTTTCCCATGAGTCCCAATCGTCCCAAAACTGTGTACAAAGGATATGACTCGACTTAGCAACTCATGCAAGCAACTAGATAATTGAACTAAGGGTTTTTAGGGTGATAACAATAATGCACTAAAAGTGAGTGCATACAAGGTAGGCTAAGGCGATTTGGGTGTACATTTGGGGGTGGGGTGTAAACAATGCACTTCATTGATATTCCGGAAAACCGAAACATCATGAGAACCGCGAAAAGGATAGGCTCTGAGTGGTTAACTAGGGGTATCGTGTACTAAAAGTGAGTACAACGCAAAGGTGTGGGGGAATTACTCAACCGATGTGAAAGAAGTAATTATATTACGGGTATCAAACAAGGGTTATCCTAATGCCTCTTATCATTTAGTTATTCCTAACTACACAAGTGTAGTCTTACTAGCGATCTCGGGATGCATCACAAAACAAGTTCTAGAATCTAGTATACTACCGGTTCACACTCTAAGCATTAAAGATGAATGCTTTAATTCCTACTAATCTAAGGGTGATCCTCACATTTTGGGTGGAATTTAAGTTGTAAAGGGTTTTTTGTGCTAGTCATGTAACTTCCTATCCGTGAGACGCTTTTGTTAAGACTAATTGCCCACTCCTATATGTCATGAAAAATTTAAAATTTGGTCCCAAAATTACCCTAACCGACATTTTCTCATGGTTTATTACACAAATACAATTGGACAAAGCAAATAGTCAAGGATAAGTATAGTTTCAAAGTTCTGTTTTATTTTCCTCCTACACTTAAACCGAACATTGTCCCAATGTTCCCGAAGTATCAAAGTTATGATAATGGAAGGTAATTAAAACGAAAGAAACTAATACTCCCCGATTAGCTCGGTAGGATCCGTGTAAAGTGGTGGTTAAATCCTTTCCAAGAAGAATGTATGCGTGAAAAGCTCCTTCCAACCTTATGTATCTTCTTCTTGATAAATTAAACCCGCACACTGAAGAAAACAAACGAAACCTTCACAAAAATCATGTAATAATATATATAAGACTCTATTAAACTAGGATATAATTCTTGTGGAATGGATGTTTACGCATTTACGGAAAATTAAGACATGGAAAATTCCAAAATTTATAAGTAGCTCGTAAAACGAGAAAAAGTAATCTGTTGTTTTTATTCCTTCCCGACGTCACGTTGCGATCCTCGACGTCAGTTATCCCGAAAAAAATGGTCTCGATTTTACGGAAAAATTCTAGAAAATTTACATCTTTAGAATCGGAAAATTTTGCAAAACATCCATTGTGACTCGATACAAGCATTTGACTCGAACAAACACATATATATCTTTTAATTAATTGCAATTCTCATGTTCACGTTTCTTTTGAAAACGTGTAATCCTCCCTACACTTATCCTTTATGTAAAATACCTTTATATGCAATTAAGACGAGGTTAAAAACAAAATAAAGCATTTTTACAAATTTAAACATGAGAATAAACAATCAATAAAAGATATATGACACTAACAAGCAAACAATTAAGCATGGGTTGCCTCCCACGAAGCGCTTTTCTTTATTTATGAGTCTTGTAGCTAGACTCGTAGTCGTGCTCCTACGTACCGATATAAGTAAGCCTATCCTTAACAATGTCATAAGGATCAAACTTATCATTTAAGTTCCTAGTAGTACGTTTGGTTTGATATGCCTTTTCAAACTTCTCTCCATCGGGATCATAGATTGTTATCATAATGTGCCACTCTCCATTACCATCACTAGGCGGTCTATCCCAATCCCATTTATGTTTAGGTTTCTCAACTTTCCACTTATTCATGACAAGGTTGACGGGTAAGCTTCCTAGGAACTCGGTCATCTTCCTAAATACTAAGGCGTCCTCGAATGGGTTCACTTCCATGTCCCTAGCCATTTCTTTTTCATGGAAAGTTGCTTTACTAGCAAAGGCTTCATCTAAGTAGAAAGGTCGTTGGGGACCTATGAGGTCCTTATCTATCCAAGGTCCATATCTAGAAGGCGTTCTATCTAACCTAATCTCATGTGGGATTTCCTCTTCTTTGTAGTACGATGCTTTTGACATCGTAAATTGACCTAGCACTCCCTCTCCTACCACTATCTTGGACATCTTACAATCGATGATGGCACTAGCGGTAGCTAAGAATCCTCTTCCTACTAGTAATGGGCATGTCGGGTCCTTATTCATGTCTAGCACACGGAAGTCGGCCAAAAGAGTCAACTCTCATACGTGTACTACCATGTCTTTTATTATCCCTACCGGATATGCAACACTACCGTCCGCTAGACCTAAGATGGTTTTTGTGGGTTCTATCTTACCTAAGTTAAGGCTTCTATGGAGGGACAACGGAACAAGATTGATGCATGATCCTAAGTCGGCTAGAGCATCGAGAGGTTTGGAAGTTCCAAGCCTACACGGAAGAGTAAATAGCCCGGGATCATCTAACTTCTTAGGTAGATTATTTCGCACAAAGGCAGACCCATGTTTTCCAAGTTTAAGTTCTAACTCATATTTTTCTTTTAAAGCATTATAATAAGGTGCATGAGCTAAGACTTCAAGAACCGGTTTTTCTTGATGGAGTTCCTTGTACTCCTCCTCTAGATTAGGTTTGGGTTCTTGGTTGACGGGTTTCTCAAGAGTAGGTTCTACCAATGGTGCAGGCCTTGGTATCTCATTTTGGATTGCTTGAACCCTTGTTGATAGCATTTACCGAGTGAACCGTTGGGTGTGAGGGACATGGATGTGCACTCTCCCATGGTGAACAAGAACATGAAGTCTCGAAATCAATTCACTTTGGCTTCTTTATAGTATCACTTGGGAGTGCTCCAATTTCCAGTCATTAAAGGCTTTTAAGAGGCATCAAGCTTGTTTGTCATCTCGCCTTGTCTTTGCTTAAAATCGGCTTCAAGCTTAGTCAATCGAGTCTCTTGAGATGACATGAATCTAGATGCAATTGCCTCAAGACTAGTAGGGTTTCCGGTGTTTAGAGAATTGAACCTATTCGGTGGACTAAATGAGCTTTGGGGTGTGCTTGAGTTTTGGTTCCACTTAAGGTTAGGGTGATTTCTCCATGAGGGATTGTAAGAGTTTCCTAAGTTGTTTTGTTCGGGCTTGAAAGTGTACCACTTCTCCCGCTCCGTCGGTGCGCGCGGAGGCGTGGTCCGCAAAGCTTGTTCGGGAGTCTTGTGCAATCACGAGTGTCATGGGACCACTACATAACTCACAAGGTAGAGTGATTTTATTCACTGATGTGAAGACTTAGGATTTTCGTAGGAGCTCATTAGGAATTTAACTTGATCTTCAAGCTCGAGCATCCTACGGTCGGAAGATTGTGAGTCAAGAGAAGGCAAGGAGATTGCCTTAACGGTTTTGGGCAACTCACGGGGGTCATTCCAACTTTCGTTGTCATAGAGAGCAAGGTCCTCTATTATACCCCATCTCTGAGCCCTCGATAATCTGAACCACGTATTCCACTTGCAGACGTAGCGCTGTCAGCGTCGTTTGAACAGTTTCTTGCTCCCTTAGAAGAGCTTACGCATCCTCTGATACTGCTTTGTCGGGTGTCAACTGTAGTTGCGAAATCGACACCTGAACCAACATGAACCGTTTCTGACCCTGCGACAAAGTTTTTAGCAAACTTCAAGCAATGAAAAAAATATAAACAAAGCAAAGCTACGAAGAATGGGCAAAAAAGAACCCACTTCCGCCGCCAGTATATTCCAAAGTTGCTGAGTCCGGCCGCACAGGTGCACGGGGTACAACGGCAGGATCACCCACAACAAGAGTCGCAGAACCCAAAACATCGGTTTGAAGACTCCCAATCGTTGCTAAACGTCGTCTTTAAGAGCCTTGTTTAGCTAACGATTGCAAACCACGAGTACCAACATCCGCACCTAAGCCATGATGCATAGAAGTGGAATGGCGAGAAACACCAACACGCAATGGCGCTACCGTGCTTGCAATATTCCGCTCAACATCCTCCCCACACACGTTATCCCAAGGTAAATTTGCCTGTGAACACTCTGAAGAAGAGAACGGATATGACAGCTCATAAAATGCGACCCCAGATGTGAAATTCAATTTAACCGTGGAAGTGACCAAACCTATAGCAACACAAACAATGAATAAATGTCTACCACTCTAACAACGAATGACATAAGCGACAGCCTTGGAAGGAAAACAACAAAATCATCAAGCCGATAGTTACCCGTGGAAGTACAAAATGGAAAACCACTAAGCCTGCTTGGGCACAACGATGGTGTTTGCGTGCTACCGAAATCCACGCCCTCTTGAAACGATCCTGAAACCGCATCGGTTAACGTTAGAGTTTATTCGACAAATACACAAAAAACAAAGGCACGTAAAAGGTAAGCGTACGGTTGTCCAACACGATGTACCTGTGGAGTCCAACATCAATCTACGCCTCTTGAAAAGTCTGCCAAAAGGTTCAAACCGATCCTCAGAACACCTCTTGCCATCCCTGACCCGCCTAACTTCAGGGGATTCTTGCTGAGAAAAACTTGCAAGCCATGAGAAGGAAACGAAACATCCAGGATCCACAATTTCTTCCCCAAGGTCAGTCGAAGGTAAATCAGTAACAGAATTGGTAGGATGAATAACATTTGTATGCCCCTCGTAAAATGCTACCCCTGACTGGAAATCCAAGTTCACCGGAGTGCATGCGTCACCTTTAATAAGATATATAGCAACGAAAGCAAAATCAAAAGTTATGCAATATCAAACAGGACGCGAAACATAAGACAACACAAAACATAGATACATAAACCCACACAAAACTGTACCTTCAAACCGCTGAGGCATATGTTGAGCCAAAAAAAAGGCCGAACGGCTAGAAGCTACAACCGCTGGTCCCACAGCCCACAAACTCCTGAGGTTCTTATCAATGGCCAACTAAACAGAAACAGCAGACCCCGTTGTTAAATCAGTTCTCTGTTCCTCCCGAACAACCAAGGAATCCAAACCATAACCATAACCATCATCAGCCTTCCCAGGACTTCCAACAACGGAACCATGTGATGAATCATGGAACACAGACAACCCAACCGACGCAGCAACCATTGTACGACATTCGCCAACTACATTGTAACACAGACTAATACCAATAACTGGAAGACGCTCTTGAACATCCTCACCGATCTCCGCGGAAGAACAGACCTCTAACACGCTAGCATCTAACCCCTAACACCATCGTTGGGCGGCGCGATTTCAGAAGGCTCATCATTAACGTCTACCTTCTTGCGCGCCCTACTTTTAGTTCTCATAATAACCACCTTTACATAGCCGGTTAAAAGAGCAACTTTATTGAACACGCATACGTAAAAACAAAAAGGCCGCAAAACATCTCTAACAACCTCCGCCATCACATACAAAAAAGCCAAGAAAGAAAAGCAACAAACCACCACTACAAGCTAAACCCAACAACATAAGTAACGGCTAGACATCCTAAACGAACCTAAAGTTCCTAAAACTTAAGCCAAAAGACTGGAACATGCATTGGACGCATCTAAAAGAGCCGCACAACACATGCAGGCACACAAAAAACAATATAACAAACCATAAACCCAAAATTTAACTATCAAGACAGCCTAGCGTTGAAAAAAAGGACACGCAACCTAAATTAAGACAACATAAACATTTGCAAAACACGCAACAACACCAACAGCAATCCAACAACATTAAAACCTACGCATGGCAACTAAACTATACAGAAAACCTACTACAAAAGTAACCGCAACACAAGAATATAGCGAAAACCTTAAAAATCTTGAGATCTACTCTACCTACCAAATTTCCTCCCGTGTGAAGAAACGTAGCACAAATGATTCTAGAACGAAAATGAAGCTCCCCACTCAAATTTATAGGTAGAAACACCGGGCCGGTCATATACTGTGGCTACGGGCCAAAGGCCCAAAACGTGCAAAACACAGCCCAAAAGCCCAGCATGACGTAAGGGAGCTTGTCTCACTCGCCGACCATTAGCTAAACAAATATAAAATGACCACCGTCGTTGCTCTTTACATTAGAGATATAATTATTTATATATATTAGTTACACTAAATACTATTCATTTATATTTAAACTCTTTATTTCTTACTAATCTTTTAATATCTAATATAAATAATAAAAACTAATTGATATAGAATATGTTATCACATAATTCTCATTAACACCATCAAAATGAACTCAATAATAATATATTTTCCTTACTTTATTGTTCCTAGTCATTTATATTTATGCAATTTTAAATGTCTTAAAATACATTTCGTGCAAATATATAGCGTATAGTGGAGCAGATTTTATTTAACGTATGCATATTCTAATAAAATGCTATTTTGACATTATTTTAGAGCTAAATAATTGTGATAACATTGCTCTGGACCCAAAATTTGCCTCTTTGGTGTTTATTTATCTTTTTGTAAAGTTCTTTGTGTTTATCATAACTTGAATTCTGATTGACTCGCATTTTTAAAGAACGACCAGGTTAGTACATATATAGTTATTGTAGTTAGTGAGATCCCACTCTCATACTCCTACAGGAGGAAAACACCATTGAGAGATTCGAACTCGAGAGCTCTCGCATGGCTTGACCCTAACTTTAAACGACGGCTACAAAGAGAATTCAATTTTCGTTTTACACCTTGCTTATTTTTTGTAAGTATGTAACAAAGTTTAATTCTTTCGTGTATGAGAGCATATTGATATTAACTCATGAGTCACAATTCACATAGAACTATAACAAATATTCGAGAAATAAGAGGGTTGTGGTCTTACGCAAAATGGATAAAAAATAATAAGTTTAAAAGTTATTTTAGCCTAATACGTATCTCATAGTTCCCTTCACTTTCATAGTTCCTTCTTCTTCTTCATCTACCCTTTCATCACTAATGAACATCTCTACCAAAAATTCAGTTTTAAATCATTCAAAATCACAAAGTTTGGTTTCGATTATGTTTAATTTCATTCATATACTCTTTCAATCACTACAAAATACAACATTTTTTATGAATCAATGTTCATTGAGTTATAAAAAAAGTTGGGGTTTCGATCAGTGTCAAGCAAAATTACTTTAGCAATTTTGATCAACAAACCTTGAACTAACTCAATTTTTTTTTTTTTTTTTTTTTTTTTTTTTTTTTAAGTTTTTATGTATAACTTTTCAAACAAATCAAATGTTCATGAATACACCTATAAGATGTTCGATAAAACGCCCTAATGAAGTAATTTTTGATTTTAGGGTGTGTTTGGTGCATCGAGAATGGGGCAAGAGAAATGAAATGGTTCCATTTCTCTTTGTTTAATCGAGAATTGAAAAAGCGGAGAAATGGGGTAGAGAAATGGAGAATTGGGTAGTGTAATTTGGTTAGCCCATTTCTTATTTTGGTGGAGAAATTGGAGAAATGGATTATTTTTTTTTTTTTTTTTTTTTTTTTACATTTAAAAAATTAAAAAATATTTAAAAAATATATATTTTTTAAAAAATTATTTTTTAAAATAAGTTTTTTTTAAATAAATACATTTTTTTTAAAATTATTTTTAAAAATTATTTTTTAAATATTTTTTAAATAAATACATACATTTTTTTAAATAAATACATTTTTTTCAAAATTATTTTTAAAAATTATTTTTTAAAATTTATTTTTAAAAAATATTTTTTTAAATAATTTTTTTAAAATTATTTTTTTAAAAAATAAGTTTTTTTAAAAATAATTTTTTAAATTATTTTTTTAAAAAATAAGTTTTTTTTTTTTAAATAAGTTTTTTAAAAAAATTATTTTGAAAATTATTTTTTTAAAATAATTTTTTTTCATTTCTGGTCAAGTCTCATTGTTACTAAACATTAGAATTGAACACAATTTCTCGATTTCTATTCTCCGAGATTTTATTCTCTACTTCATTTCTTTTCTCTGAATTTCTCTCTACCAAACGCACCCTTAGAGTTTGAATGTATTCATTAGAAAATAAGTGTTTTAATAATTTATAAAAGCTTCAATATTATCTGAAATAATCAAAATTATGATGAATAAACTTTGAGTCTACAAATGTTCATCAGTTATTTTATGTTCATCAATACATGAACATCAGTTTTTATTGTATTCACCGATATGTGTTCTTCAATGTTCACCAGTTTTATGTTCATCAATCGTGTTCATAAAAAAAACCCCAACAACTCTGGCGACTTAGGCGATCTATGAATACCAAACAACCCTAAATCCTTATTGGTCGATTTAATTGCTTCTGATGCCAATCGGTCCACCATGATTCCTTTGATTATTTAAAGATCATTCGTGGGTCGGTTGTCTCCTCCGATTTAATTTATTAATCACATATTGTAGGGTTTCTTTTGTCATTTATGTGCTCACTTTTTTATTACTCTCGCGCTATATTATCGATTGGCTATATAAGTTTTTATCTGGCCGATATTTAATTCTTGTCAATCGTTTCATAATGGGTGGTTAGCTACTGATTCGTATCATTTAAAACCCTAACTTTTGTTAGGGTTTTATTTTTGGTTTAACTTGTGATGAGTGTCTAAATACTCATCATTTTGTACAAAATAAACTGCAAAATTATCTCGAAAACACTCGAAACACATCAAAATGATCAAAATATCACAAATCGGTGTTTTATGTGTTTTAAATGCAAAAATATCAAAATCGGATGAAAACCTATCAAATTTGCAAAATTGCGCTTTAGTCCCCCAAGTTTCAAAAGTTGTCAAAAACAGTCCCTGAGCACAAAATTTCAAAAGTAAAGTCACCAAAGGTCCTTTTAAAATCATAACTTGTCAAATTTAGTCCTTTGGTGAAAAATGTCAAAAGTTTGAGAAAATTACAAAAATGGTCCTCCAAGTTTGAAAATTGGCAGAATTAGTCCCTGGAAAATTGGAAAATGACAACTTTGGTCCTTATAATATTAACACTTGTCAGTTTCAGTCCTTGGAGCAGCTTTGAGATGTTGACAGGATTGGTCCTTGATTTTCAGAAAATTGCATAATTAGTCCTTGTCAATTATTAAGCCAACAAACCCATTTGGACCCTTTCCACCTCGGCCCCGTCACTTAGAATTTTGGACCCTTCCTTATTACTAAACCTGGTCCGGTCAACCCAAGTCAAACAGACAACCCTTGGCGCCTTTATCCCTTTTCCTGTCTTCCTCACCAACTATCACTGCAACCCGGACAACCCCTCCTACCAAATTTCTACTCCACTCTTTGTTCCCCTCTCAAGAACCCTTCAAAGAGCATTAAATGCACCCTCCTCAATCTCAACACTCAATCGCCAAATACCTCATTTCCGCCAAAACTAAATAGATGGCCAAGATGGCTTTCATTGATCCAATGGCCACAAAAATGTGTGGGAACTGCTCAGAAAGGGAGAGAGAAAAAAGTTGGGTATAAAGAAGGAAGATAGAAGCATTGAAAAGGAGTAGCTAGTTTTTCATTTTTTCCTTTAATGTCGAATTTTCATTAAAATGTATTAGTTTTAATCAAATGTTGTAGTTCAAGTTTATTTGTATCCTATTTAAGATAAAACATTGTTATATTGAGCTTTTGAGTATCAATTTTAAGCTTTAATCAAATTTCAGTTTAGTGGCTACTGTGGAAGTTTTCAAGTTTCAAATTCTATATTCAAGCTTCAAATAAGCTCCTGATTTAATCAATGAAGCTTATTTAAGCTTACTTTGGCTTTTGATAAGCTTTTATTCAGTTTCAAGTAACTTAGCTCCATGGTCAATAAAAGTCAACATGAAGCTCAAAATGGCAATGGTGATGATTATGGTTGTTGCAGTGGCTGGAATAGGGTTGTAATAGACTAGATTAGTGTAGGTTTTGGGTTGGTTTAGCCTGCTCTCAGTTGGACCTCTTGTGAGTATTTTCTCATTTTTCAATTTTAGCTTTAATTTGCATATTATGCTTGCATATTTAATTATGGTCACCAATGGGTAAAACCTGCTTAGTTAGTTGTATTTAGGTCATTTGGACTTGGTTTGATCAATAAATCATGTTGGTTTAATAGGTTGTTCAGTTTTTAGTTCACAACATAAGTTTTAAGGAGTGTTTGGTTCAATAGCTTTAACTGAGTTATAGGTCTATGCAAGGGTAGGTTTCTATTGTTTCATGCTTGTTTAGCCATTTCATGCTCATATCAGTCTTACTCTTTTGTCTGCAAGGTCTCAAAGTCAAAGTTCCACCTTAAGTACCTTTGCAGCTCCACTGTTGTGATTTTGAGAATCAAACCATTTGTTTTGTGTTCAAATTCCATCAACTTTGCTTTTGTTAACTTCATTCCATCTCAATATATCATCTTCAGTTCAAAAATCTTGATCAAAACTCAAATTGGTCAACTGTCCATGTTTGTGAAAAAGTCAAAATAGCAAAAAAAACTTGTTTTGGGCTCAGTTAGCATGATTTTTCATGATCTCATCTTTGGGTTTTAACAAGTGAGACTTGGCATTCTTAAAAGCTCAACTGGTACCCTTACTTATCTACATTTTTGTGGATTTTTGTCATTTTTCTAAAAGCTTCAAATAAGCTCTTATTTTAGCCCATATTGCCCTCGCTCCATTGCTCCTCAACATTCACCGAGATTTTCTCGATTTTGCGACTAGTGCAGGTGACTCAAAAGAGCTTTCCATGGTCTGCAATTTGGCACAATTGTAGCTGGCCAGGTTGTTTATAGGGACTGCATTAGTAGTTTTGAGTTTGCTTGTTGGATAAGCTAGTGCATAAGCCCCAACAGTAGGGGGTCTTCACTGGTTTGCTTATTTAGGCAGTTGGCTTATATCATTGATTTGAGCTTATAACTTGTTAGGAGTAGTTAGAATCAGTTGCAATTAGTTCATTTTAGGATAAGTTAGCTTTGTTCACTGATTGGTTAGCTGATTAGCTTATTTGCTCTTATTTAGTAGCTTATTTTGTCAACTGTTACACTATAGCTTTCATATTCTACACATAAGCTGTTTATTTCTCATTTTTCATAGATTCATATTATCATTTTAGTATTTCCCTGAAATTTTCATAATTTTTAGACACTGTTTAGTATTTTTCTTAATTAAAATCAGTTTTTAATCAATTTTAATTAGCTTTAATTGCATTTAATTGAGAAAAAGTTCCAAAAAATAATTTTTCAATTTTAATAGTTTAAGATAAATATAAAAAGCATAAAAAATATTTTTCCCTATTTTTCTCCTTTTATTTGGTATTTTTCATAATTTAATTTAGATTAAAATAGTATTAAAATCATAAAAATATAAAATATTCGAAAAATACAAAATAGTTTTGAAAATTCTAGTTTGATATTTTAGATTTTTCTAAGTCTTAATTTTATTTTTCTAGCTTTATTTCCTAATTTCTTATATTTTAGCTTAATATTTAATAGTTAAAAATAGTTTTTAATTAGATAATTAGTTTTAAAAATAATTTTATTTTTCCATAAATTTTCTTTTATCATTAGGATTGTAAAAATGTATTTTTCATATTTTTAGGGTTTATATTGACTTAGTTTCACTTTTTAATTTGTACGTAACGTAGTTTTTAAATTAAGTTTTATTAAAACAAAAAGACCAAAAACATCATTTTAATATTAGTGATAGCATTTATTTAATAGATTTTATCTTTTTAACTTTCTTTAATTTTCATTTTAGCCCTTGTAGTTTATGTCTTTTTTCCGTAGTTATAATAATTCCAAATCTCCTTTTCCGTTCAAATCTCGCGATCACTATACGTTTGGTGATCCATTCTTGTTCATTGGGACATAACGACCCGGGAAACACTATACTCCCCGATCCTCATTGTATTTGTGCTTGTCGCTTTTAAGTCTGTTTAGACTTGACGGTTTCTTGGCATCAAATTTTAGGCGCCATTGCCGGGAGTCAGGTGATTATCTTCCGTCTAGCAGTTAGTGATTTGGATATTCACTCTTTGTCTATACCATCTATATATGTTTATATTTTCTTTTCAAAAACCCAAAAGATTTTCATTCTTTGTTTTGCAAATGTTTTTCAAAATGCAAAAATATTCCTCTTTACCCTCCCACCTGTTTGATTCTTTATTCCTTTACCCTCATCCATTTGATTCTCTTCTTCTATTCTCATGGAATCTCTAGAGGACAGATTCGGGACGAAGTTGAAAACTTTGGACTTTATCTCAAATGTCGAGAATTGTGTTGTTCGTGATGATCCATTGATTACTGCGTAGGGATATGGAGCGAGAAACCGGGGTGACAAAGGACCGGTACTTCCTTTTGATAATGGAGGTACCAACACGTCCAACCTACGGTTATCCAAAGACCTAACCCTCGATTGCTCCTAAACCGTCTAGAATTGATTCTAAACTTTCACGATTTACGGTTAAAAGCAAACATGCGAAATTTCTACGGTGACCAAAGAAGAATGACTTGCCTAATCTTCACGCTTCTCAAGAACCAAAGCCGAGACCATAACGGAAGTGGTGGAAATTGCTAGCTCGTGAGCACACCACTTGTCCCACCTCCCGATTTTTCAAAATGTTCTTGAGTCTTGATAGTCATTCGATCACCATGTTGGTTTTGTTGATCCTTTGAATAAACCGATTCCTCTTCATAACTATCAAATGCAATCGTTTATTCCTTGTGTCGGTTGTGGTGAGCCTCTCTTTGGTTCACCACGTCGTTGAGTGTACTTGTGTACAATGTGGTAATGATATCCATAACGGAGTTGTTTGTTTTGTGGTTCGAGAATTCATTTGATTATGATCTAATCCGAACTCATTTAACGACTCCTCAAAATTTTCCAATTACCCACCACAACCCGACTTATCATCATATAACCAACATATCATTGTGAATTTGTGGAGGTCCTCATCAAGGATTTGAGTGTCAATCCGGAAACACGTTTGTCTATGAGCGCTTTTCGGTGATGCTCGAGAACTTTGGTTATGACCGAAATCCATATGATTCACTGCCCGGACTCAGCAGTTTCTTGTTGTAGTCTTGTGGAGGTCCCATTTTAGCTCGATTGTCAGCGAGGAACCAGTTCCTTGTAACAATCATGACTCTCACATATTTGAAAATTTCCAACCTCCACAGCATTATACGGTTCAAACTCCACCTGAGCCGTTATCTCAAGAAATCTCCCAAGATTTTGAAACCGCAATGAAAACACTTGATGATATGATTAGTAACTTTAAGAATCAAGTGAGTGGTGAAAAGTCCATGGGAGAATTGCTAGCCGAAGAGCAAAAGGCCCGCCAATCCGTGGAAGAATTATTAGTCCTAGAGCATGCGCTCAAGACGTTCCCAATTCTGGCGGCTCTTTATGATGATGACGAGGAGAGTTTTATCCTTTTATAGATAATAGTTCTCAACTCCCTCGGTCGGTTGATACCCAGTTGAGATTTCATCTCATACAACCGCTATCACACCAAGCTCCCACTCACTCTCTAAATATGGGGATGAGCATCTTGATCTTGTTCTCGAAAAGGAATCGGACGAATTCATAAAGTCTAGTGTTGAGAACCTTGTCCCAATCCCGAGAGAGTCTCGGGGAACTTCGATCGATGTGTGATTCTCTTTCCCTCTTGAGTGTTCTCAAGATCATTTTGAAACTTTCTCGATCTTAGCGACGATTGTGCTTCCTATGGAAACATCGAGTGCGTTGAGGCATCACTTCCACAACTGATGTCGATCCGCTTCTTGAGGAGTTCTCGGTGAACTCGCTCGCATCAATCCACTCTTTGATTTCGAAGCCGATCCGGGAGAGACCGAAGTCTCATTGATAATGATCGTTCACTCACTTCTTATCCCAGCATTCCAATCGAGAATGTTGATCACTTTGTTCCCGAAACATTCAAAGCTACTTTCTTAATCCTCTATTTGAATTCGACTACGAATTCACTTCAATTCTTGAGAATTCACTCTTTGATACTCGGGCCGAGGATAGTGATGAGCCCACAATGGAACAAGAGTTCACAAATTCACATTATGTGATTGATTCTCTTCATGAGGAGTTCTCGGTGAACTCTCTCATATCATATCTCCGCAGGAGTATGATTGCTTGGATGGCAAAAATCATGATCGGGGGGAGAAGTTCTCAATCATGAGAGTTTGTATTTCTATGACAAATTTTCCAACCCTCCCTCCCGAAATGCCTTCCAACCCAAAGAGCTCTACCGACAAAATCCAAATAAGTGCAATTGCACTTAATCCCGAGGAAGAAGATCTAGTTATGATTGTTATCATGATCTTCCTTCTTTTCTTCACCTACTTGGTGACTTCTCTCTTCTTCACTCGTTCGGGAGTGAGGACACTATCTTTGACCCCGGCATTTTCATGTACCATCCGTGAGCCGGGTCTGTTGCTTTATATCTCATCGGTGTGGAACTTTCACGTGCTTCAAATGTTTATCCAAACATCTTGAATGAAAGTCCGATGGAGATTGTTTCTTCCACTTTGCTTCCCCATGAACCAATGAATTGAGTCGAGTCAAGCTAGCGACTCGGTAACCAAAAACAAGAGCACACACCATATGGGTTTTCACCCATATTTACGTCTTCTTACCCTTCTACCACCTAAGTGTGGGGTGATGCCCACATGTTATATAGATATATATATTTAAAAAAAAAAAAAAAAAAAAAAAATTTCAAAATAATGGTAGTAGTATTTCCTTTTCGTTCTTTGTTTCGGCATAACCGCGGTACTTTGAATATTGAGGGCAATATTCATTTCTAAGTGGGGGAATTCTCACGAATTTTATCATATAATTATACCAATTCCCGTTTTGGCCAAAATTTTTTTGGAGTAAGTGTTCTACACTTACTCATTTGGTTATCGATCCGCCATGTTTGATAAACTAAAGGATTGGCTAATCCAGAGCAAACGGCTCTTGGTAAAGATATATCAAATCCGTTTATATGGCTTGCAATTTGCCCAAATTGTATGGTTTTCAACTCACCATATCCTAAAAGTGAAGAGTTGGCTAGCCCGCAAGATTATGGCTTGTGGTAAAGGCGATGGAAAAACCATAATTGGTATTCACTCACCAAAGATAATTTTGATAATTTATCTAAGAGTTGGCTAGTCCGTAAGGTACGGCTTCGGTAAAGACAAAATCAAATCAGTTGAAAGTCGGTGGTTTGCTCAAAATCACATGGTTATCGGTGTACCATGGTTCTTACTTGAACCGAAACATTTGGCTACTCCGAGTAATGGCTTTTGGTAAAGAGATTAAAATCCATTATGTTTTCTCAAATCATTGCTAGGGACTAGCAATATCTCGATGTGGGGATTGATGAGTGTCTAAATACTCATCATTTTATACAAAATAAACTGCAAAATCATCCGAAAACACTCGAAACACATCAAAATGATCAAAATATCACAAATCGGTGTTTTATGTGTTTTAAATGCAAAAATATCAAAATCGGATGAAAACATATCAAATTTGCAAAAATTGCGGTTTAGTCCCCAAGTTTCAAAAGTTGTCAAAACATCCTGAGCACAAAATTTCAAAAGTAAAGTCACCAAAGGTCCTTTTAAAATCATAACTTGTCAAATTTAGTCCTTTGGTGAAAAATGTCAAAAGTTTGAGAAAATTACAAAAATGGTCCTCCAAGTTTGAAAATTGGCAGAATTAGTCCCTGGAAAATTGGAAAATGACAACTTTGGTCCTTATAATATTAACACTTGTCAGTTTCAGTCCTTGGAGCAGCTTTGAGATGTTGACAGGATTGGTCCTTGATTTTCAGAAAATTGCATAATTAGTCCTTGTCAATTATTAAGCCAACAAACCCATTTTGGACCCTTTCCACCTCGGCCCCACACTTAGAATTTTGGACCCTTCCTTATTACTAAACCCGGTCCGATCAACCCAAGTCAAACAGACAACCCTTGGCGCCTTTATCCCTTTTCCTGTCTTCTCACCAACTATCATCTGCAACCGGACAACCCTCCTACCAGGCCCCTACTCCACTCTTTGTTCCCCTCCTCAAGAACCCTTCAAAGAGCATTAAATGCACCTCTCCTCAATCTCAACACTCAATCGCCAAATACCTCATTTCCGCCAAAACTAAATAGATGGCAAGATGGCTTTCATTGATCCAATAGCCACAAAATGTGTGGAACCGCTCGAGAAGGAGAGAAAAAAGTTGGGTATAAAGAAGGAAGATAGAAGCATTGAAAAGGAGTAGCTAGTTTTTCATTTTTTCCTTTAATGTCGAATTTTCTTTAAAATGTATTAGTTTTAATCAAATGTTGTAGTTCAAGTTTATTTGTATCCTATTTAAGATAAAACATTGTTATATTGAGCTTTTGAGTATCAATTTTAAGCTTTAATCAAATTTCGGTTTAGTAGCTCTTGTGGAAGTTTTCAAGTTTCAAATTCTATATTCAAGCTTCAAATAAGCTCTGATTTAATCAATGAAGCTTATTTAAGCTTACTTTAACTTTGATAAGCTTTTATTCGGTTTCAAGTAACTTAGCTCCATGGTCAATAAAAGTCAACATGAAGCTCAAAATGGCAATGGTGATGATTATGGTTGTTGCGATGCATGGAATAGGGTTGTAATAGACTAGATTAGTGTAGGTTTTGGGTTGGTTTAGCTTTGCTCTCGGTTGGACCTCTTGTGAGTATTTTCTCATTTTCAATTTTAGCTTTAATTTGCATATTATGCTTGCATATTTAATTATGGTCACCAATGGGTAAAACCTGCTTAGTTAGTTGTATTTAGGTCATTTGGACTTGGTTTGATCAATAAATCATGTTGGTTTAATAGGTTGTTCAGTTTTTAGTTCACAACATAAGTTTTAAGGAGTGTTTGGTTCAATAGCTTTAACTGAGTTATAGGTCTATGCAAGGGTAGGTTTCTATTGTTTCATGCTTGTTTAGCCATTTCATGCTCATATCAGTCTTACTCTTTTGTCTGCAAGGTCTCAAAGTCAAAGTTCCACCTTAAGTACCTTTGCAGCTCCACTGTTGTGATTTTGAGAATCAAACCATTTGTTTTGTGTTCAAATTCCATCAACTTTGCTTTTGTTAACTTCATTCCATCTCAATATATCATCTTCAGTTCAAAAATCTTGATCAAAACTCAAATTGGTCAACTGTCCATGTTTGTGAAAAAGTCAAAATAGCAAAAAAACTTGTTTTGGGCTCAGTTAGCATGATTTTTCATGATCTCATCTTTGGGTTTTAACAAGTGAGACTTGGCATTCTTAAATGATCAACTGGTACCCTTACTTATCTACATTTTTGTGGATTTTTGTCATTTTCTAAAAGCTTCAAATAAGCTCTTCTTTAGCCCCATATTGCCCTCGCTCCATTTATCTCAAAGATTCACCGAGATTTTCTCGATTTTGCGGCTAGTGCAGTGGCTCAAAAGACTTTCCATGGTCCGAAATTTGGCACAATTGTGGTGGCCGGTTGTTTATAGGATTGCATTAGTAGTTTTTGAGTTTGCTTGTTGGATAAGCTAGTGCATAAGCCCCAACAGTAGGGGGTCTTCACTGGTTTGCTTATTTAGGCAGTTGGCTTATATCATTGATTTGAGCTTATAACTTGTTAGGAGTAGTTAGAATCAGTTGCAATTAGTTCATTTTAGGATAAGTTAGCTTTGTTCACTAATTGGTTAGCTGATTAGCTTATTTGCTCTTATTTAATAGCTTATTTTGTCAACTGTTACACTATAGCTTTCATATTCTACACATAAGCTGTTTATTTCTCATTTTTCATAGATTCATATTATCATTTTAGTATTTCCCTGAAATTTTCATAATTTTTAGACACTGTTTAGTATTTTTCTTAATTAAAATCAGTTTTTAATCAATTTTAATTAGCTTTAATTGCATTTAATTGAGAAAAAGTTCCAAAAAATAATTTTTCAATTTTAATAGTTTAAGATAAATATAAAAAGCATAAAAAATATTTTTCCCTATTTTTCTCCTTTTATTTGGTATTTTTCATAATTTAATTTAGATTAAAATAGTATTAAAATCATAAAAAATAGAAAAATATTCAGAAAAATACAAAAATAGTTTTGAAAATTCTAGTTTGATATTTTAGATTTTTCTAAGTCTTAATTTTATTTTTCTAGCTTTATTTCCTAATTTCTTATATTTTAGCTTAATATTTAATAGTTAAAATAGTTTTAATTAGATAATTAGTTTTAAAATAATTTTCTTTTTCCATAAATTTTCTTTTATCATTAGGATTGTAAAATGTATTTTCATATTTTTAGGGTTTATATTGACTTAGTTTCACTTTTTAATTTGTACGTAACGTAGTTTTTAAATTAAGTTTTATTAAAACAAAAGACCAAAAACATCATTTTAATATTAGTGATAGCATTTATTTAATAGATTTTATCTTTTAACTTTCTTTAATTTTCATTTTAGCCCTTATAGTTTATGTCCTTTTTCCGTAGTTATAATAATTCCAAATCTCCTTTTAGCTCAAATCTCGCGATCACTATATCGTTTGGTGATCCATTGCAATTCATTGGGACATAACGACCGGGAAACACTATACTCCCGATCCTCATTGTATTTGTGCTTGTCGCTTTTAAGTCTGTTTAGACTTGACGGTTTCTTGCGCATCAACTTGTTATCTTCGCATGTTGTCTACGTTTCCGGTTGTTGTCATTGTTTGTGGGTTTGTTAGTGGGGTTTGACGGATGGGAAAGGGTTTTTGATTAATAATAGTGCGAGCAAGGTTAAGAATACTATTGGTAATTTGTCGGTGGGAATGGTAATGCGAATAAGAGCTCCTCGTCTAGTTTGGCTGATCAAACTAGATTGAGGAATGAAGAACTTATGCGTAGTATTCCAATGCAAGATACTTGTGGTATGTTACTGCATTCAAGTGGTAGTGTTATTGGTATACCTACTGATTCTTCTAGTCCTTTGGATGTTAGCAATGCTACTGGTGGTACAAACACTTCTAGTGGTAGTGGTTTTGTTGTGAATCTTTGGATGCTCCTACTCATGCACATGTGGCTTCTCCTAATGCACATGGTGGTATTGGTGGTGATGATTTTACTTCTATGGCTGAACTCGTACAAATGGATGGTATTGATCATGTGGTATTGGATGCTTGTAAGAATTTTGAGTAAGGAGTGCGAGAGATTGAATTAAAGAATGCGGAGAATGCTATGCCGAGTTGTAGTGGTGTGCAAACGGCTCCTAAAGCTTTTGTAATCAGCCCGAGTGTGCACATTTGGACGAATTTAGGAAGAAAAAGACAAAAAATCGGATTGGTGACCTGGATAGCTGATGTTGTCACCAAAAGTGCCTAGATAGTGAATTCATGAGATTTTTTTGTAACCGACCAGAAACTAGAGACGCAGTCACCAAGGCCAACTTGACGCCGTCACCTCACCGCAGTGACATCGTCACCTCCAACACTTGACGTCGTCAGTCCAAGTCAGTAGGAAAAACCCTAAGTCGAAGACGGCAAGCTGACAACGTCAACCCTAATGCTTGACGTTGTCAGCTCCTGATTTGTATATATATTTTTGTAATTTTTTCATAATTCATGTGCAAACTTTGGGACTCAAACCATAGCCGAATTTTATGAGTTTTTCAACCAATTCTTCTATTGTAATTGAAGTATAACATCAAGATTAATACATTAATCAATAAATTATGTTTATCATTTGTTGCTTGATTATGTCTATTACTTGTTCTTTCTATGCTATGTTAGGCTATACTTAGTATTTGCTTAGGATTGCATGAAACTTATTATTATTTAGTTATATTAACTGATTTCTTATTGGTGTTTGTGCTTATCTATTGTTTGCGAAGCAATAGTGATAATTGTGCGGTAATTGTTAATGCTCGGACTTAGAACCATATATACCTTAGAATTTGCTTAGGTTATTGGCATACCTGAGTCGTCGAGGGTTCTTTGATCAAGTTTATGTGCAACATGTAGTGACAGTAGACCGGTGTTAGATTGCCAGACATTAACGGGCTAGATAGATAATGTGTAGTGATTAGTTATAAGAATTGGACCAAGGCACTAAGCTAGTTACTATTGGGTGTAGGCGCTGGACCAAGTTACTATACTAATCTAGAAATATTCTCCATATATAATCACCAATTAAGGCGTGACATATTCAGTAGACATAACTAGGTATAATAAGGAATGGTGCACTATAGGTAAATACGCTTTTCCCATTTATAAGTTTTCACAACAATTTCCTTTTCCTTGCATTTTAATTTAATTGTATTTTAGGTTAATATTTGTTTAAAATTAAATTCCTCAAGACCCTAATATTTTATTTTATTTTCCTATTAAAATACACAAAAATACCAAAAACAGTCCCTTTAGTTTTTTAAATCATTTCGTCATACTCTACAAGCCTAACTACCTCACTATTCACATACATAATGATCAATCCACTGGACTTTTCTTTACTTATACTATATCGATTAGGTACACTGTCTAAAAGGTTATGAAGCTTGCTTTGTAATCAACGCACATCACTAACTATTTTTTAGTTATATAGATTTACGTAATGAGTTACTACACATGACATATCTTAATTGGTAAATATGACAGATACACATGACATATCTTAATTGGTAAATATGAAAGAAGAAAAAAACCGCGACTCCGTATCTTATAATTATGCAATAGAGGTGATAATTTGTGTCTAAAATAAAAAAATGGGCTAAATGGGTAACTTTTAAAAAGATTTGGGCACATTTAGTCTCTCTCTCTTTGTTTTTTGAAATCGGCATATATTGCCTATTTAAAAGTTAAATGGGCATCATTGGCATGTTTTTTCTCAAACATTAAATTGTTTTTAATGAAAAACTTATAGATATAGTATATTTAGTTACTCAAATATAAATGATGTTTTACGTTTGAGGAATTTTGTTGTTGTTTGAGGTCTTCTCTAAACCGATTCGTATAACATGAGCTCGTTTGGCCCGTGCCCGTTTAAGCCCGTGCCCATTGGGCCAGGGCTCGTTTAGCCCGTTGCTCGTGCCCGCCCGACCCATCCGTTTTGCCACGTCTAATTATGTAGATATATATAGGTGTCAGCGCTTATCGTCTAATTAATTGCAATAAAATAATTCATTTTTTAACAAACAAATAAGAGTAAAGTCTAAAAACATCACATGGTTTCTTGCGTGGTCTTTGTACATCCCTAAACTTTTTTGGCACAAAATCATCCCTCAGTTAGTAAAGTTGGCACAATACATCCTCTGTTAGTAAAATCGGTTAGTGAGGACTAACGGTGCAAATATATCTCCGTTATCTCACATAATTTAACGTAAATCGTCCTGTGGCAAGGAACAAATTGCAACCAAAGTCCTTAATCGTATTTACAAAATCGTCCCGTGGTCAACGTGGGTCAACGCCACGTGTCAACACATGATTGGTGCCACGTGTCATTGGGTCGGGTCGGGTCGGGCAATGGGTCGGTCGGGTCGGAAATGGGTCGGTCGGGTTGCGTGGACCAATGAGATGGTGCCACGTGGCATTGGTAATAATACCAACACTTTGGCTCCCAAGGATTGACGGGTTGGTTGATTAAACAATGCCTTGCCTTGGGCCAAAGCATAGCTTCAAGTATAATTCAAAATTTCATCATGTTTCCTTCACTTAAAAAGCGTTCTTTCTTTAAAGGTTCAATTTAGTTTTTGCTGTCGATTTATAAGGTTATATGGACCGTCAAAAATTAATAAATATACCGTCGGACTCGTTTTTTCGTGCTCTTTCAATGGTATGCTCGGGAATTTTTGACTTAGTTTGAACCTCGAAAATCACGAAAATCATCGTTTTTCTTTGTTTTCGCATTTTTGAGGTCCAAACCAAGTCGAAAAAATCCCGAGAGAGATCAGATTTTTAGTGCTCTTTCAATAGTATGCTCGGGAATTTTTCGACTTGTTTTGGACCTCAAAAATGCGAAAACAAAGAAAAACGATGATTTTCGCATTTTCGAGGTTCAAACTAAGTCAAAAATTCCCCGAGCATACCATTGGAAAGAGCACGAAAAAACGAGTCCGACGGTATATTTATTAATTTTTGACACCATATAACCTTATAAATCGATAGCCAAAACTAAATTGAACCTTTAGTAATAAAGAATGGCTTTAAGCTTTTGGAAAGGGTTATGTATTAAATTTTGGGAATTATACTGTTATGCTTGGCCCAGTTGGCAAGGCATTGCTTAATCAACCAACCCGGTTCGAATCCTTGGGGAGCCAAAGTGTTGGTATTATTTACCAATGCCACGTGGCACCATCTCATTGGTCCACGTGGCAACCCGACCCGACCCATTGCCCGACCCGACCCGACCCAATGACACGTGGCACCAATCATGTGTTGACACGTGGCGTTGACCCACGTTGACCACAGGGACGATTTTGTAAATACAGTTAAGGACTTTGGTTGCAATTTGTTCCTTGCCACAAGGACGATTTACGTTAAATTATGTGAGATAACGGAGATATATTTGCACCGTTAGTCCTCACTAACTGATTTTACTAACGAGAGGATGATTTGTGCCAACTTTACTAATCGGAGGACGATTTTGCGCCAAAAAAGTTTAGGACGATACAAAGACCACGCAAGAAACCACAGGATGTTTTGTGACTTTACTCAACAAATAAACTATTGCCACGTAATTTTAGCCACAAAAACTTTCAAGACAAATAATTATCTTATGGGTTTAGCTAAATAATTCCCTGCAATGGTTAAACCAATAATTATGATAAATATAAAAAGTAATTTGTAGTTTATTTATTATGCATTAAATATATGATTACTTTAAATATATAAAAAAATGTGTTATTTAAAATAATTTATATGTTTATTTATTGTGTGTTAAATACATGATTATTTTAAATATAAAAATAATAGGTTAATTAATTGATTTAACAAATGCCGAGTAGGCAATGTTTAGCAAAACCTTAAACATAAGACAATGACAGGATCGATATAAATTGTCAAATATAGATGTACATTTAGTTAACTAGAATTGCATGATACATTATTATATTAATTAGTCCAATTTATAGGCAAGATTAAGAGACATGACAGGATCGATATATGTTCGAATGTACCACCTTCTATTATGCTCCACCAATACTTCTTTTTGGGACATATGACATTTTCCGACTTAAATAATGTTTGCAATGAATAGACATGATATTCACTTACTTGCAAATTGAAATAAAGATTAATATCTTGTAACACTTTACGGGAAATAAAATGAATGGAACTACTTTAAAATGTTTAGTGGAGAAAAATGTGACGTGAAACGAATAAAAATGCCATGTGCAATTCATATAGATGAATATAAGGACATATGTGGGTTTGTAACCAAAAGAAGAAATGTTTTAGCATGTAGTTTAAAAATGGCAAAACGTACCATGAATGTATATGTGCTTATTGATTCCAGAATCAACAAGCGATAATGTAACTAGAATCTTTGATAAACAAAAGGAAGCTATAATTCACTAGACAACGACTAACCTATGAGCTATTTGTTTATACTCAAACAAGCGTTTATGTGCTGTGACTGGAGGTTAACATCATTGCCTGTAAGGCTGTTACTCGGGCTAACTTGACCCGAACAAAGGTTATTCGTTTGTGCTATTTGAGTTTTAATGATGAAATTTTTTTACCTGTATCCGACCATAATAAGCTAAACTTGCAAATTGATAACCCAACCCTATCAATTAAGCATTAGGGTTAATTGGTTTAACCTGATTAAAGTGCGGTTGTGCGTATTGTTCGAGTTAAATAATTTATGTCTGTCTTATTAGCGATGATTAAATACCTACGCGCACGCGCAATGTATTGTTTGACCAGTTAAATCGTTTAATTACTTTAGTTTCTTTGTATAAAAAATATTGCACATGTCCTCAAAATTAATGCATGTCTATTTATTACCGTCAAATTATTCAAACATTTGTAATCATTTTGACCTTTAAAAAAAAATAAGGGATTTATTTTAACATTTTTTTCGTTCATAAGTCAAAACATTGCAATATTTGGTTCATTTTGTTTGCGCTGAACGAATTGCTCCCTGTCGATTTGTATTGCCCTTAGGTGTTCAGGTGTAGATGACTTAGAGTGGTGTCTTTGCTTCCCCCCGCGAGCTTTTGTGAGTAGCCTAGCTAGGTGTCCATCCTCAGAGGTTGCCTTAGTTGTTTGTGGGGGTATGACAAGTGGTACCCTTAGAGGGTGAACCAAGTAATGACATCGGGCATCTTTTAGCTCAACTCGAAACACGAGAGTTGGTGCTAGGTGGTGGTGTGTTCAAACACTTGGATACATGGGTATGTGGAGGTGTAGGTAGATGGACGTGTGTTTACACGATAGTCAATCATCCTTCTTTATCTTGCCATTTGTTCTACGTGAGCCGCGGCTCTTGGCGGGACCTGAACAAGTTGTTGTCTTTCCTCTTATCCTTGACATAGGCGTGTGGAAATTCTCTACCTAAGAATGAACTCTGAGAATCTTCGTACTACCCAGAGTTCTTTGCTCCTGAACTGGCTTGACTTGCACAGCTAGCCTAGATACTCGTTGCTCCTCCTGAAATCATGTGGGCCCTTCTTGAAAAAGTGTTATGTGCAAGGTGACGTGGTCGTTCGTTGCATGCACCTCCCTAGATGGTCCTCTTGTAAAGTTTCTGACCGACATGTGAACCTCGTTTTCTAGCATCTGTTGACCCTCCTTAGTGTGAGTGAGGTCATCCACCTGGAATGGTCCAAGGTGGTTATTGTCACACCCCAAATTACTGTTTTTGCGGTGGTGGAATTCACGGGATTGACCGTCATAGCATCACAATCACGGTTATATTGAACGACCTAAAGTGTCGTTTGGAAAATACATCATTTGATTTAATAAAACAATCGAGTTTACAAAGTAGGTCCCAAATGAAAATCAACTTGCGGAAATAAGTTTGTTACAATTCAAACGATGTTTTAAAACGTAAAACCCAAGTGAGACGCGTCGTCATCGCGACTCCATGATGTGTCCAAATGCATGCCATGAAATGAATACCTTAGATACCGAGATAAAACATGCTAAAAGTGTCAACACAAAGGTTGAGTGAGTTCATAGAGTTTGAGTTGAAATGTAAAGCCTTTCAAAATCGTTTATGCAAGAAAGGCATTGTAAATCCACTCGCCCAAGTTCGCCATACAAAACTTGCAACTGTGTGTTCACAACCCATTGCCAAAATGTGTAAAGTTTATGTTCAAATGCATGATGTCCAATGAATTCACATAATAGTGCATGATTCTTGTATCAATAATTACTTGACATAATTATACCAAGACATTCGGTTCAATGAAAATCCCAAGACATTCGGTTCAATGATGTTTCCAAGACATTCAGCCCAATGGTAATCCCAAGACATTCAGCTCAATGGTAATCCCAAGACATTCAGCACAATGGAAATCCCAAGACATTCAGCTCAATGGAAATCCCAAGACATTCAGCTCAATGGTAATCCCAAGACATTCAGTTCAATGATAATATGACGTAGAATATGACTAAACATTCAGTTCAGTTAAGCATGTAGTTTGCAAATAGATATGAATGTCATAAAAGATGATGAGCATGTATCTCCCCAAAGCAGATTATGAAAGCAAGTAAAGGTAGGGCTATGAAACTCACTTGGTAGCGGGCGATGACAAAAGTGAGTACACCGGGTATAATGTGAAACTTTAATCTTGACCTATGATGAATGTTATGATATGTAATGAGTTGCAATGTAATGTTATGCATGCATTTCATATGTTATTTATACCATTTGCGAGTTTTGAAAATAGTACTTATCGTCGAAAATACTCTTTTGACGTCTTGACCTTTCAAAATGACTTTACAAGTATTTACGTCAAAATGTCATCCTACAATGGTTTCTTAATGATTTATGGTGAAATTTTCACTTTTCGTAAGTAAAATAAAGTCGTCGGAAATTTTCTTAAAAGTGACAAAATGGCTTTGGAAAACTAGTCGTAAAATGGTGTACGTCGATCGTTAGAAAACGAACTCGACGGTTTTGGAAAGTTTATATCGAAATCTAGAAGTTTCAGTTCAGGAGTTTTCGACATAAAGGTCCCGATCATAAAGATAATAAGGGTTAAAGATAGTGATTTTGGCTAATTGTTGTGCAGAAAAAATGAGTTTCGGCCAAGTTTGAGCATCCGTAATTAATTTACTATAACTCCGCTTTACAAACAGCTTGTTGTTTTGAAAAATATGGCCGGTGAACTTGATTTCATTAGAAGACATTTCATTCCAAAAAGTTGCACATCATGGTTAAAAACAGCCCTCAATATGGACGTTACAGCTACCGTAACACTTGTATCGTAAATTAATATAGTTTTTCAGAAAATAATAGTTACGACAAGTTTATGAAAACATGCATATCTTTGTCGTTTCAAATCCGTTTTCTACGTATAATACGTCCTTAGCTTCGTATCGAAGTAAACTAATATATTTTTGAGAAGTCGAAATAATTTGTGAAGCTTAAGGCTCATTTTTGACCCAAACAATGTAAAACAGTTCTTTGAAAATTACGAAAATAATATATTTAAATCGTCAACTTGTAAAATCCATAACTTCTTCGTTATAAGTCCGTTTTCATCCGCTTCAAGCGGCCACGGATTCGTTTTAAAGTATATTTTCTAAATATCAAGGCCAAAGTTTCGTACCAACTGTCGGATTTTCCAGAAAAATGAAACAAGGACAGAACATAATTTATAACTTATCGAAAATAGTTTTTCTCGGACAAAACCTATTCTAATCCCTTCAAATCAACTCCAAAGCTAATCTAATCCTACCATACACCTTCTTAGGGTGTCATGGGTTCCTAATCATCATCAAGACCAAAGTATACCAAAGGGATAATTATAGGATGACCATAATATATATATAACTCTAAAATCATGTAAAAATGGTATAAATCACATATGTCTTGCATGTTTGTACCAAAAATGAAAAGATAAATATGAGATGATAAGGAAACATGAAAAATGAAAGAAACATGCTTACTAGTGAATATGATGAGGTGCAAGTAACAAGGTTTAGCCTAAACACTCTTGGTTTTTATTTCAAAACCTAATAAAGAGTGTTAACTAGATTGTTTATAACTTGAACTTGAAAAATTTGATGATCCCTTGCTAACACTTTGAAGTGGCCGGTTTTGAGGGTGAAAGAACCAAGAGAGAAAACTACTAACTATGTGAATTATTGATTGCACAAAATGAGAAATGAGTGAAGTTTGTGTATAAATTTGGTTTTGTACAAAAAAGCTACCCACCTGACTAACTCTCCCCATGGCCGGATATGGGGATTATGTTCTCAATTATATATATATTTTTATAAACTTATGTACTTGCATAAATATTGTGTAATATTTAGTAAAATGTATAAGTAAAGGTGTAGTTAAATGTAACTTGTAAAGTAAATGGTAATTTTGGTACAAGTAAGTTTTTAATAGATCAAAATAGAATGTAATAATATAATAAAATTGTAAAATACATTCCTTGTGAAATTTGAGTGATAAAATAATTACCGAGTAGTTTTAAGAAAAAGCGTCGTAATAATATAAATTTAACAATTTATATTCAAAATAAATTCCACACACTAGTTAAACTCAAAATATAGTTTTTATCAACTAAATGTAAGTATAAAATATCTCGGGATCATTTTTGGAAATAACGGATTAAATTATCAAAATAATAACTCACGCGATAACGTTTATTAAATATAAAAATTACGCGTTTAAAGTGAAATGAAATGTCATGAATGAACTATCATGATGCAAATGATGTCAATGAAATGTAGACTAATCTTAGTCCATATGAAATGTACGTGATGTTATGATCATGAATTCGCCGCTAAACCTTTAAGGTTACGCGAATTTGAAACAAGTAAACCAAGTTTACTATAAATGTTGAAATAGTGAAGCATAAATTGTTTTGAGAAATGACCTGAAATTACGAGTTGTCACAGTTATGGGATATTTCCAAAATTTGAGGTTGTGGGGGGTTGTTCACCAGACATGATGGGATAAAAACTTTGCTAAAAAGGAAAAAAAAATCTTTATGTTTTTTTAGGTAGAAAATGAGTGTAGATAAGTTAACGTCTGTGACTATTTCGTATCATGTCCCGACGGATGGTGTCATGACTACATATGTAATTGTAAAACGTGATTATGATTGGTTTGGGATGGTTGTGTTGTTTGGTTTCCCGTGTAGAACGTTAAGGACCCTTAGATATGATTAAGAACTAAGAATCAAGGGTTGTGTTATACTTAAACAAACGAAGTAGGTGTGTGTTCACTGTGTGAATAAGTGTGTGAACATGTAAAGAGAATGATCCTTTTCTTTGTACGGGATACTTCTCTATCTATAGGGATGTATGGGCACGTTTGGTAGAGAGAATTTCAAAGAAATGAAATAAAGCAGAGAATATAAATTCAGAGAATATAAATCAGTAGAGAATTTTTTTCAATTCCAATGTTTGGTAACAACAGAAAATTAAGCCGAGAAATGAAAATAAATAAATAAATAACATTTTGTCATATGAGACTCACATGTATTTGTTTGTTGATTTTTTTTTTAATTATTTTTTTAAATAACATCTCAAAAAATTTAATTTTTTTTAAATAATTATTTTTTTTTAAATATTTTTTCTTAATAACAATTCTAAAAATTATTTTTTTTTAAATAATTATTTTTTTTAAATTACTTTTTTAATCTTATTTTTAAAAAAAATATTTTTTTAATTTTATTTACTTTTTAATTTTTTTTTAATTATTTAAAAAAAAATAATTATTTTAATTTTTTTTTAATTTTTTTTCAAAAAAACTTATTTAAAAAATATAATTTTTTTAATTTTTTTTAAAATTTATTTTTCAAAAAAACTTTTTTTTTAAAAAAAAACCTATTTTTTTAAAAATTTATTAAAAAAAAATATTTTTAAAAATGTATTTATTTTTATTTTTTTTAAAATTATACAAAATACACTCATTTCTCCCATTTCCCAACTAAAAGTATACAGGCTTGTCATGTATTGAAAATGAGCTTATTAGTTATTAATAATGGGCTTGACTTTAACGTTATGGGTTTGAGCTACTAATATCCGTATGCTATCACTATTCATATGTAATTCTTGTACTATTTAGGATTTTTGTATTTCTATTTTATATTTGTTCAATATGTTTTTGTTATTAATTGTGAAAAATCCAATCAACCATTTATGTACATCAAATTATTTCCATTTATGCACATCAAATTATTTATGAGTGTCTGAGAGAGAAAAAGCGCGTTATTATTTGTATTTCTTTTTGAGAAAACAATGAGAAAAGTTCTTCAAGCATATGTATTTTATTAAAGTTGCTGAGTTTAATAGAGTGTTACATAACCATTTCATCTTTCAACAATTTCCAAATTTCAGACCCATCTTTTTTCTTTTAACTATACGGATAATTGTTTTAAATGTATTGAAGTTACCATTTTTTATTAAGTTGTGTATTATTCTTTTTTTTTTTCCTAATAAATATGCAAAACTTGCTAATCCTGCCTATATAACACTTGACGGAATTTTTGGTTAGAGTTAATTACATAAATCATCCTTGTGGTTAGGCCCAAATTGCAAGTTTCGTCCTAACGGCCGTTTAGCCAACGATTGTTTACAATGTTATTCCTTTATACTAACGGCTGTTTCTGATTAACTTAAAATTTGGTTTTCTTAAAAATAATTCTTGTCTACGCATTTTTATACATGTTTTTATACACATCATTATACATGGTTTTATACACGCCGTTATATAAAAACGTGTATAAAAACCTGTGTAAAACCACCTATAAAACCATAAAAACATGTATAAGGACATATATAAAAATGCATATAAGAATGTGTATAAAAACGTGTGTAAAATCACGTATAAAATCATGTATAAAAACGCATATAAAAATGTGTGCAAAATCGTGTATAAAAACGTGTATAAAGAGATGCATAAAAACGTATATAAAAACGTGTATAAAAATATGTAAAAACGTGTGTAAAACCGCGTATAAAAACGTGTATAAAGACATGCATAAAAATGTATATAAAAAATATATATAAAAACGTGTATAAAGACGTGTATAAAATGTATATAAAAATGCGTATAAGAAGGTGTATAAGAACGTATATAAGAACGTGTATAAGAACGTGTGTAAAACCGCGTATAAAACCATGTATAAAAACGTGTGTAAAACCGCGTATAAAAACATGTATAAAAACGTGTATAATAAACGTGTACAAAGACATGCATAAAAATGTATACAAAAATGTGTATAAAAAACGTGTGTAAAAACGTGTATAAAAACCATGTATAAAATGTGTCTAAAAACTTGTATAAAGACATGCATAAAAACATGTGTAAAACCACGTATAAAAACGTGCGTAAAACCGCGTATAAAAATGTGTATAAAAACGTGTATAAAATCGCTTAGAAAAGAATTATTTTTAAAAAAACCAAATTTTAAGTTAATTAGAAACAGTAGTTAGTTTAAAGGACTAACTTTACAAATAATCGTTGGCTTAATGGTCATTAGACTGAAACTTGCAATTTAAGCCTAACCACAAAGACGATTTATGTAATTAATTCTAACCAAAACCCCGTCAAGTGTTAAGATAGGTGGGATTAACAAGTTTTGCACATTTATTAGGAAAGAACAAAAAAAAAACAAAAAACAAAATGATACACAACTGAGTAAAAATTAACAAATTCAATACATTTAAAAACAATTATCCTTCTAACTATATCTAAGAAACTGAAGGTTGTATGAAACTCAGATATCAGGTTATATTTTATGTTAAAAATAATTTAACATGTGTAGACTGTAGACCAACAATTTTTTAAGAATGACAGCTAGCTTTTGAAAAATGTTTCTAGCAAGATACTAGAATCAAGAACATGATTTACACAATGTTAATGGATTTGGCATTCAAGATTAATTCAATCAAACCAACCAGGACGTACCTATAAATACTATGCGTAATCTAGGAGAGCAAAGAGAGTCTTGATCAACTTTAACGATCATTTAAGATCGCTAAAAATTAAATTACATAACAAATTGTTCAATCTAATATAGTCTCCATGTATGGGAGGTCGGGAGTTCGACTCACCTATTCTCCATCGGGATTTTCCTGAATTGGTAGCGGGTTGAATTCGGTCGATGCCTGAAGCCCTTAATGGAAAGCTGGATGGTTAGGGTGGGGGTTGTTATTCTCTTCGTGAGATGATTCGAACTCGGTCGAGACTTGGTGCGCTTGGTGGCACGTGAGATCTCATCGCACCAAACCGCTAGCTCAAAAAAAAAAAAAAAAAATGTAAAAATATTAGATATAGAGATAATGGGTAAAAAAATTGTAGGATCACTAAAAGTTTGATGTAAAGAGATAATGAGTAAAAATATATAATATATATAATATTGTTGTTTGTGTAAGATGATTAGTAAGAAGATATCGTAGAAGTGTTTAGTAATGCTAATATGTAAATAATACTTGTCTTAATAGTTTGGAATTAGGATCCATATTGTGAATCCAGTTCAACCCGAATGATTTCATGCATGATTGAACTTGACATGTTCCCTTTTTTGTTCTATTTATTATTATATCTTTAACATGTTACATTTACCATGAATACTGTAGAATTAGTAATTGAAAACCAAACTTTATTGTAAAAAGAGTAGGTGGTGGATAGGAGTCATCGGACACCTTTAACCATAAACTGTTTAATTCTGTTTTCACCAAAAAGAAGTTGTCAAGAAGTCCTATTTTCATCTTCTACCATCTCATTACATACATTATACCCCATGTCCTATTTTTTCTTTAATGATCGGCTTTTTCGAGTAAATATGTCAATTCAAAACTCAATGTCATTTCTATACGGCACATTAACTTCTATTTAAATTTATGTGGTAGATCAATTTCTATATAAAATTAAGCTGAGTGATATTTCAAAATGTTTGACAATAAGTTCTTAATAGCATATAAGACTACTTTAGAAATGGTATTTAAAACTCATTACCTCACAAAAAATATGTAACTTTATCCATCTCAAGAAAATGCAACTTTCTTGCTTTGTCGCAGAAATAAAGTATAAAATATTCTGTTAAGTGAATTTATCAACTAAAACTAGTCAGCTATGACTGATTTAACCATAAAAAGAGAGGATTTGCATGATTCATCTTAAAACATTGGATATAAACCTAGCAAAATAGTATTTTAGTAATATCTTATACGTTAAAAACTTGACTACTATAATATAACATGACACATATTCACAGCTGCACAGTGAAAATTTAGTTGCATGATTCCAAGAACTTTATTGAATAAGAATCAGCCAAGAAAAAACTCTGATGATGTAGTGGGATAATTAAATTCTCATGAATGCATTACTAACTCAACAAATCCATTGACTTTTATTGACCATTTATCACTATATATCACACCTATCATATTTTCATAATATGTTCATCCTCAAAAAAACCATATTTCATCTCATTAATGGCTTCATTACTTCTCATACTATTACTACTATCATCATCTCTTCATTCATCATCTTCATTACCAGATTACTCCAAAGGAAAATGGAAAGTGTTAAAGAAAAGCATTGGTGTATCCGCCATGCATATGGCATTACTACCAAATGATCGTATAATAACATTTGATCGTACCGATTTTGGCCCATCGAACATTACATTCCCAGCGGAAAAATGTCCTTTGGGCCTTGATTGTTACGCGCATTCAGTGGAGTTTTACCCCACAAAACGCGGGGTAAGACCACTGACTATTTTAACTGACACTTGGTGTTCGTCAGGCGCGTTATTACCAAATGGTGTATTAATACAATCAGGTGGTAATAACGCGGGTGAACGTGTTGTACGGACTTTTAGTCCGTGTGAAGATTGTGATTGGGTTGAAACTAGAAATGGCCTAGTTTCGCCTAGATGGTATGCTTCTAACCAGCTATTACCAAATGGGAGAGTTATAGTTGTTGGTGGTAGAGGACAATTTACGTATGAGTTTATTCCTAAGACTTCGACTTTGGGTCTTGATTTTAAAGACTACCCACTTCCATTTCTTCAAGAAACTTTAAGAAATAAGTATTTTCAAAATAATTTATACCCGTTTCTTCATTTAAATACTGATGGAAATTTATTTATTTTTGCTAATGATCGTGCGATTTTATTAGATTATGTGAACAATAAGGTGGTAAGAAAGTATCCAGTGATGCCAGGTGGAGTATCTAGGAATTACCCTAGTACCGGGTCGTCGGTTTTGCTTCCAATGAATCTTTCGGGTGGTGGTCCGGTGGCGGAAGTGTTTGTTTGCGGCGGTACGGTACTGGATGCTGTTGATAAAGCTTGCCGTGGTGAGTTTGTTTTGGGGACTAAGAGTTGTGGAAGGTTGAGGTTAAATGATGAAAATCAGAAATGGGAAATGACGGAAATGCCCTTAAATAGAATCATGGGCGATATGTTACTATTACATACAGGTGATGTTTTGATTATAAATGGCGCGGCCCGTGGGGCCGCTGGGTGGGATATGGCTGAAGGCCGATCAACCCGGTTATGTATGAACCGGGTTCAAGAAAGTTTCATAAAATGAACAACGACAATTCCTCGAATGTATCATTCGAGTTGTCATTACTCTCGATGGTCGAGTTATCGTTGGAGTAGTAATCCGAACGAAAGGTATAATTTCTCGACCCTTTTCCCAACTGAGCTTAGTGTCGAAACGTTTTCACCACCGTATTTATTCGGCCCAAGTTAAGGCCCAATATCACGGAATTAAACCCGGGTAAGTTTGGCCTATAAACAGCTGATCGAGGTTAACTTTCGGTTAAGGGAAATGGGAAAGAATTTGATAACGGCAAGGTCTATGCGACGATGATGGCACCTTCATTTACCACTCATTCGTTTCGATGAACCAAAGAGTTTTGGTGTTGGAAGTTGTTGAGGTGCGGCGAAGGTTTACTGAGAATTACGCGGTGATGTGTTTAGCTCCGGCGGTGGCTGAGGTTGCGCCACCGGGTTATTACCAATTATCAATTGTATATGATGGAGTTCCTAGTAGAAGTAATTGGGTACGAATGGGTACTTAATTGATTGTTGTTAAGTAAGTTAATAAGTTAAAATGCTACTACAATTGTAAGGTTGTATTGCATGCATGATTGTACAAAATGACATCGACATTATGGTGCCATTCTTTTTCTCTACAAATTTTACTCAGGTTAAACTCAATATATTGCATAATTTATTTCATTTCTTATTGTTTATGATGTTGGATGACTGTCAAATGAAATAAATGGAAAGAGAAAAGAAATAAATGAAACAAAATATATGATAAAGAAAATGAAACCATTGTATTGTATTCAATTTCTGTGCTGTGCTATTAAGAAAGGTTGTCACTATGCACGATATTGATGCAAAAGGTGTAGGGAAACGGTTACACTTTTATTAATAAAATCTAAATTACAATAAATAAAATTAACAGTAAATAAATAACAGAAAGTCAAATAAAAAAAGAATGTAAGCAGATAAATGATTATTAAATAAGATAATAAAATAGTCAAAAACTTACTGATCTTCAAATAAAGATCAACAAAGAAGCTAAAAAAAGCGAGACACGTGTTTGACACGCTTCCTTAAAACAAATTCGTGTCTCTTTTCCCAGTCATTCAAACCAAAAGCGATGAGTTGTCTTGTCGTCTTATAGCGCAGGAATTTCATCTTAAGAGATCGTATTCCATATGTTGAAATTAATAATAACTATTGATTTGATGTATGTTAAACCTATGGAACTAGGGCTTCTATTTATCTGAAATAGACTCTCTAAATTCTCATCCCACGATGTGGGATAGAAAACAATTCAAAATTCTCTTTAAGCATGGTAGAATGCTTAACTTTGAGACACGATATCTCATTCACATCAACTCTATTTTTGGACACATAAAGGCTCATTCTGAAGCTCTCTTGAGGAGAACGCGAACCTACAAACTATTACTTATATATATGACACATACATATAGATAATTGTGTCCAAAGTTGGTCAAAAGTCACTTTACCAACTAATTTTCCAACAATCCCCACATGAATGGAGATCGGTCGTGTCACAAAAATTACGATGAAATTCCAATAGTTGAATCTTGCAAAGGATAGGTAGGTGTGACCCTTTGAACCTTCCCTTGTGAAATGCACTTAGCCTCCTAGTCGTCGATGAGCGCGATGTCTTTGAACCGAAATTGCTTTGTTTATGTAGCGACAATATATTTCACACAAGACTCTCCCTAACATTGTTAAGTCCTCATAGTCATGTTCATTATGGTCCCGAACATTTTCACGGTTTTGCAAGAGCTCTTGGGATTTGCGCCCCACACAATTCCTTCAAAGCGACCCACTTCTCTCTGCCATAGGTGATTTCATCTTGAATCATTAAAAACATGTGTTTTGTGATTTCATCTTGAATCATTATGCTTTGTGATTTCATCACGAATCATTAAAGCCATATGTTTAACCTCTCAACAAGTCACATTTGTTATAGGAATGGACTAGGAAGTTACAATGTTAAGTAACTCCCCATATTGACTTGACTTCCCCACATTTCTATGATTAGGTTGTCTATTGAACCCGGATCTTGGGATCTCCAAACAATGGGTTAGGTTTTCCTTCATAGAAACTCATTCCTTCAATGGCTTTAGTTCCATTCCTCTAGGCGACTTACTAACTAACTCTCGGCTTAAGCCTTTCGTAAGCGGATCCGCGATGTTATCCATTGACTTTACGTAGTCAATCGTGATAACTCTAGTTGAGAGTAGTTGTCGCACCAATCAACGTCTATGATGGATATGTCTTGACTTACCGTTTTACATTGTGATATGAGCTCTGTCAATTTCCAATTGACTATCACACTTTATATAGATGGTGGTTCCGGTTTCGCCATCTTGGTATGCCCTCTGAATTAACGCAGATATCCGCATATTCTATAAATTTATCTCAAATGATAAATACAAATTCCATCATAGATTTAGCTATAAAAGTCTGCTTTGAAATACTTTCAAGATTTCCAAGACACGACTTCCACGTAGAGTCAATACATCCTCTCTAGTGGATCTAGATTCTTTATGTAAGAATCCATATTTGCATCACTCTATTATTAGATAGCAGTTGGATATCTTCCAAAATGCAATATCGTAAGTATCATAGTACTTGTGTAATACTATCCAATGGTCATCACTTGAATTATTGGTATATTTATGTAACACGATTATAACTTCTAAATCAGGTCTCACATACGTCATTAGACACATAAGATGCCCAATATTCTTTGAGTACTCAAAATGGGCAACACCTTTACCTCTATTTTTAAATAGATTTAAAAAGATGTCGTTGGAGTTCTAGCTAGGCCGGAATCCCCCACATTGAACCTCTCAAGAATATTGTCCTTATAGTGTTTTTGACTTCAAAACAAATCCATTTGGTTTCATATGATCTTAGTTCCAAGAACCATATCGAACAACCAATTTAGTTCATGTCAAATATTGACTCCAACATTTCATTAGTGGATTTGTTTACCTTTTTATCACTTCCGTTGATAAATATACCATCTATGTATAAACACACGATTACATATATACCGTTTTTCTACATACATCCATTAATTTTGAATCCACGTTCTGACATGACGTGATAAAAATTTAGATGTCATTGTTTGGGAGCTTGATTTAAGCCATATAATGACTTAACAAGCCTACAAACTTTGTTCTCTTGTCCAGGAGCCATGAAACCCTCAGGTTGGTTCATGTAAATTTCTTCTTCTAAATCTCCGTTTAGAAATGCCGTTTTCACATCCATTTGGTGAACTTCCAAATTTCTTAAAGCGGCAATAGCAAGTATCATCCTAATCGAGGTTATTCGCGTAACAAGCGAATACATATCAAAGTAATCAAGACCTTCTCGTTGTCTAAATCCTTTGATTACTAATCTTGCTTTGTACTTGTCAATGGTGCCATCGGCTTTCATCTTCTTCTTGAAGATCCATTTATAGCCTAGTGGTTTACAACCGGAGGTAAATCCATGAGCTCCCAGTATGATTTTGTAAAATAGAATCTATTTCACTTTTAATGGCTTCTTTCCATTGAGGCCCTTCGAGGAAGTAACCGCTTCTCGGTATGAAGTAGGTTCGTTTTCAACCATAAAAGAAACAAAATCGGGTCTAAACGATTTCTGGTTCTTGCCCTTTTGCTTCTTCTAGGTTCAACCTCTTCTTCCTCGATCGATCTTGTCTCTCATCTTGGAGATCATTATCGACTCTTGTTGTCTCTTATTAGAACAACATTATCATCTTGATGCCTCTCATCATGAAGGACATCATCATTTAGTTGCCTCTCATCATGGACAACTATATCATCTAGTCTAGATGAACTTCCATTGTCCTCGGATAAATAAGGAAACACAGTTTCAAACAATGAAAGTTTTCCTTGATTCCATTATCGTATCTTTGTATATATTGATTTTCCAGAATCATATCCAAATAAATGATAAGCACTCTTGTAATGAGCATATCACAAAAATATGCAATCCACGCTTTAGGTCCAATATATTGATCCTTGGGTGTCGGGACAGATAGACACCCCTACATTCAATAGTACTTATAGGATGGTTTCTTCCCATCCATAGTTCATAGAACTATCTTCTTTTCCTTACGGGGATCTTATCTAAAAGATAAGTAGCCAATAAAACCGCTTTCCCCCACATGCCATGGCTTAAACCATGACTTTAACAACATGGCATAACCATATATTTAAGGCACGGTTCTTTCCTATCAACAATTATGTTGTGGCGTGTAAGGAGCAATAAATTTATGTCTTATTCCATGTTTAGCACATACATGAAATAGAGACACATATTCACCTTCGATATCACTTCGAACTGCCTTGTTTTCGATAATAAGTTGATTCTTAACTTATTTGTATAGATCAATCTTGTCTATATCCTTACTCTCAAGTAAGTAAAAGTCGCAATATTTTTTACTACCATCAACAATTACGATGAAGTACCTAATTTCTACCTTAGTAGGTATCGATTCCAAATCACATGAAATTATGTGAATCAAGGGTTCGGTTAATTTTCGGTCAACCGAGTGAAAAGACAACCTTGTCAATTTGGCTTCAACATAAGTTTTACTTTTGTAATCCGTGTTCGTTTATTTAATTAAACAACGTATTGAGTTAAAATTAACATGTCCATGATGGATATGCTATACATTCAAAGGATCAAATAAGCTGAATTCATACTCATTTTTATTAAAACAACCAAAAAAATAGATTCAGCTTAAACATTTAATGAAGGGCATAACCCGTACCGACCAAAATTTTGTTCAATGTTAACTCAATGGTACTTGATAAAAATAAAGCCAAATTTATTAAGTAACCATCTAGACACAAGATTCCTACGAATCTCTGGCACATACAACGTGTTGGTTCACTTAAGCTCTTTTCCACATGTGAGTTTCAACATCACATTTCTTTTTCCCTTGCTATTAGCAGTTGTAGAGTTGCCCATAAATTGCCTCTGGCCATTTTCTGCTACTTTGAAAGAGTTAACCAAACTCTTATCATCATACTCATGACATGATGGCCAAGTGTTAATCCACCATTATCTAATGTTAGATCCTCGCCTTGGCAACAATTTTCATTTCATTCAGGCCATTTAACCCATAGTTATGACACGTAAAATCTGAATGCTTTAAAGCATCTACCGTACACATAACTCGAGTATCGGTCTCCCTTTCATCAAGTTCGGGAGCAGATCCTTCAGATGTCACTCATGACATTCGGACATCTTTAATATCTGAGATTCCGTTATTAGTCTAAAACTAAATTTGGAATAATTAACAACTTGCTATATCACAAAGTGTTTTAAACACGATAACATCGAATTTTGTTTAAAACACTATTTTTTTGCAAGATCCATTATACAAAACCTCTTTTAAACAAGTCTTTGGATTAAACAATTAAACAATATCGCATATTACATAATGTTTTTAAACAAAAACAAATTTTTAATATGATTTTGTCAATCTTCTTTAAGAATATCTTAATAGATCGCATCACATGGTCTAATTCTACAATGAAACTCGACAAGGTTTCAAATAGATTTACTCTTTCAAAGAAACTCAACAAGGTTTCTATAGATCTACTTCAAATGCATAAAGTTTCAAGAACTATATTTAGTTTATAATTAAACTCAACCTGGTTTAAATAAGCTAAACAAGTCAAAGAAACTTTTCCACCAAATATGATAACAACTTGTATATTATCATATTTTGTTTCAAACAAACTCATCTTGGTTTCAATAAACACGTTCTAGTAATCTAATAAAATAACAACTTGTATTTTATGAGATTTGTTTCAAAGAAACTCCACTTGGTTTCAATGAATCTGATTTCATCATGATTTTTAACCATGTTAGTAACTGGCGCACCAATTACATTCGCAAAATTCACTAGGGTAACTTGTGAATATTTTAACACAAAAACAGTTAAAAAACTGTTAAAACAATATGGTATCTAATAAACTCGACATGGTTTATGTAAACTTGTACCAAATATGATTCGAGAGAAACCTGAAGCTTGGTTTCGAATCGATTTAAACAATAACATATGCAATAAACAAACTAAATAAATCGGTTTGAAAAAGAAACTCATCATGGTTTCAATAAAAGCGATTTAATAAACTATTTTAAAAATGGTTTATAAATCATTATACTAAATCATTAATTAAAATTACATTTGGATATAAAGCGATTTTCAAAGAAACACAATCTTGGTTTCGTTGAAAACAGTTTGTATAAAATCTGTTAATTATATAAATCGATTTGAATAAAAGTGTTTTAATTATTGTAACACCCCAAAATACCCATGACGGAAAGGCGTGTCCTTTGGGTGCTACTTCATAATACAAAGTACAAGTTATAGAAACCTCTAAATGAGACGTTTTGAAAAGTTACCATTCGATTAATGAAATCGAGTTACAAACAATGAGGTCCCAAAGTATAATACATAAATGTTTGAATGGTAAATGACAAAAGCATAAGTCTTCAAAATATGTCGTGCGACTCTATGTTCCATGCAACGACTATCGTCTTATTGACTGAGATAAACATGCTTAAAGTGTCAACACAATGGTTGGTGAGTTCATAGAGTTTGTTTTGAATAAGTTGAAAAGCCTTTAAAGAATGTTCACACAAAGAAAGGTATTGTAAATCCACTCGGTTCAAGTTCCGCCATAAAGAACTTGCAACTGTGTGTTCACAACCCACCGCCAAAATATAATACATTTTGTAGTCAAGCACATATAGTCATAATAGTTCACATTATTGCACTTGGGGGACTTTCCGTGTATGTTGGGAGACTTATCATCGACTTATCAAGTTTACTAGTGGTGCTCCGAACAAAGGAGACTTACCATCGTCTTATCAAGTTTACTAGTGGATGCTCCGAACAAAGGAGACTTACCATCGTCTTAAGTATAACACAATCAAGTATAACGCAATCAAGTATAACGCAATCAAGTATAATGCAACCAAGTATAATGCTTTGAGTATTTGTAAAATAGTATAAAGCAAATGTTTGAGCATGTATCTCCCCAAAGAGTTTGTAAAAAATTAAGCGAGTAAAAGTGGGACTCTGAACTCACGGTAATCCTTAAAGTTTAGAGTACTTGTGAAAGTAAATGAAAATAGTTGAGCATGTATCTCCCCAAAGAGTTTCAAGCGTATATAAAAGCGGGGCTAAGAACTCACCTTAAAAATGATATCACAACGTATAGCGAGTCGATGGATAAGCACGAAGTCTCTACATATAACCTAGAATATGATGTCAACTCTTAGGTTCGAATAATGCCTAAGAAAACATGAACGAGCCTATATATGCCATTATATTGATCATGACGTAGTATTTGTATGTTTGTTTATAAAAATGGTTTCGTTTGTATATCTCGTACTACCGTTCGGGCCATCATAATTCGAGAGGTCATGCGATGGCGTTAGGAGCTAGGACACTTTAATTGTAAATCCGACAACTCGTCGATCCGTTTACCCAAATGAACCCTCACATGAAGTTCCCTAGTGTTGTAGTGCTCAATATGTAAAACATGTATTTTGATTACTTGATTATATTATATATTAAGAGTTTATAAATACAATAAATAAACTAACAAAGTTTATAAGTATTTAAATAAGTTTGAGTTATATATATACTTACCTTAAAATAGAATGCTTGAGTATTATCGAAAAATAAAATATTAGCGACTTGACGTAGAATTTGCGATCTTGAAAACCCACCGCTATTAGAAGATTATAACAACGCCTTCTTGAGAACCGAAGAAGAAAAGAAGATTATAACGACGTCTTTTGGAGACTTGAAGATATTTGAAGATTATAACGACTCTTTCTTGAAAACTTCCAAGAACGAAGATCAAACGCTAGTTTTTCTTCAAGAACACATGAATGTTCTTACAAGATCTATAAGAAATGCCTTAGGGTTTAGGACTTTAGATGATAAGAAGGGGTGGTGCAAGAAATTATGAAGGTTTATGTTTGGTATTTATAGGCTAGAGATTTTAGTTTACTATATATTAGGTTAAAAACTAACCATGGTTAAATTTACACATGTAATGATCTAAAGGTAGCATGCTTAGGATTTTGACACCAAGGTGATGACTCCTCCCAAATTTCGTTCATATAGAGATAAGATGACTTAGGTGGATAGTTTTGGTATTATCTTGATTCTGAGTGAGTTTTGGTTCCGTTAAATGCTAATCGAAGCCATAAAAGGTAAAACCGTATCGTAAAAATATGAAACTTGCGGGAATGATGAAACTCATCATTATACTTCATCTAAAAATATAAAATGGGTGATAAGTCTTATTGGGTGCAAAAGCTTTAAAGGCGAAATACGGGTAAAAACGCATAATTCGCGGTTTATCGAGAAAAGAGCGAAATTTCGGAAATGATCGTGAATTTATTTAGAGTAGACTAAAATTAGTCTAAAAGTGATATGAGATGTCAAACTTTGGTTTTAGTAAATCGTGGGATAACTTAACAGTTATTCGTGAAGTTTAAAAATTACGCGATTTAAGAAAAAGGTAGAGCATTAAGGTTAATTTCTTTATGGTCAAAGGAGGAGGAAATATGTTTGAATTTTCCAAAAATGTAAAAGTTTCTATTCATCTTAGGAAATCTGGTCGCGAGAATCGTTAAGTGCGGATGTAAGTAGAATCGTTTAAAGCGTAAGTTTAGTTTTGTTCTGTATTTGGGCTTATTTGGTAAAATAATAATAAATCTTAAAAATTCTCAAATTAATCATGAATGATCTAAAATTTATCGATGCGGGAAAATTGTCGGAGTTGGTTTCGATCGCGGGATGTTTAAATGGTGTACCGTCCAAAACGAAACTTTAAAGCGGTGTTTTCTTAATAACTTTTGCGAAAATGATCTAACGATTGTCGAACTCTTAGGTCATTACTAAAATGATTTATCCTACGAGAATGTGAAATAAAAATTTCGGGAGTGAATAGTAAAAGTGAATAGTAGCCGTGAATAGTAAAAATGAATAGTGACCGAAAATGCGGTTGTTACAATTATGTTACGTAATTTGTTTCAAGGCGTAGGAAAGCAGTTACACTTTTATTAATAAAATCTAAATTACAATAAATAAAATTAAAAGTAAATAAATAACGAGAAAATCAAATACAAAGCAGAATGTAAGCGGATAAACGATTATTAAATAAGATAATAAAATAGTCAAAAGACTTACTTGATCACCAAATAAAGATCAACAAAGAAGCACTAAAAGGCGAGGCACGTGTTTGACACGCTTCCCTTAAAACAAATTCGCGTCTTTCCGGTACAACAACCAAAACAATAAGTTGTCTTGTCGGACTTAACAAAGCTGCCGAGAATTTCATCTTAAGAGATGTTATTCCATATGTTGGAAATCAATAATAACTATTGATTTGATGTATGTTAAACCTATGGAACTAGGGCCTCTATTTATACAAAATAAACTCCCTCTAAGTTTATTCATCCCACCGATGTGCGACAGAAAACAATTCAAAAGTCCTCTTTAAGCATGGTACCGAATGCTTAACTTTGAGACACGATATCTCATTCACATCAACTCTATTTTTGGACACATAGAAGCTCTCTTCGAGGAGAACGCGAACCTACAAACTATTACTTATATATATGACACATACATATAGATAATTGTGTCCAAAGTTGGTCAAAAGTCACTTTTACCAACTAATTTTCCAACAAAAGGTTCATGTGATGTAAGACCAGCCGTCATGGTGGTCTTTCATCACATGTGAAGAAGCATGTTTATGCGCCAAGGCCATAACAATAGAATACCATCACACATGAAACACTTTTTTCTGTTTGTTGGGTGGTGCATATCACTTAACGAAAAGCTTTTATTTGTAAGTGTGTGTTGGATATATTGTGAGCTATGCTTGGTTTGATGGTCACCATTACGCCTCTAAAAGTGATGGTAAGGTAGTGTACGTGTTGAAAACCTGATGTGGTGGAGGTGCTGGTCGGGTGACCAGGCCATTACACCCGGCTTAAGTGAGCGAATTAGGAAATGGGTGTCTTATCTGTATCTTGTACATTAGCATGACAACTAAAAATCCATCATGCATGAGATAATGCTGAGCCCAAAACCCATATTACAAGTCCATTGAGTATTTGAGTTTGGTTTTATGATGGTTATTCGGCTTCTCGATTTGGCCCAAACATGATATATTGTTGAGACCAAAACCCTATACTTTCAGGAAAAAAAACCTAATGGCAAAGGAGGAAAATGTGTAGACCTATTAGGTTGTCGTGGATCTAGGTGGCCTAGTTAATTAATAGTATTGGCTCGAAAATGATTGTCCTCGCACATTTTATAGAATTTTTTAAAGTTCAAGTACACCTTTTAGATGTCCAACTTGGTAAAGATTTGATTAAGCGAATAAGCAGCCCCTTTAACTGGGCCACCAATATCTGCGAGATTCTAACTAGCTAGATCTTAATACTAGAATAACTTTAAGATTGATCCAAAATAAAATTCTATTCCAAATGGAACTAGACACGAAATATTCTAGATATATTCATCTTTGAACTTCCTTGGCAAATACATTGTTTTCCGGCTTTCCAATAAAACCGATGATTATATGGTTATTGTATTGTTGTTGATTATGTTTTAACACGTACAAATGACAATACCTTGGGTAGGGTATGATCATCTAAATTTTACCTCCTCATACCTTGCTCTTGGCGAGATTGGGTATGTTGTTGTTGTACATACAAATGACAATAGATACTTACTTAGGTTTTGGAAACTTTAATCGTCCGGTATACACAAATGCTGGACGATCGATATGAAACCTTTTAAATTTAAATAGGCCAGCAGGTTGAAACCTTTCAAAATTTACTAATGGACTAATGATCTCAACTAAGTTCAAACTATATTTGTAAGAAACTGAGAACTCTATTTGCATCATTTGTGTTTCAATTTGATGATTTCAATTTTTTTACTTTTGAAATTCTTTACCGTTAATTAGATTGCTTAATTTTCGCACTAGAAATATTATTGTCAATGTACCAGTGAGATATTTAAGTTTCTTAAGCTAACAATTGAAAATGTGTAAAACAAAAATTCGAATGAGTTGTGCGCTGGTAAAACTTAATACAATCAATGAATCAAACATATTACAACTTAGAGTTACCTATCAGTACCTAACAAGTGTTGGAAAACCCGCGCGATGCAGCGGGATTGCTTAAAGGACTTACTTTGTAATGACATTTAAACCTCAGGGGCTGTTTTTGCCAAGTTGCGAAAAATTATTAATGCTAAAGGACTTACTTTGCAACGACACTTGAACCTCAGGGGCTGTTTTCGCCAAGTTAGCAAACTTGGCATTTAATGCACCTATGTTGCTACAGTAAGCTCCTGCCAAATAGTATATATACTAATGTAAAAGTTATATCTTAAAAGGTGAAACCATAAGTTAAGAAACGTTGATCGTGTATCAAATGAAACAAAAAGATATTAACAGCAGGAATAATCTCCATGAATATGATTATGGACTTATAGAACAAATATTATGTCAAAGATTTGACTTATGATTTGAAACTATTTATACTACATTATAAAGCATTTGGGACTTTCTATTAAAGGAAGTCTTAAAATTTTAAGATAAAAAACATTACTATAAAAAAGAAAGTAGAAAATGAATGTAAAATCTAAAAATTTAAGTCTCATTAAAACCATATGTAACCGCCATCCAATAATGATACATTTTAATGGAATTGTTTATAAGAAAAGCTCACTATAGTTAAACCACCAATGTAATGCTAAAATTTGAAAAACAAAATGTTTACCATTTACACTATTAATAATTTAGGCATCTACTTTTAAAAACGTTTATCTACTACTTTATAATAAGGAAGTTTAAAATGAAAAATATTTGCTGCATGCAAAAATAATTATCGGTGTCCACCTCCGCGTTCGTGGTACCCTTCTAGTAAAACATAAAGAGTGAAGAGATCGATGATGAACAAAACAAATAAATTCTCAACAGAATTGCCTACCAAAAATAAAGATGATGAACAAAACACTTTGAATGAAGAATAGCTGAAGTTTTGCTACCTTTAGCTATTTTCAATTCTATCAATGCATGTGACTATTCAAATTCCAGCCATTGAGTATTTCATCAACAATTACTCCATATATAATAAAACCAATAATTATTAAAGTATGTTTACGGTTTGCGACCAAATAGATATAAGAGGCTCTTAGCGCCTCTTAATCGAACCGTTCATAAAGAAGCCTTTATGACCTCTTAATCTTAAGCGTTCGAGGCGGTTGAGACATTTGATCGTTCAAACTGTTTGTTTTTTTTTTCCTTCGGGCGCGTTCGAGGCGGTAAGATTTTAATGGTCTGAACTTGAGAAGGGTGTCAGATGCCTCTTGTTGCCTCTTGCGACACACAAAAAAAAAAAAAAAAATAGTAGCGAGCAAGCAAATGTGCGATTGAAACATGAGTTTTTCCCAGCGTTCGAGATCTTGGTCGATTCAGATATTCGCCTCGATTCATATTCGGATGTGCGTTTGATTGATTGAGTTTCTTAAAAACGAAACACCACCTAAATGACACAAAAGGATACCTAACTTAAATTCTACTTCCATTAGGGGTGTTTATGGATTGGGAAATATCCACAGTAATTGAAACCCGAAACGAACCGAATCGAAAATAACTGAACCGAATTGTTCAAAACCGAACCGAACCAAACTAAATATTTGGTTATTGGTTTGGATATGGTTTTGGCAATGAAAACCGAAAACCGAACCAAAAATCGAATTCATATCAAAATATATATTTTTCCTATGTATATATATGAAACAAATTCACTAAAACTCTCTTTTAGTATAAATATAACATGATTTAAGTTTGAAAAAAATATTTTGTGCTAAAAATATATATAATTAAATAAAAATAATAATTAAAATTATGTAATTCAGATTATTTGGTTCGGTTTTCGGTTATAGGGGTTCGGTTTTCGGTTCGGTTGAATCAAATTTGAATTCGGTTCGATTCGGTTTTCGGTTATACCAAAAAAAAATGTAACCGAACTAACTGAACCGAATAAACCGAATAACCCGATAACCGAACCGATGAACACCCCTAACTTCCATTCAGGTGACAAGGGCTTTTTAATTTAGCCCATTTACATTATTTTCTCACATCCGATTTAGTCACTGACGAGTTTTTATTATATATCCATCTTGCTTGCCAAGTACATATATGGCAATCAAGGTGGATATTTAATGAAAAGTCGTACTTAACCGTATGTGGGAAAATAACCTAAATCGGCTAAAGATCTTAAATACCTTTTTGTGCAAAAAAAAATACCCGAAATTCTGTATCTTTTTGTGTCATTATACTATATTACATTTATTGGGAGACTTTGCTACAGTACTCTTTTTTTGCTACAGTTGTTAAAAACAGTGCGGGTTTAGGCGCTTTTTGCCCGTGTTTTTTAGCGGGCTCCATTTGCTTAACCCACCAATTCTATTCATCTCTACTCACATTCTTCCGTTTCATCTAAGATCCACATGGGTATTTTTCCGAGAGAAACTCCCGCATGCCTTGATCGGCTTAGACAACTTTGCGTGTTCAGATCTTTGGTTGGTGAGAGAATACAGTGATTCGCATCGATGGAAACAATATTTTATCCATTTGTGGATCTCCGTTAGCCACATGGTCTTTGCTACATCGGTAACCTTCTTTTGGTCCATATATTTTTGTGTTTGGTAAATTGGAAGGTAAAGTTACAATTCGGATATTGATTATCAAAAACCCTAACTTCATATTTTACGATCCGGGAGAAACTATTGAAGGTTTGATTTTATTTTATTTTCTTTAGGGCTTATTTTGCTATGTATTTATCTTTGGTTATGGTATCTGCGTTTGGGGTTCGTTTGTGGGTTATTTTAGGTTTATTTGTTGTGCCTTTCTTATGTTTAGGTGTTAGAGTAGTTACGTCTTGCTTATGCCGGTTGAAGTGGTATTTATGGTTAGGTCTTGGGTTGAGTAAGCAGTTGGTGTACTTTGGTTTGGGGTTAACTGTTAAAGGTATCTGCAGTTGGAGTACTTAGGTGTTGGTTATGCCTGTTGAAAAGTTACTTATGCTTAGGTGTTGGAGTCACTCAATGAGTTTTATAGTTTGGGTTGGGGTTTACTGTTAGAAGCAAATGCAATTGAATGTGCCCCTTATTAAATGTTGTGCAGTGTTTGGTGGTTTTTTAGGTTGTGTTGGTTACCATTTTCTTTTTTTTTTTCCTTTCTTTTGTTTTTTTAGATGATGCCACTAACTTCTTTTAATTCTTTTGTTTGCCTTTTTTTTCCCCAACTTCTCTCTTTTCAAACCCTTGATTGATAATGGTTTTGTTGCTCTTATTAACTGTTTCGAATATGTTAGTCGATTTACTTTGTTTGCTGTTTGTTGCTTTGGTAATTGGAGTGTCTTTTATTGTTTATAATTATGACTTCAAAACCAAAAAGTGGCTCGCAAAGTGTTCACAATCACTCACCTGAAAATCTCATACAAAACAATGTTACAAATATACTTGGTGGTTCTGGGTGCGAAATGTGTAACACCATTATGCCAGCCGTGTGTGGTCATCAACCATATCGTCATCGCCGCTTCTTTGCTGTGAGATTCATGATCTTTGCAGGTTGGTTTTCCTTTTTTTGGTTTGTCATTTTTTCTGTGCCTATACTTATTGGCATTTTTCCCCTTGGAACATTTTTTTTTTTTTTTTTTTGCGTAGATGTTTTCCCCCCCAATAAAGCTCTGTTACGCTATGACAATCAATAAAAGCCAAGGCCAATCTTTAAACAAAATTGGTGTTTACCTTCCCGAGCCAGTATTTGGTCATGGGCAGCTCTATGTGGCTCTGTCTAGAGCTACATCTGCCAATGGATTAAGAGTCCTTATCAAACAACAAGATAACCAAAACCCAAATGTCACGAAAAATATCATTTACAAAGATTTTTAAAAAAAAAAATAAGAGAGACATATTTTGTTTTGCCACCACAGACATAACAATTGGTGTTTGCCTTTTTTTACAATACACTTATTTCTTCGTTTGTTATTCTATACACAATGCCATCATTATTGCATGTTACTAACTTTACCTTTTATAAAAGTATTGTGAAATGCTCTGCTCAAAGGTAGATTTGCTGACTGCTGATTTTATATGCCATGTATCATCATTTTAATGCTACAATCCCTATTTCATGTATCATTGTTCATTTTCGGTTGTTTACCTCTATCTAACTTTCTTTTTATCACTTACCGACAATGGAAGAAGCTCGTAATGCTGCAGTACAAGACGGCTCTAAAGACAAAAGCCTTGAGATGGCTGGTTCACGAGAAGTTGTAACGATATGACAATTAAAGCCAACATCTCATAGCAAAGTGCTCGAAGAGAGGGTTTACAGAAAATGGACTCCAGTGACTTTCGGCAAAAAGGATGCAGCCGGAGTTTCTAGAAAAAAAAAGAAACGGGGTTTTGCTGTATCCTGATAGATCAAGAGGTATGTACTAATTCAGGCAATACGCATAAAACATACCACCACTTCAGATTTGTCTAATAACAGATAATTATCAACAGGGCAATGCTATACAGGGTAACATGAATGATAAGGATTTAAAATGTACCTTTTTTAGGGGTCATTTAAGCCCTTAATTGATCACTTTTGTATCCGTTACTACTTAATTTCGTTCCTTTTCACTTTTAGGTCTCTTGAAGGCAAATTCTTTGGAATGACACTTATTCGGACGAAAAGGCAAATATCTGAAGAAAATGGCCAAAGTCAAGAATCAAGACACTCAGTCGGGGAACCGAAGGGGCGGCGTCAGTTCTATTTGTGGCGCCGTCGGAACAAGTTTTGTGACGACTCGGTAGCCAAATTGCTTATTTATAAGTGACGGCATCAAGTGTTAAAAGAGTAGGCGTCGCGGCTCGACGACCTAGATTTGATCCGACGGCGTAAGAGGCGAAGGCAGCGGCGTCACGGGCATAAGGTAACGCCATCACAATGATAACGTGGCCAAGGCGAAAACTTAATGATTGCGACCCGCGGCGTCACAATTAAAGTGGCGTCGTCAGCGATTGTAACACTATATATAGAATCCGAATTTTTCGGTTTAAGGAGGTAGTTTTGTGGGTAAAACCTAAACCGAACCAAGGTCAGTCTTCTTGTATTTTAGGGTTCCATACCCTATTTTACATCAAGATAAGTGTTTTACTTCATTAATTCAATTATGTCTTCAATTGATTGTGTTTATGCTTGCATGTTCTCCATGTCCGGCTAATTTATTTGTGTGTTTGCTTAGGTAATATGAAACCTAGTTATTGAATATTGATTGGTTGTCTCTTATCTTAATTGTGATTGATCTAGTATTGCGCTAGGTCATTCGTTATGTTATTAATGCTTGATTAATCTTTGTTTAACCTTAGTTTATAATCACCTAGAGTCATTGTAGGCTAAACATCCAAAGAATACCTTGGTGTTAAGTTTATGAATCATAGAGATTTTGTAGTCATTAACCTTTGGTAGCTTCAAAGAGTTACCGATAAACGCATACCCTACGACCTTAGAAACACAACGCGTTAAGAATAAGGACGTGACAATTCAACCATCAATAGGAGATAACTAGGGAGTAATAAAACCTAAGTAAATACATTCTTAATCATCATACGAGCACACAACAATAGACATAGACTACCCCTAGCTTAGTTAATTAGATAATTAGATAAGTAGAGTAATCGGTAGAAATACCAACCCCAAATCCAAACCCGAGATTCGTACCTTTCCATTTCCTAAAAATATAAAAAGATAAAAATAATCTTTCTCAACCCCAACCTTAGCGTAGTAACTTCTCACTAGCATTCCTATTCCCTAGAGAACGATATCAATACCGTGGCTTACCCTAATACTACACTACAGCGATTAGGTTCACTTGCCTAGGGTGTTGAAAACTTGCTCGACGAAAGGAAGTTCCTTTGACCCCGAGCAGCTGTGTAAGCGTATCAAGTTTTAGGCGCGGCTGCGGAATAGAATAGCTAGTTAGAGTCCACCTCGTTTAGGTTTCCTTGCTTGATTCCTATCAAGTAAGAGTTTTCTCATTTTAGCTTCCTCGTAGTCTATCCCCTTCTTCGTGACCTTTGTTAGTAATCCCACCACTTTTCATCATGGAAGGTGATAACTAACCACCACTCATCAACCCACCGCCAAATGACCCGCCAAGAGGCCGTACTCTTGGTGAATACTCAAGACCGAGCCACATAGGCTATAGAAACACCATTGAGCTTCCCGACCAAGCCCAAACTACGGCCCTGCGATCCGACACCATCTGGTTGGTGAAAAACGGATGTACATTCCATGGACTTCGTTCAAGATCTAATCGACATCTTAAGGATTTCCTTAAAATTGTTGATTCCATCGACCTCGATGCTACTACTCGGGAGACCACGCGTCTGCGTCTCTTCCAATTCTCTCTCACGGGACCAAGCTAGTAATTGGCTTGAGCGACTTCCCATGGCTCCATCTCAAGTTGGGATGATCTCACCTCGTTTCCTTGCTCAATTTTTCCCACCGAGGAGAACTACTAAGCTTAGGAATGAAATCTTAATGTTCCAACAACGTCAAGGTGAATCTCTCTGAAGCATGGACTCGATTCAAGGACTTACTCCATAGAGTCCTCATCACGGCATTGATCTTTGGCTTCAAGTCAAATCTTCTATGATCACGTCGGTCCCTCCCTCCGACGAACCATTGATTACGCCGCCGGTGGAAGCCTAAGTAACCTCAGTGCTGAAGCATGTTGGGAGGTCATCGAAGACCTAGCTCAATATGAAGAGGAAGGATGGGAAATTCTAGTAGTCTAGGAAAACGGGCTAAATTCCCAATTACAAGCGTTTATGAGAATGGAGGCGCAAGTGAATGAGTTAATGGAAGTAACTACCCATGCTTATAAGCATGTGAACACGGTCAAGGAATTTTTTCTCCTAAGAAAATCCCGGCAAGATGAATTCGAGGACATAATGTTGACATTTGTCCACAAGCAAGAAAAGGAAATAAAACGCCTCGAAGATCAAATGCGAGGAACTCATGACACTTTCTTGGGACTAGCGGACAACTTCATGCTAAAAATCCGTGAAGAAATCACACAGAACAATATACCTAAAAAGATAGAAAAGGTATACTCGATACCGGAACACGTTGGGATGACTCTCAAACCTTCTCCAATTCCATTAAGCAGGGCAACCCCCTCGAGGAATCACATCCTTGTTTGAATTCTTGCCTCAGCACTCCCCGTTTGTTTGTTAAGAACATATTTATTGGAAAGGTGCACGTGTTACTTCCCGACTTTCCAAATGTTAGGAAAAGTTCTTTCGGTTTTAAACCAGGATCAAGGAATCCTCATCCCCAATACTTCGGTATTTCTAGAATCACAATTGAAAGGCAACTTTTATGCATTGCTTACCTTCGTGGAGATTGTGAGTGGATTAACAAAATAAATATTAAAATAAGAACCAAAATATTTGTCAAAGATAGTAATCAGATTTTTGATCCGGGCGGATTAACAAAATCCTTTTTCTTTTGCAAAATCAGGCGTGGCGTCGCATGTAAAGAGTGACGCCGTCGCTAAGCGAATCGAACCGATAAAAACACCAACTATCCCTTTCATTCTCTACCCTACACATTCTATCACCACACCACACCACTACGTTTTCTCCAAGTCAAATTCACTAATTTGCTCGTCAATCTCCACAAGGTATGTTATATACATTGATCTTTGTCTACTCACTTGCTCGATTTCATGCTCAATTTTGATTTCCCCTTTCAATCCGAAAATCCCCAATTGATTTGACTAATGCTAAATGTCGCCCATGAATCTTGTTAATTAGGCTTAAGATTAGGCGGTGTAGTGTTATCATATGGGTTTGATTATACGAGAAGCCTTGGCGTCTTAGGGACTAAAACTACCTAGCCAATGCACCGTTGTTCTTTGAAACAAGGTGTTTGGGTCAAGGATTATGGTTAAAAACCGGTTTTTCCTCGCAAAAGTCGGTTTGAAAATTTTATCGGTGTGACGGCGTCAGGCTTATGTTGTGACGCCGTCAGAACCCTCTTATGTTATCCTTAGCATCACGAATATTACTCATTTGTTCCCCCTATTTGATTTCCTATTTCAAATGAGCAGAAGAACGAAGAGAACTAGGGGACAGTCTTCTAGTACCCCGGAGAACATAGCTGACACGATTGCTGGAAGGGGAGTATTTGTTGAGGAAGGGTGCCAAACACCGGTACAATGATTTGCTTCATCAAACTATTGACTCAGAGGCTGTTGTGGACTGGGGATTTCTTGAGGAGCATGATCTGGCTAGGGAGTTCTCGAACTGTTATAGGAAGGACAAGTTCACTGACCCCCAGTGGGAAAGGCTGTTTAGGATGCGTGAGCCCGTGTATGGCGAGTTGGTGTGTGAATTTCACGCATCTTATCTGATGGATATTAATTCATGTCGGGATAACATTGAGTTTCAAGGGGTCCGGTTTAGGTTAGGTAAAGAATGGAGGGCTATGTCGGTACTTGAGTTTGGATGGAGATTGGGGCCGTATCTTCTTTGGGGATCGAGAGCGATGTTTTCAGGGCTAGATTGGCAGCTGGGATTACCCATAGGGACGACATGTTGGGTATTCAGTTTTGGAACACAATAGCTAACGGGGAGTACGTTACTGGGAGTACCCTCGCCTCACAGATCCGGGATCCATGGATTAGGCTCGTGCACCGTTGCCTCACTTTCTCTATCACAGAGCGCCAGAGCACGAGTCATCGTGTCACTTTACCAGATCTATTCTATCTCTACTGCATGTTGGTCGAGGGTGTGCACTGTAACATCCCATTCTGGTTGGCCGATTACTTGAGGACTGCTAGTGGGATGAGGTTTGAGGATAGGGTGTATGGAGGCATGCTTGTCACCCGGTTGGCCCAGCAAGATCAGAGGGCCAGCTGGACATATGATCATACCGTCAGACAGATGCAACATCTATCCATGCGTGATCAGCTTGATCCACACCTGCAGATTGATCCATTTCCCGGGCGGGAGGAGGATTACCCGCCTTATGGATACCTGGGCCACCTCCCTCCTGGTTATGACTACCGTTATGGACCCCCTCCCCAATGACCCATGTATTTTTTTATGGATTTATGGAAAACTAGAAGGGGGGGTTGAATAGTTTTACCAATTTAAAACTTCATTTTAAATATTTAGATCGACTTACGTCAATCTATTTGATTGTTTATGTTGGACGTTGATAGATAGATATATAAACGTGTAATGAAAGATAAAGAGTAAGAAGCACATCATCACGACACAAGTATTTATAGTGGTTCGGCTACAAGGACACCTTCCTTGCCTACTCCACTCCCGAGTCACCTACTCGAGAGTTCGTAAACACTACACCAACTCCTTATGGCGGAGAAGCCTTCACAACGTCGCTTAACCTTTTTCGGTACAAAGCTAAATACCGGTTCTTTCACACCAAGGCGAACCACACCTAACACAACGTCGCCTACCCTTTATACGGTGCTAGGCTAACCACCGAGTTCTTTCACACCTTAGGAGAACTAATCCTTCACAACGTCGCCTACCCTTTATTAGGTACTAGGCTAAGTACCTAGTTCTTTCACACCTTAGGTGAACTACACCTTCACGACACAACACCTAATCTCAAGGAGATCTACTCCTTGTTACAACACCACCAAGGATATCACCATCCTTGTATATAAACAAATACATATATGTATAACGATGCACCTCATCGATTATACGACCTAGACATTCTTCCCAAATGCTACTTGATTTGATTCTTTGGCATCCTTCACTAATGCCTTTGACACAACGCTTGGCACCCTTCACTAATGCCTTCGTCTTGACACCTTTAGCATTCTTCACTAATGCTTTGACACGGATGATGAGCACTTTTCACTAATGCTTTCATCTTAACATTTTCGGCATTCTTCACTAATGCCTTCAACCCAACATCTATGGAGAAAGGTAGATCTATCAACAAGAGAACCTTCGTTGTCTTGATGATGACGAAGCATGACAACTCATGGACTTGAGCTTGCATGTCTTCAAGATGTGGTGATCTTTCCTTTAAGAGGAACCTAGAAGATCACACAAAAACAAAAGACAAACTACATAGATCACTTAGATATGAGGTTAGAGGGTTAGAATACTTTGGGGAAGTTTATATAAAAAGCCCACATAGAGAGGAAGAAATGGCTCTCTATTTATAGAGAAAATTCTCTTTTGTTTCCCCGGATCCCACGGATCCCTACCACAAGGGATCCGGCTAGCACAAAGCTAGGGATCCGTGGTCCGCTTCTCTTTGCCCATGGCTATGTTTGGTTAAGGGTCATGGGTTATGGGTTGATCCATGGTTTTCTTTCTAGATACAATGTACTTGGTTAAGTGGTATATATAAAACCATGGGTTATGGGTCAAAACCATTTGCTAGTATTTACCCTTTTTGTATATACTTGTATTTACCCAATTTAGCATACACTTAGTTCTTACCCATTTTAGTATACTTAGTTTAAGTATATGTTTAACCCAATATGTAAACACTAGTTGTTGTACATATGTATCTAAATCATAAAATCACTTATACTTGTTTTAGTGTTTTATGTGAAAGCATAAGTGTGTTTAGAAAACTATTAACTCAAACTATTTACGTACTTTATTTGTTTCGTTAAAATGACTTTATATTTGTTATCGACAAAACATTAGAAGATCGTAAAATATAAATAAACGTTTTCACGGCTTATTTGTATTAACAATCTCCCCCTTTTTGTTGATGACAAAACATAAAATTATTTTAAGGAAAAATTTAAAATTCGTAAAAGTTTGAATTTGTAGTTTTTACTTTCTTCTCCCCCTTTTTGTCGAAACAAAAAGTGTTAAAAGAAACTAACACAATTTTTATAACAAAAATGTTAAAATGTAAAGAGAGCAAGTGACGGGAATGGTACTCGTCTTAGCTCCCCCTTGACGAGTCCATCCCTTTGAAAGGGCGTCAAGGACATAACGTAAAATAAACTAATTGTGTTTGCAATTAAGTTTGCAAATGATTCGTCTAAGTGACGAGCGTGCTCCCATTAAATATTGCAATGTTGCAATGGGGTGACATGAAGTGTAACCCAAAAAATTGGATTAAGTTTGCAAATGATTTTGCAATGTCGTTTGACACAAAGCTCCCCCTAGCTTTATGGTGTCAATATCTTCATGTGTATTTTGAATAACTACAAAATAAAGGTTAGAAAAACAAGAGTATAGTGCATAATTTCCTGCAAAAGAGACTCAAGTTAGTAGAAATTTGTGCTTACATACCACGGATCCCACGGTTCCCTTCAAGGAGGATCCGTCTAGTTATCTGGAAGGGATCCGACTATCTCATTACTGTTTCTTGTTGAAGAAGAAATGTCAAGGAGTGCTACTTGAGGGAATGAGATAAAAGTACAATATAACAAGCACAACACACATAATAATCATGGCATAAAAGTATTCATTCAATAAAACAAGAGATACACAACCAAATCTCTAAAAACTAAGAGAATGAACTAGCCAAATAGATGCTATTAATGCTAATAAGTTAACCCAAACTTAAGATTCGACTAAAAACTTAATGATGATCAAGGATGAGAAAGGTTTCCTAGATGTTCTAAGTTTGACCTTTTGAATATGATGCTTATTGTAGTTTAGACTTGTTAACCTCTTCGAAACGTTCGAGGAGGTGATAAAACATGAAACGTTGCTCTTCACGTAGTTCATGTATCAACTTTTCAACATGTTTACAATGATAGCAATCCTTGTCATGGTTTTGGGTTTCTTGAGGTGAAGGTTCAAGTGAAGTGGATTGAGGATTTTCCAATGAAGGAGGATTTGGTGGAGGCTCATTAAGTGGTGACTCTACAATGTTTGAGGGTAGAGGTAAAGAGGCATCAACTTCCATTTGATCGGGTGGTTGCCTTTGATGTCTTCTCATAATCCAAAATGGACTATTGGGAGGAATAATAGAGTTTGCTTTTGGATCAAGTGTTGATTCAACACTTTGATTTTGTTGCTCAATCTTTTCAAGTGAATTAGTTGGTAATGGTGAAAGATGAGATGGCCAAGAAGGTAAAGCTTCTATATTGTGAGTGTGGAGATGATTGGGAGATGGCTCTAGGTATTAATGAACTAGGTTGAGTTGTGGAGGTATGTTTGGTATAATAGAATTTGGTGATGAAATCTTAGTGAGAGCACTTTTCTTGGGAATTAGTTTGATTGGTTTCCTTGGTGTAGGAGAAATCCTAGCATAGGTGGACTTAACCGGAGATGATTCGGTTGAGGAAACTTCGTGTATGATTCTAGCAAGTTTCTTAGGTGGTTTTGAGTGGATGAGTAAGCACTAGGAGCTTTTCTCATGATGAAATGACTAAGGAGGATGGTTGTAATTCTGATAATTATGTTTGTGTTTGATAACTAAAGTGTTCTTGGTAATGTGGGTTATAAAGGAAGAACTTTGCAATTGCATTTAAGACTTAATCCACTAATGTTCTTGGAAATGTGATGATAGACATGCACAAGGCTGAAATTGAGTTTCATGATCTAGGAACTCATTTAAGATGAGATGAAGTGTTTGAGTTAGGACGGTGAGTTGACATGATTGTTTTAGCTATGTTTGGCATAAGCTGTCACCCGGATCCCACGGTTCCCTCCTTGAAGGGATCCGCTAGGCTAATCCTAGGGATCCGGCTCTCGTGATTATGACGGGTTTGTAATGAGGTTTCGGGAGCTAAGGCTTATCTCATTTTGAGTGTTTCGGTTCTCTTAAGGGTTTAGGATGAAGGGTACTTGAATGATTAGAGGTAATAAGTGTTATAGCAAATGATTGCTTTTTATGGAAGAAGGATGGGACAAGAAGACTACCGATGGATGTCCAAGGATAACACTAAGAGTTATGAGGGTGTCAAGTCCTAATCAATGATCCTAGTGATCAGGTTTTAGCTTGAGGTGATATTAAGAAAAATTCTTAAAATTTCAAGAATTGAAAAACTAATTTTGTCTTACCTTGAGATATAAAAGACTAGAAGCAATTTCCTAAAATTGTTTAGCTTGCTTTCTTAAAGTGTTTTGAGAGGTGAGAAATAGTTTGTGAGTAGTTGAGCGGAAATATGGTGAGTTTTAGATGTGTTGATAAAATTAGACTAAGATCTTAAGTAAGCCTTTAGTGAGTCTAAGCCTTTCTCATCCTTGAAGTGGACTTAGTTGGGTTCTAAAACATATACCAAGCTAATGTGATGTTATCTAGAAAGCGCTTTGATGTCTTTGAATCTTGCATTGTTGATCGATGTCACGGATCCCACGGTCCTTCAAGGAAGGATCCGGCTAGGCTAATCCTAGGGATCCGGCATCTGCAAATCAGAACTAACACAGAACCTACACAGAGATGATGTGCAGATTTTGTACACTATTAAATCTACAAAACAAGCAATAGGAACAAGCAAGTCATCATAAAACATCACTTACAAGATAAAGTAACCAAATCCAAAATACCATAAGCTAAGAAATACTAAAGAGAAATCATTCAAACATAAAATAAATGAAACTAAGCACATTCCTATTGTCTCTTTCGTCAATTCTTCCTTTTCCTTTTTGACGGCTTAGTGAGGTTGTAGGCGAGGTTTTGAATCATGCCTCTTATTTGTTTAAATTCACGGTCTCGTTTGGAATGGTTGGAAGTTGTTCGTGGTATTCAAGGATTTCCAATTTGATGTTTGATACGGGTCGATGTCTTCCTCATCTTCTTCTTCTTCTTCTCCGGCGAGGAGTCCGAGAGAGCTTCGTTTCTCTCCATTGACCATGAATCATTTAGAGGGTTGTTTGGTAAGAGGTACCATGACATGATCGGAGGTAATGATCATCGTTGATAGGGGATGGTTGCGATACACTAACATACTTACAAAGTCGTGTTAGGAGCATACCGTATGGAAGTACCATGTTGGAAGCTTTGAATACCCACCATTCTCCTTACCATGTAGTAGGCAAGATTAAATGGCCTTTGGTGAGTAAGACAATAGATCATTTGCACAAGACATGCGTTTGGATGATCTTTGTTTCCAACTAGGCTAATGATGTTTTCCTAAGGATTTCTTCCCATTTTCTAAACATGGAATGCATTTCAAAAGTTCCATTTTAAAAGGATCACGGTGAATGAGCTTTTTGTTACGATCGTAACGGGATTGGTCGGTCCTAATTTTAAAGATAGTATCACCAATGGTTTGGGATCATCGAGAGGAGTGTGATAGAGGCTTGGGATCAAGTGCACGGTTTTGAGAGTTAATTGCCCAATCTTGAGAGTACATACAAATTCCTCACAAGGAATCACGAAGGATTTGAGCAAACGTGTTGAGAGGAAGAGTAAAGTTTTGTGTGTTGATGATAAAGGCTATTGAGATGCTATTATCGGTGTTCCTAATGATCCTAAAACTTTTGTAGAATTCAAAAATAAAAACCGGACAAATTTGTTCATCAATGTCAAGAAGGCAATCAAAGTTGATTGTTGAGAAAACTTGACGAATGTCGGTATCTTCAAGGAAACATTCCTTGACTACACGTCCTTCGTGAATAAGTCATTTTGTGAGGCTTTTGAAAATTTTACGGTTAGTTTTGGTCAGACCCCTTTTACGATAGTAATGAGTAAGGTAATGGACGGTGTCATGATGATCTTGTTGAGTGGCTTTGGGCATGGTTGGTCCTAAAATACAAGTTTTTCGAGCTTAGGTTAAATTGGTTGATATGGGTTTATGGTTTTGATTTGTATTAACAATGTTGTGAACACAATGTGATTTAAAACACCTTTTCATGATTAATTTGAAAACCCTAATTAATTGATTAGAAATTAAGAAACCATAAACCCTTGAATTAAGATGATGAAAATTAGAACAAGTTAATGTAATTACTTACAATGGTGTTCTAGGAAGGAATACTTGAAATTATGGAAGCCAATGAGGATTAATTCGATAGCTTGGTCGTTTTTGTTTTTGTGTGAATAGAGGAAAGTAATTAGTGGTGAAATTTTGAAAGCGTATAGGCGAGTTACATTCCACGGTTCCCGGATCCTTTGAATTTGGGATCCGGCTAGTACAACTAGAGGATCCGACTCTGTGAATAGAAAAAGGGTTGTTTGGCATTATTTTTGTAGTAGGCTTATAAATTAGCTTACAAAAATAGTTTGGCGGTATTTAGATGAAGATTGTTTTGGATGACGGCTTTTGATGAATCACATATCGAGGGTTCATATGTGACGCGTTAGTTTGATGAATCAAAAGGAATACTATTCCGATGATGAAAAAGGCGGAGAAGTGACGAAAGAGACTTCTAACGATGCTAGTGATTATTAAACTAAGAAATAAATTGAACTCATGTAACCTATCTAATGAAAGGTAAAACATACCTCTATGCTTCTTGGTTTGGCTTAATACCAAAAAATACTTCATGAGCTTTTAAAGTAATCCTTTGTACTTGGTGTCGTAAGTAGTGATTACTTTATAGATCCTTCCTTGAATGTTGTCTTCTTTATTCTTTGAATGAAGATTATGGAAGATTCTAGCATGAAGATTTCTTGAAAACAAGAGTTGTTAGAATGATCTATCAATGTCCAACAAAATGATTTAAAAGAAAATATGACCTTAAAAAATCCTTCTTTGTAGTTTTCAAACATACGGATCGTATCAAGTCTTTAAAGTACAACATACTTTAAGAACCTTGGTAACGAAGCTCGATGCCAATTGTGGAAAACTAGAAGGGGTTGAATAGTTTTACCAATTTAAAACTTCCTTTTAAATATTTAGATCGACTTATGTCAATCTATTTGATTGTTTATGTTGGACGTTGATAGATAGATATATAAGCGTGTAATGAAAGATAAAGAGTAAGAAGCACATCACCACGACACAAGTATTTATAGTGGTTCGGCTACAAGGACACCTTCCTTGCCTACTCCACTCCCGAGTCACCTACTCGAGGTTCGTAAACACTACACCAACTCCTTATGGTGGAGAAGCCTTCACAACGCGCTAAACCTTTTTCGGTACAAAGCTAAATACCGAGTTCTTTCACACCAAGGCGAACCACACCTAACACAACGTCGCCTACCCTTTATACTGGTGCTAGGCTAACCACCGAGTTCTTTCACACCTTAGGAGAACTAATCCTTCACAGCGTCGCCTACCCTTTATTAGGTACTAGGCTAAGTACCTAGTTCTTTCACACCTTAGGTGAACTACACCTTCACGATACAACACCTAATCTCAAGGAGATCTAATCCTTGTTACAACACCACCAAGGATATCACCATCCTTGTATATAAACAAATACATATATGTATAACGATGCACCTCATCGATTATACGACCTAGGAATTCTTCCCAAATGCTACTTGATTTGATTCTTTGGCATCCTTCACTAATGCCTTTGACACAACGCTTGGCACCCTTCACTAATGCCTTCGTCTTGACACCTTTAGCATTCTTCACTAATGCTTTGACACGGATGATGAGCACTTTTCACTAATGCTTTCATCTTAACATTTTCGGCATTCTTCACTAATGCCTTCAACCCATAATCTATGGAGAAAGGTAGATCTATCAACAAGAGAACCTTCGTTGTCTTGATGATGACGAAGCATGGCAACTCATGGAATTGAGCTTGCATGTCTTCAAGATGTGGTGATCTTTCCTTTAAGAGGAACCTAGAAGATCACACAAAAACAAAAGACAAACTACATAGATCACTTAGATCCGAGGTTAGAGGTTAGAATACTTTGGGAAGTTTATATAAAAGCCACATAGAGAGGAAGAAATGGCTCTCTATTTATAGAAAAATTCTCTTGTTTCCCGGATCCCACGGATCCCTACCACAAGGATCCGGCTAGCACAAAGCTAGGGATCCGTGGTCCGCTCTCTTTGCCCATGGGTATTTTTGGTTAAGGGTCATGGGTCATGGGTTGATCCATGGTTTTCTTTCTAGATACAATGTACTTAGTTAAGTGGTATATATAAAACCATGGGTTATGGGTCAAAACCATTTGCTGGTATTTACCCTTTTTGTATATACTTGTATTTACCCAATTTAGCATACACTTAGTTTTTACCCATTTTAGTATACTTAGTTTAAGTATATGTTTAACCCAATATGTAAACACTAGTTGTTGTACATATGTATCTAAATCATAAAATCACTTATACTTGTTTTAGTGTTTTATGTGAAAGCATAAGTGTGTTTAGAAAACTATTAACTCAAACTATTTACGTACTTTATTTGTTTCGTTAAAATGATTTTATATTTGTTATCGACAAAGCATTAGAAGATCGTAAAATATAAATAAACGTTTTCACGGCTTATTTGTATTAACAGGATTGTTTATGGTTAAGTATGGTTGGTTGTTGAAACAATTTTTATTTGGGCATGTAATAATTTAGGGTATCTTAACTTTGTGGTGAACTTTGAACAATTTGACGTGTATGTGTATTTGCATGTGGTGTGATTTATCTAACTTGTATGGTTGGATTGTTTATTGTTTGTGTCGTGTATCTTTTATTAATTATTTATTCTCATGTTTAAATTTGTAAAAATGCTTTATTTTGTCTTTAACCTCGTCTTAATTACATATAAAGGTATTTTACATAAGGGATAAGTGTAGGGAGGATTACACACGTTTTCAAAAGAAACGTAAACATGAGAATTACAATTACTTAAAAGATATACATGTGTGTTTGTTCGAGTCAAATGCTTGTACCGAGTCATAATGAATGTTTTGCAGGAAATTTTTCCAGATTTTAAAGATAAGAATTTTCCAGAATTTTTTCCAGAAAATCGTAGACTAGTTTCTCGTCAGATAACTTTGTGACGTCGGGATCGCAACTGACGGCCGGAGGAGAAGAAACAGCTTACTACTTTTCCTCGTTTTCTAAGTTACTTATAAATTTTTGGAATTTTCCAGGTCTTAATTTTCCAGAAAATCTGTAAACATCTATTCCACAAGCATTATATCCTAGTTTAGTAGAGTCATATATATATATATTGTTACCGCTGATTTTACGCGAAGGTTTCGTTTGTTTTCTTCAAGTGTGCATGTTTAATTTATCAAGAAGAAGATACATAAGATGAGAAGGAGATTTTCAAGCAAACATTCTTCTTGAAGTAAGATTTAACCACCACTTCACACGGATCCTACCGAGCTAATCAGGGGAGTACTAGTTTCTTCGTTTTAATTACCTTCCATTATCATAACTTTGATACTTCGGGAACATTGGGGACAATGTTCGGTTTAAGTGTAGGGAGGAAAAATAAACGGAACTTTGAAACTATGCTTATCCTTGACTATTTGCTTTGTCCAACTTCATTTGTGTAATAAACCATGAGAAATATCGGTTAGGGTAATTTTGGCACCAAATTTAAAATTTTTCATGACATATAGGAGTGGGCTATTAGTCTTAATAAAGCGTCTCATGGATAGGAAGTTATATGACTAGCACAAAAACCCTTTACCACTTAAATTCCACCCAAAATGTGAGGATCGCCGTTAGATTTATAGGAATTAAAGCATTCATCTTTGATGCTTAGAGTGTGAACCGGTAGTATAATAGATTCTAGAACTTGTTTTGTGATGCATTCCGAGATCGCTAGTAAGACTACACTTGTGTAGTTAGGAATAACTAAATGATAAGAGGCATTAAGATAACCCTTGTTTGATACCTGTAATATAATTACTTCTTCCACATCGGTTGAGTAATTCCCCCACACCCTTGCGTTGTACTCATATTTAGTACACGATACCCCTAGTTAACCCCTCAGAGCGTATCCTTTTCGCGGTTCTCGTGATGTTTCAGTTTTCCGGAATATCAATGAAGAGCATTGTTTAGAATCCACCCCCAAATGTACACCCAAATCGCCTTAGCCTACCTTGTATGCACTCACTTTTAGTGCATTATTATTATCACACTAAACCCTTAATTCAATTATCTAGTTGCTTGCATAAGTTGCTAAGTCGAGTCATATCCTTTGTACACGCTTTTGGGACGATTGGGACTCATGGAAAAGTTAAATTTTATGAAATGACGGAAGGGCGTTAAATTCAAATTCCCTTTATTTGCGTAATAATGTACTCCAAGTGTTTTGATCTTTTCAATTCGGGTCAAATTAGTGTTAGAGTAATAAAAACTCAAGTGTAGGGATGTGCGTATAAATCCTTATTAATTTATTGTTATCGTAGAGGATGGTAGAGTAAAAGTGTATGAAAAAAAAATCGAAAAAATAAGAAAAAGGAGAAAAAGAAAAAAATAGCGTGGTCATTTAAGCCCTTAATTGATCACTTTTGTATCCGTTACTACTTAATTTCGTTCCTTTTCACTTTTTAGGTCTCTTGAAGGCAAATTGCTGGAATGACACTTATTCGGACGAAAAGGCGCGAATATACGAAGAAAATGGCCAAGGTCAAGAATCAAGACACTCAGTCATTGAACCAAGGGACGGCGTCGGTTCTATTTGTGACGCCATCGGAACAAGTTTTGTGACGACTCGGTAGAGCAAATTGCTTATTTACAAGTGACGGCATCGGTGTTAAAAGAGTAGGCGTCGCATGACTCGACGGCCTAGATTTGATCCGACGGGCGCCGAGACCAAGGCGATGGTGTCACAGCATAAGGTGACGCGTCACAATGATAACGTGGCAAGACGAAAACTTAATGACGGCCGACCACGCGTCACAATTAAAGAGTGACGCCACGGTTGTAACACTATATATAGAATCCAATTTTTCGCTTTTAAGGAGGTAGTTTTGTGGAGTAAAACCTAAATGAACCAAGGCTGTCTTATGCGATATTTTAGGGTTCCATACCTTATTGTACATCAAGATAAGTGTTTTACTTCATTAATTCAATTATGTCTTCAATTGATTGTGTGTATGCTTGCATGTTCTCCATGTCCGACTAATTTATTTGTGTGTTTGCTTAGGAAATATGAAACCTAGTTATTGAATATTGATTGGTTGTCTCTTATCTTAATTGTGATTGATCTAGTATTGCGATAGGTCATTCGTTGTGTTATTAATGCTTGATTAATCTTTGTTGAACCTTAGTTTATAATCACCTAGAGTCATTGTAGGCTAAACATCCAAAGAATACCTTAGTGTTAAGTTTATGAATCCTATAGATTTTGTAGTCATTAACCTTTGGTAGCTTCAAAGAGTTAGGGGTAAACGCATACCCTACGACCTTAGAAACACAATGCGTTAAGAATAAAGACGTGACAATTCAACCATCAATAGGAGATAACTAGGGAGTAATAAAACCTAAGTAAATACATTCTTAATCATCATACGAGCACACAACAATAGACATAGACTACCCCTAGCTTAGTTAATTAGATAATTAGATAAGTAGAGTAATCGGTAGAAATACCAACCCCAACCGAACCCCGAGATTCGTACCTTTCCATTTCCTAAGAAATATAAAAAGATAAAAATAATCTTCCTCAACCCCAACCTTAGCGTAGTAAATTCTCACTAGCATTCCTATTCCCCAGAGAACGATATCGATACCGTGGCTTACCCTAATACTACACTACAACGATTAGGTTCGCGCTAGGGTGTTGAAAACTTGCTCGATTTAAAAGGAAGTTCCTTTGACCTCGAACGCTACTGTAAGCGTATCAATGAATATTAGAGAATTCACTATTTCAACCCAAAAATCAAGCTTGGGGAGGTTTACAGGATTTCGAAGTTCATTTGTGAGCCAACGAATCCTTACCAACAAACGATTAACAACAAAACAAGCCTCAAATTTGGGAAAGCCACAAAGTTTGATGCTATACAACCACCGAACATGCCTGAGCACTACTTTGATTTTGTTTCGTATAACCAGCTTCAATACAGGGTTCCTACAGAAGATGCAATGGGCAGAATGTAGTACCCAATTATGACAGGTAACCTTTCTATTGTCAATAGTTTTTGAGAAAATGGACCAGTTACATACTAACACTTGACCGGTGATAGATTACATAGGATGTTTGCGATTGGTGGGTGAGGTTGTGTGCAAAACAAATGCCGCAGAACAGCAAACCGTTTACAGAAAAGTCGATATCGAAAATCTGAGGTTCATTAATTCATGCAATATATATATATATTTTTTTAAATCCACTGAAAATCTTATGACATATACAATGACATGGCAATCTTTGCAGTGGTAATGTTGTTGAGTTCACTATGTGGGACGACATGGCTGAAAAATTTGAGGAAGCTCAGCTTCAAGCAACGCAACACCCGGTTATAATTGCTGTCAGTTCTTGCCGAGTTGCGAAATTCAGAGGTATTGCATAAACAGATTATAAACAACTTTAGTGTCAAATTCTTACAAAACTGTGAAACAATACCATGGCAGATTACCAGCTAACAGCAACGTCTGCAACGCGTTACTACTTGAACCCACAAATACCAGAAGCTGATGAGGTACGAGCAAGATAAAATCTTTGATCCACGCACTTTAATCTCGCAACATAGTCACATAAGATTTGGTGATTCTAATTTTGCAACACACAACAGGCACAAAGAAAAGCAGCAGAAAACACCACCACTCTGTATTACAAAGACTCCATATGAAGCTGCTGAAAAAGAAAAGTGCCGCAATAGATTTCCCTTGAAGACACTGGTGAACCAAGATCCTAAAATGTATTCGGTGAGTTTTCTGTAATGCAAAGTTTAACAAATCAGCATTCAATTACACCCCCGAAAATAAAGTTTAATGTCAAAAAAAAAAAAAACCACTAAACTGTTTGCGCAAACATTTGCAGGGAGTGTTTTTCACAGTCGAGGCAACAATCACCAGTATCAACATCAAGAGAGACTGGTACTACATGTCTTGCAGCGAATGTGCTTCAAAAGTGAAAGATGAGGGAGGAATGTATCGGTGTCTGAATCATGGAAAACAAGCAAAACCATCCTATAAGTACATAATTTCCTACCTCATCTTCATATAATATTAAAAAACATAATATGTCATTAAAATTAAACCCTCAGCGTTTCGCTTAATGAACCTTGCAGGTTTAATTTCAAAGCTTTTATCACAGACCCGTCCGCCACAGTGGAGGTCACTTTCTTCAGTCCAGCGGCGGAAGATGTTACAGGGTATTCATGCTCAGAGTTGCTGGCAAAGCATAAAGCAGAAGACTTGCAAGAAATACCTGAAGAGATTTTTGCCATTGAAGGGCACAAGAACGTCTTCCAGCTCCATTTCAGCACATTGGGTAGGCCAGGGGATTTGATTGTTGCTAAAGTTTTTAGCAAAAACAAAAGGCAGGAGGCAACCATCAAGATGATAGAACCATCCCAAGGTAGCGTCATCTAAATCAACAAACTATCTTACTTACAACAAATAATCCTGAATACAAATATTTAATGTTTGGTTGTGCATACATAGGGTCGCCACTAGCAGCTGCAGTAACGACAAACCAACAACGTGTCGAACAACAGCAGCCTGAACAAAGTGCCATTGCAGAAACAAAGGAACAAGAAGGTGACTGATACAAATTTAATCCACAATTTTATTAAATAAAAGATGTCATGCCTGTCTCATTTGCAAATACAAATACTAATTATTGGTTTACGACACAGTAGAAACAACAGCAACACCTGCCACAGTCGCGGCCATAGAGGATTTGGAAGGCCAAAAACAAAAAAGCAAACAGCTCAAAGAGTGTGAGAAGAGCATTGTTTCAGGATGAGAATGAAGATGCCAAGAAACAAAAAGGTTAGCACTACAAATTTAACAACCCATTTTATTTAATGCAATATCTTACAACTGATTTTCATGGGTAACACACAAGCACTACAGCAATACTCATAATAAGATCACCGACACACACAACTGCAAAAACAACCAACAACAGAAAACACACTTAGCAGGCACACACTTAGAGATCCATCGAGCCCCTGAGTTTCTGGATAAAGATGTCATTGTTCCGAGCATTGAGCTCCAGTTCCCGTGCCGGGATACGCATCTGCATGATCTTTTGATCATCTTTACCTTGAACCCCCCTCAGATATTTTGCTGTTTTTTGAGCATGCATGTTTCCAACACTCTCCAATTCTTGGATAAAGCTGAGCCTTTCTTGAGTGATTTGAAGCAATCTTCCCGCCAGCGCATTCATTTGTTGTGCCATCCCAATATCTTCGCCAGAGGCTTGGTGGCAATAGAACACTAGCATATCAGGCCAGTTGTTAGAATTCGCATCGGCTAAACTTATCACACCTAGGATATCTAGACATTTCCTTATCTCACTTTTTTATCACAGCTTTAAAAATAAAGTGGTTCACTAACAAGGTGGGTTGGCTATCTTAAATAGCCAAGCAAAAAATAAAAAAAAGATGCATGCATTACTGTTTATTTAATCTGTTTTTTGATTTAATTTATCCATGCTAAAATTACAGCTTTTATTATTACTTTTATTCATCACACCAATTTACAAATGCATGTTTCTCAAACATAACCACAAACTTTGTTAAACACATACATATTATATGACGCTACACATTAACATTTAGAAATCAATTAGTCCATTAAGCTTCATGGCAAACACATCCTTATCACGAGCGCTTAGATCCAATGCATCTACCATTATTATCATTTCATCAACTTTTTACCATCTTTCTGTTGGAGTTCATTTAAGTGCTTGACAGTTTTTTGCGCAAAAGGTTGCTGCATGGTTTCACTCTTGAATGAAACGGCCCTTTCACCGATAACACAACCTAATCTTACAGATAATGCATTTATTTCGCTTATTTCAATCTCCTCTGTTGAAGCTTGGCGAAAATAGAAAACCGAAGATGTCTCATTCAATTCGTAGAATTAGCATCGTTCATCAGCTTAGCACACTTAGGATGGATTGCCATTCTGTTCCATTGGTTACTTTTACAACCTAAACAGTTAGTTTATGATAAAAATAACATTCATAGTTCATATTTTAAATATCCCCTGTAAGCATAGGCTCCTTTTTCACATGCCTATTCCACATCTCCAATCCCTGTCCTTATAATTCAATCCCTCACATGATGCACAGCTGCTCCCGTATTATTGAATAGTACCAAAAAAAATATGGCAGGCATTCAACTGTTTGCACAGCCACAATTACAAGATTCATTTAAAATCACATGGTATTGTTAGTGCCTGCATTGCACATTTAAAGAAAATAGCCTTATCATTCAGCCTTTGTAATGATACATGCATGCTCTACTGTCATTGACTAGCACCAGCACAAAATTGCAAATTGTTTTAATATTCATCCAACTGCTTTAAAGCCCAGCCACATATTGCCACTCAATTTGTTTTTTTCACTTACACATGGTCACAAGATTTACTGTTTCTGAACACACATTCAAAACATGACAGATGATTGCTGATTTTCCATACCACTTTTCTCTTCTCACATCTTGCACATCTATCAAAGGGTAACACACCAATTATTTGTATAGTTACTTAATCTTGGAACCACAAATCACCACTCAACCATAGGCAGTGCTGTTTAACTTCAACTAATAGCACACTAAAAACAGCAGAAATCAAATTTATTGTGCACACCCTTTCACACTTCTTAAATCCTTTACATTTATTAACCTTTAATAGAAAACATGCAGAAACATCCATACACAAACACATAGTTTTATTCATAACAGAATTCGAATACTTAGTTGAAGAAAATACAATAAAATACAGCAAACTTAAAATTCATGCAACCTTGCTAGCAATATAGTCACTAACACCCAAGGTTGTAAAAATCGCTAGGCGCTAGTGAGGTGGTCGGGTAGGGCCTAGCGATTTATAGGTTAGGCGAGGATTAATCGGGGATTAATCGGATTAGAATTTTTATGCACAAAATTGTAATTTTAGATATTGTATGATATTATATGTATCAGATAAGCATAATACATCAAAGTTCAAATATTTCAAGTGTTCAAATATAAACATAATACATAATTATTCAATGTTCAAAGTCAAACATAGATATTACTCGGTTTGTTGATAATTTTTAAGCGATCTTTGAACGATTTTGTTCGAATAACCGTTTTGTTGACCGATTTTTAAGTGGTTTTGTCTAATTTTTAAGCAATTTTGTTGACCGATTTTTAATCAATTTTGTACGATTAGACAAATTTTGTTCGATTTTGTCTGATTAATCGGTTTGTTGACCGATTTTTAAGCGATCTTGACCAAACCGATTAAATAGGGCGATTATGATAAATCAAGACGCCATCGAGTGATCGGTGATTATGCGAGGATTAATCGCCTGGGCCGATTTTTACAATAGAGCTAACACCAATCACCAGAGCAACCAGCACTAACCCTTTAGATCCATCAAACCTACATGACGTTGCTTTTTAGCCCTCCCTTCACGAGCTAAATCCAAAACCCCAACCAATACAGCTAAGATATCTCGGTCTCTCTACTGCGTCTCCAACATGCACTCAACTGCGTCAGGAGCAACATCATCAAATGGGCTAAAAGACTGGCCTTCTTGAATTAGTCGATCTCTTCTCTCAATGTTAGCCTCAAGGTCAGCACATTTCTGCGAAATGTACGTGATGATGCTCTCATTCTCTCTCCATTCTTGCACAAACAGATACTTAAAGCAATGCTGGAGCTTATTAGAACCACAACACTCCTTTAAATGGCCAATGTTTGGTCTTGCACCCATAGTGGTTAGAAATGAGGTGAATGAAAAATGCCTAAGCAAAGTCATCCTTATATAGCCAACAAAAACAAACAGGCCATAAAACAATTAATTCAAAAAATAAAATGGTACAAAAAAATATATAATAATACAAACACATTCATGTACCTCAAATCATGCACAAAGTGGTCACCTTTATTGATACAAACAATATTTTACAACATGAAATACAAACATGACCTCACCATAACATTGCTTCTACCCAGAAACAAGCCAACACCTAAAACCGCAGAAAGGTTCGCTAATCATATTGCTCCATAGTCAGCACGTGATGGTGCTTCTGACTACATGCTTCATGCGCTATATCAACAAGGACAACCATTCCAGACAACAACTGATAGTCTTTGTTCTGTGCTTTCTGCAAACACGCGAGTCCATTAATTGGTACAGGATCAGTTGAGCTGAAACCTTCACCCTCTATCAGTAGCTCCTTTTTTTCACGATTCTTGCACGTACATCATCACATTTTTCATTCAGTACCATAATCAGGCCTTCGATATCACACTCTTCATGCAAAAATAGCAAATGAAAAGCGCGATGCAGCTTATCAGAACCGCACGCTTCTTTCAGTTCATCAAAATTAGGAGTCGTTCCCATTTTTTCACGCGCAGTTGCTAACAAATGATTGCTAAGGTGTAGCCCTCAATGAAACGTACATGTCCACTACTTATACACACAACAGGTGTACCGATGTAACTGTGCTCAGTCCACCTAACCAAACTAAAACAATTACATTGTTATTGCATTTACTTTTACCAGTTTATACTTAACTATCACAATGGCAATTTGTTTCTGCTTCCACTGTATTTTCATGTGTTTCTGAGAAATAATACTTACCTTTATCTATTTACTTTTACCTTCTCTCACTAATGCTGTTATTTATATTATGTTTATGTAGTCACAGCCGAACCTGCAGCTACAGAGAAAAGGAAGACAAGGAACACTAAAAAGAAAGAAATCTAACCATTATCCTACCAATATGGATGTTTAAAATGACAACCTTAAAACTTGATGTGTTTTGAAGCATATTTCCTACTCTAGCTGCTGAAATATGCTCCCTAACATTGTATTCTTTTGTGTCAAAGTTAGACAAAAGACATGGCATGTTTGCATGCCAAGATACTGATATTTTGTGCCGCGCTTATAGCCTGGCAACAAAAGTATGCAATGGCATACAGAACTGGTGTTCTTATGTTATAACCTTGCACCATAACTGTAGAACTATGCTAAGGCTGGATGCAACATATTTTGCGCATCATTTCCAGCACTTGGTACATATGAAACTGATGTGTGTTTTAAAAGATTTGTCAACTTTTGTATGCTGCAAACTCTTGCGGCAACTATTGTTGCAACCTTATGGTTTCGCAACGACATAAATATGTGGTGAAACACTATGTTCTTTTATATGAAACTTAGACAGAACGTATGCAATGTTTGCATGCCAGAATGCTCATGGTTTACCAATTGCACGAACTATACTTGCAATCTTATGATTTTCGACAGTGCCATCTTCGACAATCTATTTGGTAGATATTTTACGAAAACACCCGGGATAACGCGCGGGCTCGAAACCTCGTTTATTCTAAATATAAATACTGCACTTAAAAGTAGCATAGTCTCTTAATCTAAGAAAACTGCTATCTTATTTAAGATACTTAATTCGAATATTTTAAAATTACGTGCATGCTAATCTCATGTGTAATCCATTTCAATGTAAAATAAGTTATCGTTGTTGATAGATTTGGTTGCTCAATAATTTATCGAGAAATTTGATTAACTATATTATGCGAGTTTCTTTATTATTGAAGTTTTAAAGAGTGATAAATTTTAGAATTCACATTTGTTGCATGAAAACTTTTAACGCCGCTCGACTAATGCCGCCCGAGGATACACACAACATGTCGATCGGTATGGAAGACCAAGAAGTCGGATTACTAAATAATAGTCTATAATAGAATTTCAAAGTCCTTATTGTAAAAATCCCAATTAAATTATATAAAACAATTACTTCGTATTAAAATATGTTTCCTCACTACCACATTTACCAGTTTCCCCATCGTCGTTTTCCCCGGCGACAATTGTCGTTGGGGAATCCTCACTAAACGACAAAAATATATCCTACGTGGCACGAAGTCTCGTAGAAAAGTCACCAAATTATCGCTATTTTCCCGGTGACATGTCGCCGGGATTCAACGATTATATTTTGAACGAATATTTCATGGTAAAACGTGGCGGAAATTTTCCTTCGCTGATGCTTTTACATGTCGCCGGGATTCATTTGTTTATTTAAAATTGTAATTAGTGTTAATCTCTCTTAACGTGACGTGGACAATAGTTTCCCCAGCGACATGTCGCCGGGGATTCGCTTTGACTTCGTTGACTTTAACAAAAACATGGCGCCAAGAATTCCCACAAAAAACATGGCGCCAAAACTTCCCACCAAAAAGCTAACAGATCTGTTTTATATATCACAAAAATCTACCAGATCTTATCCTCAAAACCACTCAACCTTGAGATCTTATCCCACCAAAATCTAATAGATATTATCCTCAAAACCACTCAACCTCACAACCTCTTATCCTCACACAAATTTCAAAACCTGAGATGGAGCAATTTAATCCTTTTATGTGTTCTTGTGGAGCAGGAAATATAAAATTAAGAACATCACATAGAGAATATTCATCTGGATGACAATATTATTCATGTCCTCTGTCAAAGGTGAATAATCATACATTTCTTATTTATGTAAATATACAAATAATTGGGTTGTAAGCTCTTATAATTTTCTTATCATGTAACAGCCCAGAAAAGATAATGGATGCGGATATTTTATGTGGAAGGATGTATTTGACGTGTACTTAAGAACAATCTCTGCACCAACAGAGTGCTCGAGCTGCCATGAAAAGGATCTTAGGATAAGGTTGTTGGAAACACAAAAACATGTGCTAGAGACAAAAGTAAGGTTGCTGGAGGCCAATCTTGAAATGGCAACGATTCCTGACGACCACGCATGTCAGTCGGATGCATTACTTCGTGAGCTGTTAGGTGACATGGAAAATCTTCGTATGTAGTAGTAGTAGTAGTAGTTATTGTTGTTGTTGTTGTTGTTGTTGTTGTTGTTGTTCTTGTTGTTGCTGATCAAAGTAGTAGTTGTTCTTGTAGTTGTTGTTGTTGTTGATGTTGTAACCATAACATACTGACTCATCCGTTGAACGTCTAATGTGTTACCATAACATACCGACTCATCCGCTGAATGTCTAATGTGACCATAACATACCGACTCATCCGCTGAACGCTTAATGTAAACCATAACATACCGAATCATCCATTGAACGCCTAATGTAACCATAACATACCGACTCATTCGCTGAACGCCTAATGTGTAACCATAACATATCGACTCATCCGCTGAACGCCTAATATGTAACCATAACATACCGACTCATTCGCTGGAACGCCTAATGTGTAACCATAACATACCGACTCATCCGCTGAACGCCTAATGTGTAACCATAACATACCGACTCATTCGCTGAACGCCTAATGTGTAACCATAACATACCGACTCATCCGCTGAACGCCTAATGTAACCATAACATACCGACTCATCCGCTGAACGCTTAACGTGTAACCATAACATACCGAATCATCCGCTGAACGCCTAATGTGTAACCATAACATACCGACTCATTCGCTGAACGCCTAATGTGTAACCATAACATACCGACTCATCCGCTGAACGCCTAATGTAACCATAACATACCGACTCATCCGCTGAACGCCTAATGTGTTACCATAACATACCGACTCATCCGTTGAACGCCTAATGTGACCATAACATACCAACTCATCCGCTGAACGCTTAATGTGTAACCATAACACACCGAATCATCCGCTGAACGCCTAATGTGTAACCATAACATACCGACTCATTCGCTGAACGCCTAATGTGTAACCATAACATATCGACTCATCCGCTGAACGCCTAATGTGTAACCATAACATACCGACTTATTCGCTGAACGCCTAATGTGTAACCATAACATACCGACTCATCCGCTGAACGCCTAATGTGTAACCATAACATACCGACTCATCCGCTGAACGCCTAATGTGTAACCATAACATACCGACTCATCCGCTGAACGCCTAATGTGTAACCATAACATACCGAATCATCCGCTGAACGCTTAATGTAACCATAACATACCGACTCATTCGCTGAACGCCTAATGTGTAACCATAACATATCGACTCATCCGCTGAACGCCTAATGTGTGACCATAACATACCGACTCATCCGCTGAACGCCTAATGTGTTACCATAACATACCGACTCATCCGCTGAACGCCTAATGTGTGACCATAACATACCGACTCATCCGCTGAACGCTTAATGTGTAACCATAACATACCGAATCATCGCTGAACGCCTAATGTGTAACCATAACATACCGACTCATCCGTTGAACTTCTAATGTAACCATAACATATCGACTCATTCGCTGAACGCCTAATGTGTAACCATAACATACCGACTCATCCGCTGAACGCCTAATGTGTAACCATAACATACCGACTCATCCGCTGAACGCTTAATGTGTAACCATAACATACCGACTCATCCGCTGAACGCCTAATGTGTAACCATAACATACCGACTCATCCGCTGAACGCCTAATGTGTAACCATAACATACCGACTCATCCGCTGAACGCCTAATGTGTAACCATAACAGCCCAACCTATATATTATCAGATTTGGTTAGTTTGTCACTTTCTTGTAGCCTTGAAACGCTTAAATGTACGAAAAAGAAGGAAACCATTAAAACTTACAGAGAAGCGGTGGTCGGTTTTGTGTGTGCAAGTTGTTATGTGCAAAGAGGAAGAGGATGGATATCTCGAGTGGCTGTAGTGTGTAATGTGAAACGTGACAACCCTAATATAAAGGAGCAAAGGTTTCATAAACAATTTCTTAGCAACATATATTTCTTGTAGCATTGATTTTTTTATCGCTAAACATCAAGTTTCGCTGAGTAAAAAAATATATTCTAGGTTTCCCAATGACATGTCATCGGGGATTCTTTTGACTTCGTTGACTTTAACGTAACAACATAATGTAATTAATTTTAACAAAAAAAAATTAAATTGATTTTCCCCGGCGACATGTCGCCGGGGATACCCACCCACCAAAATTTTCGTTATCGCGCCAAATACGCTAAACGACAAAAAATATATCTTTCCCAAATGACATGTCGCCGGGATTGTCGCCGGGAAAACTTTATCATAAAGTAGATCCGATATCTTCTTCATCGCAGAAACGCAAAAAAACTTATCCTCCTTTGGCGATTTTTGCGCAATTGAGCACATCCACCATCACACCCACCGCATCCACCATCACCACCACCACATCCACCATCACCACCACCACACGTTACACGGTTTGTTTTACAAATTTTAATTGTTATTCAACTATATTAGTTAATTATAATATGATTTTTGCATTATTATTATTGTTGTAAGTTGTTGTTAATTAGAAAAGTTAAGTTTTTTTTTTTTTTTTTTTTTTTTTTTTTTTTTTTTTGGCAAGAGGCGACGAGGAGCAAGAAGGAGCACGAGCCGAGGTATGTAATAATTTTTTTTCTCCTTTTGGTATCCCGGTGACATGTCACTTGGGGAATGTTTATTGTTTAAATTTTGTTAGTTTATAGTTATTATTAGTTCAATTGCCTTGAAATGTGCTCGCTTATAATTATAATAATTAGTTGTTTAAATTTTGTTAGTTTATAGTTATTATTTGTTGATATGAGCCGCTTGAACCCTTTAGGAATGTTTTAGGATTTTAGTGATTAATTTTGGAAAATCCCCGCCTAAAATTAATCATCCTATAGAACCCGTCCGAAATTAATTTATTAGAAATTAATTTCGAAAGTCCCCTGTTGATCGCTTGAATGTTTTGTCTCATTTAGATATGAATGCAGATAATTGGTTTACTATTTGAGATGATTTCACGTTGTTTCTCCTTTACTCCTATGAATATGTCTTTAAACACATATTTGGGAGTTGAGGGAAATGTCAAAAATTTTCTTAAATAGTAAATCGGTTATACGATTCATATATGAGACAAATCATTCAAAGAGTGGGTTAGGATTGCCTTCCATAGTTGCACTAGGTGAACAAAACATCCGTATTCCTCGCTCGAATGTGTTTAATTGTTGCATATAATAACTAAATGTATCGTTAAAACGCAGCTTATGGTATTCGATGATAAGACTTGGACAGCTTTTACAACAATATGAACCATTATTTATTCTCGGTCTTGAAAAATTCGCCAATCATTGCAAGTCGTTAGTGACTAGTGCTGGGAGAATAAGATGTCCATGCAAGTCTTGTCGAAATATATTATGGGTACACATCAAAAACCTTTCAAACCACATTATGAGAGAAGGGTGGGACCCACGTTATAAAATATGGGTGGAACACGGTGAACCGGCTCCACCTATGCCACCGCCAGTAATAGATAACATAAGACAACCTCTGATGAGTGACATGACAGCGTTAATTAATGATCTTAGCTATATTCCTCCGAATAATGAATACAATGAACCAACTCAAGGAGATATTGGTGAGACAAGTAACGAACCGACTCAAGCTACACGTAACGAGTTTGAAGAGTTATATGCCGCCAACGAGGAGTCACCCTCTTGCCAGACTATGTGACTCGATTAGACTTTATGGCAAAGTTTACCTATTTTAAGGCTAAAGGTAGATTGACCGATTCTATATTTAATGAAATGTTAGAGTTTTTACAAAATGTATTTCCCAACAAGAAAGGATTCAAGCTCCCACCATCATACTATTCAATAAAGAAGACATTTAAACGATTGGGTTAGGTACGAGTCGATACATGCTTGTGAACACGATTGTCGCTATTTCGGGAGACAAGAACAAAGATTTGGATTTTGTCCGGTCTCGTAATACGAGTAGATGGAAAGACAAGAATACACGGGGAAGAAAATTCCTAAGAAGGTGTTATGTTATTTCCGATCATTCCTAGACTACAACGCTTGTACAAGTCTAGTCACACCGCAGGATATGATTTGGCATGCTATCGAAAGTGTACGGAGCCCAGAAGATGCAACACCCGTTGATGGTAGAGCATGGAAGAAATTTGACACAAAGTATCCAGATTTTGCAAAAGAACCAAGACATGTTCGACTAGGGTTGGTCACGATGGTTTCAACCGCTTGGGAACCTTAGTCGCCTACAAAGATGTGGCGGTGATATTGACAACATACAACCGCCTCCGTGGTTATGTATGAAAGAGAGTTCTTTATGCTAACGTTGTTAATTCTCGGTCCTAAATCCCCGGCAAGGACATTGATGTTTACTTGAGGCCTTTGATTGAGGACCAAGGATTTATGGGACAAGAAAGGTATCGAGACTATAGACGTTGCCTCAGGCCAGAAGTTCAATATGAGAGCGATGGTTTTATGGACCATCAATGATTTTCCTGCTCGAAGTAGTTTGTCTGGGTGGAGTGGGAAAGGTTACAAGGCATGCCCTACATGTAATAAAGACACTCCATTTGTTCGTGTGTTAAGCAAAACAACTTATTTTGGCCACAGAAGATTCTTAACGAAGCCTCATAAATGGAGACGCTCACTTGAATTCAATGGCCATACCGATAACGTAGATCCTCCTGAAGAATTTGGCCGGGATGTAATCCTGGCTCAACTTGATAGATTGCCAACGCGTGTGAAGGGTAAACATCCGAGTTATGAAGGTGTGAAGATAAAACGCAATATTCTTGTCGAGCTTAACTGGACTAAACGGTCTATTTTTTACGAGCTTGAGTATTGGTCTTTTCTTTCACTAAGACACAATTTAGACATCATGCATATAAAAAAATGTGTTGGAGGCCATCTTGAACACTTTGTTAATGAATGATAAATCTAAAGACACCGCAAGGCAAGACAAGACTTGCAAATGTTGGGCATTCGGTGGCTTGTGGCTCGCCAAACCAAAACGGAAGTGCTTGAAGCCTCAAGTCGCGATTCTTTCACACCGTAGAACCGAAAAAGTTTTGTCAAGACATCAAAGGATCTAAACTACCGATGGGTTCGGATCATGCTTCAAGCACAGAGTGACCGATAATGATACCAATATAACGGGCTCAAGTCTCATGACCGCTATATAATGATGCAACGCTTACTTCCTTACGGACTTCAAAATTACTTGCCCGATAAGATTGCAAAACCATTAATTGAGTCAGTGTTCCTTTTTAAGCAAATATGCTCGCAACTTTGATGGAGGATGACATGTTGAAAGCTCGATCAAGGTGGTCGATATTCATGCGAGCTTGAGCTCATATATCCTCCTTCCGCTTTGACATTATGGTTCACTTGGTTATCCATTTACCTATAGAGGTTTCAAGGCGGGCCTATTCGCCCCGTGGATGTATCCATTTGAAAGATACATGAAGAAGCTAAAGGTTAATGTTCGCAATAAAGCTAAGCCGAAGGTTCGATTATGGAGGGTTATGTTGTCAAGAAGCATTGACATTCGCTCTCATTATTTTCGGATGTTACCACGAATTTAATCGTCCCGACCGTAATGTGGACCCCTCCCCAACGTGTCGGCTTGTGTGTTTCGATCGGTATGTAAACCGATTGGTTTACGGTCATTTATTGGGTTTGATGCCCAAGAGTTGAAAAAGTGAAATGGTATGTACTTCACAACAGCCCGAGATCGACACGCACTCGGACCCAGCTCAAGAGATACACGTTTTTATTTTGAAACTTTTTTTCTTAACTTATCATTTCGACGACTTATTCTAATACCATGAACGCTTTTCGATTATTTCCTAACAAAGACATGCAAGAAGAATTCTCCGATCGGTTTGGGTCGCAGTAAACTTAAGACTTATTTGGTCTACTTAACCGTAAAAATAACAATATCATATTTTATGTTCTCTATCTAGCTAATCTTGTCTTCTTCATAGATCCATCAACGCCACATAGACAATGACCAAGACTCGAGGTTAGCACAACCACGAAGTTATTCGCTTTGGCTAATGGACCATCATGGACCCAATCTCAAGAAACTCTTGCGTAGTCAACGGTGTGAGGTATGTCGCACAACCGTGATGAACGTCGCACAACTCAAAACAACGGCATTTGTTCGCCTCGGCCGTGACGGAGAAATGTATTATGGTCACTTCAAGAAATCCTCGAGTTTAAGTATTTGTTGTTCAAAGTTGCGTTGTTCCGAAAGTTAAGTGGTTCGACACTAGCAACAAAGGACGAAAGTCAAAAACTTGTCTTTAGAAACAACATGACACAAATCGTCGATCGCAGTGCTCGAGGCATTTAAAGATGACCAATACATTCTCGTAACACAATTCAAACAAGTCTTCTACCTTGAAGATAAGACCAAACCCCACCGGAAGGTCGTCGATGTTAATCATAAAAGTTTTCCGAGGGGTGTCATCGTGGTAGAGGACGATCCCGATATTATACATTTCGACAACTCATCCGATCTCCCACTTTCTACTAGTTTGAATGACTTGGATAATGCGACCTTGCATATAGATGGTCAATCAACGGTGGTTGACGACCGCCGATATCATTGATGTTCCCGACGAAGACGATGATATTATTGCCGATGAAGACGCCTTCCTCATGATTTAGCGATTCTCGATGTTGAAGCCCTCATCAATGTTGATGATGATGGTGTTGAGAAAGTTTATTCTAGTGAAGAAGAAGATTGATCTTGAGTTGTAACTTGCAAAATACACTTATATATTTGAATGAATGAATGAAATTGTTGTGAATTGTTTAAATGTGTATATTTATTTAGATGTGTATGTATTTGGATGTGTGCATGCTTATATTATTTTGTTCATGAATTTCTATATCTTATGCTAATTGTACTTGTACAGATGTCGACAGATGTTGCACGGTCCCACGGCGGTGACGGTGGCGGTGAGGATCGTCCTCCGCATCACAGCACTCCACCGGTTGTCAAGCGTGCTTCATTAACAGAGGTAAGAATTTCGGATTATTGTAATACAAGCATAAATTTTATGACTTTATCATTAACTTGATTTTGCAGTGCAAAGGTAAACGAAAGCCCAATTTGGGCGGCAGGGAGCGGGCAAAGTCAATACTCATGACTGCACCTTAACCTTTCGTCAAGGCAATCGCAGAAGAAAAAGGTCCCGCCTCGATCAATTTTGAGTGGGTGACAAACAAATCTTAAACCCTCTCGCCCCCATGCGGCTCACGGGTCTAACTACATCGGGAGGTCGTTAGAGGTGCCGCTTTACTACCCTACTGGGAAAAGGTCCCGGCGAGAAGAAGGCGGCAATCATTTCGTATATTGGGGTCGCTTATCCTTTTATGTTTATTTCATTATCGTGTTCATTTATTTAATTGTGTATATTTATCTAAATTCGCTTATTTATTTATATCATATAAATAAATAAACAAATTTAAATAAATATATAAATTATGTCTCTAACTCGCTTTCTTTGTTGTATATGATTGCGCACTGCTTGACCTCGTGTCGCACATGGAATCCTCCCGCTGGCACGAGATCTACGAAGGCCTAAACTCGCACTTGCGTAAAGCCTACAATACAAACAAGGCTTCTTTCAAGGCCAAGCATTGAAGGTAGACCCCACCACCGGAATTACGATGTGGAGGCGATTAGGCGGGCACGTCCCGAGGAGATTACAACGGTGATTGGGATGAGTACATTAAGTTTTGAATGATCCCAAGAACCTTGCTCGAGCCACTACAAATCGGCTAAACCCAAAAAAGAGCAAGGTCATATCTCGGCTGGGATCCCGTCATTGCCTCGCCTTCGAGATGATATGGTAATAAACATTATAATTATTTTACATGCATATACACACACACACACACACACACACACACACACACACACACACACACACACACATATATATATATATATATATATATATATATATATATATATATATATATATATATATATATATATATATATATATATATATATATCGACATACGCTTGGTGTGTTGTGATTTGTCGCTTTTAAAATTATTCATCTTATATGCGTGTGTATGTACAGAGGCAGCCTCAGACACTCAGAGTACCCACACTCATCGACACTTTTTGGCTAACACATACTGCTAGGGGTGTTCCTAACGATGAGGACCGCGGATATATGTAAGTTTTGTTTCAAAACACACTTTAATGAATTATCGAGAAATAATGTAGCAACCCGACTAATATATTTACTATCTTGTGTTTTTGTCACTACATAGGACGAGATGAAAAGGCTTGAGGCTACGGTCAAGACACGGAGGATCAAATCAATGCGCTGGCAAGAGGGGTAAGCTTCGGGCATATTCCTGGTGTGGGTCGGGTATTGCCATCACGGGCCACATCCAGCCAGATGCCCGCCCGCCCGATAAGTCGCTCAAGAGCATGAACAAAGCTAGACTTTATGATGGGTCTCTTCGTGGTTTACCACGACACGCTGGATATGTTTAGGGAGTTCGAGTCGGTGGTGCTAGCGGGAGTGGCGGTGTGGTGATGACGAGGAGAATGGCGGTGATGAGGATAACGACGATTTAGAGTAGTTGTGTTATATATTATTAGTATGTTACATTGGTACTTTAGGTAGTTGTGTTATATATTATTAGTATGCTACATTGGTACTTTAGGTAGTTGTGTTATATATTATTAGGTTCATCTTAGCGACATTTAAACACTTGTTTCCCTATCTATCAATGCACATATTGACTTTAAGTCGTGTTTATGTAAAAGTTGTGATCTATTTGTATTATGTTGATCCGTTATATTGTATTTGTGTTTTGGTACAAGTTGTGGTGAGTCTATATGTGTTTTGGTACGTAGATTTGGTAGATTTTTTCCGAAAATTCTAAAAATCTGAAATCGCTCGCAGCGTCAAAAAATGCAGTATTAAAAAATGCGCACCTTTCACACACCAAATGTTGACAAGGCAACAAGAATTGCTTTCAAATGACATGTCGCCGGGATAGTATGCTCACCGCTGACTTGTCAACAACAACCATAGTATCTCACGACATGTCACGGGATAGTTAAATATTATCGTTATCGCAATTAGGCGTGTTAATCACTTAGTTTAATCCGATGATTCTCAAATGACACGTCACGATAATATGCCACGTGGCACTACTTCTTTGACCGAAAATTGAGTGGGACCCACGTCGTCACGGGGATTGTCACGGGATACAATCCTCACGAGACTTCCTCAATGACGATTCCCCAAATGACACGTCATCGTGAAGCTTTTCCCAACGATACGTCGCCGAAAGTCCCCATATGTCACTGGGGTAGCCGGTCAATGTTGTAGTGCCTGTTTATGACAAAATATATACTACGTATAAATACTCCACTAAATTGTAAGACAACTGAAAGTAACATAGTCTCTTAGTCTAAGAAAAACTGCTATGTAATTCAGATACTTAAACTAAATGTCTTAAAATACCAGATATGTTAATCCGTGTGATGCACTTTGTTGTAAAATAAGTTTTCGTTGTTATTAACATTGGTTGCTCTTTAGTTTACAGATACGTAGATTAACTATATTAAGTAAGTTTTTTATTTATTTATTTATTTTTATTTTATTGAAGGTTTAAAATAATATTAAATCACTATAATTTTCACTCTTTGAATGAAATTGTTTAACATTGCTCGACTAAAGTCGGCCCGAGGGAGGCCCATAATCATCGGTCTAGAAAGCTGGTAACTCAGATTATTAAATAATAGTTATTAATAAAGTTTTAAATCTTTATTGTATTGAACACCATTTTTGAAGTTGTAAAAGAGTTTAAGTTCTTTTACATATATTTGTTGCATGGTATTCTACATTTTAACAGATTTATACTACATATAAAAAAACACAGAGACTATTGTTGAATTCTTGAAAATTCAACATGAGTAAATTATTTAAATACCCTTGAATATTATCGAAATAATTTTCACTCGATGTTGTCATATAGTTTCATAATTTATCATTACAAATGTTGGAATCACTCCTAAACAGTATTTCAAGTATTTATATTTCATATGTAATGTGTAGGCTTTGCTATTACTTTATGTTTGTTTAGGTCAGAACATGTAGGCGCCCATGTTCTGGCCCAAGCCCAATAAGGAATAGGGAAGGAGAGTGAGCGTTGCCCTCTACCGCCTATAAATACATTGTAATAACCTTCATTCGAAGGTTGGTTGTTCAAGTTTTTCTTTCACTACACTCACGATAACCTGGTCGAGTATACTTGTGTGTGTGTGTTTGGTTTACTTGTTCAATCGCCTTATCTCTTCTCTTATAAGTTGTGTTGTAAAACCAGTGACCTAACAAAGGGTATCAATCGCCAAATAGTTGGGTGTACTCGCTTGTTTTGAAGTTTTGTTTTGGGTCTTACGCCAGAAGATAACACAATCTTGGTACGCTTAAAAACTAATTTTTACACTTTTGAATCCAAGATTCTTGTACTTTCAACGTTATTAGGTGTTAAACTATTGGTTTTGGCAAAAGTTTGGAACTTTACGTGTTTTTCCTTGTTTTTAAGCTTGTTTTTGCACGTAAGTGTTATCCCACGCCAGAATCGCTTTTAAGTGCTTGATCATCAAGTTTCACACTTTGTGTTATTTTGGTGTTATTGAGCTATTTCAACACACAAAACCGGTTTAGAAACACATTTGGATAGAATCAGTTACGAGTAATCTTACGCCGAACAAAACCCTAAAATTACGCTGTAAGACTTTCCTTGGTTTGATCTTTCAATTTTCCGGTTTATTCCGTGTTTTCTTACTTGATAAGTCCAAAATACGTCGACTTTGGATATCTTTTGCACCGTGAAGTGTAAAGATCACTTGGGATAAAACCCAATCTTACGCTTAAGATAAAGCTTACGCGTGAAAATCTTACGCTAAGATTCATCTTACGCCAGACTTAGTCCCACGCATAAGGTAATCCCACGCCTAACTTTCACGCCTAACTTAATCGCTTACGCGAACTTTAGTCTTTTTCCTCACACGTAAGCTAAATCCCACGCAGAACTCTTCTTGTTACGCGAACTTTGGTGTTTTTACGCATAAGTAATACTTGGTTCTTGTCATTTCTACGCCTAAGGATACTTCATCAACAAAGGTTCACTCGACTACAAAGATCCATTCTTACTACACAAGTTTATCATCATGTCTCAACCACCATACTCTAACTATTTCCCTCACACTTATAATCAACAACAACAACAATTAACTCCACAACATCAACAATGGAATCAACAACAAGCCATTTATCAACAACAATTTAATCAGCAACATACTCCACAACTTGGTGCAATTCCACAACCACAAATGGTTCAACCACAACCAAGCATTCAAGTTCAACCCTACACAACCGATTTCAATCAACATCCATCACGGATCACTATGAAGGAACCCACTTGGTTTGCTAAGATGTGTGAAGCTTTAAGCACCAACAATCAATTCATGAAGTCGGATCACTTGATAGACCTCCAATGCTCACCCAGAAACTACGATCAATGGGTGATAAGGTTCTTTAGATTCGTGATCTCAAGAAGCCACATGGAAAGTTCTTAAAGAAGGTTATCTTGAAGGTCCATTTGAGATGCCCATCTGCCACTGCATCCGAGATCCAACCGCTGCTCCACCAAGAGATGAACAAACCAACATTGCTACACAGGCACTTAAATCCTACGTAACTTCTACACTATGAAGTCGATGAACTTGCAATGGAATATATCCTCTTAGGATTACCAAACCCAATTCTTCGTAGTGTTGATGCTCAAAAGATCGCACAAAAATGTGGGATCATATTCGCCTTCTTATGGAAGGATCCAGATCAATCGAGGATTTGGAATCCAAAATTTACTTGGCTTACTTAACACTTCATGATTGAACCCGGAGAGACACTTGAGTCATATCATCATCGATTTTCGACATCATCAATGATTTGGATAAACACAACATCATCATGCCAAGAATTGCAAGGAATACTAAGTTCCCGAGTAGTCTTGGTCCGAATGGAGAAGTATGTCATTTTTCTCCGCTGCGAAGAATATGCATCATTCTACTTATGGGTTGTTGTACGATTACTTGAAGCCTCATGAGGAAGGAAGTTGATCGAAAAAGGATTCTCCGTGCTCAAATTGCTAAACAATCACAACCGGACAATCAACAACTTGCCTTATATGCTCAATGTAATTATCCTCTCAACCAAAGAACTCAACCAACTGCCCAACACACCTTCACAACAACAACCTCAACCTCAACAAAATCAATTGGTCCCATACAAAGAACAATGCTCAAGCATATGTCGAAGCTACCGAGGAAATCGATCCATTCAAGCATTGCAACAAGGATTTGTGATGATTTCTAATGCTTTGGTCATTACACCAACAAATCCAACAATCGCCTTCGCTCCTCATCTAACACACGACCAAGTCATGTGAACAATGGACGGTTGAAGTTCGTAATCGTGATTATGGTCGCCGATGGGCGGTGGTCAAGGGTTTAATGTCGTGGGTAGAATAACAATGAGCTCAAGTGGTGGAACAGGAAATGCTCGTAATCGGTTAAATGGTCTTAGATGCTACAACCGCAATGAGAAGGACACTGGCTAATGCATGCCCAAAGCCAAGGACTCGGGCGTGCTTATTTCAAAGAGGCATTACTTTTGGCTCTTAAGGATGAAGCCGTGGATCTCTAACAAACAAAGAACGAGCTTTATGGCGTATGCGCATCGATGATGATATGGAGGACTTGCGTGCTAATGCAACCGTTATGTTGATGGCTAATATGCATGAGCCGCACATGAGTGATACAGCTCCGATGACACACCGATGGCTTGTCTCGTGCCGAACAAACCATCATCATATCTCGAACTAATATCTCCGCCAATATCCGAATCCGCACGACGATCAAACTGCTCAAATGAGTCTTCTACATCCTCGTTCGATGATTTTCAAGTTAACCTCGTAGTTACATTTGACGATCAAGATGACCTTATGGTCTCCTTTGATAATAAAATTGACCGTGGTCGCATTGAGGATCTAAAGAATGATCATGTTGAGACTCACGCTGAACAAGATGATCTGTTGCCTCATCCGATTTTTGCTTGCTTAATTCAAGACCATAAAATCAAAATGGAGGAATGTTATGCATTAAATCAGTCCCCAAAAGTAAAATGCACTGTTAACCAAGGATTTTGAATGTTTACAAATGCAACTCAACTTTTTCAAAACTCAAGAAAACCGTGAAAAGGTTTTGAAGCCGCTTTGCAAAATCTCATCAAAACAAAAATATTTAGAGAGACGACGCGTGATCTAGCATCTCAAGAATGCTTTGTTGTCCGAATTAGAACAATCAAACATGAACATAAAAAGCAAATTAACGCCTCACCTTGGAAAATCAAAATGCTAAGGTCGACTTGTTAAATTGTCAAAGACAGCCTCTCGATACAAAAGCATTCAACAAATCGGTAGATGACCTTCTTGCAGAATTTCTCGGTTTGCAAAACAAACTTAAAGAGTTTAAAACATGTTTACAAACATGGTGAATCAAGAATGCCTATTGAAAAGTTTACCTTAAAACCTAATCCAAATGGATATGGAAAAAATCTAGCCGACACAAACCAAAGCTTTCACTAAAAACATTCAAACCAACTCCTCAAGTTTCAAAGGCACAATAAAAAATTGATAATACTGTCATGAGTGTTGTTGAATACCATCACAAGAGGAATTAGATGCGTAAGACGAGAGTCGATCTAAATTAAAAATGTTGTTTACAACAAACCTTTAATTATAAAAACGCTGTCACTTTCACACACCAACGGATTCTTCTAACACACCAAGGGTTATCATCAAACACCAGTCTTCTATTGTTAATCCCAAAATGCCTTTTGCACAAACTTACGGTCCTTTACCTTCCATTAGTGAAGTAAACTCAAAACCCGAAAATCGAAAAATTCTTCGATATTTTGACATTTTCATGGTCGACCTCAAAATTTTACAACATGAGATAGAATATCGATCCGAAATCAAAGTTGAACATTTTCAATCGCCCGCGCGAGAACAAAGAGACATTTTTCGTAAAAATCTTTACCTAATGTTAAAACTTGAAAAGTTGTGCAATTGCTCGGGAAAAGGATTTTCATAAGGAACTTGGGTAATGAAAACGCCGAAAAACAAACATCTATTACTAACACAAAACGGAAAAAGAAACTGAGAAAAGATGTTGATCGACTCTTGAAGATGTTATCTCGGTCGATATCCATAATGTTGTGCTATTCTATTCGCTACATATGCATCCGATCATATCTCTGCCGATATTGTTGAAATCGGTTAATCTTGAAAACACCGATAATGTGCTTCGATCGAGTCTTTAAAAGTCAAAATAAACGACACACACGGAAATTCACAATGCAAAACGTCGTTTCAATGGTGTGAAAAGATATTCACAACCATCAACTTAGTTTTCAAAAGAAAATCGCTCAATTGAGTGCACAATCTTCGATCCTAAAATTGAGCAACCTGGATGATCAAAACGTGTCTTTGAAAAGTCAAATCTCAAAATATGAACAAGAACTATTAAAAGTTAAACAGAATATGGTGTCATATTTGATTTACTCAAAAGACTCGAGATGAAGCATCTAATGAACTTGATCACTATCTTGCTCACACTAGAGAAGTCATGAATTTTGCCGGTAATATTCGCTCGAAAATCAAGATCCGATTCACACCATCTCTAAGTTACGGAAATGTTAGAAAGTATGAACAACTTCCGCCTCATCGTGATTAAGAGATTAGCACCAACACACTTAGTAATCGTGAACCTAGAATTCCCACCGCCAAATCACAAGTTGCTAATGTGTTTCCCTCATCGAAACAGAATAGTTGCATCTTTTCCAAACGCTCGCACTTCACGCCTAGGAGCACTCAATCGCAGAATAGGAAGTTGCGACCTAAGAAAAGATCAATAAGGAATGCTAAAGTAGAAGAACACCCTAGAATCAATAAAACTCGTTACTTCCACTATAGATGTTGCGTCCGCAAATGTAATAGAAATAGTGATGTAACTAATGCTAAACCGTTGAGTACTTTTGATATTCACCGATGCACCTTGTGTTATTTGTCAAAAGAGTATGAATTCGAATGTCATGACAAATGTGTTGCTAAAGCTATAATCTCTCGACACGGAATCCTAAGAACCGAATACCTCTAGGCCCACTAATCATTCTACGTCGTGCTTGGTAAACCACCATCTTTAGATTCTAAGGCAACCATTGCTATCACAAGAGCTCCCCGCTCACCTCCTAAGAATGTATTACCACCCAGCGCTTTCACTAAGACTAAAGCAAAGAGTAGCTATAGATGGCGTAAATGGATATACAACACACTAGGATTTAAATGGATGCCTAAAATTATAAATGTATGTATGTCAACATATATCGCTTGAACCCTCTAACATTTCTGTTCCACATCTACTTCTATTCCATCCGTGTCGCCCATGTGTGTAATGCAGTGATATGATCATTCTCGGATTGTTGATATGGATGTTCCCGACACATGACGTGCAACCTTAAACCGTTATCAAACTTTATTGCAAAGTTCATTGGCACCGCCGATTCGGGACGATCACTGCAGCCATCATGGGCTACGGAGATTATGTTAATGGGAACATCGAAATCAGCAGGTTTATTATGTGGAAGGCCTCGTCACAATCTTTCGATAGGTCAATTTTGTGATGGAGATTTGGAGGTTGCTTTGGGAGAAAACTTGTTTCATTCGTGATCTACAAGGAAACGATCTTATGTCCGCTCGCGTAATTCAAGTCTCTACACTATCTCTATGCAAGACATGGTTGCTTCCTCCCATCCGCTACTTTCAAAGGCTACATCAACAAAATCTTGGCTATGGCACCGCCGTCTCACATCTAAACTTTCAAACCATCACCAACCTTGCTCGACACAAACTAGTCAAGGACTCCCACGATTCCGGTATTCAAAAGATCACCTTTGCTCAAGATGTGAACAAGGAAAAGCACTCGTGCTCATTTTCCTTCAAAGGTGGAACACGCTCTCAAGATGTGCTTCATCTCCTTCACATGGATTTGTGTGGCCCGACGCGTGTACAAACGATCAACGGCAAACACTACATCTTAGTAATTGTTGATGACTACTCACGATGGACTTGGGTCTATTTTCTTCGTAGCAAAGACCAAGCTCCACAAATGATCATCACCTTTCTCACAAAAATGTGTTCGCCCCGCAACACCGCCAGATTATTCTGGACGCACAAAGGAACCGAATTTGTTAACAACACCCTTCGTGAATTTTATGAGAAAGTGGAATTCAAAGATCAAACATCTATTGACGGACACCGAACAAAACGGAGTTGTTGAAAGATCTAAACCGAACGTTAGTGGAAGTCGCAAGAACAATGTTAATCAATGCTAAACTTCAGACACTTATGGGCGTGTCAGATTCATCGTGATGCTATACTCAAACCGCTCCATGATCACAAAACGCCACAACAAAACACCTTTTGAGCTTGTCCACAACTATAAACCGAACCTCAAACACTTTCATGTATTTGGATCCCTTGCTATCCAAATAATGATCGTGATGATTTTGGAAAGCTAAAAGCCAAAGTCGATATTGAGTCTTTATTGATACCGTGACAATTCTAAAGGTTTCAACTGAATCGTCGAACTAAGGAGGTTATGGAAACGATTCATGCTCATTTCGATGAACTCACTAAATGGCTTCGAGTATAACAGCTTAGAACCCGGTCACAACCGCTTAAACTTCCTCAAACCCCATCATCACCGAAGAAAGCCCTCGCCTAACTCACAACAAATGGAAAGGTTATTTGCTCCTCGCTCGCGGACGATATTGATGAACGCGTGCTCGTGTATCCGTCTGCTCACCGCACAACCCGATAATATTCCTATACCGATACACCGCTACAACAACTATCGTTGAAGATGCACCTACACCAATTGACTCCAACACAACAGCTTGAACACACCGCTTCAACATTGATGAACCAAATGATGATATTCTCGAATGATGTACCCCACCCGCAGATTTTGATCCAAATGCTTCTTCAACCCGCTTGCCAATGAGATCGCCGCACCGATGTCGCGGAATCTTCAACAAACCATTTGAATCCTCGTAATCGCACAATGTATACCAACATCAACCTCTACACATAGATGGACAAAAGACCATCCTCGGCTAACATTATTGGCAACCCGAATCAACCGGCCGTTACGAGACAACGCTTCATTCGATGGTGAACACCGCATTTATGCACTCACCGCTCGCCAATCAACCTAAAACATTAAGGATGCAATGACAAAAGACAACCGGATTGAATCCATGCAGAAGAACTCAACCAATTCAAACGCCTTGAAGTATGGAATCGGTTGAAAGACCAACAGGATCTACGCCATTGGTCTAAAATGGATTTGGAAAACAAATTGATGTCAAGGAATGTCATCCAAACAAGTCACGACTAGTTGCTAAGGGTTATCGCCGTGAAGAAGGGATAGACTTTGAAGAATCTTTTGCTCCGGCTGTTCGCCTTGAGGTCGCTCGATATTTCTCGCGTCATGCTCATATGAACATGACGGTTCATCGATGGATGTCAAACGGCGTTTCTAAATGGACAACTTAAAGAAACGGTATATGTCACCAACCGATGGATTCGTTGATCCCGAGTTCCCAACCATGTCTACAAACCGAACAAAGCTCTTTATGGTCTCAAACAAGCCCCTCGCATGGTACGATAAGCTATCATCTTTCCTCATTGCCAATAATTTCACCAAAGGCTCGGTTGACCCAACTCTTTATACAATATCACGGGCACACATCTTAATTGTTCAAATTTACGTGGATGACATCATTTTGGGTCAACACATAAAAGTTTTCAATCGCTTTGCAAAACTCATGAAGAAAAATTTTGAAATGTCCATGATGGGTGAACCACGTTCTTTCTAGGACCGCAAGTTCATCAATCACCCGTGGTATTTTCTTGAGTCACCCAAATATGCCCTTGAATTGTTAAACAAATTTGGAATGAATACCGTGATACTTATGCCACACCAATGGCTCATACCAAGAAATTAGATGTCGATTTACATGGGAAATTGGTCGACCCTACCAAATCCAAGTATTATTGGTCTCTCATGTATCTAACAACAGCGCACTGATATTGTCTTTGCCGCTTATCTATGCTCCCGTTATCGTCATGCGACTAATCGAAACCCACCTCTCGAGGCTAAAAGAATCTCCGATACATCAAGGGAACCATTAATTGGGATCCGTATCCGGCGATTCTCGGTTTTGAACTAATCGCCAGACGCCGATCACGCAGGATGCCTAGACTCAAGGAAAAGTACTTCAGAGCACTACAATTTCTGTGATAAACCGTGTCTTGGCAATCAAAGAAACAGATTGTACATCGCCATCAATCAAGCAGTATTATGTAGCCATGTCCGCGTGTTGTGCTCAAGTCATTTGGATGAGAACACAACTCAAAGACTATGGTTATGTATTTGATGAATCCCGATGTCATGCGACAATCGGAGTGCTATTGCAATCTCGCAACCCGCCAAAGACTCAAATCAAAGCACATCGATCCACGCTATCATTTCATCAAGGATCATGTGAACAGGTACCGCTGAATTATACTTTGTGGTATCGAATACCAATTGGCGATCCGCCACCAAAGCCTTGCCTCCCGCTAGGTTTAATGAGTTGATCCACCGAATTGGTATGAGGTGTTTGACTCAAGAGAACCGATGACCTCTTAAACCGCCTTAAAAACCTCACAAACACCAAAACATCTTTTGTAAATAAATAAAATCTTTCAAAACAAAATACAAAAATATAAAACTCGATAAAACAACAAAAATATTCTTCTCATCTATTTTCTTTAACATGGCAAGTACTGTTCTTCCGTCAACACTTGTATCTCTCAAATTTCGTATTTTTCCGATCAAGTGTCGAGGGGGGAAATTTATCGCTAACCGCTTCAAAACATAAGTGTACTTGCATGTTATCACATCTCGTTGTTTCGTTATACAAATGATGGTGGACTTTCGCTCAATGACACTCCTGACTAAAATTTTAAACTGTTTAAATTTATCAAGCCGGGGGGAGTGTCGTGATTCTTTCTCAAAATATTTATTTGGTAACCTAAATGGAAGTTAAAAGGCTTTGGTTGAAAAGGAAAAGGTGGAGGGACTGAAACTGTCATAATCCGAAGTATTTTTCAATAAAATACCCCACCTACCACTCTAACCACATTTATTGTTAAAACCTTCAAATCCTACGCCTAAAATCAATCAAGAATCATGTGTCTCGATCTTCATTTTGTAAGTGTTTGTGTGTTCATAACAAGATTACAAACAATGGTTTTAAACCATTTTGAAAGTTAACGGCTTGATTTTAACCTATGGGTGATTTTGTGTTCTACGCAGATGCGTATGAACACATAATCTTGTTTATGTGTTTGAAGTTAAAAGGATTGTGTCAAAATGATTTAATATCATCTATAATACTTTTCTAAACATCAAACGCACCTAGACACACTAATCGAGTGTATTTGAGATTTAGGTTTATGCGTAGAATTGGGTTTTTTCAAATGTGAAGGTTTTTGGTATAAAAGATAGTCATATAAGGTTCTTTTCAAGTTCAATTGAACACATGTAAACCCGTAAATCACCCGTAAACAACTATGATACTTAATTCAAAATTAGGGTTCAAGTTCATATAAATTGGGTATTTTTGATTCAAGGCTTATTTGATGTTAAACGTGGATAAAACTACTTTATGGACTTCTTAGAACTACCGTAATCAATATGATGTTCATTCCATGGCTAAATCTCATACGCCAGAAGTTTAGGGTTTAGACCACGATATGTGGTTCTACGCCAGAATCGCTCACATGGACTAGATGTTGTTAATCGTGATAAATTGTTGTTTTGTGTAAACATTGATGAGTTGATAACTTTATTTCGTGATTTGCCACGCTTAAACACTCGTAATCAAGGTCATAAGACTCTCACGCACAAGGATTGCCCTACGCAGTAGTGATGTTATGCGTAAAATAAACCCACGCATAACTATTACGCCGTAAGGTTCTACAGCGGGACCACGCAGATCCTCGTGAAGGATATGCGTACAAGGACCCCACGCATAAGGTCTACTCACGAGTAAGCCTTACGCCAGAAGGTTCTTATACGCCCACGCCGCAAGGTCTACGCCGAAGGTCCCCTTTTTCACGCTGCAACATTTCACGCCAGAAGATAGATCCCACGCATAAGCTTTCGCCACGCGCATGTCACGAATCGCTTACGCCGTAACTTTGTCAATCCTACGCTTAAGCCATTTTTGACCTTCATTGCGAATTGTTTCGTACAAAACTTGTTAATAAACTTATCATAACGTCACGAATCCAATAATGTCACTAATAAACCAAAACGCTTGATATGTTGTGAACAATAAGTGATAACATAAGCTTTAAAACTTAAAGTTAACTAACTCACTAAACATTTCACGACGTCATTAGACTATTGGACATACAAGTGACTTAGGTCTCAGAACAATCATTGACGTTGTACATTAAATAACTAGACAATAAGACCTTCTCGTTGACTAACATTATGTCTTTCGATATGTTGGTTCTTTTGGCTAATATTATTTCGCATCACGACATGGTCGCTCAACCAAACATGGATGCACCAAATGTTCTCTCCATTGTCGATATCTATCCTCATGGCTATCCAATGAAGATTGAAAGAATAATCTCCGAGTTGACTTCAAGACTCTCACTTGCTCTCAATCTTCATGTCTCATTGCTATCGATATTCGAGGACTCATCCATATCGTAACATGCTTACTCACTCGCAACCATTCCTCGAGATCTACATCCAACAGCCTCGAATACTATGAAAGTGGTCAAAGGAAGGATCACGCGACGGTGACTCTAAACCACAAACAAGTCACCATTACACCCGCAGACTTATGGCGCTCTCCTTATTCCTCAAGTCAATCCAACCAAACTTTATGCCACACCGGCCAAGAGTTAACTCTCCAATTCTTAATCAATATCGGTTATGACGAGGCTACTGGAGTAATCTCTAAGCACTCTCATGTAGAGCTTAAGAGTATTCCTCAACCATGGAGAACACTCTACATGATCATCACCAAGTCTCTGCTTTCGGTCGTGATAGCGGCTATGAGCATCCTAAGCTCATAGAACCGCAAATATTTTGGGCATTCGTCAACATGAAACACATCGCTATTGAAGCTCGATTTGGGATGACATGATGTCATTTCTCAAAGAAACTTGGCTCAAAGATTCCTTACATCGATATACTAAACTGTTGATACAGAGAGCACTTGGACTTCATCCCGATATTCCAAAAGGCTCAATGACCCCGACAATCACGACATGTTGACGGAACCTATTCTCTCCGTCAATCAAGGAAACGTCCACAAAGAAACAAGGTGTCAGACAAGCGATTTCTTCCGATCAAGATGTCGAAAGCTCAAACGCATAAGAGATATCTCGAAGCAATGACAAGGCAAAGTTGGTCATCTTGACGAAAATCTTCTAGAACACCGTCAGAGAACCAAGAGAAGTGCAGAAGCACAACAAGTTCTCATGAGTCAAAGGAAGGTTCCTAAAAGGAAAGCTCCTTCTATAAGGATTGTTCCCGTAAAGGAAGCCGAACCTATTCCCACACTTGAACCACAAAGACAACTTAGGGATGAGAGCTCAAGGTACCGAGACGTATGAAGAGGTTCATTTCTCCAATCGCCACCAAACACTTGCCTCAGTGACAAAACCTCCAAGTCATCCAAATTGCCCAAGAAAAAGGGAAGACTCAAGCTATTGTACCTTATAATGAGAGCTCAAGAAGAAGAAGAAGAGCAATTGGACAAATCATACAGAAAAAGTTTCACAACGTCCGACACATTCAAAAGGTCACGAATTTGTTAAAGAACAAATGGGTGGCCCCGAGGATCAAGTGGTGTCGCTTACCTCTCCGGATCCCGATACGTTAATCAACCCGATAGGGATCCGTGCCACCACTCTTCCGCAACAACAACCGCCGTTGAAGACACCATTGAGTATGATTTTGAGAAACAAGAAACCGAGAAAGAAAAGTCTAAGGATGACGAGGATGATTATACAAAGTTTCTTCTAGACAGTCCAACTCACTCAAAGGAGAAAACCTCGAAACTCCTAAGGACATGAAGTCTCCTCATGTCTCCTCATCATCGGACTCTTCATCTCATTCATCACCACCACCATCAACTAAGTCAACCGATCATCATTCAAACCGTGAAGAAACCACCAAAGTCTTGGATTTCTCAAACACATGCAAGAATTAGAAAGTCACAAACAAGTTAGACGTAAGGACATGCTTCAAAGAAAACTTAATTGGTATGTTGAACAAATGCAAGACTTACATAATGAGAATGACGAGATGCGGAAAGATAGGAAAGCTATTCAGAATTCATGAGAAGTCATCGCCGTGGGGAACTAATGAAATGATTGAAGGTTACACTCAAAAGTACCTTCAAGATATCGCTCAAAAGTCCAAAAGGAACTGAAAAGTCGCAAGAGAACAAACCCACAAGTTTCTTCTCGACACCGCCCCAGCAGACAAAAGAAGTATTTTCCGCATAACTCACCCCTAACATCGTAGCATTGGTCAAACATACAATGGCAAAAGAAGTCGATCTCCGAATCTGAAGTTAATAACTAAACTAGTGATGCAAATGTCAAAGAGATCCGAACGCTTACTCGATGAAGCTAAATTTTTCGAAATTCTACTTGACTATCAACTCGCATCATCATGCAAGGAGTCACCACTCAACCCAAAAGACCAAGAGATGACGATGATAAGGATAAGGACTCGACCTAAACGCCGGGAGGGCCTGCGGTCAATCTAAATCTATGCCACCTCCTCCACAACGGACTTCTTCTCAACATAAGTCTCCATCACCCTGGCCTCCCATCGATAAACCCTGATCGATTCAGTTACCACCCTTGACTCGTGAAACCGGTGATCACTTTGAGTATAATGGGTGGTGACGATGAAGAGGTCCTTGAGCCCCAACAACAACCCTCCTCTCCCAAACAAGTGAAGAAACCCGAATCATCATCAAGGCCTTCTAAAAGCAAGAAAAAGACGACTCAGCCTGATGTCGTATCATGGCTAGATGACGATACAACCGCAGAATTTGAATGGTTTTCTACTCTTGTTAACGACATTCCCTACCCTGAAGAAGGTCAAGAATTGGTAGACGGTAGTACCTTGGAGCATGCAAAAATCTTGCAAGAAAGATTCCGTGTGAAGAAGATGACGAAATCCGAGTTGAAGCGCATCAAGAATGACGCATTCCTTCCATTGAAAAACAATCGGAAAGTGCAATCGAGGTTGAATATCACCTTGAAAACATTGCTCGAGCCATGTCTAACAACATGGATTGGCTCAACCCGTAGCAAACATCGACTTCACTAAACGGAACAACTCTCCATATTACACCGATCGACCAAACCTCTACCAACAATCGCCAACCAGATGAACCAAGGATTCCTTCGATATTTCTTCAACAAAGACCGAATTTTTCTCCATGGTGGCGATGGTTCACTAAAATACGCTACATCATTGACTCTTCCATTCCTCGCGTACGCTTACTCAAACCGCATAGCTATCGAGGAACGCAAACTCACTTGTTTTCTCGACAACGCAAGCATATGACCAAGATGCATTGTATGGGATTCATCATTGGCCCGAACGTCAAGAATCTACTACGTAAGTGCCTAGTTCGTAAGTCTCAACATGAAGTGTATTGCTCAAAGAACATCGTAGCCATCAAACACATTGATCTCAAGTCCAAATGGGACTACACATTCTTGAAGAATATCATAGTCAAACGACAAGATGAACAAGACTATGAATTCTCGAGGTCGACTTTGAGAACTTGTCACCAACGACATCGAAGACATGTATCTTGCCAAAGTACAGTGGTCGTATGAGACAATTCTCGATCGAAATTCAACGTGAATTTATCAAGTCGGCTCTCATCTTCATTAGACGATTGTGATCAAAGAACGTGTCGAAGATATCCGGATGGTCGTTGAATCATATCGAAACGTAAACTTCACTCCACCACGCCTTGATCTTCCCGACATCAACCACCAAACAACTTACGCCATCAAGAAACCTTTTCGCATTGTTTATCATAGTGAACTTCGCAAACCGCTTAATGGCGTGTAGTGAGCTCCACAAATTGGGATCATACCTTGAAAATGGTTAGGGATGGATTGGCGTGATTGAAGGATATACGATGAAGGTTGGAAATCCTAGCGCCGGAACTCTCGTGATAGAAGGGATGTGAGAAGGATCATCACCATGATTGATGAACGGTTGTTCGAAGGGATCGCCGGGCGCTCGGAGAGCTATGTTGGTGGAAGACCCAGATAAACATCACCGGCTTTCAACGCCTGCATGCACTCGGGAACATCACCGCACTTCGGTACCCCTTGATTTGTTTCCTTCATATGATTTTGGATGAATGTTTATATGTGAATGGCTTGTGCACACATAATGTTGTACAACCCGTAAGTGTCAAGAAAGGACCACGTGGTACGCCTCGCCACAATCCTTATAAAAGGAGCTAAAGCTTTTATTTTTGAGTAAAACCTATCAAACCTTTCATTTTTCAAGGTTTTGCTCAAAAAGACAAGTACTTCCCCATATGATTTTAAAACCTCAACCGCTTATATCACTAATTGAGGGGAGTATTTGACTTAAAACTTTGTTCACAAATTGTTCACAATGGTCACTCTTCCCACAACACTCAAAATGGTCATATTTATTTCAACCGCTCAAAATAACATTTTTATATGCCATTTTGAGGGGAGAAAATTTGTGTGATAAGAAATATGTTGTCTTTGAATGCAAATGAATCCGTGTACCTCGGACTTAACCAACGAATTGACGGTACAAAACCGTCTCGTAACTCGAAAAGACTTGTCCCGGACGGGTAATAATTTCAAGCTAGTTCGCTAGTGATGTAAACGTGTCTCGCAGGACCTGCCTTAGTAGAAGGTACCATTCGAGAAGCTCTTGATAGACATGAACTCGACGGGTATGACAACCTTCGAGGTTTGTCTACACCTTCAAGGTAGTTATTAGAGCTAGTTGTCACCTAAAAGTCGACAATGTAACTCTTTAACTATTCAACGTAACTGCCTCTCGCGGAGATTGTCTATCTTTAGTGGATTAATTCATAAAGTGCGCTCTTTCCTCACACTGCATTTAACCTTTAAAACTATTAAGCACATGCGAGGGGGAGTATTTATGCAAAACATCATCTCTCACAGTGGTTCAAACATGTTTTTCATTAACAAACCCTTTGAGAGATATTTTAACTTACAATGGTTATAATGGCAAACATATAATAGTCATGGAGTTATAAGGTGACTAAGGTTAGGAATAACATCCTATGATCCGCTGAGTCGGAGGGATCTACCCAAGGACACTACCATTAGTTAGTGTTAGAAGTCCTTAGGAAAGATTGTAAAAGGAGAAATGAGAATCGGAGAAAGAAGGAGTTGAAGAATCAAAAAGAAATGTAAAGAAAAGGGTGAAAAGAAATAGCCCTCCATTATTCAACTTAGGCGCATACCGGGTTCAATTCATATACTCTTGGTTGTCACTTAGTGACACCGGTATTGAAGATTAAAAGTCGTCATGGACCCGGTGGACGCATGCACTAAACCTTCTTAGCCACTCAAGTTTCTCTCAACAAAGCTTGTTTCATTCTCGCGGGAACCCTACATAAACTATTGGCTTTCTTTAGAGATCGCCGGTATTGAAGAAGGAGACCTCTCCTAGTCTCCGTCAGAAAACCAAAACGCACTGTTGAGTCTAGAGCCACGAGATTCATCAAAAGATCTCTTAGGAACACTTGACATTTAATCACTTGTTGATCAACAAATAAGATCTTCGATGATTCGATGGTTCATATCGAGTCCTTCACGCATCTTAGCAACTGTCGAGAACATTTATGAGAGGTTCACATCGTGATCCTCGGTGATTGAATGGAAACTCCCGCCGTGGTCAACATCAAACAGCCACGGCGGTGTCACTTCGGTAACTCCCCGGATTACGCTGGTGTGTCTCAAACGGTCTACAATCGTGAGGTGATGTTCAGATACCTCGGCGACTCATCTGAATCAGATGTACCGGTACATCGCGTTATCTCACTTGGGGACTCCGGTTCGAACGGCCTTTGTAAGAATTAGAGTTGTGTTTTCACACTATCTTTGTTAACACTCTCGAAGTTCAAACTTGTAAGTCTTAGGAAACCGCTTATTTCTAACCGCTTGCAATGTTTTCTTCTTATGGAAGCTCGAGCGGGATGATCGTCTTGATTCTTCTCATGCTCACGCCAACATCATCACTAATGAAAGTTCTATTCGAATGCAACACAACAATGTAATGATTCTTCATCAATCAAAGAATCTACAAAGTTAAAGACTTACGTAACTTCATCGGTATTGATTTCCAACGCCAAGGGCGTGTGAGCATGTTGAAGAATGACGTGGAGACACCTGAGCAACAAGGCACTGAGGCGCATCGATGCGCACAACAACATACTATCACTTTCACCACAAAGAACAAATGATCAAAGAACAAAGTTAAAGATGACGTCAAGCTTAACCGCTCAAAGATAACTATCTCTACACCGGGAGATTGTTTGAATCAAGGCAATTCCTCTCGCAAGAAAGAAGAATGCCGAAGACGTCACGCCTACTATTACATCAACGCCTTCACCGCTTACATTCATATATACTTGGGGAGATTGTTGGAATCACTCCTAAACAAGATTTCAAGTATTTATATTTCATATGTAATAGGTAGCTTTGTTATGGCCTTTATGTTTGTTTAAGGTCCAACCTATGTAGAGGCCCATGGTCGAGGCCCAAGCCCAATAAGGAATAGGGAAGGAGAGGAGTGTTGCCTCAGCTCCTCGCCTATAAATACATTGTAATAACCTTCATTTGAAGGTTGGTTGTTCAAGTTTTCTCTTTCACTACACTCTCACGCATAACCGGTCGAGTATACTTGTGTGTGTGTGTTTGGTTTACTTGTTCAATCGCCTTATCTCTTCTCTTATAAAGCTTGTGTTGTAAACTAGTGACCTAACAACAAAATATTCCAGAAACAACTTTCCAACCTGCAGCAACTTGACATAATTAAGTGCAAAATTACATACATTACAAATTAGTGAGTTACATACTTAATTTCAGTCTGGAAACAAAAAGAATGGTGAAAAGATACTTCTTAGAGCAAAAGAACAAGTTACTAAATATTATTAATCTCCTAATACTTAATTTCACGAAGAAAATTGTTAAATTATTGAAAATTCAGCACGAGTAAGTTACTAAATATTACTCCCTCCGTCCCAAAATTATTATCCCCTTTTGACTTTTTCGGTCTTTACTTTTCAACTTTGACCTTAAGTACTTTTGTTTACATTACATAATACGTGATACAAAATATATGAACGGATTGATTTTTAAATGTATTTTCATTTGGTATAATTTTTATCAAAAATAATATAGCACAAATAAAAATATTTATAGTCAAAGTTGAGAAAGAAAGACCGAAAAAATCAATAGGGGACAATAAATTTGAGACAGAGGTAGTATTAAAATTACACATCAAAACATGTCATTCAATGGTGTCATATAATATCCTAATATAACATTACACAATTACTATTCTAGCAACAATTTTTCAACCTGCAACAACTTAAAATAATAAGTGCATAATTACGTTAGTGTTGCAAAAATCGGCATAGGTGGCCGATCAATCGGTGATTAATCGCTAGGCGGGGATTAAACGCCTCGATTTTCATTAATCGGTTTGGTAAAAAATCAGTCAACATACCATTAATCAGATAAACATCGGCCAAATCGGACGATAAATCGGCCAACTCGGTTACGAATAGAATCGGTCAAATCATGCATAAATCAACCAAATCAGAAATAAATCGGCTAGATCATTATAACGTTGTAATATTTTGGTTACACAAATCGGTTACGAATAGAATCGGTCAAATCATGCATACAGCGACAGATAGTTGTGATATTTTGGTTACACAAAACGTTGCACAAAACACTTAACCATGGCTTATTCCTTTTTGTGATAGTTTCTACAATTCAGTTCTAAAGGTGATTGACCTGCACAAAAAAATAAAAATAAATAAATAAATAAATAAATAAATAAAAAAAAAAAAAAAGAAAAAAGATGGTCATCCATTTAATTTTAGCACTAATATTGGCCTTATATCCTTAACTATAAAATCATGATAAGTAGTGCTGGTATATATATTTGTGTCGTTTACAACTCGTTTCTAGCTTGCCTACGCAAAGAATGTGTAGTTACATCGTTATGAATTACGTTCACAATAAGTCTTTTTCGATACAACTCATCACCTATTCATATTCAGGATATTCAAGTTATACACAGTAATTTGTTGGCTTCACTCGAGAACATCTTTTTCGCTCGGTTCTCGAGTTTTAGAAGGAAATGGAAAAGAATAGGAAAGGAAAAGAAATGGAAGAGGAAAGTAAGTGTTAGTTGTTATGTTCTAGATAGAGAAAGGAAAGGAAAATGTCATAATCACGTTTCGAGTGAGAGGAAAAGGAAAATAACTTGGTTAAATTACATATATGCCTTTAATTATTAATGTCAAATGTTTTAAAAGGGTATATTAGTCTTTACATAACATATGGTTCGCTTTTTCCTTTCCTCCCAAAAGTGGGAGGAAGATTTAATTATCAAATTTTCATCTCTATTTCTTTCCGCTTCCTTTCCTCCTTTAAAAAGACTCAAAACACAAAAACTTTCCGCTTCCTTTAATTTCCTCTTCCTTTTAACTCTAATCGAGCGTTTAAGACCGGACCGCATCTTATTTTGTCATTATCATTTCTTATAATAACCGATATGATTGCTAATTATTACACGTACAGTTTATATGTAGTGAATACAACTCAAAACAATAATACCACTTTGATTAATCCACAATTCTAAACATATATTAAGTGGTAACATATGCAAAAGCCATATACGTACATATCTAATGGAGATATATAGCTACACACCTAAATAAGCTAGTCTTGAAGCATAATTTTTGTTTGTTGTGCCGAGAGAAACCGTATCAACTAGAGGGGAGTTGGACCTCAAAGGTATTAACATACCTTCGACCCTATGTTCCATTTGTGACAATGATTCTGAGACACTTGATCATATTTTGGCCAAATGTGATTGGGTGTCTCACCTTTGGAAAAATATTTTTTCGTGGCGGGGTTTTGAATTCAAGACAAGTTCTTCCTTTTTGAAAATTATTGATTTCATCAAAAACCTTAGCTTGGAAAAGAAGAGGTTATTTCAAGCACATCAACTTTCATGTATTGAGTTTTTTTTATTCTCATTATCTTGATTGATTTGTAATGCAAGAAATGCGAAGATCTTTTCAGCTAAAAGGTGCTTGGTAGATGATATCTTCGTTAAACTACAACATCTTTGTTTCTGTAAGTTGAACAATAGGTGTAAAAAAAGTTCTCTTGATTGGGCTTTATGGTTTTCTTGTCCTATGAACGCATGTTATGTTTCTAGTTTGTGAACTAAGTATTTTGTAAATTGTTTGCCTTCTAGCTCTTTGTTATAAAGTAGCCTTATTTGAAGTTAAATACAAATAGCCGTTCAAAAAAAATCCAGTTATACGTTAGTATGATTCTATTTATCATCTTCAATGATATATTTCAAGGATTCGACAATGTATGTTTTTGTCACATTAATTTCTTAATTGATATGTGACCCTTGAGATGTATCCAATAAAGGTGCTATGAAATGAAAATTATGATTACACATGCGTGCATGAATAATGATGGAAAATAAAGGACATCAAGAGAGTAGTTCATAAAAGTAATTTGCATATGTGATATATAAGTGTCGGTGCTATATTTCTACATATGAGTTTTTTCCAAGTCAAATGCTGTCGGCCGATGGGTCCGAATCAACATCACATGTACCGCCTAAAACCTTAACTACCTTCACCAGAGCTCCAACTTGTTAGGTTGTCTTACGTAGTAAATGACCGAAACGATGAAAAATACACAACGATATGATCTATTTAGTTCACTACAACAAAATAGTTAATTTTTCACACTTATTAAACCATATTTTCACACTTTAAAGTGTGTGGAGTTAAAAAGTTTACACTTAACTTGTGTGTGAAACATATGGGTGTAGCAAATAATTTCACACTTCTAAGTGTGAAGATTTATAAAAAAATTTCACACTTTCAAGTGTGATAATTTTGAAACAATTCTTCACACTTTCAAATGTGATGATTTTTAAAACAATTCTTCACACTTTTAAGTGTGAGCTTTTAATTCTTCACACTTGTAAGTGTGATGATTTTAATCAATTCTTCACACTTTTAAGTGTGAGCTTTTAATTCTTCACACTTTTAAGTGTGAAGACTTGGAACAATTACTAGAAGAAAAATTGACTTTAGTGTCAAGGCTTTTGTCACTAACTGTCTATAAGTCGTCAGTAATGCTGTTTAGTGACAAAAGTTAGGCTTGCCGCTAGTCGTCAATATAGCTTCGTCACTAATTATATTAGTGACGACATACAAAACTCGACATGACACATAAAAAACTTAAAATATTGTAATAATAGAAACAAAAAATCTGAAATACAAAAATTCTGCATACAATTCTGAAACAAAAAATCAAAATATAATGTGAAATCTGCATACAAATCTGCATACAATTCTGCATACAAGTTTTCACTTTCAAACATAAATAAGAAAAATCCAGAAAATCACTTAAACTATCCAACTGTCACTTCTAGTTCAAAGCAACAACGAAGAACAATAATTTTTCTGGAACAAATTAGAAAGTCTGAAGCAACAACATTTTGTACTAGTCTTGATAATCCAAAACTCAGGAGTGTTCTGTGAAACAAACCTGTCAAAGAAATTATATTTGAAAGCATAATCTTATAAAACTTTAAATGTTGCATGTAACCTGCTGTACATAGGCCAACTGCACAGCTACGGGTGCCAACTCGATTTCCATCTCATCATCAGCTAAATGTTGCTTGTTACCTGCTGTCAAGAATTATATTTGAATCATATGAGGATATTTTTCACTTTATGCATGTATAGTGATGAAGGCGCATTACAAAGATAAGAAATAAGTACAGCTTGAAAAAAATTAGCAATAGCAGGTCATAAATAAAAGAATAGCAGTGCGTATGCAGATACAAAACTCATTGCTAAGCTACCCAAACGGACGTAACTGGATTTCACATCTAAGTGTATCGGTGTAGTATATGTTTTATGAGGTTTCAAAAGCATAGCGTTAATAATAATAGGAATTAAATTAAGTTTATAAGCAGCACATACCTCGTCAACCTTAAACGAAATCAAATACATCTCCAGTCCTAATGAGCGCAAAAAACCCTCAATGGTATGAGGTTCTACCTACAAGTAACAGCAAAATAATAGCATTCAAATTCGGAAGAATGCATGCGCTATCGTAATAGAAAAGTTTCAAGGGATGCACTATTAATAACAGCTATTTTTTGCGCATAAAGATAAAGCTTTTATACCGATAAAGAAAACAGAAGTGACAGGGATTACGAGACAAGAGTATCCAGAGAGCATAATCATCAGACATATATAAGCACATATAATTAGACTACTTATTATTTCGCTGTATAATATATTGGAGAATATAATATCACACAAAACCGACGAGCAAGCAAGCACATATGGTGTCTCAGCATTCTTAGAAATGACCTTCACCTGCCTAATTTGGTTGGAGTCAAGCACTTTGCTGATTTAGTGTCCCGCTCTTATTTACCGCAGGCCTCTAATCTCAAACCTAAAAGATACATAGAACAACATTTATGTATTGTTCAAAACCATGTACAATGAAGTCAAGAATGACAAGCAATTCTCGCTATTAAATTTGTTCCTTCGGAAGATCGCTTAATCATAGTTTGAAAGTTTAACGGGTTTGAAAACATAAACGCATAAAGCATCGCCAATATAGTTATGTCCTACTCCTATGGGCATTTTGATTAACTAAGAAAACATATGATATATTGTACCTACATTGTCAAGTATAAACCCAGATAAACTAACTACATTACCAACAAAATGTTCAACTACCCATAGATTTTTTTCTTAAAAAATTGATCACATTAAAGAAACTGACAATGGGCATAAAAATGATGTTTTTACAAGAACATACCATGGAATTGTTGAAATGGACTATCTTTAGCAAATGCAGGTGAAATTAAGGGAAGGAATAAATGCAATAATCATAATAAGTATGATAAATACCAATCCATATCCAATAAGTATACGAGGAAAAGAAAAAGTAAAATTCCACTTACAAGTATTTAAGAGAAGTCATTAGTGATATGGAATACGGAAGGTATACCACCGAAACCACATCCCAGCAAAATTTCGCATTACAACACATGACGATGAGAGGCGTGTAACAAAAGTCAATGATGACAAAAAGGAAATTAGGGAAAAAGGCATACAGCTCTACAAGTTTGGAGGAAGGTTATAAGGAATCTGGTTGCCAAGATTATTGTTGCTTATATCGCTGCAATACCAACACAATATCAGATTTACAAGATTACAACATGAACATTTGTTTCAAATTAATAGAAAGGCTTACAAGTTTTTTAAGGATGTCAAACTAGTGAGCTGGTATCCTAAATTGCCGCCGGAAAGTCCAAGATTGGATATGTCGCTATGGATAGAAAAAGGAAAACAAGTAAGTTATTGATAGAATGTAAAGAGTGAAACAATTATATATGGGATGATACATACATTTCGGTGACTTTAGAACCTGAGCATTTAACGCCTTTCCAGTTTTCGCCACAAGGGTCGCCACCATTTGCGGTCCATTTGTTTAACTGTCCTGGGGAACTAAGACCTTGAAACATGACCCTCAGAGCAACAGCTGCACATAACATAGATAGAAAAGTCAGTCAACAAGTAGTCCTAATTAGGTGGTTCTGAAAAAGAATTATAAGAACATCAACTCCAAATCTAGAGCTGCCAATGCCCCCTCATTAAGAAAGAAAGAGTAAAATATCTTTCTTGGGTAGAAATAATAATGTCCCCCCTCATTTGCTAAATCAATCAACAAATAATTAGGGAAAAAAATGGGAAAGAAAGAAGCAAAACCAACCATCAGACGGATCCGTATCAAGATTAATTAGGGAAAAACAAAGAACAATCACCTTCGATTATTTCACCATTAGATACCAGATTATTTCACCATTAGATAAACAGATGAGCATTAAGTCATTTAAGTACAAACAAACAGAACTCTAATTAACCGAAAATCAACACGCATTAAGTATGTCAAATTTAACAATCACTTAACCAAAATACATTACTCAACTATAAGTAACACCAGGTTTCCCAATATCTAACATAACTAATTGCATATTTTCATCCATCTAAACTAACATAATTCAAGTTATACCAAAAACAATAACAAAGGTAGACTAAAACTAAAGCAAATACTACTTATAAGTGAAGAAAAACGATAACCAAAAACAGGTTTTTCAAACCGACTCAAGAGCTCTGTATTCTTAGTACTCAATATCCTCACATAATAAACTACCAGTAGTGGACGCCACAAATTCGCTATTCTAATCAATCTCTCCATAAACTAACCAATAACTAACAAAAACTAATCACGTCCATTTAACCTAACTTTATTCAAGTTAAACCGTAAATCAGTCACAACCACAATCCCGTTATCCTAATTAACCACCTCAATAAACTAACCCAATAAATAACAATACTAATCGTATCCATTGAACCTAACCTATTTCAAGCCAAACTGATAACAATAGCAAAATATAATTAACAAAAAATCGAAAACTTAAAAAGCGAAAACTCACACTATAAGTAACACCAGGGCTTCGCAGACCGACTCAAAAGCGAGATACTCGAATCGCCTCTGGCGACAACACATCAACAAGCGCATTACTATGCCTATGAAGCGCCACACTAGCGTAAGGCTTCAAAAGCTCCCATTAATCGTACTCAAAATCCTAACCACTTACAAACCTACTGCCAAACGCCCCTAATTATATCCACCAACAAATAGTAACTCGTAATTTTCATTTACGAACCTACTGCCAAAATAAGTAATTAAATTAAGTTAGCGATGAATTATCTAACCTTTAAATCGCATAAAATCAGCTAATCGTCAAATAAGCTAACCGTCAAATCCTTCAAATAAGCTAACCGTCAAATTGCCTAATGAATTACTGAAACCCTAACGAATTTTCCGAAATTGATGATAATCGAAACCCTAACGAACTTGATGGAATGAATTGGTTACTGATGTGGATCCGCCATGATAATCGAAACCCTAACGAACTTGATGGAATGAATTTGTTTACTGTGTGTTATTTACACCTTTTAGAGTCTGTCTTGTTTACTGTGTCTTTGTATAGAAATTGACTGTATATTTTGCTTTGATGTTAAAGTTAATATTTATTTTTTAATTTATTGGGCTTTTTTATATACAAAAGAAAGTTCACACTTTGTATAAGTGTGAGGTTTTTTATGTAATAGTAAATTTGCATCTTTTCACATCTTTAAGTGTGATAAAAAAAATAGTTACTTCACACTTAAAAGTGTGAGTTTTTTCATAATTTTTCACATTAAAGAGTGTGAAGACGATATAGTTGTGTTAGCTCACATTTATAAGCATGAGCTTTTGTTTTCACAATTAAAAGTGTGAAGTTTTTTATGTCACTTCATGTTTATCACACTTAATAGTGAAAATAATTTTTACACACTTATAAGTGTGAATATCTTAAAAATAAAGTTCACGGTTAATTAAGTGTGAAGAAAAAAGTGTGTACAAATGACCAATTTGTTGTAGTGGTTGTATGGTATCTATGTTCTCGAGTACTCTAACCTAAACAATTTCATAAAAGGTTAGTACGTTCGACAGGCAACTCTAACACAGTTGTTAGGAAACGAATGTAAGGACTCTCTTTTAGCTCGTTATATATGTAGGTCGTATGTCACTATATTCTTCGAGGTGGCAATAAGGTAAGAATGGATAATTTGCTGGGTAGACTCGTTCACCCGGCCCCTACTTTGTGTACCATGTTTTCTAATACCTTACGCCTAATGAATTACATTTGATTGCTGAAACTACAATGGTGACGGACCACACAATACCATCGGTAACATTGAATTAGTTTCATTGAATGCAACTATTCTCTATATGTATACAAATTGTAATTTGAGTGCTAGCTAGATTAGTGATCAAACATATAGGATCACTTAGGGTTTAAAGGCTCACCCTCCCAGTTAACTTGAACATGGAAAAACCTCACTCCTTTACCCATTTTGAACATACTACAAGTTGGCACCAATAATGCTCCACTAGATACTAATGTAGTATATATATTTGCTACTTAAAAACTGGAATTAACATTAACCCATAAACTAAAAGTTCGACCCTTAGCTGGCTAGCTAGCTCCAATAACAAACTTTTAGTTTGGAAATAAGAAAAATAGCGATATGGATTGTATATATAACCCTTAACCAGCTAAGTGCCAATGCCAGCGTATATGATAGTTATTAGTAACTAATGACCCTATAAAAAATATACAGCCAAAATGGATCTACAGGGCCTAGATTGAGATTTTTCAACATACTTGGTCCCACTCTTTAGCGATTTGCTAGCTCTAACAAGACTTGTATTGTCATACTTAAACGGCACAACATTTATGTTTAGGTATGAGGCACATAATAGTGTAGTCTCTAAATATGGATTGAGCTTGGCTTGGATACAACCTGGCAAATAGTATATATGTACTGGCCGGTAATGACATAGAGAACGTAAATAATTACTACTTGGAACCGAACTACATTCTAAAACGAACCACATTAAATTGCACGAAACTTGTTAGCGTACAATATGGTTGAGTTGTGGAGTGTGATTGTGATCGATCAATAGGGGGACTAATTAGTAAGATGACACTACAAAAAAAAGTGGAATTCTCCACACTTATTTTTCCACGGTATTGTCAACCGTGAACTTTTTTTTATACAAATCAAAACTTTGCTACATTTATAAGTGTCACAAATTTATTAAAAAATATTCTACGTATATAAGTGTGGACAATTACAACAACGCTACATTTATAATTAAAGTAAAACAAATTTTTAAAGGGCCACACTTATAAGTTTAAGAAAACACTTAAAAAATGCTACACTTATAAATGTAAAAATGACTACATAAAAAAGCCACATTTATAATTGTGGAAACAAAAGCTACACTTATTTAAAATATCTTATCCACTCATCATCTTATACGCTTCATTTTATACCCCATTTTTACATCTTCACTCATAAAAATCATAAATATTTTTTCCACTCATCATCAAACCCTTTTAATCAGAAAATTTCATAAAATGGATATAACCGAATATTCATTACTGTTAAAAAAGTGGATATAACCGCATCACATCTTCACTCATTACTGTTATCGTTGCTCTTATCATAAATTAAAGATCTTATCGTGTCTCGCATCTTATCGTGCTTTCGTAATCGTTGTGGTTTCGTATTCGTCGCCGTCGATCTGTAATCGCCACGGTGGATCTGTAATCGCCGCCGTGGTCCAGTCGTTGCTCATGATCAGGATCTTCTTCTTCTAATAAGTTAGTTTCCGTTTTCATTTTGTACAGGTTAGTATATTGTATTTTGTAGTAGTAGTTTATATTGAAGTAAATTGTGTAGTTAATCGCCTAATTAGGTCATACTTTTAGTGTTAATTTAAGTGATTATACTAATTGCTCTGAGTATATTGTTGTATAAACTGATGTAAATTGTGTAGTTAGGTATATTAGTTTATTTGATTAATAGATATTGCTATATGATCGTCGATTTTCTTATGTTTATGTTCGTATGAGATTCGTTCAACATTTTTGAAATGTTTAGGTGAAACGTTGGATGATAAAATGTGAATATTAGGTTTAGCCGCTTAGGAGGTGAGGTAACATTATTGATGATACTTTGTAGATATCAATTGTGAGAGCAGACAGGAATGTGTATGGGTTTGGTGAAATTTTGGATGATAGAATGCGAAGGTTTAGTGGCGGAGTTTGTTAAAGTTCGAAGGGATTTTGGTCCTGTTTGTGTAACGTTATTGATATTTTGTGTGAAAACTAGGTTTTGTAATTGATAATATTGTACATTGTGTAGTTTAGTGATTGATATTTTTGCTTCTTATTTTAATGGATATCTCTTATCAAATCGTCGATTATTTAGGCTTAAATTGATGTGAGAGCAGATTAGAGTATTTTCAGTAATTTAGGGAAAATATTGGATGATGGGACTCGAAATGAAGGTTTCGGAGATGAATGTGTGAGAAATTGAGCTGATTTGATCGTTGCATATCTAAGTGTGTTGTAGACTTGTAGATTGTGTAGCATGTTTATGAAATGTTGCTAATAATGAGTTACTTGCTCATATTTTTGTAGTATTTTACTACTAAGTGCATTCTTAGCTCGACAAGGACTAAGCGTTTCATTAGATCTTTAAGTTTTGCAAAGAATTTGTATCGATATTAACTTAATGGTATGCTATAAACATTTATTACTTGTTTAGGTAAATCAATATGATGGATAAAAGTTGGATCAACGCATTACAAGAAGCATTACTTATAGAAAGGAGTCGAGTCTTTTATTAATTTTGCTCGTGCTAGAGACATAAGAGGATCAATTATATGCCCTTGCCTTAGATGTTGTAATGATGAATTATTGAAGTAGACGAGGTTCATGAACACTTATTGCGTTATGGTTTTTACCGGGTACACAATATGGACTATTCATGTGGAGCTTGCTACTCCCCAACATCTCCGTCTACTAGCGCTCATGAAACTTCGTTTGTTGAAGACGACATGATAGGGTTGGTCCGGGATGCCTTTGGTTTAAGTTCTTTCCTTCAATCATGAAAACACGGAGGAAGCTGGCTTGATGGCTAAGTAGATGAATCAAAAACAAGTGATCACAATGTCGAGGATATTCCTTATAAAAATTGCTAGAACAATGTAACAAAGAATTGTATCCCGCTGCAAGTTTTCTAGTTTGTCTTTACTTTACGCTTATATCACATTAAATGTATCGGTGGCATATCCAACAAGACTTTCGGTATGTTGCTAGAGCTTTTACGAGATGCCTTTCCTCACATCACATCAATACCATCATCATTAACCAAACCAAAAATTAACTAATGATTTGGGGCTTGGATACAAAAAGATCCATGCATGTCCTAATGATTGCATGCTATATTGGGATAAGAGCGAGGGTGAACAATCATGTCATACTTGTAAAGCTTCCCGATCTAGAGATGATGTTGGTGATCAATCGGGGGAAAGTTCAAAATCACACAAGTCAAAAAAGCCAGAAAAAGTCTTGCGTTATTTTCCTTTAATTCCGAGACTGAAAAGGCTATACATGTGTGAGAAAACTGCGAAGGACATGAGGTGGCATGACATGGGTCGAACAAAAGATGGGAAGTTAAGGCACCCAGCAGATGGTCTTGCTTGGAAGGTGTTTAATGATCGATATGAACAATTTGCCTCAGATCCTCGTAGTGTAAGGCTTGGGCTTGCTAGTGACGGATGTAATCCGTTTCGTACGATGAATACAACACATAGTACCTGGCCAGTGCTATTGATTCCCTATAATTTACCTCCGTGGATATGCATGAAGCAACAATCTTTTATTCTTTCAGCGATAATTGAAGGGGAAAAAGGTCCGGGCAATGATATAGACGTTTATCTACAACCTTTAATTAAAGAACTTAATCTTTTATGGAAAGGGGTTGATGCTTATGATGCTTTCTCGAAAGAAAGGTTCAAGTTAAGAGCTTCTCTTTTGTGGACTGTGAATGATTTTCCTGCCTATGCTAACTTATCAGGTTGGAGCACTAAGGGATGTGTGGCATGCCCCACTTGCGTGAAGTCAACTCGCTCATTGTGGTTAAAGCATGGAAAGAAATTTTGCTACATGGGACATCGTAGATGGCTAGAGGAAAATCATCCTTATCGATTTCAAAAGGATAGATTTGATGGAACGATCGAGAGAGATGGTCCTCCCACCATAATGTCGGGGTCTGATATTTTGAAACAATTAAGAGGTTCAAGGTTCAATTATGGAAAGTCAATTAAATCGAATAACAAAAGGACAAGAGATGATGTTAGTTGTTCAACAAGTAGTCCTCTTCATGTAACAAATGACGATTCGAGTGCATTTGATGATTTAGAGAGTTTCATAGAAGAAGATATTGATGGTGATAACCAAGTGTGGAAAAAGAGGAGTATTTTTTTTTATTTGCCATATTGGGAGTTCAATCTTATTAGGCATAACTTAGATGTGATGCATATCGAAAAAAATGTGTGTGATAACGTGATCGGGACTTTATTAAATTTGGATGGGAAGACTAAAGACAACGAAAATGCTCGCAAGGATCTCATAAAAATGGGAATAAGGCATGACCTCCACCTTATAAACCGTCCTAACAAAAAGTCACATGTACCCTTGGCATGTTACACTATGTCTCATCGTGGAGAAGTCGAACTTTTACAAGTCTTAAAAGATCTAAAAGTTCACGATGGTTATGCTTCAAATATTTCAAGGTGTGTAAGCTTGAAGGATCGTAAGCTCTCCAACCTCAAGAGTCATGATAACCATATTCTAATGCAAGACATTTTGCCTATTGCTCTAAAGGCTTCCATGCATTCAAGACCACAAACTCGAGTAGTCAAAGCGATTAGGTGACTTATGCTCCTTTTTCAAAGGGTTATGTGCTAAAGTTCTTGATCTTAGTGAATTAGAAAATGGAGTATCAAGTGGTGCAGACTTTGTGTGAATTGGAGCAGCTTATTTCCTCCTAGTTTCTTCACAATCATGGTTCATTTGACTATTCACTTGATATCGAGGCCAAACTTGGTGGACTGTTCATTATAGATGGATGTATCCAATTGAGCGGTAATTTTCTTTATTCTAAAAATATATTTATATACACTTTTACTCGTTAATAACTTCATTTTTTATTTATTTTAAATAAAATAAAAGGTACTTGATGCGATTGAAATCATATGTTCGCAATAAGGCTCAACCCGAAGGCTATGTAAAAGACGAGTGTCTTACTTTTTGTTCAAGATACTTTGAAGGTATAGAGACTCCATTTAATCGCCCTCCTAGAAATGATGAAACTATTGACGGAAAGGAGATGTACATGCTTAATTTCATGGGCGAAATTAGGAAAGGTTGACATTCTCGAACTTGATTACAAATCACTAGCTCAAGCACATCGTTATGTGTTACTTAACCATAGTAAAATTCAACCTTTTCGCGAGTAAGTATCCCTTTTAAAGATATTGAACATATTATAAAATGATGTGTTATAGAGTCTAAGATTGTAATATATTTCGTGTAGCCATTTTTTGGTTGAATTACAAGCTCTTAGGAATGAACCAGTAAACTTAAAGACAATAGAGAAGTTTGTCATTAAGGAGTTTGCAGGATGGCTTCAACAACAGGTGACAAAACTATTTATTTCTTATGAAAGATTATTAATCACTTAGGTGCATAATCTGATAATGGCATTAAATATGGTAGGTTCCGTTCTTAGAAAAGAACAATTTTGATAAAGAAGTGTTATCCCTTGCTATTGGCCCAAGCAATTTTGCTAAGCAATGCAATGGTTTTATCACGAATGGATTTAGATTCCTTACTAAGAGTCATGAAGAGTTTAAGAAGTGTCAAAATTCAGGAATCATGGTGGAAGTTGAAGGAGGAAATTACTATGGAAAGCTTACGAGCATCATTGAGCTGGAATATGTTTTTGGATATAAATTCGTGCTTTTCCGTTGTGATTGGGTTGATATTCTACCATCAAGGGGGCTAAAGAAAGATAAATATGGGTTTCCACTTGTAAACTGTTCCAGGCCGTTAGTCCATACCGGTATTGAATTGAAAGATGATCCTTTCATAGTATCATCCCAAGCGAGACAAGTTTTCTACATAGAGGATGTAAAAGATGTTGGATGGTTGCATGTTATTGCGAATTATCCAAGAGATACATATGACATGGGAAAAAAGGCCAGTGAAGATGATGAGGACTCATACACCCAATGTATTCCTTGTAATCTTCCACATCTTGATGATGTTAATGAGTGACCCATTTGGCATAGACGAGACATCCAAGGATGAGTGTTTTAATGGCTCAATGAAGTTGTTCCAATTCTGGTTATAGACCAATTCTAGGTTCACTATATTTGCATCTCTTGAATGCTTACAGAAATAATAATATTACAGCCATATCTTTTTATAACATTCGACTCACTTGATCTGCTATCATTAGGTTTTAATATTTAATGCATGCTCATGTTTCCATGTCTTTATGTGTATTTTGTTTTGAGATGAATGAGTTAAATGATAAGCTGATTAGCATATGCTCTCTAAAATAAGCTGTTTCTGAACTAGATTTTCATTTTGAGACTTGTTTCATATATGTTGCAATGCTTAGCAAATATCAAGCTAAAATCGTGTATTTGTCCAATGTAAATCATGAATGGTATTTAATTTTGGTTTACAAGTTGAAGAGCTGCTCTTAATTTTTTTCACTTTCACCGATTTTTGTTACAACATTCCACAAAACATTTTGTTATCTAACTGGCTATGTGTTCTCATCAGGAAATCTTAAATAGTTAAGAGGGAGTCAAGCTACAGTGCAGCTTTAGTAAGACTTCCGTTCTAATACATGGTTCTTAAATCCCTTGTTAATTCCAACAGTTGATTAATGATAAATAAATCTTTATGTAGCTTGCTCGCTTTTCATTATAATCGGATATTCTTTATGCTTATCTCGCTCACTAATCGACCCAATAAAATCGGTAAGCATTCTCGGTTCTGCGATTAGAAAGTTTTAATGTATTTATAAACATTTATTTTGCTCATGAAACCGATATTGCTTACTCTCTCGAATTCACTTTGTAAGAATCTCGCGGTGATCTGTAAGCAGAAGATCGATCTGAAATGTAAAGGTATTGTTTTTGTATGGTTGGGGTTGCTATGTTTTTATATCTATATGTTTTGTGGTTGGTATGGTTGGTGGTAGGATATTATTGTAAATGGAAGTAGTCAATCTCATTTGCGATTTATGTGGAATACAAATGCCAACATTTAAGAACTTAAAATCACCAACATTTAAGAACCGTGTCGGTGCTCATTTACATTTTGAACGTCTTTGTATACCAGTGTATGTAGCAGGTGGTGGTGTAGCCTCTATGATGAATATAGAACCGAAATTAATATTTTGGATGTGCTATGTTTTAGTATTTGTATTAACAATATGCGGTTATTACACAAGGAGTTTCACTCAGAAGCTGTTTTATTTGCTATGTTTCGGCTGCTGTAGTAACACCTATAATGTAAAATTAATAACATTAACATATTAGGTAAGCTGCAATTTGTGAGTATGAGTTGTGGCAATACACAATTTATTTTACCTGAAGATTGACCCTCTAGTTCTTTAGTTGGTTCGGGTTTGTCTAAAACTTGCCTGAGGATGAAATCTGGTGTTCCTTTACTTGGTCACAGACTCCATGATATACTTATTGCTCCCTTCTGGGCATACTACAGTATTTACACATATATATAGGCTTCTTAAGTTTGTTTTTATCCATTTTTTTGCATTTGGATCCATTCATTGCGCCTATGTAGAATAGACCAGCTGTGTAGTCTTTTGCTTATAAAGAATTTGTCCTTAATTGCTTATCATCATGAAACATTCTATGGCTCTAGCATTTGACTTGTCAGGTCTACAATTTGTTTATCTCCTGCTTTCATTGGTCTGTGTCGGTTATGCCATTCTAAGCGAGTTGCATCAGATAGAGACTTGAGCTATTATAACTTTTACGTTTTCTAACATATGTTTATGTTTTCGACACATCGGTCTACAATTTTGTTTACATTTAAATTTGGCGACATTTCCTACTCGATTGAAGCAAGAATTTACATGTACAATCTTTATAAAAGGCTCATTTAAGTACCGATACTCACAAATCTAATATATTCTGCTGTGATATTGAAACAACTAATTGGAAAATGTTTCGGTCTAAAGCAACAATGGAACAACATTCAAAAAGGTATACACAGAACAAGAATAATTCCACACTCATGGAATCACATATGCAAACTGTTGGTAAATTACATGATGACTCACATCGCCCATCATCTTTTACTCCCAAACTTTTCCGCCCACCTTTTTGTTCTACTATCCAACAAAACCCTTTTTCATCGTCATCTTCTGCTGATTTTCAATCCGCACTATCCAATCCAACCACTTATAATCCAAATTTGTATGATTTTATGATGCACCATTCCACATTGTTATCATATTCTAAACCACCATCATATCCCAAACCACCAGCATCTTATCCTATGCTGCATCAGTCCACATCTTCATCATATTCTAAACCACCAGCATCCGAGCCTAAGTTGCACCAGTCCACATCGTCTAATCAACCTTCATCTTCTAGGACTAGTTTACATCGGTCCTCCTCGTCTTTTACTCGGCCAAGATGATGAAGATGAATATGAAGATGAAGATCAAATTGATAAGGACGAGGCAAAGGAGGTAGAAATAGTAGGTAAGTATATAAACATACTAGTAATTAGTTATTATTTCGCAAATTCCATCCTAACGATGGGTGGTGATTTTTTGTAGATGAGTATGGGAGTATTCTTAGGACACAAAAGATGACGAGAAAAAGATGTGTATAAGCTAAAAGAGGGTGAAAAGTTCTCGTTCATGTTAATGATACTTTTCAACTAATAAAGGGTGCAACCACCGTGTGCATAAGGTTCATGACCTTTCTTGTGAGACAACCCAACTGTGTCCACCGAAGCTAAAGATTGGAGAGAAATAAAAGCTCGTTGTGAACAATCAAGTTATCTTCACAAGCTAACCACTTGTGAATGGCTAACCGTAATGGACTTAAAATAGTTCAAACACTAATGCAATTAAGATCAAAGGAATATAGGGAATTCCTGGGTCGTTAAGTCCCACGGAGACTTAATGGTGTTTAAACAAGATCAGGTGTCGAATAATCACTAAGGATAGTGATCAGTAAAGATTTTGATGAATAATTACACTACTGATTGATTGGAATGATATTTAGATACAGAATTGTAAAGCACAACAATCAGATATAACAAACGAAAATACGTACGTATATTAAAAACGTAACGTATAAAATAAAAAATGAGTTTTAAGAAATAAAAGTCCTAAAAATATAAAATGATATTTTGGAATCCTAAAATAAAAGAAAATTATTGGAAAATTAAAATTATTTTTACAACTATTTATCTATTTATTATTAATTAAAACCTATTTTAACTATTTTATATTAACCTAAAATATGATAAAATAGGAAATAAAGCTAGAAAAATCAAATTATGATTTTGAAAATTAATAATTATTTAAAATACACTTAATTACTAGAAAATCTAAAATATTATAAAACTAATTTTAAAAATGAAAATATATTTTTATGCTTTTTATTTATTTTTTTATTAATTATCTAATACTTATTAACTATTTCTAATTTTAATAAATACTAAATAAAAAGAGAAAATTATGAAACTTTTTCTAAAAATACCTTATGATGACAGAATACTAGGAAAACTATAAAACAAGGTTTGCTTATTAATAAGATGAAAAGAAAAATCAAAAAGCTAAAAAATATTAAATAAACGCTATCACTATTTTTATATTGATGTTTTTCTGGTTTTTCTTTTTGAAAACTACTTAACTACTAATAATATGAAACTTTTATAAAAACAAAAATTTTACAAATAAAAAATAAGTTGTTTAAATGAGCTTATGAGCAAATAGTGGGCTTAATGAGCTTATTATGAGATTTTAAGCTTAAACAGACTCACAAGCTAAAACCAAAGATGAAATAAGCTAAAACAAACTACAAGCTACTAAAATTAAGCTAAATTACACAAAGAAGCATACTGAAAAGGAATTTTATAAGCAAATAAGCACTTAACTGAGCTATGCAACCAAACAGTCCTGTGGACTTTTTGTAGGGTAAAATAAGCTAGGGGCAAAAGCTCCTAAGCTCAAAATAAAGGCTGAGTCAACAAGCTGGGTTGGTTGGCTATCCAAAAAGCCAAAGATCAAACACTGGGGCTTATTAATAAGCTTTTTGTAAGCTTATGAAAGTAATACCAGTTCACTGGTATTTACAGTTTACAAAGAAATGGGACAAAGTACAAGTTAACTGCAGCCCTATAGAATAAGCTGCAAAATGGGAAATTGAGCTTGGGACTTCAAGAAGGCTTGGTTAGCTTCTCAAAAAGCCAATAATCACAAGCTATGACCAAATAACAAGCTCTGTGTGAGCTTATGAAAGAGCTAGTAAAACTGGTGCACAGGGCACTTTTTGAAACAGGTGCTTGAAATAAGCTAAAAGTTAAGCTATTTAAAAAGCTATCTGGAAAATAAGAAAAATACTATGATAAAGTTAAGCAACTGAATATTGAAATACCAAAAGCTCAGGTCTTGAATACTAATATTAAGCCCTATATAAATTAATCTCTTTTATTCAAAACTACTATCTTGAAATATTTGACTTTTAATTATACTAAAGGGTTGACTAAAGTGAACTTTAAATTGAATATACTAACGATTAAGTAGTATTAAGCTAAAATGAGATGAACTTAGGCTATAGTAACAAGCTATAAGCTCTTGTGATGATTTTAGTTTCTAAATCCTAACAAAGTGAGCTTATGAGGTGAGATTAAAAGAGAGTTTGACTTTTAACCCAAAAGAGTAATGGTTTTCTTGTTGCAATGAGTTATATAGACCAAGTGTGATATACAACAATCAACTACACTGCTCAAACACCTTTTAGCTCGCTTAAACAAGCAATACCAAACAGTCCTTTTTTGAAAAATTTTCAAAGAAAAGCAATAAGACCATCATATATTTTGTCACCTAATGATATCACTAAATGAGACTCAAGGAACATAGAACAACAATATTAACAACATATAATTAAAAGATTACACTTACTCTATTTTCATCGCTTAAAATAAAATTATTTATTAACTATAAGTTAAAAGAACAATTTACTATTTTAAAGCTCAATTATATTTAATTAACACTAACAAACATAAACATGCAGAGATTCAAGCTTATAACTGTTTTACTCAGTAAAATGCCAAAATGAGATTAAGAGGCTTACAAGTGAGTTCATGCACAGGACAAAGTACCAAGGTCTGAGATCACTCCCTATTGCTTACCACTAAGCTCTATAACCAAAAGCATTCCATATATCCATCTTGCTTCAGTCTTGATCAGGTCTCCACAGGATTTTTAATTTTTAACTATTTTCTTGGTAATTTTTGGTATTTTTCTATTTTGAAGCTGAACTGAATTATAAATGTTTTTAAAAGCTTAAATAAGTTACTATAAGCTTATATAAGCTTACTGAACTTAGAACCACAACCATAAACAACACAAACCAATATTTGAGATTTTGCTCAAAAATTTGCATAAACTGTACACGTGCATAAAACTTAAAATTGAGACTGGAAATATGTTTGAGATACACTGGAATGAGATTACAAATAACTTGAAAATTTAAACATAAGCTGGAAAACTTAAAGAAATTAAAACGACATACAAAATATTAAAATTACACTAGATAGGTAATTACATTGCTTCAACCTTCTATTTATTGATCTTTTCCAACTATGTCGACACTCTTGAGTAAATCCCACCACATCTTGACCATTGGATTGAGCGGATAATCGGTTTGACATTTGTCACTTTTGGCGCCAAAATGTCTTTGAGCGGCTTTATTCATTAATTGGCTTTGGATTGATGTATAGGTGGAGGGGAGGTACTCAAGTGGAAAAAGATGAGGTTGTTGAAAAGAGAAAACCATGGTGGTTTTGGCTAAACCAGGTGTGGTGAAGGAGGTGAAACGATGATGCGGTTTATTTGTTTCAAATTCGGGTTTAAATGTTGGGCAAGGTATTGGTTTTGGGCTAGCGGGTTTAGATTTAATATAGGATCCGTTTGGTTTAAGTTAAACAACAAGGACCAAATATGCAATTTTAGCAAACTTGAAGGTTTGATCTTGAACATTTTCCAAAGCTCTCACAAGGACTAAAGCGCCAAATGTGATTAGTACAAGGACCTATATTGATAATTTCCATTTTGTAAATCCAGGACCAAAATTGTCAAGTTTGAAACTTGAGGGACCAAACATGTAAATTCTCAAAAGTTTTATCATAAGGACCATTTTGTCATTTATAAATAGTACAAGGTTAAAAGTTGATAATTTTCACTTTTAAATTAACCAAGGACTATTTTGACAATTTTCAAAGTTAAAGGACTAAAGTTGTCAATTTGTGATTTTTAAACTTTAAAGGGTTTGTTTTGACAACTTTTGAATCTCATGGATCTTAAATGATATTTTACAAGTTTTTGAATTACAGGGACTAGATTTGACAACTTTTGTAACTTGGGGACTAAAGCGCCAATTATGCAAACTTGATACGTTTTTCACCGATTTTGATGTTTTGCATTTAAAACATATAAAACACTTGTTTGTGATATTTTTATCATTTTGATGTGTTTCGAGTGTTTTCGGATGTTTTGGCATTCTAACAAGATAAAATGATGAGTATTTAGACACTCATCAATCCCCACACTAAGATATTGCTAGTCCCTAGCAATGATTTGAGAAAATTTAATGGATTTCATCTCTTTACCAAAAGCCATTACTTGGAGTAGCCAATTGTTTTAGTTCAAGTAAGAACTTTGGCACAACGATAACCAAATGATTTTGAGCAAATCATAAGTCGTGAACGGGTTTGATTTGTCTTTACCGTGCCGTTTGCTTCGGACTAGCCAACTCTTAGATAAATTATTAATATTATCTTTGGTGAGTCGATTACCAATTATGGATTTTCCATCGCCTTTACCACAAGCCATAAACTTGCGGGCTAGCCAACTTTTCACTAGTTTAAAGATATGGTGAGTTGAACACCATACAATTTTGGGCAAATTGCAAGCCATAAACGGATTTGATAAATCTTTACCAAGAGCCGTTTGCTCTGGATTAGCCAATCCTTATGTGGGTTAGACATGGCGGATGATTACCATTTCTTGAGTAAGTGAAAACACTTACTCCAAAAAAAAATTTGGCCAAAACGGGGAATTGGGTGAAATAATTACATGATGAAATTCGTGAAATTCCCCCCACACTTAGAAATGAATATTGCCCTCAATATTCAAAGTACCGCGGTCATGCCGAAACATAGAACATAAAAGGAAATACTACGGCCATTATTTTGTTTTTGATATATACTTTTTTTTTTTTTTTTTTTTTTTTTTGATATATACAATAGTGTGGGAAACTCCCCACACTAGGGTGGTAGAAAAGGGGTAAGAAGACAGAAATATGGATGAAAACCCATATGGTGTGTGCTACTATTTTTGATTCCCGAGTCACTAGCTTGACTCGATCCCCGCATTCATTGGTTCATGGGGAATGTTTGTAAATCCGGACAACCACGGGGGAATGTCCTCTCCAAAGTAATGCTTTAATCGATGACCATTTACTTTAAAATTAGGACCATCAGTGAGATAACTCAATGGTACCATAAGGATAAACCTTAGTGATAGTAAATGGACCGGACCAACGGGACTTAAGCTTTCAGAAAATCTTCAATCTAGAGTTGAAAAGAAGGACTCGATCACCAACGTTGAAAACGCGGTTCTTGATTTTAGAGTCATGAATCTTCTTTGTCTTTTGCTTGTAGATCAAAGAGTTCTCGTATGCTTGATCACGAAGTTCATTTAGTTCATTCATTTGAACTTTTACGTGATCACCGGTCGTCTCAGATATCGAAGTTTGCATGTTTTAAGGCCCGAGAAGCCTTGTGCTCTAGTTCAATCGGAAGATGACATGCTTTTCCGTACACTAGCTTGTATGGAGTACACCCAATTGGTGTTTTGAAAGTGTCTGAAAAGCCCGAGTGCGTCATCCGGTTTATCCGACCGGGATGCACGATTTTCGCCTCTTGTCCTTTCAAGGATTCTTTTAATACCACGGTTTGAAACTTCCACCGCCCACTTGTTTGGGGTGGTATGCGATAGATAGACGGTGGGTAACACCATACTTTTGCATGACACGATCAAATTGGTCATTACAAAATGTGTACCACGATCACTAATTATAGCACGAGGAGTTCCAAACACGGAAAGAGATTTCAAAATTTCACAACTACTCGGGCATCATTTGTAGGTAAAGCTTTCGCTTCAACCCATTTTGACAAATAGTCAACGACCACGAGTATGTACTTGTTACCACGAGAAGATGGAAATGGCCCCATAAAATCAATACCCCGGATGTCAAATATCTCACAAACTTGAATGGCATTTTGTGGCATTTCATTCCTTTGAGATATATTTCCATGACGCCGACAAGCGTCACATGTTTTGACAAAATCGTGGGCATCCTTATAGATTGTGGGCCAATAAAACCGGAATCAAACACCTTTTTAGCGGTGTAGTTTGGACTATGATGGCCCCGGTGGGTCCAAATGGCAAGCTTTGAGAATGTCAAGAGCTTCTTGTCCATAAACACACCGTCGGATGACTTGATCCGCACAGATTTTGAATAAGAAAGGGTCGTCCCGAAATAATGTTTAACATCCTTGAAGAATTTGTTCTTCTGTGGGTTGACATCCCTTTCACAATGAAGTTACCCGCATGGTAATTTGCAAAGTCAAGAAACCATGGGGTAGAAGAGTTTCCACGAAAAGAAACCGCATTGAGTGTCTCGAGAGGAAATGTTTCATTTATTTCCTTTTCTCGAAAACATCTTGGTGAGGGTTTTCTAATATGGAAAGATGATCGCAGCGTGTTCTCGGCTCCTTTTTATCACGTATGATGATATCAAATTCTTGGAGAAGGAGAACCCAACGAGCAATCTCGGCTTTGCATCTTGTTTTGCAAAGAGATATTTAAGAGCCGAGTGATCCGTATACACTACACATTTGGTCAAGATTAAGTCGGCGAAACTTCTCAAATGCATACACCACGCTAATAGCTCTTTTTACGTGGTGGTGTAATGAGTTTGAGCTTGATCATAGTCTTACTTATGTAGTGAATAGGATGAAAATGCTTGTTTCTACGTTGCCCTAAGACCGCACCGATAGCAAAATCACTTGCATCGCACATGAGCTCAAAGGCAAGTCCCGATCGGGAGCAGCGAGAATGGGTGCTTGATAAGCTTTTTCTTCAATGTTTCAAAAGCTATGATGCACTCGGGTGAGAAGATAAAAGGAGCATCCTTTTCAAGAAGATGGGTCATAGGTAGGCGATTTTGGAAAAATCTTGTATGAATCTCGATAGAAACCGGCATGACCTAAAAACTCCTAATACCTTTGACGGTAGTAGGATGAGGTAGTTAGCAATAACATCGACTTTTGCTCTATCTACCTCAATCCCATTCTTTGAAATTTTATGGCCAAGGACTATGCCTTCTTTGACCATAAAGTGGCTTTTCTCCCGCTTTAGACAAAGATTGGTGTCTTCACACCGTTTGAGCATTTTATCTAGATGGGAGAGACATGTTTGAAACGAATCCCCAATGACCGAGAAGTCATCCATAAACACCTCCATTGTTTCCCGATCATGTCGTGGAAAATGGCCATCATACATCGTTGGAGCGTGCGGGAGCATTACATAAGCCAAAAGGCATACGTCTATAGGCAAAAGTTCCGTATGGACGGTGAATGTGGTTTTCTCTTGATCCTTCTGGATCAATGGGGATCTGAAAGTAACCCGAGAAACCATCAAGGAAACAATAGTATTCATTCCTGCTAATCTCTCAAGCATTTGGTCCATAAAGGGTAGAGGAAAATGGTCTTTACGAGTGGCGTCATTCAACTTACGATAGTCAATGCAAACACGCCATCCCGTAACCAATCGAGTTGGAATTAACTCGTTATCTTCATTGTGACAACAGTTATGCCACCCTTTTAGGAACACAATGAATTGGGCTAACCCAAGGACTATCTCGAGATCGGGTAAATCAATCTGCATCAAGAAGTTTGATAACCTCTGTTTGATAACATCATGGATTTTGGATTTACTCTTCTCGATGTTGAACTAGCGGCTTGAAGTCATCCTCCATCAAGATTTTGTGAGTACAAAACTCGGGGTTGATACCCTTAATGTCGGAGAGTTTCCAAGCAATTGCTTGCTTGTGACTTCAAGATTTTTATGAGAGCGACTTTTTCATCTTTACTCAAATCTCTAGCAATAATGACGGTAATTTATCATCACCTTCAAGAAATGCATACTCGAGATGAGGTGGTAAGTCCTTAAGCTCAACCTCGGAAATTCTTGATTTTCTCAACCGACTTGACTTCCTTGTTATGAAGTTTGATGGGAGGGAGTGGAGGAGAAATGTCATGATTTAACAACTCCTCAAGAAGAATATCTCCTCAGTTAATCTCATTTTGATTAATCTCATGAGAATTGAATCACTAGAGTGAGGGTGGATGATGGATCATCATTAAGCAACTTCTCAATGAGAAGTATGTCTCCTCAATGTCAATTGGGCGTGATCAATTTCCCATGGAGCAGAATCACGGGAAAGTAAGCTTCAATCTCTTCTAAGATGAAGTCACTTTCCTCAAATGGGGTAAGAGAAGGAGTAGAATTGGCGATGATAGGTTGAGATAAATGAGTGAGATTGTCACTCAAAGAATTATGATCATAACCAAGAACTTCTTGAGAGTACTCTTCGAAGCAACATCAATGATATCTATTCGGTTAACCGACTCGAAATCATAGTTTGCGGAGTACCTCGAAGTTTGATCAAGGTTAAAAGTGACGACTTCATTACCAACACGTAATGTGATTTCTTGCTCAAATACATCTATGAGAGCACGGCCCGTTCTCGGGAATCCTCGACCAACAATGAGAGGAACCCGATGATCGGCATCAAAATCAACAACCACGAAGTCACCGGAAAATGGAACTTTCCTACTTTCACAAATCGTCCTCGGCAATGCCAAGAGGACGGGATATTGTACGATCGCAAGCTCGAGAGTCATGCATGTAGGAGTGAGTTCCTAAGAGAAGTTTCTTCCAAATCGAATAAGGCATAAGATTAATGCTTGCTCCAAGATCTGCTAGGGCAAAGCATTCAACCATTCTGGAAATACACAAGGTAAGAGAAATTTTCGGGATCTCCAAGCTTTTCGGAAGCTTCTTCAGATAACCGCAGAGCGCTTCTCGTTAAGAGGAGTTTTAGCCATTTCAAACAGACTTTTCCTTATTGCTTAACATGTGTTTGAGAGTTGATGCAAACTTGGGCATCAACATGATAGCATCCGCAAAGCTTATGTCAAAATGTAACTCTTGGAAAATTTGGAAAAATTTGTCCATTTGATGACTAGCTTTTCACGGAGCTTTGCTCATTCAAACGTGATGGATAAGGAATAGAAGATTTGGATTTGGTATTTTCAATGGGAGCTACTGTGGTTCAAAACAACTCTGGATTAGACTTGGGTTTCGGACAACTTGAGGTTGGACTACCGAAGGCAGGACGTGTGTGGTACTTCCATTATCAATAGGAAGTTCCTTGTCCTTTGTTTCCTTGGTAACTTGACTCATTGCCACAGGAGGAGGGGGCATTGGAGTCGTGGGTCCATTGTGAGTCAGAGGTTCACTTTCCACTACCTTTGGAAGATAAGAAGAAGAAGAGGTAGTAGGAATAGCGGGTCCATTGTATGAAACACCACTTGGTTGTGATCGCCTTAGCATCGCCCCTCGGGTTAGCGATCGTGTTGCTCGGAAGTTTTCCGAGCCCGAGGGTTGATCATTTAAAGACTTTTGAGATCGACAATCGGTGACCAACAACTGTTCATTTCATCTTGGGATTTCATGAACTGCTTCAATAACTCATCGATGATGGTACTTGGAGGATGTGGAGGAAATTCGAGGTCGGATGTTTTGATTAGGACCTTGTTGTTGAAAATTCCTTGATTAGGATTCACATTCCCATGAAATTGATTCCTCGATTGAAACTATTTTGATGAAGGTTTCCTTGTTGTTGAAAACCTTGATTGGATCCGGATAGAAATTACCTTGGTTTTGATAACCTTGGTTCATTCTAGGTTGATTCGATTCGGTTAGGATTACGTTAAAACCGGTGGTGCACGATAAGTATTAGCACGGTAGTTTGGTTCATTCGAGGACGGTATTGATTACCTCCTTGATTTGAAGTACCGGCTATAGCATTTGCTTCAAACGGACTACCATCGGTGGCGATCTGAGGTTGTAGTATGCATGAGGACCACCACAAGTAACACAAACTTCAACTTTCTTCACTTCACCATGTGATGGTGTTTGAGTGAAGGTGACTTTCTTTTGGTTAGCAAGAACCAAAGCTCGAACAATATCCGTGAGTTTATCAATCTTAGCATCGGTGCTAGATGTACTCACGGAGATGAAGTAGAAGGTCCACATTAGGCGAGTTTGATATGTCTTAGTGCGGAAAGGACGGACACGGGACTTGTTTTCAATGATTTATAAGGCTTCTTTTGTGGTTTTGCTAAGGAAATTACCTCCGCGGAGGCATTCAAAGAGTCTTGGTCGACTTGTCTCGAGACCATTATAGAAAGTATCCATTTGCATTAATTCGGTAAAACCATGATGTGGACACTTGCGAGCAATTCTTTATAACGATCCCATGCCTCCCGAATGATTCATCAAATCTCGAGAAAATTTCATTATCTCATTCTTAAGACTTGTGGTTCGAGATGGAGGATAGAATTCGTTAACAAACTTGGTAACTAGATCTTCCCATGTCTCAATGGAGCGAGGGGTTGTTTCTCAAGCCAATTCCGGCTTGTCCTCTAGAGAAAATGGGAACGTAAGAAGCTTGATAGCTTCGTGTGGGACATTCTTGTACTTGATGGTAGATGCAATCTTGTTAAACCATCGAATGTGTGCATGAGGATCATCCCGCTCAAAACCATAGAATTGGCTTTGGGTTACAGTTAAGTAACCCGGTTTGAGCTCGAAGGTATCGACCACAATGGTGGGACAATAATGGCATCTCCGTAACCCTCGATGGGTGCTTGGAGAGCTCATTCATAGGTTTGTCTTCGCCATTTCGACGGTGGTGGTGGTGGTAGACGTTCTCGATCCACGGTGAAGGAGCCGAACGTCCTCACGTCTCACGAGGAATGTTTCCAAGTTCGAAAGTGGACTTGTAGAACTGGAAGAACGAGTGCGCATGCACTAAGTATAAAAATCAATTTTCAAAACAAATGAGGCAAAACACAAGTGAACTTAACCAATAATCACAAATGAAATGGCTTCTTTGAAAAAGGTACACCAAATCACAAGTGACACAAAGGCAAGTTTTAAATCGATGTTCGGGAACTTATTATGGTCGCACCCCAGCTAGGTAGTGCACCGCCTTGATTTGCGGTGGTTGATTTTATGTAGATATTAAGTACCACCGAAAAGACGTAGGTATGATTTGTGCAAAGGGTTTAAAACTTTTGGAAAATATTTTGATATCGTCTTGTTTAACCAAATCGTATCTCTTTAAGAATCACCTTAAAAAAAACACAAACTAGAAAACGTTACGATTGTTTTGTTGTTTTATATTGTTTTGGGTTATTAACACTTTAGGAAAAGTGTTAATGAACTTTTGATTTATATTAACTTTACGAAAACGTTTTACAAACGATGGTATATGTGCAAGCACAGATGCGAAAATGCTAGAACACGCTTCTGACCTCCCGCGTGGCGCCAAAATTTGATTAGTGCTAAACAGTCAAGTCTAATCACACAAGCTAACCACTTGTGAATGGCTAACCGTAATGACTTAAAACAGTTCAAACACTAATGCAATTAAGATCAAAGGAATATAGGAATTCACGGTCGTTAAGTCCCACTGGAGACTTAATGGTGTTTAAACAAGATCGGTGTCGAATAATCACTAAGGATAGTGATCAAGAAAGATTTTGATGAATAATTACACTCTTGATTGATTGGAATGATATTTAGATACGAATTGTAAAGCACAACAATCGGATATAACAAACGAAAATACGTGCGTATATTAAAAGCGTAACGTATAAAATAAAAAGTGAGTTTTAAGAAATAAAAGTCCTAAAAATATAAAATGATATTTTGGAATCCTAAAAATAAAAGAAAATTATTGGAAAATTAAAATTATTTTTACAACTATTTATCTATTTATTATTAATTAAAACTATTTTAACTATTTTATATTAACCTAAAATAGGATAAAATAGGAAATAAAGCTAGAAAAATCAAATTATGATTTAGAAAAATCTAAAATACTATAAAATTTATTTTAAAACTAAAATATATTTTTCACACTTTTATCTATTTATTATTAATTAATAATTATTTAAAATACACTTAATTACTAGAAAATAAAAATAAACCTGGAAAAATAAAACTTTAACTTTGAAAAATCTAAAATATTATAAAACTAATTTTAAAAATGAAAATATATTTTTATGCTTTTATTTATTTTTTATTAATTATCTAATACTTATTAACTATTTCTAATTTTAATAAATACTAAATAAAAGAAAAATTATGAAACTTTTTCTAAAAATACCTTATGATGACAGAATACTAGGAAAACTATAAAACAAGGTTTGCTTATTAATAAGATGAAAAGAAAAATCAAAAGCTAAAAAATATTAAATAAACGCTATCACTATTTTTATATTGATGTTTTTCTCGGTTTTCTTTTGAAAACTACTTAACTACTAATAATATGAAACTTTTATAAAAACAAAATTTTACAAATCAAAAATAAGTTGTTTAAATGAGCTTATGAGCAAACAGTGGGCTTAATGAGCTTATTATGAGATTTTAAGCTTAAACAGACTCACAAGCTAAAACCAAAGATGAAATAAGCTAAAACAAACTACAAGCTACTAAAATTAAGCTAAATTACACAAAGAAGCATACTGAAAAGGAATTTTATAAGCAAATAAGCACTTAACTGAGCTATGCAACCAAACAGTCCTGTGGACTTTTTGTAGGGTAAAATAAGCTAGGGGCAAAAGCTCCTAAGCTCAAAATAAAGTCTGAGTCAATAAGCTGGGTTGGTTGGCTATCCAAAAATCCAAAGATCAAACACTGGGCTTATTAATAAGCTTTTGTAAGCTTATGAAAGTAATACCAGTTCACCGGTATTTACTGATTACAAAGAAATGGGACAAAGTACAAGTTAACTGCACCCTCATAGAATAAGTCGCAAAATGGGAAATTGAGCTTGGGACTTCAAGAAGGCTTGGTTAGCTTCTCAAAAGCCAATAATCACAAGCTATGACCAAATACCAAGCTCGTGTGAGCTTATGAAAGAGCTAGTAAAAGCGGTGCATGTGGCACTTTTGAAGCAGTGCTTGAAATAAGCTAAAAGTTAAGCTATTTAAAAGCTATCTCGAAAATAAGAAAAATACTATGATAAAGTTAAGCAACTGAATATTGAAATACCAAAAGCTCAGGTCTTGAATACTAATATTAAGCCCTATATAAATTAATCTCTTTTATTCAAAACTGCTAATACTGAAATATTTGACTTTTTAATTATACTAAAGGGTTGACTAAAGTGAACTTTAAATTGAATATACTAACTGATTAAGTAGTATTAAGCTAAAATGAGATGAACTTAGGCTATAGTAACAAGCTATAAGCTACTGTGATGATTTTTAGTTTCTAAATCCTAACAGTGAGCTTATGAGGTGAGATTAAAAGAGAGTTTGACTTTTTAACCCAAAAGAGTACTGGTTTTCTTGTTGCAATGAGTTATATAGACCAAGTGTGATATACAACAATCAACTACACTGTCTCAAACACCTTTTAGCTCAGTTAAACAAGCAATACCAAACAGTCCTTATGTTGAAAATTTTTGAGAAAGCATTAAACCATCTAAAACATGTTTGAAAACTAAGAAATCTATTTATTACCTAATAAAAATAAAATTCTTATTAACTATAATTAAAAAGAACAATTTACTAAAAGCTCAATTATATTTAATTAACACTTTATAAACATAAACATATTCACTAATAATTGCTAATTTTGCCAAAATGAGAAATGGCTTACAAGTGAGTTCATGCACGGGACAAAGTACCAAGGTCCGAGATCACTCCCTATTGCTTACCACTAAGCTCTATAACCAAAAGCATTCCATATATCCATCTTGCTTGATCTTGATCGGTCTCCACAGGATTTTTAATTTTTAACTATTTTCTTGGTAATTTTTGGTATTTTTCTATTTTGAAGCTGAACTGAATTATAAATGTTTTTTAAAAGCTTAAATAAGTTACTATAAGCTTATATAAGCTTACTGAACTTAGAACCACAACCATAAACAACACAAACCAATATTTGAGATTTTGCTCAAAAATTTGCATAAACTGTATACGTGCATAAAACTTAAAATTGAGACTGGAAATATGTTTGAGATACACTGGAATGAGATTACAAATAACTTGAAAATTTAAACATAAGCTGGAAAACTTAAAGAAATTAAAACGACATACAAAATATTAAAATTACACTAGATAGGTAATTACATTGCTTCAACCTTCTATTTATTGATCTTTTCCAACTATGTCGACACTCTTGAGTAAATCCCACCACATCTTGACCATTGGATTGAGCCAGATAATCAGTTTTGACATTTGTCACTTTTGGCGCCAAAAATGTCTTTGAGCAGGTTTTCTTCATTAATTGGCTTTGGTTGTATGTATAGGTGGAGGGGAGGTACTCAGTGGAAAATGAGATAAGTTGTTGAAAAGAGGAGAAAACCATGGTGGTTTTGGGTAAACCAGGTGGGTGAAGGAGGTGAGCGAGGATGGCGGTTTATTTGTTTAAATTTCGGGTTTAAATGTTGGGCACAGGTATTGGTTTTGGGCTAGCTGGTTTAGATTTAATATAGGATCCGTTTGGTTTAAGTTAAACAACAAGGACCAAATATGCAATTTTAGCAATCTTGAAGGTTTGATCTTGAACATTTTCCAAAGCTCTCACAAGGACTAAAACTGCCAAATGTGATTAGTACAAGGACCTATATTTGGTAATTTCCATTTTTGTAAATCCAGGGACCAAAACAGTCGAGTTTGAAACTTGAGGGACCAAACATGTAAATTCTCAAAAGTTTTATCATAAGGACCATTTTTGTCATTTATAAATAGTACAAGGTTAAAATTTGATAATTTTCACTTTTTAAATTAACCAAGGACTATTTTTGACAATTTTCAAAGTTAAAGGACTAAAGTTGTCAATTTGTGATTTTTGAACTTTAAAAGGTTTGTTTTGACAACTTTTGAATCTCATGGATCTTAAATGACTTTTACAAGTTTTTGAATTACAGTGGACTAGATTTGACAACTTTTGTAACTTAGGGACTAAAGCGCCAATTATGCAAACTTGATACGCTTTTCACCGATTTTGATGTTTTTGCATTTAAAACATATAAAACACTTGTTTGTGATATTTTTATCATTTTGATGTGTTTTGAGTGTTTTCGGATGTTTTGGCATTCTAACAAAGCATTCTAACAATATAAAAATGATGAGTATTTAGACACTCATCAACACACCGGATGTGATGAGAATAGTATGAAACTAACTGCTTTTGATGTACACTTTGTCATTTGTTGTCGCAAAGATCCGAAGTTTAAAAGTTTTGCCATCATAGAGATGTGGTTGTTTTGCTTCTTTGTCACCGATGTTCGAATTCAATCCTCTTGTTCGAAGTGTTAAAGATCTATCAAGAATCTTGAACTTAACCATGTCAAATTCAAGATTGGGGAGGATTGTTGGAATTCTACTAAATAAGAATTACAACGAAGATACTTGACGGATTCTGTTCAAGTATTGGATTCTGTTGAAGAAGTGATTACAGGGAAGTAGTAAACAACAGAAGTTTGTTTCTCATGATATAGATATTCCGCGTATTTTATAGTTAGTAAGGATATGCATGAGCTTTATTAGGAAGTGATAATGTATATCTCTTTAGTTTTTATGATTATACGTTTCTTGTGAAACGGTTTAGGGTTCCTTGTCTATAAAGGAAAACATTAGTATGTATAATGTACGCTTTTGAAAAACAAGTTTTAGTTTTATTAAAAGATCCATAGAGGATCAAAGTATTCTTAGTAACTGTGTTCTTACTTGTGTTTGACTTCCGCTTTAGAATACAAGTAATAGTGACTTTCTATTAGTATGTTTGTGATTACATAAACATTACTAACGATTCACGAGCCAAAGATCTATCAAGGTCTAAGGTTCAACACCTACACTTGGTATTTCCTTGTCCTCAAGCAAATGTGCTTTTGACCAATCAATTTATAAGTTAGGGGGCATGAAGCATTAGTTTAAAATAGTTCATAACAAGAAAAAGTGCCACAATATTCATAACAAGCACGAAAATTATATACTAGCACCTCAAAAGTGGTGTTTGGATTCTCTCATCTCTCGGGTTTATATGAAATATAATATGAATAGAAATGGAAGATAAACACTCATTACGGCATAGTACATAGATTAGCATAAGCTTGAGAATAGATCAAACCTCCACCGCTTTGGTAAGCACATAGGAATAACTATCTAAGAGGTCTTTACAAGGGTTGTAATGTTAGGCTTAGGGTAGGAAATAAAGGGTTTTGTTGGATGGGGGATATTTAGTGGTGGCAACTCAAAAATCTTATGTTACAATCATGTAAAGCGTGGCGTTGCTAAGCCAAGACTCGACTTACTAACACTAGATAACTTGAAACAAACAAACATAAAATTTAAAAACATAAAAATAAAGATAAATGTAGGATGGTAGCCCGTATGTTTTCCTCATTTTTTTACATCACTTTTTCTTCTTTTTTTTCGATTTTTTTCATACCTTTTTACTCTACCATCCTCTACGATAACATCAAAATAAAAGGGATTTATAGAGCATCCCTACACTTGAGTTTTTATTTCTAACACTAATTGACCCGATTTGAAAAGATCAAACACTTGGAGTATTTAATTACGTAGACAAAGAGAATTTTAATTTATCGTTCTTTCCGTTACTCCATAAAATATTACTTTTAACCATGAGTCCCAATCATCCCAAAATTGTGTACAAAAGATATGACTCGACTTAGCAACCATGCAAGTAACTAGATAATTGAACTAAGGGTTAAATAATTATAACAATAATGCACTAAAGATGAGTGCATACAAGGTAGGCTAAAGGCGATTTGGGTGTACATTTGGGGTGGATTGTAAACAATGCTCTTCATTGATATTCCGAAATCGAAACATCACGAGAACCGCGAAAAGGATAGGCTTTGAGGGTTAACTAGGTATCGTGTACTAAAGATGAGTACATCGCAAGGGTGTGGGTAATTACTCAACCGATGTGGAAGATGTAATTATAATATGTGTTTCAAACAAGGGTTATCCTAATGCCTCTTATCATTTAGTTACTCCTAACTACACAAGTGTAGTCTCACTAGCGATCTCTGAATGTATCACAAAATAAGTTCTAGAATCTATTATACTACAGGTACACTCACTAAGCATTAAAGATGAATGCTTTTATTCCTAAAGATCTAGGGGTGAACCTCACATTTTTGGGGTGGAATTTGAGTGGTAAACGGATTTTTTGTGCTAGTCATATAATTTCTATCCATGAGACGCTTTATTAAGATTAATTTTAGCTCGTAAATGTCATAAAATTTTTTAAATTTGGTGCTAAAATTGCCTTAACGAATATTTCTCATAGTTTATTACACAAATTACTAAGGACAAGACAAATGATCAAGTGAGTGAATAGTTTCTAAGTTCCGTTTTATTCTCCTCCTACACTTAAACCGGACATTGTCCCCAATGTTCCCCGAAAGCATCAAAGTTATGATAAAGGAAGGTAAGTAAGGAAAAACTAATACTCCCGATTAGCTCGGTAGGTATGCGTGAAGTTGCGGTTAAGTCTTCTTCCAAGAAGAATGCATAGGTAATAAGCTTCATCCAATGTGTTTCTTCTTCTTGTCCAATATAACCCGCACACTTATAAGAAAACAACGAAACCTTCGTAAAATTGGCGGTAAAACTATATATGACACACAACTATACTAGAAAGCAAGTAAGATATAGTGCTTGTGGAATGGATGTTTGCAATTTTCTAGAAAATTAAGACATGGAATTTCCAAAAATTATAAATTGCACGTAAAATGAAAACCGATCATTCTGCTTCTACAAAGCCTAATGTCGTCGGGCTTTAATCCGACGCCACAGTTGTCCCGACAAAAAGCGGTCTCGCTGCGTTTTTACGAAAAATTGGAAGAATTACATTATTAAAACTCGAAAATTCACGCAAAATGTCCATTATGACTCGATACAAGCATTTGACTATAACAAACACACACACACACACACACACACACACACACACACACACACACACACATATATATATATATATATATATATATATATATATATATATATATATATATATATATATATATATATATATATATATATATATATATATATATATATATATATATATATATATACAATTTCAATTATTGTTAATCTCATATTCTTGTTCTTAAAACATATGTGATCTTCTCTACACTTATTTTTTGTAAAATACATTTATATGTAATTAAGACGAAGTTAAAAACAAAATAAAGCATTTTCACAAAGTCTAACATGAGAATAAAGAATAATGAAAAAGATATATAAACACACAAATAACAATTAAAAACAATCATTAAAACAAATAAACATGGGTTGCTTCACAAGAAGCGCTTGTTTTTGTTCGAGTCACGAACTTGACTCTACCCTTATTTAACGGATAAAAGGGAAGTTTTCCCTACACTTAAGTTTAAGTGCGGGTGATAGTAGAGATACACACCCTTAGGGTGGAAATATGCCATGTGAGGAGAAGGTGATGGGTAATTTATATGCCTAAAAGAGTGTGCTCCTATCATACTAACCTTACCTAATTCAATTAGTGTAGCGGGTAAATCAAGTCTTTCTCCTAGAAAGGGATCATCTTCTATCAAATTTAAAAGATTCTTAGTTAAGGATCCATCTTGACCTAATAAACCCAGTTTAAACTCAAAAGAACGTTTCCTTATGTTATGGAAGTTGGGAAGTGAAACTTGCACCCTTCCAACGAACATGTCTCTAGGAAATAATTTTTTTACGCAAGGAGTGTTGAGGTACGAACTTTGCCACATTGTGGGTCTTTGAGAGGGATTGTCTCGTGAGTTGGGATTAAAGAGGTTTCAGGAATTATACTTACGAGCTCCGGTATCGCGTATACCTTTTCGATCTTTCTAGGTATATCATTCTTTGCGATTTCTTCATGGAGTTTCATCATTAAGTTGTCAGCTAGTTCTAAGAAAGTGTTGCGGGTTTTTCTCATGTGAGCTTCGAGGCGTTGTATTTCTTTCTCTTGGTTGTTGACGAATGTCAACATTATGTCCTCGAATTCATCTTGTCACGATTTTATTAGAAGCAAAAACTCCTTGACCATGTCCACATGCTTACGAGATTTTTTCTTATGATCATGTGTGGCCATTTCCATCAACTCATTCACTTGTGCCTCCATACTTCTGAATAGTCGTTCTTCGTCATCCGAACTACTTTCTTCAGGAAGTACCGGATACTCCCACTCTTCTTCTTCAGTATTGTTAACTCCTCGATTACCTCCCAACATGTTTCAACATTAAGGTTACTCGACTTTCCACCGCGGCATAATCAATGGTTTGTCGGTGGAGGGATTGACACGATCATAAAAGATTTGGACTTGAAGCCAAAGATCAATCCCGTGATGAGGACTTTATGGAGCAAGTCCTTGAATCAAGTCCACGCCTCGTGAGATTTTCGCCTTGGCGTTGTTGGAACATCAAGATGTCATTCCTTAGCTTGGTAGTTCTCCCGGTGGGAAAAATTGGGCAAGGAACCGGTGGTGAGATCATCCCAACATGAGATGGATCGGCGGGAAGTCGCTCAAGCCAATTACTAGCTTGGTCCCGTAGAGAGAATTGGAAGAGACGCAAGCGCGTGGTCTCTCTTGTGGTAGCATCAAGGTCGATAGAGTCAACGATTTTTAGGAAATCCTTGAGATGCTGATTAGGATCTTCGGAACGAAGTCCATGGAATGCACATCCTTTTTGCACCAACCGGATGGTGTCGGATCACAGGGCCGTAGTTTGAGCTTGAATGGGGAGCTCAATGGTGTTCCTATAGCCTTGAGGGCTTGGTCTAGAGTATTCACCAAGAGTACGGCCTCTTGGCGGGTCAAGTGGTGGTAGATTGAGTGGAAGTGGTTGATGTGGTGGTGGATTGTCGTTTGGTGGTGGATTGTCACCCATGGTGATAAGTGACAAGGTTACGAACAAAAACACAAAGAAGGGGGATAGACTACAAGGAAGCTGATAACATCAAATAGTCTTGAATATTAAGTGTCAATTTCCCCTGATAATGCTTGTATTTTATATCATTTATATGTATTTACGCTTGTTTTCCTTTATATTTCACTTTCACGTAATTTATGAGCATTGGAGCTAATGAGACGCGGATTTGGAGATTTTATCGAAGATATATGATAGTATGTCTATTTTGAAGTAATTACGGCGTAACTATTCTCTCACATTACGCCATAACATAAGCGTGACTCAGAAAACCAACTCAACTTAAGATTACGGTGTAACCCCATCTTAGGATTACGCCGTAACTAATTAGGTCAAATGATGTTCCACGCCGCTGCAAGGTACGCCGTAACTCTTTCCACAAATACGGCATAACCATGATTTATTGAAGATACGGCGTAACTCATTCCGGATGTTATCTCAGTAACCGACTTTTACAAGAGCAAAATACAAAGATATTGATGTTATGGCGTAAATTCTCATATTAAGTTACTGTAAACGGATCGGCCTATAAATACCGCCCAAAATTCTGCATTTCTCATCATTCACTCCACACACAAAGCGAGAACGTGGGTGGGAGGTCAAGGCGATCTCAAGGAGCATACGGAGCCATCTCGAGGAGAAATCACTCCCCTAACGATAAGTATTAGCAATTTATCATTTCTTTTACTTTCAATTCATGTATTTCATTATGTCAAACATTGATTGATTGTTTCGATTAATATGGCTAAGCACCTCGGTGCTAGCCTAGTTATAATTCCTTAATTTTTTTGTTTATGTTTACATTGCTTCCGTATAATTGTTTCTAGTGTATGCATGCATAGTTTATTGGTAGCTACCCTTGTTTTGGTAGTTTTGAATGGCGGTAGTGTCTAGTTGCTTAGGAGATATGACCAATTGACCCTAAGTAGGTATACTGAGTGGGAAGGGTAAAAATTGACCAACTGACGACCCTTCTTTGCTTGTGTGATTTGACCAACTAATCACCTACCGTTTGGATGAACTTAAGAAGTTAGGGATGAATGTTTAGATGCTAGCGCCCGGGAGCTCATTGTTATGAATCTTGCATGTAGCGGAACTTAATGACTTGGCTTAGGGGACTAAAAACAACTGGACTTTCAAGGGTAGTAGCTTGATCTCCGGTGGAAACCTTTGCTGATAGGTTAGGACGACTTGACCAAATGTTGTCCTAGCAAGGTTAGCACACTTATCCTCTATTGATCACAACCCCGCCTTTATTTGCTTTCTTGCATTTCTTACTTTAGTAGTTAATTAATCATTTCAATCTTAAAACCAATTGAAATCTGTGACACCTAGACTTAATTAGAATCATTTCATAGCTCTTAGGGGCGACCTCGACTTTACCGAATACTACACTACACACGATCGGGTACACCCATTAGTGCATTAGGGTAGACCATAGGTATAATGAGACACTTATAAATATTAAAACCAGTTAGTAAAACCTGCATCAAGTTTTAGGCGCTTGTTGGGGAGTTGTTTTAGGATTTTAGTTAAGTCTTTCATTTTGTTTTAAAATTTTCTTAATTTCTCACGATTTCTTTTCAAGTTTCGGTACAATGGAAGTTGTTAACATTGATGACCTCACTCTTGAGGAATATTTGGCGTTGACAAGAGAAGAATAAGGGTCGAGGCTCGTAAGACCGACAATTGGAGCTAATGTCCGTTTCGAGATTAAAGAAGCGGTTATGAGGGAGCTTCGTGCTAACCCATTTTCGTGAAGCAGGGACGAAGATGCGTATGAACACGTTGAGAATGTCTTGTACATTGCAAGCTTTTTCAACATTCTGGTGTTTCTTATGACGTTATGCTCCGTGTATTCCCCATGACTCTTCTCGAGGGAGCAAGAAGATGGATCGAAAGATTGCCGCAGGCGGTTGATACATGGGCTCTACTAAAAACACTTCATCCAAAGATATTGTCCTTCTTGAAGATATCTAATCAACTCATGGAGATCCATAATTTCAAGCAAGATGGCGATGAAACGTTGTATCAAGCTTGGGATAGATACCGATCTTCTCTACAAGTGTCCGACTCATCACACGGACTGACCAAAGAAAAACGTCAACATCTTTTACAAAGGTAGTAACGTAACTACAAGATGATCTTTGGACTACCAGGACCAATTCAAGCATGACTCCTACTCGCCATTGAAGCCATCCAAAAATGGCGATTATTCCCAAAAGTGGCACGGTGGAGGAAGCAAGAGAAACCTAGGCAGAAGTCTTGATGGAATTGCCGCCATCACTAGCAAAATTGAAAACCTTGGTCGGGATATGCTCAAGCTCAGAGAATGTGTTCATGCCATCCAAGTAGGTTGCGAAAGCTGTGGAGGAAGACATCTCACCAAAAATTATCCTCACATTAACGAAGATAGCACAGTTGAAGAAGCTAAATATGGAGAAATCGACCGTTTTATGCGGATAATCGTAATAGTAATGGCTATCGTGGAGGACCTCATGGAAATTACAACCGCAGGCCTTATGAAGGAAGAAAGCCCAGCATTGAAGAAACCATTAACAAGTTTCTGGAAGCCTCAGCCCAAAGATAAAAAGAACAAGATGAATGGCTAAAAGATTTCCAGGAGAACACAAATAGAAGCCTCTCCTATCACGACACAACCTTAAAAAACCTAGAAACAATGGTGGAGAAGCTTAGTGAAAAGGTAAAGAAAGATAACACTAAACCGGAAGGGACAAAACCTATGGTGGTGTGCAAGGCCGTTTTTTCTGATGAAGATGTAAAGTTACAAGTTGATAATCTTCATTCTTCAACAAACAATTCGGATACTACTGAGAATTCCGGCGACAGTATGCCATTACGCCGTAACACTTCTTATGAGTTACGGCGTAACCAGGGGTTAGATAGCGAACGCAGAACAATAGATGAGAAAGATACTAATGGTTCTGACGGAAGTCAGTTATGCCGTAACCAAACTTCAGAGTTACGGCGTAACTGAGATACATGGTCTGATAAATTTCTCGAGTTAAATGAATCAAGGATGCATGTTATTAACGGGTGGTCCAATGATACTAACTTATGCCCTCAACATGATATATTGTTGAGACCAAAACCCTATACTTTCAGGAAAAAAAACCTAATGGCAAAGGAGGAAAATGTGTAGACCTATTAGGTTGTCGTGGATCTAGGTGGCCTAGTTAATTAATAGTATTGGCTCGAAAATGATTGTCCTCGCGCATTTTATAGAATTTTTAAAGTTCAAATACGCCTTTTAGATGTCCAACTTGGTAAAGATTTGATTAAGCGAATAAGCAGCCCCTTTAACTGGGCCACCAATATCTGCGAGATTCTAACTAGCTAGATCTTAATACTAGAATAACTTTAAGATTGATCCAAAATAAGAATTCTATTCCAAATGGAACTAGACCTGAGAAATATTCTAGATATATTCATCTTTGAACTTCCTTGGCAAATACATTGTTTTCCGGCTTTCCAATAAAACCGACAGATTATATGGTTATTGTATTGTTGTTGATTATGTTTTAACACGTACAAATGACAATACCTTGGGTAGGAGTATGATCTGTCTAAATTTTACCTCCCTCATACCTTGCTCTGGCGAGATTGGGTATGTTGTTGTTGTACATACAAATGACAATAGATACTTACTTAGGTTTTGGAAACTTTAATGCGTCCCGAGTATACACAAATGCTGGACTGATCGATATGAAACCTTTTAAATTTAAATAGGCCAGCAGGTTGAAACCTTTCAAAATTTACTAATGGACTAATGATCTCAACTAAGTTCAAACTATATTTGTAAGAAACTGAGAACTCTATTTGCATCATTTGTGTTTCAATTTGATGATTTCAATTTTTTTACTTTTGAAATTCTTTACCGTTAATCAGATTGCTTAATTTTCGCACTAGAAATATTATTGTCAATGTACCAGTGAGATATTTAAGTTTCTTCAGCTAACAATTGAAAATGTGTAAAACAAAAATTCGAATGAGTTGTGCGCTGGTAAAACTTAATACAATCAATGAATCAAACATATTACAACTTAGAGTTACCTATCAGTACCTAATGTAAAAGTTATATCTTAAAAGGTGAAACCATAAGTTAAGAAACGTTGATCGTGTATCAAATGAAACAAAAAGATATTAACAGCAGGAATAATCTCCATGAATATGATTATGGACTTATAGAACAAATATTATGTCAAAGATTTGACTTATGATTTGAAACTATTTATACTACATTATAAAGCATTTGGGACTTTCTATTAAAAGAAGTCTTAAAATTTTAAGATAAAAAACATTACTATAAAAGGAAAAGTAGAAAATCAATGTAAAATCTAAAAATTTAAGTCTCATTAAAACCATATGTAACCGCCATCTAATAATGATACATTTTAATGGAATTGTTTATAAGAAAAGCTCACTATAGTTAAACCACCAATGTAATGCTAAAATTTGAAAAACAAAAATGTTTACCATTTACACTATTAATAATTTAGACTGTCTACTTTTAAAAAACATTTATCTACTACTTTATAATAAGGAAGTTTAAAATAAAAAATATTTGCTCGCCACAAAAATAGTTATCGGGTATCCACCGCCGCATTGCGAAATACCCTTCTAGTAAAACATAAAAGAGTGAAGAGATCGATGATGAACAAAAACAAATAAATTCTCAACAGAATTGCCTACCAAAAATAAAAGATGATGAACAAAAACACTTTGAATGAAGAATAGCTGAAGTTTTGCTACCTTTAGCTATTTTCAATTCTATCAATGCATGTGACTATTCAAATTCCAGCCATTGAGTATTTCATCAACTTAATTACTCCATATATAATAAAAACCAATAATTATTAAAGTATTTTTACCGGTTTGCGACCAAATAGATATAAGAGGCTCTTAACAGTCTCTTAATCTGAACCGTTCATAAAGAAGCTCTTAACAGCCTCTTAATCTGAAACGTTCAGACGCAGTCAGACATTTTGATCGTTCAGACTGTTTTTTTTTTCCCCCCGTTCAGACGCGTTCAGAGGCAGTAAGATTTTAATGGTCTAGACTTGAGAGGGGTGTCTGAATGCCTCTTGCTGACACAAAAAAACCAAAAAGTTTTTTTCCTCGTTCGGATGCGGTCGATTCAGACATTTACGCCTCGATTGATTCGGATGTGCGTTTGATTCGATTGAGCCTCTTAAAAACAAATACCACCTAAATGACACAAAAGATACCTAACTTAAAGTCTACTTCCATTAGGGGTGTTTATGGATTGGGTAATATCAGCGATGTCGAAAACCGAAGCGAACCGAATCGAAAATAATCGAATCAATTATAGAATCGAATCAATTGTTCAAAACCGAACCGAACCAAACTAAATATTTGGTTATTGGTTTGGATATGGTTTTGGCAATGAAAACCGAATACCGAACCAAAAATCGAATTCATATCAAAATATATATTTTTACTATGTATATATATGAAACAAATTCACTAAAACTCTCTTTTAGTATAAATATAACATGATTTAAGCTTGAAAAAAATATTTTGTGCTAAAAATATATATAATTAAATAAAAATAATAATTAAAATTATGTAATTCAGGTTATTTGGTTCGGTTTTCGGTTATAGGGGTTCGGTTTTCGGTTCGCTTGAATCAAATTTGAATTCGGTTCGATTCGGTTATACCCAAAAAAAATTAACCGAACTAACTGAACCGAATAAACCGAATAACCCGATAACCGAACCGATGAACACCCCTAACTTCCATTCAGGTGACAAGGGCTTTTTAATTAAGCCCATTTACATTATTTTCTCACATCCGATTTAGTCACTGACGAGTTTTTATTATATATCCATCTTGCTTGCCAAGTACATATATGGCAATCAAGGTGGATATTTAATGAAAAGTCATACTTAACCGTATGTGGGAAAATAACCTAAATCGGCTAAAGATCTTAAATGCCTTTTTGTGCAAAAAAAAATACCCGAAATTCTGTATCTTTTTGTGTCATTATACTATATTACATTTATTGGGAGACTTTGCTACAGTACCCTTTTTTTGCTACAGGTGTTAAAAACAGTGCCGGTTTGGGCACTCTTTTTGCCCGTGTTTTTTAGCGGGACTCCATTTGCTTAACCCACCCATTCTATTCATCTCTACTCACATTCTTCCGTTTCATCTAAGATCTACAGGGTATTTTTCAGGAGAGAAACTCCCGTGCCTTGATCGGCTTAGACAACTTTGTGTTCGTATGTCTGGTTGGTGAGAGAATGCAGATGATTCGTCGATGGAAACAATATTTTTATCCATTTTGTGGATCTCCGTTAGCCACATGGTCTTTGCTACAGCGGTAACCTTCTTTTGGTCCATATATTTTTTGTGTTTGGTAAATTGGAAGGTAAAGTTACGAATTTCAGATATTGATTATCAAAAACCCTAACTTCATATTTTCTAATTGGGAGAAACTATTGAAGGTTTGATTTTTTTTTTTAATTTTCTTTAGGGCTTATTTTGCTATGTATTTATGCTGGTTATGGTATGCTGCGTTTGGGGTTCGTTTGTGGGTTATTTTAGGTTTATTTGTTGTGCCTTTCTTATGTTTAGGTGTTAGAGTAGTTACGTCTTGATTATGCCGGTTGAAGTGGTATTTATGGTTAGGTCTTGGGTTGAGTAAGCAGTTGGTGTACTTTGGTTTGGGGTTAACTGTTAAAGGTATCTGTAGTTAGAGTACTTAGGTGTTGGTTATGCCTGTTGAAAAGTTACTTATGGTTAGGTGTTGGAGTCACTCAATGAGTTTTATAGTTTGGGTTGGGGTTTACTGTTAGAAGCAAATGCAATTGAATGTGCCCCTTATTAAATGTTGTGCAGTGTTTGGTGTTTTTTTTTAGGTTGTGTTGGTTTCCATTTTCTTTTTTTTCCTTTCTTTTGTTTTTTTAGATGATGCCACTAACTTCTTTTAATTCTTTTGTTTGCTTTTTTTCCCAACTTCTCTTTTGCAAACCCTTGATTGATAATGGTTTTGTTGCTCTTATTAACTTTGAATATGTTAGTCGATTTACTTTGTTTCTTTGTTTGTTGCTTTGGTAATTGGAGTGTCTTTTATTGTTTATAATTATGACTTCAAAACCAAAAAGTGGCTCGCAAAGTGTTCACAATCACTCACCTGAAAATCTCATACAAAACAATGTTACAAATATACTTGGTGGTTCTGGGTGCGAAATGTGTAACACCATTATGCTGCCGTGTAGCGGTCACAACCATATGCGTCATCGGCCGCTTCGCAATGTAGATTCATGATCTTTGCAGTTGGTTTTCCTTTTTGGTTTGTCATTTTTACGTGCACGTACTTAATTGGCATTTTTCCCTTGGAACATGTTTGTAATGTTTTTTTTTTTTTTTTTTTTTTTCCTTTTGCGTAGATGTTTTCCCCCAATAAAGCTCATTACGCTATGACAATCAATAAAAGCCAAGGCCAATCTTTAAACAAAATTGGTGTTTACCTTCCCGAGCAGATGTTGGTCATGGGCTTTCTATGTGGCTCGTCTATAGCTACATCGCCCATGGATTAAGAGTCCTTATCAAACAACAAGATAACCAAAACCAAATGTCACGAAAAATATCGTTTACAAAGATTTAAAAAAAAATAAGAGAGATGATTTTGTTTTGCCACCACGGACATAACAATTGGTGTTTGCCTTTTTTTACAACACACTTATTTCTTCGTTTGTTATTCTATACACAATGCCATCATTATTGCATGTTACTAACTTTACCTTTTATAAAAGTATTGTGAAATGCTCTGCTCAAAGGTAGATTTGCTGACTGCTGATTTGATATGCCATGTATCATCATTTTAATGCTACAATCCCTATTTCATGTATCATTGTTCATTTTCGGTTGTTTACCTCTATCTAACTTTCTTTTTTATCACTTACCAACACAATGGAAGAAGCTCAGAATGCTCTGGTACAACACGGCTCTAAAGACAAAAGCCTTGAGATGACTGGTTCACCAGAAGTTGTAACGATACGACAATTAAAGCCAACATCTCATAGCAAAGTGCTCGAAGAGAGGGTTTACAGAAAATGGACTTAAGTGACTTTCGGCAAAAAGGATGCAGCCGGAGTTTCTGGAAAAAAAAAAGAAACGAGGTTTTGCTGTATCCTGATAGATCAAGAGGTATGTACTAATTCAGGCAATACGCATAAAACATACCACCACTTCAGATTTGTCTAATAACAGAAAATTATCAACAGGGCAATGCTATACAGGGTAACATGAATGATAAGGATTTAAAAGGTACCTTTTTGTGGGGTCATTTAAGCCCTTAATTGATCACTTTTGTATCCGTTACTACTTAATTTCGTTCATTTTCACTTTTAGGTCTCTTGAAGGCAAATTCTTGGAATGACACTTATTCGGACGAAAAGGCGAATATCTGAAGAAAATGGCCAAAGTCAAGAATCAAGACACTCAGTGCTTTGGGCCGAAGGGGCGGCGTCGGTTTGTTCTATTTGTGGCGCCGTGAACAAGTTTTGTGACGACTCAAGAGCCAAATTGCTTATTTATAAGTGACGGCATCGGTGTTAAAGAGTAGGCGTCGCGGCTCGGACAACCTAGATTTGATCCAGACGGCGTCGGAGGCGAAGGCGGCGGCGTCACGGGCATAAGTAACGCCGTCACAATGATAACGTGGCCAAGACGAAAACTTAATGACGGCGACCCGCGGCGTCACAATTAAAGAGTGACGTAAATCAGATTGTAACACTATATATAGAATCCGAATTTTTCGCTTTTAAGGAGGTACTTTTGTGGAGTAAAACCTAAAGCGAACCAAGGTCATCTTCTCATGTATTTTAGGGTTCCATACCCTATTTTACATCAAGATAAGTGTTTTACTTCATTAATTCAATTATGTCTTCAATTGATTGTGTTTATGCTTGCATGTTCTCCATGTCCGGCTAATTTATTTGTGTGTTTGCTTAGGTAATATGAAACCTAGTTATTGAATATTGATTGGTTGTCTCTTATCTTAATTGTGATTGATCTAGTATTGCGATAGGTCATTCGTTATGTTATTAATGCTTGATTAATCTTTGTTGAACCTTAGTTTATAGTCACCTAGAGTCATTGTAGGCTAAACATCCAAAGAATACCTTAGTGTTAAGTTTATGAATCCTAGAGATTTTGTAGTCATTAACCTTTGGTAGCTTCAAAGAGTTAGCGATAAACGCATACCCTACGACCTTAGAAACACAACGCGTTAAGAATAAGGACGTGACAATTCAACCATCAATAGGAGATAACTAGGGAGTAATAAAACCTAAGTAAATACATTCTTAATCATCATACGAGCACACAACAATAGATATAGACTACCCCTAGCTTAGTTAATTAGATAATTAGATAAGTAGAGTAATCGGTAGAAATACCAACCCACAAATCAAACCCGAGATTCGTACCTTTCCATTTCCTAAAAATATAAAAAGATAAAAATAATCTTCTCAACCCCAACCTTAGCGTAGTAACTTCTCACTAGCATTCCTATTCCCCAGAGAACGATTTCAATACCCGTGGCTTACCCTAATACTACACTACAACGATTAGGTTCACTTCCTAGGGTGTTGAAAAACTTGCTCGACGAAAAGGAAGTTCCTTTGACCCCGAACGCGTGTAAGCCTATCAAGTTTTGGCGGCTGCCGGGGAATAGAATAGCTAGTTAGGAGTCCACCTCGTTTAGGTTTCCTTGCTTGATTCCTATCAAGTAAGATTTTTCTCATTTTTAGCTTCCTCGTAGTCTATCCCCCTTCTTCGTGACCTTTGTTAGTAATCCCATCACTTTTCATCATGGAAGGTGATAACTAACCACCACTCATCAACCCACCACCAAATGACCCGCCAAGAGGCCGTACTCTTGGTGAATACTCAAGACCAAGCCACCTAGGCTATAGAAACACCATTGAGCTTCCCGACCAAGCCCAAACTACGGCCCTGCGATCCGACACCATCCGGTTGGTGCAAAACGGATGTACATTCCATGGACTTCATTCCAAAGATCCTAATCAGCATCTTAAGGATTTCCTTAAAATTGTCGATTCCATCGACCTCGATGATACTACTCGGGAGACCATGCGTTTGCGTCTGTTAGGTCACTAGTTTTACAAACACAAGCTTTAGAGAAAGAGATGAAGGCGGATGAACAAGTTATACGCACACACACATACTAATAATAATACGGTTAAAGCATATAGAGTGAAAGAGAGAATAACTTGAACAACCAACCCTCAAATGAGGGTTTACAAGAGTATTTATAGGAGGAAAGCTAGGGCAACAATCCTAGTTTCCATCCTTTCTTTTATGGGCTTGGGCCTAAGCTCATGGGCCTTCTACATAAGCTTAAGGCTAATAACAAACATAAAGGCCATAATAAAGCTAACTATTACATATTAATTACTAACACTTGATTATGGTTTAGGAGTGATTCCAACAATCTCCCCTCAGTGTTGGTGATGAACGGTGAAGCGTTGATGTAATAGTAGCTCGGCGTCTTCGACATTCTTCTTTCTTGTGAGAGGAATTGCCTTGATTCGAACAATATCCCGGTGTAGAGAGATAGTTATCTTTGAGCAGGTTATGCTTTGGCGTCATCTTTAACTTTGTTCTTTGATTATTGTTCTTTGTGGTGAAAGTGATAGTATGTTGTTGTCGATCAATTACATCTCAGTGCCTTGTTGCTCCGGTGTCTCCACGTCATTCTTCAACATGCTCACACGCTCTATGACGTTGGAATTCAATACTTATGAAGTTCTCTAAGTCTTTAACTTTGTAGAATCTTTGGTTTGATGAAGAATCATTCGACGGTTGTGTTGCTTTTGAATAGAACTTCCATTAGTGATGATGTTGGCATGAGCATGAGAAGAATCAAGACGATCATCACCGCTCCGGAGCTTCCATAAGAAGAAAACATTTCAAGCGGTTAGTAATAAGCGGATTCCGGCACTTACAAGTTTGAACTCGAGAGAGTTAACGACATAGTGTGAAAACTCAACTCTAATTCTTACAAAGGCCGTTCGCTTTGAGTCCCACAAGTGAGATAACACGATGTACGAAGTACATCTACGCTTCGATGAGTCGCCGAGGTACACCGTAGCATCACCTAACGATCAGAGACCGTTTGAGACACGCTCCGCGTAATCCACGAGGAGTTACCGAGTGACTGCTTGTCGAGTCGTTTGATGTTGACCACGGCGGGAGTTTCCATTCAATCACCGAGGATAAAAGATGTGAACCTCTCATAAATGTTCTCGACAGTTGCTAAGATCTGTGAAGGACTCGATATGAACCAGCGATAAACTTATTAGGTGATCGTCAAGTGATAAAATGTCAAGTGTTCCTAAGAGATCTTTTGATGAATCTCGTGGCTCAAGACTCAATAGTGCGTTTTGGTTTTCTGAGCGGAGACTAGGGAGAGGTCTCCTTCTTCAATACCAACGATCTCAAGAGAAAGCCAATAGTTTACGTGGGGTTCCCCGTGAGAATGAAACAAGCTTCATTGAGAGAAACTTGAGTGGCTAAGAGTTTTAGTGCATGCGTCCATTGGGTCCATGACGACTTTTAATCTTCAATACCGGTGTCACTAAGTGACAACCGGTAGAGTATATGAATTGAACCGATTATGCGCCCTAAGTTGAATAATGGAGGTCGTTTCTTTTCACCCTTTCTTTGCATTTAGTTTTGATTCTTCAACTCCTTCTTTCTCCGATTCTCATTTTCTCCTTTTATAATCGTACCTAAGGACTTCTAAGTACTAACTATTTGTGATGTCCTTGGGTAGATCCTCCGACTCGCGAATCATAGGACAATTATTCCTAACCTTAGTCACCTTATAACTCCATGACTAACCTATGTTGCCATTAAAACCACTTTGCATGTGAAACATCTCTCAAAGGGTTTGTAAATGAAAACATGTTTGAACCATCGTGAGAGATAGGATTTTGCATAAATACTCCCCTCCACATGTGCCTAAGAGTTTTAATGGTTTAAATGCACGATGAGGAAAGAGCGCACATTTTGAATTGATCCACTCGAGATAGACAATCCCCGCGAGACACGGTTACGTTGCGTAGTTAAAGAGTTACATTGTCGGTTTTAGGTGACAACTAGCTCTAATAACTACCTTGAAGGTGTAGACAAACCTCGAAAGGTTGTCATACCGTCGAGTTCATGTCTACCAAGAGTGTCTCGAATGGTACTTTCTACTTGGACAAGTCCTTTGCGAGACACGTTTACATCACTAGCGAACTAGCTTGAAATTATTACCCGTCCGGGACAAGTCTTTTCGAGTTACAAACAGTTTAGTACCGTCAATTCGTTGGTTAAGTCCGAGGTACATGATTCATTTGCATTTTGCACAACATATTTCTTATCACACAATTTTCTCCCTCAAAATGGCATATGAAAATGTTATTTTTGAAACGTTTGAGAATAAATATGACCATTTCGAGTGTTGCGGGAAGAGTGACCACTGTGAACAATTTGTGAACAAAGTTTTAATTCAAATACTCCCCCTCAACTAGTGATATAAACGGTTGAGGTTTTGAAAATCATATTGGGGAAGTACTTGTTCTTTTGAGCAAAACCTTGAATAATGAAAGGTTTGATAGGTTTTACTCAAAAGTAAGAAGCTTTCGCTCCTTTTATAAGGATTGTGGCACTGAAGCGTACCACATGGTCCTTTCTTGACAATTACGGGTTGTACACTGTTATGTGTGCACAAGCCATTGACAAATATAATCATACATCCAAATTTGTAATGAAAGAACCAATTCAAGGGTACCGGAAGTGCGGTGATGTTCCAGTGAGTGTGCAAAGGGCGTTGAAAGCCGGTTATGTTAATCTGGGTCGACCACCAACATAGCTCTCCAATCGTCTCGAATCGATCCCTTCGAACAACCTTTCATCAATCATTGTGATGATTCGTCTCACATCCCTCCTTTCACGAGAATTCCGGTAGCTTAGGAGACCCAATTTTACGGCGTATATCCTTCAACCTTGACGCCAATCCGTCCCTAACCGACAAAGTATGATCCCAATTTACGAAGTTCACTACACGCCATTAAGCGGTTTCTTTGAAGTTCATGCGGTAAACAACTCGAATGGTTTCTTTGATGAGCGTATATTGAGATAGGCGATTGATGTCGGGAAGATCAAGCATTGGAGGAGTGAGGTTGACACGCGTCGATAAGATTCAATAGCCACCGGATATCTTCTACACGTTCTTTGATCACGATCGTCTAATGAAGATGAGAAGTGACTTGATAAATTCACGTTGAACTTGATCGAGAATTGTCTCATACGACCTGTACTTTGGCAAGGTACATGTCTTCGATGTCGTTGAGGAAAAATTCTCAAAGTCGACTTCGGAGAATGCATAGTCTGTTCATCTTGTCGTTTGACTATGATATTCTTCAAGAAGGTGTAGTCCCACTTAGACTTGAGATCAACGTGTTTGATGGCCACGATGTCCTTAGAACTGTAATGCGTGTTGAGACTTGAACCGGGCGACACGTAGTAGATTCTTGACGTTCGGGCCAATGATGAATCCCATACAATGCATCTCGGTCATATGCTTGCACGTTGTCGAAAACAAGCGATTTGCACGTTCCTCAATAGCTATGCGGTTTGAGTAAATAGCCACTTGGGAATGGAAGAGTCAACGATGTAAGCGTATTTTCGCGAACCATCGCTCTCGTGTAAGAGAAAATCCGTGTCTCTGTTAAAGAAGTATCGGAAGGAATCCGTGGTTCATCCGCTTGGCCAATGGTCGGTAGGGGTTTGGTCCAATCGGTGTAGTATGGAGGGTTGTCCCTTTGTGTGAAGTCAATGTTTGCTTCCGGATTGAGCCAATCCATGTTGTTAGACATACCTCGAGCGATGTTCTCAAGATGATATTCGACCTCGAGGGCACTTTCGAGTGTCCTTTAGAATTTGAAAAGCTTCGTTCTTGATTCGCTTCAACTCGAGTTTCGTCATTTTCTTCACATGGAACTTTTCTTGCAAAAGTTTTGCATGCTCAATGTAGAACCGTCGACCGGATCTTGACCTTCATCGGGTAGGGAGTTTGATTGACAAGTGTGGAGAACCATTCAAATTCTTAGGTTTTATCGTCATCTAGCCATGATACGACTTGGTGAGTCGTCTTCTTCTTCTTTTAGAAGGCCTTGATGATGAGTCCGGTTTCGCACTTGTTTGGGAGAGGTGGGTTGTTGTAGGGCTCAAGGACCTCTTCATCGTCACCACCCGTATACTCAAAATAATCACCGGTTTTACGAGGCGGGGTGGTAACTCGGAATCGTCCCGGGTTTATCAATAGAAGACCGAGGTGGAGGAGACTTTGTTGAGAAGAAGTCCGTTGTGGAGGCGGCATCGAAGAAGATTCACCGCATCATTTACGGCGTTTAGGTGCGAGTCCTTGTCTTTATCCTTATCTTCATCGTCTCTAGGGCGTTTCAACTTTTCTCGCCTCAAATCTACAAGCTTCTTGAAGTTGGTAGTCTAGCAATGCTTGATACAATTTTGCTTTTTGAGTTGAACATTGCATTTCGTGGCGACATTTGTGTAACAAGCTTGGCCACCAATTCATTGTTAGAAAACTACCGGATCGGTTGGATTGATTGTTACGGTTAGGGCATTGATCGGATAGTTTGCTTGGCGATTTGCATAAGATTTGGATAAAGTTGTCGGTGAACAACTCCTTTGTGACTTTAGGAGCGATATTACGAAGGTAGTTGTTAGTGTAACCTTCGATCATTTCGTTCAGTTCCTCTTGACGATGACTTTTCATGAATTCTGAATAAACTTCCTTTCTTCTTTCATCTTTTCATGCTCGTCATACAAATGTTGTATGTGATCAAGATAGAAATTCAACTTCTTTTGGAGAATGTCTTTCTTTCGATTTGTTTGTTGCATTCCCAATCGTTTATGAGCATGAGATATCCAAGAGCGAGGTGGTTTCTTCTTGATTTGGATGATGATTTGGTTGATCTCTTTGATGGTGGTGGTGATGAATGAGATGAAGAGTCTAATGATGAGGAGACATGAGGAGGCTCGGGGTCCTTAGGCGGTTCGAAGTTTCCTTCGGCGAATGTGGGACTTTCGGTAGCAACTTGTCATAATCATCATCTTTATCTTTCTCGGACTTCTCGGTTTGGTTCTCAAACTCATATTCGATAGTATCCTCCACAAGCTTTTGTTGTTGCGGAAGAGTGGTGGCACGGATCCTTATCGGGTCGATTAACCGCATCGAGGATGCGGTGAGGGTCAAGCGACACCACTTGATCCTCCGGGTCCACCCATTTGATCTTTGCAAATTCTTGACTTTTGAAGGTGACTAACGAATTTAACCGCCTTCTGTAGGATTGATCCAGTTGCTCTTCTTCATCTTGAGCTTTCATCATCGGCACAAGTCAGAGTCTTCCTTTTCCTTTATTAGTTTGAGGACTTGGAGGTTTTGGTCTTGAAGGATTGTCATCCTTTGCGGTTCGAGTAGGAAATCTCTTCATCGTGTCGATACCTTGAACTTTCGTCCAAAAGCTGTCTTTGCGGTTCGGGCTTGGGAATTGGGATGGGAGTAGCTTCCTTAGATGGAACAATCCTCTTTGAAGGAGGGTTCCTCTTGGGAACTTCCTTGGACTCTCCGTACTTACGGCACTTCCACCTTGCCTCTTACGGTTCTCCGAGTAGGTGTCCCGAAGCCTTTTCGCCAAGATGACCAACTTTTCCTTCTTTAACGGCTACCGATACCTTTTATGCGTTTCTAGCTTTTGATTTCCTCGTAAGAAGGTGATCGGGCAACTCGAACCCTGTTTCTTCGTAGAGCGATTCTTTGATTCGACGGATAGTATGGGCTCGGTCAAGATGTCATGATTATACGGGTCATTGAGTCTCTTGGGGATATCGGGATGAAGTCCAAGAGCTCTTTGGATCAACAATTTGGTGTATCGACATAGGGAATTTTGGAGCCAAGCTTCTTGTGAGACAACATCATATCTTCCCATAGCATGATGCTTCAATTATAATGTCCTTCTTGTTGATCAACGACGGAAAATTTGCAGTTCCATGAGCTTGGGATGCTCATAGCCATGTCGCGACCGAGATTGATTTGGTGATGATCATATAGAGTGTCCTCCATGGTTGAGGAATATTCTTGACTCCACGTGAGAGTGCTTAGAAATGATTCCTTTAGCTTCATCATAACCAATATCTATCAAGCATTGCGGACGATCTGTTCGGTGGGGTAGCGAAGAAGTCGGTTGGGCGATGTGCGGAATGATGAGAACGACTCGTAAGTCATCGGGAGTGATAGTGACTTGTTTGTGATTAAGAGTCACATTCACGACATTTTGACCGGTGATCCTCTGCATAGAATCGAATTGTTGAATGTAGACCTCTGGGCTGTGGCGAGTGTGAGAGCATGTTTTGGTAGGGATGATTCACGAGAATATACAGACAATGAGACAAGAAGATTACGAGCATGTGAGGGTGTCAAAGTCAACCCTAAGGTTGTTCTTTCCAAGTTTTCTCGGGTAACCTACGGAAAGATATCGACAATTGTAAGAACTTCTTGTGCATCCACGTTCATTTGTTCACCATATCTTTATACGAAATAACATTAGCCAAAAGAACCAACATATCGAAAGACATAATGTTAGTCAATAGAAGGTTTTATTGTCTAGTTATTGAATGTCTGATGATAATGATTATTCTGAGTCCTAAGTCACTTGTTTGTCCAATAGTCTAATGACGCCGTGAAATGTTTAATGAGTTAGTTAACTTTAAGTTTTAAAGTTTATGTTATCACTATTGTTCACAACATATCAAGCGATTAATTTTATTAGTGACATTATTGAATTCGTGATGATATGATTAGCTTATTAACAAGATTGTACATGTAACAATTCATTATGAAGGTCCATCCGGGCTTATGCGTAGCAATGACAAAGTTATGCGTAAGCAAGTGTTTTATACGGCGTAGTTATAAGCTACGCGTTGGATCCTATCTTCTGGCGTGAAAATGTTACAGCGTGGGAAAAGGGACCTTAGCGTGGAGCTTCACGGCGTGGCGTATAAAAACCTTACGCGTAAGGCTTACTGTGAAGTAGACCTTATGCGTGAAGGCCTTGTTCGCATATCCTTCACGGGATCGCGTAGTCCCATGTAGAACCTTCGCGTAGGCATAGCGACTACAGCGTGGGTAATCCTTATGCGTAGAAATGCAAATGACCTTGATTACGAATTTTAAGCGTAACAAATCACGAAATAAGTTCATCAAATCATTAACATTATCACAAAACATCATTTTAACAACATTTTATGGCATGAACATTCATAGGAAGATTCTGGCGTAAAAGTCATACAGTGAGGTCGTAACCCTAAGGGTTATGAATTACGCGTATGAAATTTAACCATGGGATTTGTACAAGACTTTTTCTGGTAGTTTAAGAGTGTTGAGGGAGTCTTTATACCAAGTTATAACACCTAACTCGTTGTGAATCAAAAGTTACCCAATATTATGAACATTAAACCCTAAATACAAATTGTTCACCAATTCGTGTTTCTGGGTGGTTAATAACAATGGAAATCATTAATTCAACAACTTAAGACCATAACCCAACAATCTTTTATACCAAAACACTTCACATTTGGAAAAACCCAAATCGACACATAAACCCTAATTTTCAAAAATCGTTGATACGTGTTTCTGGGTGGGTTTGGATGGTTAAAATGGTATCCTTGATGTATAAACAACGTTTTGACACTATCCATATAACCAAGAACATACACACACTGATTTTGTGTTCATATGCTTAAGCGTAGAACACAAAATCACTAACTACTTTTAGCCGTTGGATTTACATGAAATTAAAACCTTATCTTAAAAACATGTTTTAATCACAAAACAACTTACAAAGTGATGATCAAAACAACGGATTGGTCGAATGATTCTTAGGCATAGATGTGTTTAGGTTTAGAATTAAATGTGAAGTGAAAGTTAGGTGGGGAGGTGTTTTATTTAAAATAACTTTAACATTTTGACAGTTTTAGTCCCTCCACCATTTCCTTTTTCAAACAAAGCCATTTAGCTTCCATTTTGGTTACCAAACAAAGTTTTTAGGAAAGAAACGTGACGACACTCCCCCTCGACTCTAGAAAATAATGAAAGGTTATTAATTTTAGTCCGAGGAGTGTCATTGTACCAGAAAATTTACCACCATTTGATAAAATAACCAACCGGGATATGATAACATGCAAGTACACGGATGTTTTGAAACAGTTAAGAAATTATTTCTCCCCCTCAACACTTGATCGGAAAAAATACTGAATTTTGAAAGATTAAAGTGTTGACGGAAGAAATGTACTTGCCATGTTGAAAGATTATAGATTAGAAGAATATTTTTGTTGTTTTATAAGATTTTATATTTTTGTATTTTGTTTTTGAAAAATTTATTTACAAAGGAGAGTTTTGGTGTTTGACGGTGTTTTAAGGCTGCTTTTAGGAGGTCATCCAATTCCTCTTGAGTCAAACACCGCATACCAATCCGGTGGACCAACTCATTAAACCTAGCAAGAGGCAAGGCTTTGGTGAGCGGATCGCCAATTGATATTCATTACCACAAAGTATAATTCAACGGTACCTGTTCCACGTGATCCTTGATGAAATGATAGCGAAGATCAATGTGCTTTGATTTGAGTCTTTGAATCGAGTTGCGAGATTGCAATGGCACTCGATTGTCGCGATACATCGGATTCATCGAATACGTAACCATAGTCTTTGAGTTGTGTTCTCATCCGGATGACTTGAGCACAACATGCGGACATGGCTACATATTACCGCCGGTTGATGATGATGATGTACAATCCTCGCTTCTTTTATTGCCAAGACACCGTTTATCACCAAGAAATTGTAGAGCTCACGAAGTACTTTTCCTTGAGTCTAAGCTTCCTGCGTGGTCGGCGTCAAAAGCGATTAGTTCAAAACCGAGAATCCTTCTGGATACGGATCCCCAAATTAATGGTTCCCTTGATGTATCGGAGGATTCTTTTAGCCTCGGAGAGGTGGGTTTCATTAGTCGCGACCGATAACGGGAGCATAGATAAGCGGCAAAGACAATATCAGTCTCTAGTGTTAGATACATGAGGGACCCAATAATACTTGGTATTTGGTAGGGTCAACTAATTTCCATGTAAATCGACATCTAGCTTCTTGGTATGAGCCATTGGTGTGGCATAAGTGTCACAGTTGTCATTCCAAATTTGTTTAACAGTTCAAGGGCATATTTGGGTGACTCAAGAAAATACCACGGGGTGATTGATGAACTTGTAATCCTAGAAAGAATGTAAGTTCACCCATCATGGACATTTCAAAATTTTTCTTCATTAGTTTTGCAAAAGCGGTTGAAAACTTTTATGTGTAGACCCAAAATGATGTCATCCACGTAAATTTGAACAATTAAGATATGTGGCCCGTGATATTGTATAAAAGAGTTGGGTCAACCGAGCCTTTGGTGAAATTATTAGCAATGAGGAAAGATGATAGCTTATCGTACCATGCCCGAGGGCTTGTTTGAGACCATAAAGAGCTTTGTTCGGTTTGTAGACATGGTTCGGGCACTCTGGATCAACGAATCCTTCGGGTTGGTGACATAAACTGCTTCTTCGGTTGTCCGTTGAAAACGCAGCTTTTGACATCCATTTGAAAGACCGTCATGTTCATATGAGCCGCGAACGCGAGAAATATCGAGCGACCTCAAGAAGAGCAACCGAGCAAAAGATTCTTCAAAGTCTATTCCTCTTCTACGACGATAACCCTTAGCAACTAGGCGTGACTTGTTTCGGATGGCGTTCCTTGACATCAATTTGTTTTCCAAATCCATTTTAGACCAATGGCGTAGACCCCGCATTGGTCTTTCAACGATTCCATACTTCAAGGCGTTTGAATTGGTTGAGTTCTTCACCATGGATTCAATCCGGTTGTCTTTTGTCATTGCGTTTTAATGTTTTTAGGCTCAGTTAGCGGACGGTGAGTGCATAAATGCAATGTTCACCATCGTGTGAAGCGTTGTCTCGTAACGACCGTTGATTCGGGTTGCCAATAATGTTAGCCGAGGATGGTCTTTTGTCCATCGGTGTGTAAAGGGTTGATGTTGGTATACATTGTGCGATTACGAGGATTCAAATGGTTTGTTGAAGATTCCGCGACATCAGTGCGGCGATCTCATTAGCAAGCGGGTTGAAGAACGCATTTGGATCAAAATCTGCGGTGGGGTGCTTCATTCGAATATCATCACCGGTTCATCATTGTTGGGCGGTGTGTTCAATCGTTGTGTTGGAGTCAAGCGGTGTCGGTGCATCTTCAACGAGAGTTGTTGTAGCAGTGTATCGGTATAGGAATATGATCGGGTTGTGCGGTGAGCAGCGGATACACACGAGCACGTTCATCAATATCGTCCACGAGCGGAGGAGCAAATAACCTTTCCATTTGTTGACGAGTTAGTGGGGGCTTTGTTCGGTGATGATGGGGTTGAGGAAGTTTAAGCGGTTGTGACTGGTTCTAATTTGTTATACTCGGAAGCCATATCCGTGAGTTCATCAAAATGAGCATGAATCGTTTCCATTACCTCCTTGGTTTGACGATTCAGTTCGAAAACCTTTAGAATTATCACATTATCCAATAAAGACTCCAATATCGCCTTTAGCTTTGAGCTTTCAAAATCATCACGATCATTATTCGGATAGCGGAGGGATCCAAATACATGAAAGTGTTTGAGATTCGGTTTATAGTTGTGGACAAGCTCGAAGGTGTTTTGTTGTGGCGTTTTGTGATCATAGAGCGGTTTGAGTATAGCATGCGATGAATCGACACGCATAAGTAATCTGGAAGTTTAGCATTGATTAACATTGTTCTTGAAGCTTCCACTAACGTTCGGTTTCGTCTTTCAACAACTCCGTTTTGTTCGATGTACGTGCAATAGATGTTTGATCTTTGAATTCCCCTTTCTCATAGAATTCACGAAGAGTTTTGTTAACAAATTCGGTTCCTTTATCATTACGATGAGCACGATGGTGTTGCGGAGTGAACACAGATTTTTGTGAGAAAGGTGATGATCATTTGTGGAGCTTGGTCTTTGCTTGAAGAAAGTAGACCCAAGTCCATCGTGAGTAGCCATCAACAATTACTAAGATGTAGCGTTTGCCATTGATCGTTTGCACGCGCATTGGGCCACACAAATCCATGTGAAGAAGGTGAAGCACATCTTTGAGGCGGTTCCACCTTTGAAGGAAAATGAGCACGGTGCTTTTCCCTTGTTCACGGTGAGCAAAGGTGATCTTTTGAATCTAGGAATCGTGGGAGTCCTTCAACTAGTTTGTGTCGAGCAAGGTTGGTGATGGTTTGAAAGTTTAGATGTGAGAGGCAGCGGTGCCATAGCGAGATTTTGTAGATGTTGCCTTTGAAAGTAGCGGATGGGAGAGGAAGCAACCATGTCTTGCATAGAGATAGTGTAGAGACTAGAATTACGCGAGCGGACATAAGGTCATTTCCTTGTAGATCACGAATGAAACAAGTTTTCTCCTGAAAGCAACCTCCAAATATCCATCACAAAATTGACCTCTTGAAAGCAGTTGTGACCGAGGGCATTCCACATAGTAAACCTGCGATTTCGATGTTCCCATTGACATAATCTCAGTAGCCCATGATAGGCTGCGAAGTGATCATTCCCGAACTGACGATGCCAACGAGCTTTGCAATAAAGTTTGATAACAGTTTAAGGTTGCTGTCATGTGTCGGGAACATCCGCTATCAACAATCGAGAGAATGATCTGTTTCACTTGCATTACATCTGAGGCGACACGAGATGGAATAGAGTAGATGTGGAACCGAAATGTTAGAGGGTTCGAAGCGAGTATATTAGACATACACACATTAATAATTTTAGGCATCCATTTAAATCCTAGTGTGTTATATATCTATTTACGCCATCTGTAACTACTCTTTGCTTTAGTCTTAGTGAATGCACTAGGTGGTACTACATTCTTAGGAGGTGAAAGCTGAGCTACAGATGACAAAGCAATGTTTGCCTTAGAATCTAAAGAAGGCGGTCTACCAAGCACGGACTTAGAATGATTAGTGGGCATAGAGGTATTCGATTCTTAGGATTCCGTAAGCGAGATTATAGCTTTAGCAACACATTTGTCATGACAATCGAATTCATACTCTTTCGACAAATAACACAAGGTGCATCGGTGAATATCAAAAGTACTTGACGGTTTAGCATTACGTTACATCACTATGTATATTACATTTGCGGACGCAACATCTATAGTGGAAGCAACGTGAGTCTTATTCATAGTCCTAGGGTGTTCTTCTACTTTAGCATTCCTTAATGATCTTTTCTTGGGTCGCAACTTCCTATTCTTCGATTGAGTGCTCCTAGGGCTGTGAAGTGCGGACGTTTGGAAAAGACGCAACTATTCTGTTTGATGAGGGGAAACACATTAGCAACTTGTGATTTGGCGGTAGGGATTCTTAGTTCACGATTACTAAGTGTGACTGTGCTATTCTCTTAATCACGGTGGCGGAAGTTGTTCATACTTTCCTAACATTTCTCTTAACTTAGAGATAGTGTGAATCAAATCTTTATTTTCGAGCGAATATTACCGGCCAAAATTCATGACTTCTCTAGTGTGAGCAAGATAGTGATCAAGTTCGTTTGATGCTTCATGACGAGTCTTATTGAGTAAATCAAATATGACACCATATTCTGTTTAACTTTTACAAGTTCTTGTTCATATTTAGAAATTTGACTTTTCAAAGACACGTTTTGATCATCCGGTTGCTCAATTTTAGGATCGAAGATTTTGCACTCAATCGGCGATTTTCTTTTGAAAACTAGGTTGATGGTTGTGAATATCTTTTCACACCAATGAAGACGACGTTTGGCATTGTAAATTTCGTTGAGTAATCGTTTATTTTCACTTTTAAAGACTCGATCTGAAGCACATTATCGGTGTTCTCACACAGATTTACAACATTTTCAACAATATCGGCAGAGATATAATCGGATGCATATGGCAAGGAATGAAACAACACGGCATTATGGACATCAAGAGATAAGGTCTTCAAGAGTCGATCAACATCTTTTCTCAAAAGTTTCTTTTCGTTTAGTATTAGAAATAGATGTTTACATTTTCTCGAAACCACCTTCATAGTTCAAGTTCCTTATGAAAATCCGTTCCCGGGCTAATGCACAACTTTTCAAGTTTTTAACATTAGGTAAAAGATTTTTACGAAAAATGTCTCTTTGTTCTCGCGCGAGGCGATTGAAAGTGTTCAATTTTGATTTGAGCGATATTCTATCTCATGTTGTAAAATTTTGAAATCGACCATGAAAATGTCAAAATATCTAAGAATATTTCGATTTTCGGTTTTGAGTTTACTTCACTAATTGAAGGTAAAGGACCATAAGTTTGTGCATAATCTGTTTTGGGATTAAGATTAGAAGACTCGTGTGTTTTGATGATAACCCTTGGTGTGTTAGAAGAATCCGTTGGTGTGAAAGTGACCACGTTTTTATAATTAAAGGTTTGTTGTAAACAACGTTTTTAATTTTCATCGACTCTCATCTTACGCATCTAATTCCTTTTGACGATGATATTCAACAACACTCATAACAAGATTATCAATTTTGTATTACGACTTTGGAAACTTGAGGAGTTGGTTTGAATGTTTTTAGTGAAAGCTTTGGTTTATGTCACTAGATTTTTTCCATATCCTTTTGGATTGGGTTTTAAGGTAAACTTTTCAATAGGCATTCTTGATTCACCATGTTTGTAAACAACTGTTTTAAACTCTTTAAGTTTGTTTTGCAAGTCGATAATTTCTTCAAGAAGGTCATCTACCCGATTCGTTGAATGCTTTTTGTATCACGGAGGCTGTTTTGACAAGTTAACAACTCGACCTTAGCTTTTTATTTTCCAAGGTGAGGCGTTAATTTGCTTTTTATGTTCATGTTTCGAGTTGTTCTAATTCGAGACAACAAAGCATTCTTGAGGACTAGATAACGCATCTATTTCTCTAAATATTTTCGTTTTGATGAGATTTTGCAAAAGCGGCTTCAAAACCTTTTCCTGATTTTCTTGAGTTTTGAAAAGTTGAGTTGCATTTGTAAGCATTCAAAATCCTTGGTTAGCGGTGCATTTTACTTTTAAGATCGATTTAATGCAACACATTCACAATTTGGGATTGTTGGTCTTTAAGTAATGTAACAAGATGCGGATGAGGCAAGGTTCGGCGTGTTCAGCGTGAGTCACAACATGATCATTATTGAGATCCTCGAGTATAACCACGAGTCAATTTGATTATCAAGGAAACCGAAGGTCATCGGATCGTCAAATGTAACTACGGGGTTTATTTGAAAATCGTCGAGAATGAGATGTAGATGACTCATTTTGAACAATTTGAGCCGTGCCGAATCGAATATTAGCGAGATACTAGTTCGAGATATGATGATAGTTTGTTCGGTACTTGAGACAAGCCATCGATGTCACACTGGGCTGTTTCACTCATGTGTAACTCTTGCATATTAGCCATCAACATAATTGGTTGCATTGGCACCAAGTCCTCCATATCATCATCCAGTCTGCATCGCCATAAAGCTATGTTCTTTGTCCGTGAGAGATCCACCGACTTCATCCTTAAGAGCCAAAAGTAAAGCCTCTTTGAAATAAGCACCGCCCCTAGTCCTCGGCTTTGGGCATGCATTAGCCAGTGTCCCTTCTCATTGCGGTTGTAGCATCTAAGACCATTTAACCGATTTTGAGCATTTCCTGTTCCACCACTTGAGCTCATTGTTATTCCTACCCACATCATTAAACCCTTGACCACCGCCCATCCGGCGACCATAATCACGATTACGAACTTCAACTCATCCATTGTTCATGACGACTTGAGTCAGTGTGTTAGATGAGAGCGAATCGATTGTTGGATTTGTTGGTGTAACGGCCAAAAGCATTAGCAATCATAACAAATCCTTGTTGCAATGCTTGAATGGATCGATTTCCTCGATCGCTTCAACGACATATGCTTGAGCATTGTTGTTGTTGTATGGAACCAATTGATTTTGTTGAGGTTGTTCTTTGTGAAGGTGTGGTTGAAGCGATTGGTTGAGTTGCTAGTTGAGAGGATAATTTTGTTGAGCATACAAGGGAAGTTGTTGATTTTCGGATGTGGTGTAGCAATTTGAGCACGGAGAATCCTTTCGATCAACTTCCTTTTCATGAGACTTCAAGTAATCGTACAACAATCCATAAGTAGAATGATGCATATTCTTAACTTGTCGGAGAAAAATGACATACTTCTCCCATTCGGGACCAAGACTACTCGGGAACTTAGTATTCACGCAATTCTTGGCATGATGATGTTGTGTTTATCCAAATCATTGATGATGTCTGAAAATCGATGATGATAGGTGATGAGTGTGTAAATACTCATCATTTTGATTAAATCTGATCGCAAAGCGGTTAAAAATGCTCGAAATGCATCAAAATCTGAAAATATTCCAAAATTGCATTTATATGTTTCGGATGCAAAATGTTCAAAATCGGATGAAAATGAGCTAAGTTTGCATAATTGGCGATTTCGGTCCCCAAGTTTCAAAATTGTCGAAAATAGTCCCCGAGCACATAATTTCAAAAGTAAAATCACCAAAGGTCCTTTTAAAATCATAAGTTGTCATAATTAGTCCTTTGGTGAAAATATCAAAAGTTTTGAGAAATTACAAGTTTGGTCCTCCAAGTTTAAAAATTGGCAAAAATGGTCCCTAAAAATTTGAAAATGTCAGCTTTGGTCCTTGTACTATTGAAACTTGTCAATTTCAGCCCTTGGATCAACTTTGAGATATTGGCAGAAGTGGTCCCTTAACTTTCAGAATTTGCAAACTAGGTCCTTATATTAATAACCTTTAATACCACTTGGACTTGTCACAAACCATTTTGACCCCCTGCCTTAAACCCTTGTGACCCCTGTCAATTACCTTTGGACCCCCTTTTAGTATTTAAACCCACCAACCCTTTTGACTTACACCTTCCTCAAAGTCACGGGTTTCCTCCCATCATCACCACATGCCTTTGCAACCAGCGCCTCCCCTCCTCCTCATCATGAACCCTACTATCCACCTCACTCAAAGCCAAGGATGCATTTAATGCTTTCTCTAACCTCACTCAACCTCAATTTGTTAAAACAATTTTTGGCGCATTGCTTGGTGGTTGTCTTTGATTATCTTAGTTTAGCAGTTAGTAGTTTGAATACTCACTCTTTGTTCATATCATCCATCTCTATCTATATATATATCCATATTTTTATAAAAATCCAAAACCCAAAACATCCAAAAGCGTATAAAACACAAAAATATTTTCCTTTTGTTTCTATATATGTATCAAAATAAAAATACAAAAAAATTGTCGTTTTCTTTAATAAATAACAACATAAAAGATTACCACCGCAAACCAAGGCGTTGCACTACCTAGCGGGGGTGCGACCATAATAAGTTCCCGAACTAAAGATTTAAAACTTGCCTTTGTGTCCTTGTGATTGGTGTACCTTTTCAAAGAAGCCATTCATCTTGTGATTATTAGTTAAGTTCATTTGTTGTTTTGCCTCGATTTTGTGTTAATTGATTTTGTTGTGATATCTACTTGTCGAACCGGAAAACCCATAAAGATTCTTCTCACCCAATTTTTATAAAGCGTCTTCATAATTCCCATTTCTCTCCTTAACTCGAGTTTCCTTAGAGTTAACTCTAGTGTATCTTGCTCGCTCTTCTAGATCTGTGAGCCCATTTAGTGAGCTTGTCAAGATTCCAAGAAGGCGTGTCCGTGAACTTCTGCTCCATCGATCGGATCGAGATCGGATCGCTCACACTACTTCCGTTATCATGGCGGAAGAGCGCCCTATGTGAGCTTCTCCGGGCACCCATCGGCGGGTATGGAGATGCTATCATTATACCGACCATTGTGGTGAAAATTTTGAACTCAAGACCGGTTCTTGAATCTTGTAACCTCAAATCAATTCTATGGTTTTGGTAGGGATGATCCTCATGCTCATATTCGATGGTTTAACAAGATTGCATCTACCATCAAATACAAGAATGTCCCTCTTGATCTTTGTTAAGCTTTTACATTCCCATTTTCTCTTGAGGACAAGCCGGATTTGGCTTGAAAAACAACCCTCAATCAATTGAGACATGGGAAGACTGGTGAAGAAATTTGTGAATGAATTCTATCCACCTTCCAAAACCACGAGTCTTAAAATGAAATCATCAAGTTCACTCAAAAGTTTGATGAACCCTTGATTGAATCGTGGGATCGTTTCAAGGAATTGCCATAAATGTCCTCACCACGGTTTCTTCGAGTTGATGCAACTCGATACTTTCTACAATGGGTGAGTCAATCGATCAAGATTCTCTCAATTCCTCCCACGGAGAAATTTCTTGAGCAAAAGCTGTCAAAGAAGCTTTAGCGATCATTGAAAACAAGTCTAAAGTCCACACTTTGCTTGCAAGCAAGCGGTTGTTTCCCAGTCGGTGTTGGTCCTTCTTCTTCGCGCCGTGAGTCAATCTAGCACGATGCTAAGATTGACAAACTCACTGAAGCTATCAAGCTTTGGTTCTCTCCAACCAAAGAAAGTCTCTTTTCCACAAACTTCACCTCCTGCTTTGAAGTTAAGAAAGTGGAAGTCGTGTTACTTGTGGTGGCCCCATGCTTATTACAACCTGTATGGCCACCGATGGTAACCCTTTTGAAGCTAATCTTTGTGGGCGGAATCTCTAATCAAGGAGGCAGCCAATATCGTGCTCCTATAGACCGAACCACCGTCCTAACCACTACCTGGACCTCCGGTTTCAACCAAAACCGTAATCAAAATCGAATAGACCAAACCAAGGTTTTCAAAACCAAGGTAATTTCGGTCAAACAACGGTTTCAAAATCAAAATCAAAATTTCCAACACCAAGGAAATTTCAATAGAAACCAGTCGGGAAATTTCAACCAAGGGTATTTTCATGGCAATAATCAAGGAAATTTTCAAAATCAAGGCCTAATCCTAACAATAGAGGCGAATTTTCTGTGCAAACTCAAGCCATTGTTCCAACTGGACCATCATCGATGAGTTGTTGAAACAATTCATGAAATCCCAAGAAGAAATGAATCGGTTGTTGGTTAGCAGTTAGCGACATTAAAGTATTTAAATGATCGACCCTCGGGCTCGGTACTTTACCTAGCAACACGATCGCTAATCAGAGGCGATGCAAAGCGATCATAACCGAAGTGGTGCTTCATATCTTTGGACCCGCTATTCCTACTACCTCTTCTTCTCTCCCGAAGGTAGTGGAAAAGTGAACTGAGGCGACAAAGGACAAGGAACTTCCTACTAATAACGAAAGTACCAAGAATGTCCATCCTCGGTTGTCCGAAAACCAAACACGGGTTGTGTTTGAACCTCGGTTGGTGACCCCAAATCAAAACTTCTATTCCTTACCCTCGCGTTTACATGAGCAAAAACTCATGAGAAAGCCAATCATCAAATGGAAAAATTCTTTCAAATTTTCCAAGAGCTACACTGACATAAGCTTTGCGGATGCTATCATGTTGATGCCCAAGTTTGCATCTACTCTCAAACACATGTTGAAAACAAGGAAAAATCGTTTGAAATGGCTAAAGACTCCTTTGAGCGAAAATTGCTCGTGATCTTGTTAAAGCTTCCCGAGAAGCTTGGAGATCCGGAAAATTTCTTCTTCCTTGTGTTTTCACGGGATGATTGAATACTTTGCCCTTGCCGATCTTGGTGCAAGCATCAATCGATGCCTTATTCGATGTGGAAGAAACTTTCTCTTAGGAACTTATTCCTACCGCATGACTCTTGAGCTTGCGGATCGTTCTATCATCGCGTCCTCTTGGCATCGCCGAGGATGTATTTGTAAAGTAGGAAAGTTCCATTTTCGGTGACTTTGTGGTTGTTGATTTGATCTTGATCCACGGGTTCCCCTCATTGTTGGAAGAGGATTCACGAGAGCAGCCGTGCTCTTATTGATGTATTTGAGCAAGAAATCACTTTCGTGTGGGTAATGAAGTGTACCTTTAACCTCGATCAAACTTGAGGTACTCCTCAAATGTAATCTTGAATCAATTAATCGCGTCGATTTAATTGATATTGCTTCGAAGTACTCTCAAGAGTTTCTTGGTTATCTTCATAATTACGTGGGTGGGATTCCACCACATCTTCTCAACCTATCATTGCCGACTCTTCCCCTCTCTCGCTCCATTTGAGGAGGTGACTTCCTACGGAAGAGATCGATGAATTTCTTGCTCTTGATGAATCAATTCCCCACAGAATTGATGGTGTTTATGATTCGGAGGAGATATTCTTTATCTTGAGCAATTGCTAAATGAAGATCCATTACCTTCACTCCTCAAGAAAGAGATCACGATTGAGAAATCAAATCGGTACAAACATCTCTTGATGAATTTCCGAGGTTGAACTTAAGGACCTACCTCCTCATCTCGAGTATGCATTCTTGGAGGGTGATGATAAATTACCGTCATAATTGCTAAAGACTTGGTAGGAGGAGAAAGCTCTCTCATAAAGGTCTTGAAGTCACACAAGCAAGCAATTGCTTGAAACTCTCCGACATCAAGGGTATCAACCACAGTTTTGTACTCACAAAATCTTAATGGAGGATGACTTCAAACCAGCGATCCAACATCAATAGGACTCTAGTGTCTCTCGGGTTCAATTATGAAGTGTTCATAAGCCAAGTAAATTTTGGATTCCAAATCCTCCGATTAGTCTGATCCTTCCATAAGAAGGCGAATATGATCCCACATTTTTGTGTAGTCTTTTGAGCATCAACACTACGAAGAATTGGGTTTGGTAATCCTAAGAGGATGTATTCCATTGCATGTTCATACGCTTCATAGTGTGGAAGTTCTTGAGTTCAAGTGCACTAGCAGTAGCAATGTTCGTTTGTTCATCTCTTGGTGGAGCAGTTGGATCTCCGGGTACAATGGCGGTAGGCATCTCAAATGGACCTTCAAGATAACCTTCTTTAAGAACTTTCCATGTGGCTTCTTGGATCACAAAACCTAAAGAACCTTATCACCCATTGATCATAGTTGCACAGGTTAGCATTGGAGGTCTATCAAGTGATCCGACCTCATGAATTGATTGTTGGTACGCTTAAAGCTTCACATCTTTGCAAACCAAGTGGGTTCCTTCATAGTGTTCCTTGATGGATCTTGATTGAAATCATTTGTGTAGGGTTGAACTTGAAGGCTTGGTGGTGTTTGAACCATTTGTGGTGGTGGAATTGCACCAATTTGTGGATTATGTTGTTGATTAAATTGTTGTTGATTCCATTGTTGATGTTGTGGAGTTAATTGTTGTTGTTGTTGATGATTATAAGTGTGAGGGAAATAGTTAGAGTATGGTGGTTGAGACATGTTGATAAACTTGTGTAGTAAAAATGGATCTTTGTAGTCGAATGAACCTTTGTTGATGAAGTGTCCTTAGGCGTAGAAAAGACAAGAACCAAGTAGTACTTATGCGTAAAAACACCAAAGTTCTGCGTAACAATGAGAAGTTCTGCGTGAGGATTTAGCTTACGTAAGTAGGAAAAGCACTAAAGTTAGGCGTAGACAAAAGTTAGGCGTGAAAGTTAGGCGTAGGATTTTCTTATCGTAAGACTAGGCTTAGGCGTGGGAAAATCTTAGGCGTAGGATTTCTGGCGTAGCTTATCTTATGCGTAATTTTAGGGTTTTGCCCAAATGATCTTTACACTATCACGGTGCAAAAGATATCCAAAGTCGACGTATTTTCGGACTTATCCAAGTAAGAAAACATGGAATAAACCGGAAAATGAAGATCAAACCAAGGAAGCACTTACAGCGTAGTTTTAGGGTTTTACTACGGCGTAGGAATGCTCAAAATTTTGATTACGTCCAAAAGTGTTTCTAAATCGGTTTTGTGTGATAAAATAGCTTCAATAACACCAAAATAAACAAAAGTGTGAAACCGATGAACCAAAGCCTCTAAAAGCGATTCTGAGTAGGATAGAACCCACGTTCAAAACTTCGATCAAAAACAACTATCCACGCATAAAGTTTGAAACTTTTGCCAAAAACAAGTATTTTAACACCTCAAAGCGTTGAAAGTACAAGAATCTTGGATTAAAAGTGTAAAAACAAGTTTTTAAGCGAAGCAAAGTATCAAATGTGCGTTTTAGGCGTGGGACGAAACCACTTCAAAAACAAACACGATTCACCCAACTAGTAGGCGATTGATACCATTTGTTAGGTCACTAGTTTTACAAACACAAGCTTTAGAGAAAGAGATGAAGGCGGATGAACAAGTTATCGCACACACATACTAATAATAATACGGTTAAAGCATATAGAGTGAAAGAGAATAACTTGAACAACCAACCCTCGAATGAGGGTATACAAAAGTATTTATAGGAGGAAAGCTAGGCAACAATCCTAGTTTCCATCCTTTCTTTTATGGGCTTGGGCCTAAGCTCATGGGCCTTCTACATAAGTGTGGAAAACTAGAAGGGGGGGGTTGAATAGTTTTACCAATTTAAAACTTCCTTTTAAATATTTAGATCGACTTAAGTCAATCTATTTGATTGTTTATGTTGGACGTTGATAGGTAGATATATAAGCGTGTAATGAAAGATAAAGAGTAAGAAGCACATCACCACGACACAAGTTATTTATAGTGGTTCGGCTACAAGGACACCTTCCTTGCCCTACTCACTCCCGAGTCACCTACTCGAGAGTTCGTAAGCACTACACCAAATCTCCTTATGGCGGAGAAGCCTTCACAACGTTGCTAACCTTTTTCGGTACAAAGCTAAATACCGAGTTCTTTCACACCAAGGCGAACCACACTAACACAATGTCGCCTACCCTTTATACGTTGCTAGGCTAACCACCGGTTCTTTCACACCTTGGAGAACTAATCCTATCACAACGTCGCCTACCCTTTATTAGGTACTAGGCTAAGCACCTGGTTCCATTATGGAGGAACTACTACCTTCACGACACAACACCTATTATCAAGGAGATCTACTCCTTGTTACAACACCATCAAGGATATCACCATCCTTATGAATAAATAATCACTTATATGTATAACGATGCACCTCATCGATTATCGACCTAAGCATTCTTCCCAAATGCTACTTGATTTGATTCTTGGCATCCTTCACTAATGCCTTTGACACAACGCTTGGCACCCTTCACTAATGCCTTCGTCTTGACACCTTAAGCATTCTTCACTAATGCTTTGGCGCGGATGATGAGCACCTTTCACTAATGCTTTCATCTTGACACTTTCGGCATTCTTCACTAATGCCTTCAACCCAACATCTATGGAGAAAGGAAGAACTATCAACAAGAGAACCTTCATTGTCTTGATGATGACAAAGCATAACAACTCATGGACTTGAGCTTGCCGTCTTCAAGATGTGGTGATCTTTCCTTTAAGAGAACCTACAAGATCACACACAAACAAAAGAGAAAAGCTACATAGATCTCTTGGATCCGAGGTTAGAGGTTAGAATACTGGGGGAAGTATGTGTGTAAAGGGATGACAAGTAAGGAAGAAATGGCTCTCTATTTATAGAAAAATTCTCTCTCTGTTTCCCGGATCCCACGGATCCCTTCCACTAGGGATCCGGCTAGCACAAAGCTAGGGATCCGTGGAGCGCTCCTCTTTGCCCATGGGTATTTTTGGTTATGGGTCATGGGTCATGGGTTATGGGTTGATCCATGGTTTTCATTCTAGATACAATGAACTTAGATAAGTGGTATATATAAAACCATGGGTTATGGTTCAATACCATTTGCTAGTTTCTACCCATTTTAGTATTTACATGTTTTACCTTATTTTAGTATTTACATGCTTTTACTCATTTTAGTATACTTAGTTTAAGTATATACTAACCCAATATGTAAACACTAGTTGTTGTACATATATATATCTAGATCATAAAATCACTTATACTTGTTTTAGTGTTTTATGTGAAAATGTTAATATGTTGAAAACTATTAGTTCAAACTATTTACGTATTTTATTTGTTTCGTTAATATGATTTTACTTTTGTTATCGACAAAACATTAGAAGATCGTAAAATATAAATAAAAGTTTTACGACTTATTTGTATTAACAATCTCCCTTTTTTTGTTGATGACAAACATAAAATTATTTTAAGGAAAAGCTAAAATTAAAAGCGTTTAATTGTAGTTTTACTTTCTTCTCCCTTTTGTCGAAACAAAAGTGTTAAAAGAAACTAACACAATTTTATAAGAAAAGTTATAAAAGATGTAACGAGAGCAAGTGGCGGGAATGGTACTCGTCTTAACTCCCCTCGACGAGTCCATCCCTTTGAAAAAGAGCGTCAAGGACATAATGTAAAATAAGCTACTTGTGTTTGCAATTAAGTTTGCAAATGGTTCGTCTAAGTAAAAACGTGCTCCCCCGAATATTGCAAAGTTGCAATGGGGTATCATGAAGTGTAATCCAAAATTGGATTAAGTTGCAAATGATTTTGCAATATTGTTTGACACAAAGCTCCCCTAGCTTTTATGGTGTCAAAATCTTCATGTGTTATTTTGAAAATCTACAAAACAAAGGTTAGAAAACAAGAGTATAGTGCATAATTTCAAAAAGAGACTCAAGTTAGTAGAAATTTGTGCTTACGTACCACGGATCCCACGGTTCCTTCAAGGAGGATCCGTCTAGTTATCTGGAAGGGATCCAGGCTATCATTCTGCTTTCTTGACGGTGAAGAAATGTCAAGGAGTGCTATTTGAGGAATGAGATAAATGTACAATAAAACAAGCACAACACACATAATAATCATGGCATATAAGTATTCATTCAATAAAACAAGAGATACACAATCAAATCTCTAAAACTAAGAGAATGAACTATAGCCATATAAGTACTACTAATACTAATCTCATATCGATTTAGAATGTGACAATGTGCTTAAGTCTAGGGATGGGTGGACTTGTTGAATTGATCCAACTTTGCAAGAAGATGATTGAACATGAAATGTATCTCATTTCGTACTTCTTGAACAAGTCCTTGAGTTTTAGACAATTTGGGCAAATATTGTCTTGGTTTGGCCCCAAGGAGAAAGGATGTTTTGAGGGGACTCAATGTGTGTTTGAGGGTCTTCATATTGAGAAGTAGGGAGAGGTTCTAAAAATGAGGGTGGTAATGAAACTTCTTCCATATGATTAAGGTTGTTCTTTGTCTCCCATGAAGGGCTTGTTGGTGTTGTAGGTGGTTCCCGATTCAATGAAAATGTTGGTGAATGGGAGGTTCTTGGTGATGAATGAAACAATGAGTATATGTTTGGATGTGGAAGAGGCTCATTCAATGAGTGTAGTCCATTCTCAATGAATGAAGGTTTTGATGGATTGCTAGAACTATCCATGTTAGGTTTGGAACTAGATGATCCCTTTTCTAGTTGGAAAGATTTGATGCTAATCCTTGCGGTTCTCTTAGCTTTTGTTGGATGGGTTAGATGAGGTTGGATTCTAGAGTCATTATCTCTAATAGGAGATGTTTGATGGATGAGATTTCATGAATCATTTGTCCCTTTCTTTTGGATGATCCTATGTTAGAGGAGTTGTTGCTAAGGGCTTTAGTCATGGTGATGAAGGTGCTAATGTGAGCTTCTAATTTCGATTTTGAGATGTGATTTAAGAGTGGTGACTTAGTCCTAAGTTTTGTTTGGTTATAAAGGAAAATTTGAAATAGGAAATTAAATCCTTGACCACTTAGAGGATTAAGCATGCTCTTGAGATTTTGATCGACTCTAGGAGGGTAATTAATGAATGCTTAAAGGTGGTTAGGGAAAAGGTAACTTGAATTTGAATTAAGGAGGCTAATGCTTATTCTTTACTCATATGTACGGATCCCGCGGATCCCTCTCAGTAGGGATCCACCTGGTTATAGACCAGGGATCCGGCTATCAGACAGGTTCTAAGTGAAGTCATCATGCCTTTGTAAGGTTTTAAGTGATGGATTTCGAGGTTTTGACTTAACTTTGAAGTTTATAGCTGTTGGATATCTCAAATCCTCAACCATAACAAGTAATGGTGCTTAATGATGGTTAGACTAAGAACACTTACCTTGGGTAATCTAACTATTTATTTGTCAAGGTTTCCTTTTAATATGTTGTGAGAAAAATGATGATACTAAGTCCTAAAAGTCAGATGATGTCCTAGAATAGATTTACTAAAATCTATAAAAATAAAAAGAATTAAAAAGAAACTTATTTTTGGCTCTAATTTTGAGTCAAAGAAGATTGAGATCAATTTGCTAAAATTGAAGGATATATCAAACTAAGTGTTATCCAATGTGATGGATAATGTGTGAGTGTTGGAGCGGAATTATGGTGAGTTTTGACTAGTTGATAAATGAAATATTTCGAAAATGTATCCTAGATAAGCCATGAATGAGAGTGAGGTTTTCAAATATTAGGGAAGATTATTTAGTTGGCTCTAGGGTATCATGTTAGACTAGTTAGAAGTGTTCTAGTGGACTATTTTGATGAAGCTAAATCATTTTTTCACATCGACAGCATACGGATCCCACGGTTCCCTTATGGGAGGGATCCGGCTAGTTAAAAACAGGGATCCGCCAATCAGATCGAGAAGGCTTCTGAGGAAATGTGCAACTATGCATATTATAGAAAATGCTTTTCTTAGTTGTTTCTAAGTAGACTAAGTGCAAGAACATAACTAATATAACTTGTATCAAAGTGGGAAACACCAAGTTCCTAGAATGGTGTGACGACCATACCAAGAGGTCGTAAAATCTCATTTTCAAATACCTAAGTTAGAATGTTTAGTGCCAAGATATGGCAATACCTACATACTACAAGCATAGTTAAAATTGTTTACAAACCATTGTTTGAAATTGTTCATCAAGTACTTAAGCCTTAGGACTTTACCTTTCTTCACGTCTTCACCCGTCCTTTATCAAACCATCTTCACTTCTTCTTCCTCAAGAAATTGGCGAAGCATTTGAAGATTCCTTGGTTTGTTGCCATTCGGCGATTCATTGGGGATGTTTGGCAATTGGTTAATGTAGTCCAAAGGGTCAAGATCAATATTCTCAAGTGGGTTGCTACTACTCCTTCACCTTCACCTTCTTCTTGCCTCTCCTTCGTCAGGGAATCCGTGGGTGGATGTGGCCTTTTCCTTCTACCATGAACCTTGTTGTTCTACCCTCGGTTAGTGGAACCATGACCTTATTGCAAAAGTTATGATCAAGGGATTGTGGGAAGGATCTAATGCAAAGATGAATTTGGCAAGGCGGGTTAGAAGCATTGCATCACGGAGTACCATCTTGTCCATGCTTCTCACACTTGCCATTCTTTTGACCATGTAGTAGGCAAGGTTGAATCTAGTATTGGTCACTAGACAATATATCATGAAGCTTAGGCAAGCATTGGGGTGATCCTTGTTTCCTACTAGACATACCACATTTCTCTTATCACAACTTCCCATTTCTTATATAACCCATACATTTCAAAGCTCCATTTGAAAAGGATCCTATAGATCACTTTTGACTTTCTTTTGACTCTTGATGGTGATGCTCTTGGCATAAATCGGTGTCCTCACCGTGGTTGCTCTGGGATCAAAGTGTGGTAGATATCATGGTGATCAACCATTGTGTGTAGTTGTTCCAAAGACCATTCATTTGAGTACATACAAACGCCATCATATGTAACCCTAGAATTCTTCCAAGCTCCACAAGTGAAAGAGTGTACTTATGTCCATTTATGGTAAATTCAATTGAGATGGACCCATCATCATTTCTAATTATACCCATAGTCTTGTAAAACTCAAGCCAAAGACCGGGCAAATTTGCTCGTTTATATCAATAAACAATCAAACCCAATAGTTCCAAATACTTCTCTCATGTCGGTATTTGCAAGAAATGATGGATCAACAACTCTACCTTCATGAAAGAGTCTCTTTTCAAGTAATTTAAAAGCTTTCCTATCGTCCGGATTTAATCCATTTTTCCTATGGTACATGGGAATGTAGTGAGTGGTGTCTTGGTAATATTGTTGCTTGTTGTGATGTTCCTAAACAATGTAACCACAATGTGGTGTTAATGGTGAATAGTAACCTAGAGGGTTTCATCACAATTTTGCTCTCATCATCTTTGTTGGGTTCAATAAATGTGTTTAATTTGTATTAACAATGTTAAATCTTTGATTTAGATTATCTTAGAAAACAATGTGATGACAAATAATGGTAAACCCATTTGAACCCAACTCTTAAAGATGAAGTAATTGTAATTCTAAGAATCAAGGAATTAGATTAACAATGTAGTGAAGATTAAACTTACACACGTGATTGTTAGGCTTGAGAAAATGATCAATTAGCTCCTATGAGCGATATGAGTCCTTGTTCGTGAGTCATGAAATGAGTGATGGTGAAACATCCACGGTGATCATTTTAGCTTATCTTGTCTTATGTTGCACGGATCCGCGGATCCTCTCATTTGGGATCCGTCTAGTATAAACTTAGGGATCCGCATGACAAGAAAAGTTAGCTCAAGAAATTCCTTGATAACTTTGGTTTGGGAGTTCTAAGATACCTAGTGTTTTGGTGCTAATGTTCTAAAACTTGTGGTTTGAGGTTTTGATGATTAAATGCTATTCCTATTAGACAAGGTTCCCCTTTTTTAAGAATTAGTCGTGATTCTTGGGAAGCTTTTCAAACATTATAATAAAATCCCATTTTATTATAATATAAGAAGTTTCACATGGATATTTATTGATGTGCATGAGATGTCAATAAATCCTTTGTGGTGAATAATGATTGATGTTATCATATAACTAGATATCATTATTATGAGTTGGTAATAAAGTCTACAAAACAAAATCGGAGAGCACTAAATAGAAAATTACTATAAAAGATTAATTACTAGAATTATTACTACTAAGACATGCAATCAAGATACTAGTAATAACAAATAAAGATAAGTAATTAAAGATCATACCTTTGCAAATATTCTTTTAAGGAAAAGAAATATTTAGATGTTTCTTGGAATCTCAGATTAATGTTGTAAGGATACTTAAACATTCTTTTTGAGAGGAACAATTTAGATGAATTCTTCATGATCTTTTGGTAGTTCCAAATCCAAGTATGGATAATGCTTAAAAAAATGTTAGAGCATTCTATCATTGTCCAACTATAAACAATATATTGATTTTTAAATTATGACAAAATAATCCTTCTTTGTAGTTTTCAAACATACATGGATCGTATCAAGTTTTTAAAGTACAACATACTCTAAGAAACTTGGTAACGAAGCTCGATGCCAATTGTGGAAAACTAGAGCGGGGTTGAATAGTTTTACCAATTTAAAACTTCCTTTTAAATATTTAGATCGACTTAAGTCAATCTATTTGATTGTTTATGTTGGACGTTGATAGGTAGATATATAAACGTGTAATGAAAGATAAAGAGTAAGAAGCACATCACCACGACACAAGTTATTTATAGTGGTTCGCTACAAGGACACCTTCCTGCCCTACTCCACTCCCAGTCACCTACTCGAGAGTTCGTAAGCACTACACCAAATCTCCTTATGGCGGAGAAGCCTTCACGTCGCTTAACCTTTTTCCAGTACAAAGCTAAATACCGAGTTCTTTCACACAAGGCGAACCACACCTAACACAAATACGCCTACCCTTTATACGGTGCTAGGCTAACCACCGAGTTCTTTCACACCTTAGGAGAACTAATCCTATCACAACGTCGCCTACCCTTTATTAGGTACTAGGCTAAGCACCTAGTTCCATTATGGAGGAACTACTACCTTCACGACACAACACCTATTATCAAGGAGATCTACTCCTTGTTACAACACCATCAAGGATATCACCATCCTTATGAATAAATAATCACTTATATGTATAACGATGCACCTCATCGATTATCGACCTAAGCATTCTTCCCAAATGCTACTTGATTTGATTCTTGACATCCTTCACTAATGCCTTTGACACAACGCTTGGCACCTTCACTAATGCCTTCGTCTTGACACCTAAGCATTCTTCACTAATGCTTTGGCGTGGATGATGAGCACCTTTCACTAATGCTTTCATCTTGATACTTTCGGCATTCTTCACTAATGCCTTCAACCCAACATCTATGGAGAAAGGAAGAACTATCAACAAGAGAACCTTCGTTGTCTTGATGATGACGAAACATAACAACTCATGGACTTGAGCTTGCGTCTTCAAGATGTGGTGATCTTTCCTTTAAGAGGAACCTACAAGATCACACACAAACAAAGAGAAAAGCTACATAGATCTCTTGGATCCGAGGTTAGAGGTTAGAATACTTGGGGGAAGTATGTGTGTAAAGGGATGACAAGTAAGGAAGAAATGGCTCTCATTTATAGAAAAATTCTCTCTGTTCCCGGATCCCACGGATCCCTTCCACTGGGATCCGGCTAGCACAAAGCTAGGGATCCGTGGAACGCCTCTTTGCCCATGGGTATTTTTGGTTATGGGTCATGGGTCATGGGTTATGGGTTGATCCATGGTTTTCATTCTAGATACAATGAACTTAGATAAGTGGTATATATAAAACCATGGGTTATGGTTCAATACCATTTGCTAGTTTCTACCCATTTTAGTATTTACATGTTTTACCTTATTTTAGTATTTACATGCTTTTACCCATTTTAGTATACTTAGTTTAATTATATACTAACCCAATATGTAAACACTAGTTGTTGTACATATATATATCTAGATCATAAAATCACTTATACTTGTTTTAGTGTTTTATGTGAAAATGTGAATATGTTAGAAAACTATTAGTTCAAACTATTTACGTATTTTATTTGTTTCGTTAATATGATTTTACTTTTGTTATCGACAAAACATTAGAAGATCGTAAAATATAAATAAGCGTTTTTACGGCTTATTTGTATTAACAATAAGCTTAAGGCTAATAACAAACATAAAGGCCATAATAAAGCTAACTATTACATATTAATTACTAACACTTGATTATGGTTTAGGAGTGATTCCAACAATGTCTCTTCCATTCTCTCTCACGGGACCAAACTAGTAATTGGCTTGAGCGACTTCCAGTAGTCTAGGAAAACGGGCTAAATTCCCAATTACAAGCGTTTATGAGAATGGAGCGCAAGTGAATGATTTAATGGAAGTAACTACCCATGCTTATAAGCATGTGAACACGGTCAAGGAATTTTTTCTCCCAAGAAAATCCGGCAAGATGAATTCGAAGACATAATGTTGACATTTGTCCACAAGCAAGAAAAGGAAATAAAAGCGCTCAAGATCAAATGCGAGGAACTCATGACACTTTCTTGGGATGGCATGGACAACTTCTTGCTAAAAATCCGTGAAGAAATCACACGAACAATATACCTAAAAAGATAGAAAAGGTATACTCGATACCGGAACACGTTGGGATGACTCTCAAACCTTCTCCAATTCCATTAAGCAGGGCAACCCCCCTCGAGGAATCACATCCTTGTTTGAATTCTTGCCTCAACACTCCCCGTTTGTTTGTTAAGAACATATTTATTGGAAAGGTGCACGTGTCACTTCCCGACTTTCCAAATGTTAGGAAAAGTTCTTTCGGTTTTAAACCAGGATCAAGGAATCCTTATCCCCAATACTTCGGTATTTCTAGAATCACAATTGAAAGGCAACTTTTATGCATTGCTTACCTTCGTGGAGATTGTGAGTGGATTAACAAAATAAATATTAAAATAAGAACCAAAATATTTGTCAAAGATAGTAATCAGATTTTTGATCCGGGTAGATTAACAAAATCCTTTTTCTTTTGCAAAAATCATGCGTGATGCCGTCACACGTAAAGAGTGGCGCCATCGCTAAGCGAGATCGGGCCGATAAAAACACCAACTATCCCTTTCATTCTCTACCCTACACATTCTATCCGCCCATACCACACCACTCGTTTTCTCCAAGTCAAATTCACTAATTTGCTCGTCAATCTCCACAAGGTATGTTATATACATTGATCTTTGTCTACTCAATTGCTCGATTTCATGCTCAATTTTGATTTCCCTTTCAATCCGAAAATCCCAATTGATTTGACTAATGCTAAATGTCGCCCATGAATCTTGTTAATTAGGCTTAAGATTAGGCGGTGTAGTGTTATCATATGGGTTTGATTATACGAGAAGCCTTGATGGATTAGGGACTAAAACTACTAGCCAATGCACCGTTGTTCTTGAAACAAGGGTGTTTGGGTCAAGGATTATGGTTAAAACCCGGGTTTTCCTCGCAAAAGTCGGTTTGAAAATTTTATCGGTGTGACGTCGGGCTTATGTTGTGACGCCGTCAGAACCCTCTTATGTCATCCTTATCATCACGAATATTACTCATTTGTTCCCCCTATTTGATTCCATGTTTGAGATGAGTAGAAGAACGAAGAGAACTAGGGATGCTCTTCTAGTACCCGGAGAACATAGGCGACACGATTGCTAGAAGGGAGTATTTGTTGAGGAAGGGTGCCAAACACCGGTACAATGATTTGCTTCATCAAACTATTGACTTAGGGGCTGTTGTGGACTGGGGATTTCTTGAGGAGCATGATCTGGCTGGGAGTTCTCGAGCAGTTTAGGAAGGACAAGTTCAACGACCCCGATGGGAAAGGTCATTTGGGATCGTGAGCCCATGTATGGCAAGTTGGTGCGTGAATTTCACGCATCTTATCTGATGGATATTAATTCATGTCTGGATAACATTGAGTTTCAAGGGGTCCGGTTTAGGTTAGGTGGAGAATGGAGGGCTATGTCGGTACTTGAGTTTGGATGGAGATTGGGATTGTATGCTGCTGGGGATACTGAGAGCGATGTTTTCAAGGCTAGATTGGCAGCTGGGATTACCCATAGGGACGACATGTTGGGTATTCAGTTTTGGAACACAATAGCTAACGGGGAGTACGTTACTGGGAGTACCCTCACCTCACAGATCTGGGATCCACGGATTAGGCTCGTGCACCGTTGCCTCACTTTCTCTATCACAAAGCGCCAGAGCACGAGTCATCGTGTCACTTTACCAGATCTATTCTATCTCTACTGCATGTTGGTCGAGGGTGTGCACTGTAACATCCCATTCTGGTTGGCCGATTACTTGAGGACTGCTAGTGGGATGAGGTTTGAGGATAGGATGTATGGAGGCATGCTTGTCACCCGGTTGGCCCAGTCCTTTGGCATCTTAGCAGGGGAGGCACCCGCATACCTTAATGTGGTAGCAGCACCAAGGGTCGTCAGGGCTAAATCCCTAAAGGCAATGGAAGTCATCATGGATTATGGTAGGGGCTATGCATGGTTCCGTGCTCAGCCCGATGCTCAGGTTGGTGATGATGACGATGATGACGAGCCACGGATGCGGCATACGGCGAGGGGATGGGCGAGAAGTCTCGGACGCCTCTGAACACATGTTCGATGGAATTGGCGGGCCCACCGGGAGCATGGATGGGCCGTATGGACACGTGGATGGCGCAGCAGATCGGAGGACACCGGACATATGATCATACCATCGATGACGGAAAGATCTGTCCATGCGTGATCGCCTTGATCCACACTGCAGATCAATCCATTTCCATGGGAGGAGGATTACCCGCCTTATGGATACTGGGCCACCTCCTCACGGTTATGACTACCGTTATGGACCCCCTCCCCAATGACCCATGTATTTGTTTATGGATTGTTTATGGTTAAGTATGGTTGGTTGTTGAAACAATTTTTATTTGGGCATGTAATAATTTAGGGTATCTTAACTTTGTGGTGAACTTTGAACAATTTGACGTGTATGTGTATTTGCATGTGGTGTGATTTATCTAACTTGTGTGGTTGGATTGTTTATTGTTTGTGTCGTGTATCTTTTGTTAATTGTTTATTCTCATGTTTAAATTTGTAAAAATGCTTTATTTTGTCTTTAACCTCGTCTTAATTACATATAAAGGTATTTTACATAAGGGATAAGTGTAGGGAGGATTACACACGTTTTAAAAAACGTAAACATGAGAATTACAATTACTTAAAAGATATACATGTGTTTGTTCGAGTCAAATACTTGTATCGAGTCATAATGGATGTTTTGCAGAAATTTTCTAGATTTTAAAGATAAGAATTTTCCGAATTTTTCCGTAAAATTTTAGACCGGTTTCAGGGATAACTGGCGCGTCAGATCGCAACTGACGGCGGCGTCGGGAGGAGCGTAAATAGCTTACTACTTTTCCTCGTTTTACGAGTTACTTATAAATTTTTGGAATTTTCCAGGCCTTAATTTTCCAGAAAATCTGTAAACATCTATTCCACAAGCATTATATCCTAGTTTAGTAGAGTCATATATGTATATTGTTACCGCCGATTTTACGCGAAGGTTTCGTTTGTTTTCTTCAAGTGTGCATGTTTAATTTATCAAGAAGAAGATACATAAGATGAGAAGGAGCTTTTCACGCAAACATTCTTCTTGAAGAAAGATTTAACCACCACTTCACACGATCCTACCGAGCTAATCGGGGAGTACTAGTTTCTTCGTTTTAATTACCTTCCATTATCATAACTTTGATACTTTGGGAACATTGGGGACAATGTTCGGTTTAAGTGTAGGGAGGAAAATAAAGCAGGAACTTTGAAACTATGCTTATCCTTGACTATTTGCTTTGTCCAACTTCATTTGTGTAATAAACCATGAAAAATATCGGTTAGGGTAATTTTGGCACGAAATTTAAAATTTTTCATGACATATAGGAGTGGGCCATTAGTCTTAATAAAGCGTCTCATGGATAGGAAGTTATATGACTAGCACAAAAACCCTTTACCATTTAAATTCCACCCAAAATGTGAGGATCGCCGTTAGATTTGTAGGAATTAAATCATTCATCTTTGATGCTTAGAGTGTGAACCGCAAAGATAATAGATTCTAGAACTTGTTTTATGATGCATTCCGAGATCGCTTGTGAGACTACACATGTGTAGTTAGGAATAACTAAATGATAAGAGGCATTAAGATAACCCTTGTTTGATACATTAATATAATTACTTCTTCCACATCGGTTGAGTAATTCCCCACACCCTGCGTTGTACTCATCTTTAGTACACGATATCCCTAGTTAACCCTCGGGCGTATCCTTTTGCGGTTCTCGTGATGTTTCGGTTTTCGGAATATCAATGAAGAGCATTGTTTACAATCCACCCCAAATGTACACCCAAATCGCCTTAGCCTACCTTGTATGCACTCACTTTTAGTGCATTATTATTATCACACTAAACCCTTAATTCAATTATCTAGTTTCTTGTATAAGTTGCTAAGTCGAGTCATATTCTTTGTACACAGTTTTGGGACGATTGGGACTCATGGGAAAAGTTAAATTTTATGAAATGACGAGAAGGGAACGTTAAATTCAAATTCCCTTTATTTGCGTAATAACGTACTCCAAGTGTTTTGATCTTTTCTATTCGGGTCAAATTAGTGTTAGAGTAATAAAAACTCAAGTGTAGGATGTGCCTATAAATCCTATTATTTTGATGTTATCGTAGAGGATGGTAGAGTAAAGTGTATGAAAAAAATCGAAAATTAAGAAAAAGAGAAAAGAAAAATAGAGTGGTCATTTAAGCCCTTAATTGATCACTTTTGTATCCGTTACTACTTAATTTCGTTCCTTTTCACTTTTTAGGTCTCTTGAAGGCAAATTGCTAGAATGACACTTATTCGGACGAAAAGGCGCGAATATCTGAAGAAATTGGCCAAGGTCAAGAATCAAGACACTCAGTCATTGGGCCCAAGGGGACGGCGTCGGGTTCTATTTGTGGCCGTCGGAACAAGTTTTGTGACGACTCGAGCCAAATTGCTTATTTACAAGTGACGGCATCGGTGTTAAAAGAGTTGGGTGTCGCACTTAGATTGCCTAGATATGATCCAGACGGCGTCGAGATCGGCGGCGGTGTCACGAGTGCATAAGGTGGCCGCCACAATGATAACGTGGCCAAGATGAAAACTTAATGGCGGCGACCCGACGGCGTCACAATTAAAGAGTGACGACGTCGCGGTTTGTAACACTATATATAGAATCCGAATTTTTCGGTTTAAGGAGGTAGTTTTGTGGAGTAAAACCTAAACCGAACCAAGGCTGTCTTGTACAAGATTTTAGGGTTCCATACCTTATTTTACATCAAGATAAGTGTTTTACTTCATTAATTCAATTATGTCTTCAATTGATTGTGTGTATGCTTGCATGTTCTCCATGTCCCACTAATTTATTTGTGTGTTTGCTTAGGAAATATGAAACCTAGTTATTGAATATTGATTGGTTGTCTCTTATCTTAATTGTGATTGATCTAGTATTGCGATAGGTCATTCGTTGTGTTATTAATCCTTGATTAATCTTTGTTGAACCTTAGTTTATAATCACATAGAGTCATTGTAGGCTAAACATCCAAAGAATACCTTAGTGTTAAGTTTATGAATCCTAGAGATTTTGTAGTCATTAACCTTTGGTAGCTTCAAAGAGTTAGGGATAAACGCATACCCTACGACCTTAGAAACACAACGCGTTAAGAATAAAGACGTGACAATTCAACCATCAATAGGAGATAACCAAGGAGTAATAAAACCTAAGTAAATACATTCTTAATCATCATACGATCACACAACAATAGACATAGACTACCCCTAGCTTAGTTAATTAGATAATTAGATAAGTAGAGTAATCGGTAGAAATACCAACCCCAATCGATCCCGAGATTCGTACCTTTCCATTTCCTAAAAATATAAAAAAAGATAAAAATAATCTTCCTCAACCCCAACCTTAGCGTAGTAACTTCTCACTAGCATTCCTATTCCCTAGAGAACGATATCGATACCGTGGCTTACCCTAATACTACACTACAACGATTAGGTTCACCGCTTAGGGTGTTGAAAAACTTGCTCGACGAAAAGGAAGTTCCTTTGACTTGAGCGCCGTAAGCGTATCAATGAATATTAGAGAATTCGACTATTTCAACCCAAAAATCAAGCTAGGGGAGGTTTACAGGATTTGAGTTCATTTGTGAGCCAACGAATCCTTACCAACAAACGATTAACAACAAAACAAGCCTCAAATTTGGGAAAGCCACAAAGTTTGATGCTATACAACCACCGAACATGCCTGAGCACTACTTTGATTTTGTTTCGTATAACCAGCTTCAATCTGAGGTTCCTACGAAGATGCGATGGGCGAATGCGTACCCAATTATGACGGTAACCTTTCTATTGTCAATAGTTTTTGAGCAAATGGACCCGATTACATACTAACACTTGACGGTGATAGATTACATAGGATGTTTTGCGATTGGTGGGTGAGTTGTCACATAAAACAAATGCCGCACAACAACAAACCGTTCTGAAAAAGTCGATATCAAAAACGAGGTTCATTAATTCATGCAATATATATATATTTTTAAAATCCACCGAAAAGCTTATGACATCTACAATGACATGGCAATCTTTGCGAGTGGTAATGTTGTTGAGTTCACTATGTGAGACGACATGGCTGAAAAATTTGAGGAAGCTCAGCTTCAAGCAACGCAACACCCGGTTATAATTGCTGTCAGTTCTTGCCGAGTTGCGAAATTTAGAGGTGTTGCATAAACAGATTATAAACAACTTTAGAGTCAAATTCTTACAAAACTATGAAACAATACCATGGCAGATTACCAGCTAACAGCAACATCTGCAACGCGTTACTACTTGAACCTACAAATACCAGAAGCTAACGAGGCACGAGCAAGATAAAATCTTTGATCCACGCACTTTAATCTCGCAACATAGTCACATAAGATTTGGTGATTCTAATTTTCCAACACACAACATGCACAAAGAAAAGCGTGACTTACCACCCTCCATTACAAAAGACTCCATATGAAGCTGCTGAAAAAGAAAAGTGCCGCAATAGATTTCCCTTGAAGAGAAAGTTTAACAAATCAACATTCAATTACACCCCCGAAAAGAAAGTTTAATGTCAAAAAAAACCACTGAACTGTTTGCGCAAACATTTGCAAGGAGTGTTTTTCACAGTCGAGGCAACAATCACCAGTATCAACATCAAGAGAGACTGGTACTACATGTCTTGCAGCGAATGTGCTTCAAAAGTGAAAGACGAGGGAGGAATGTATCGGTGTCTGAATCATGGAAAACAAGCAAAACCATCCTATAAGTACATAATTTCCTACCTCATCTTCATATAATATTAAAAAACACAATATGTCATTAAAATTAAACCCTCAGCGTTTCGCTTAATGAACCTTGCAGGTTTAATTTCAAAGCTTTTATCACGAGACTGCGCCCACATGGAGGTCACTTTCTTGGTCCGACGGCGGAAGGCGTTACAGGTATTCATGCTCGAGTTGTCGGCAAAGCATAAAGCGAAGACTTGCAAGAAATACCGAGCAGTTTTTGCCATTGAGGCGCAAAAACGTCTTCCACTCTGTTAATACAAATAAACCGTAAAACGTTTATTAATATTTTGCGATCTCTTTGTGTTTTGTTGATAACATATATAATGTTGTCTTAAGTATAATTATAAGGATACATGTTATTTTTGTAAAGCATTTACATATAATCTTTTAAATACAAAAATGTAGTAACTAAAGCATTTGTTGTAATAGTTAATTATGATGGGTAAAAATTACCAACCATGGATCTTAACCCATACCCAAAGAGACTTGATACAATGTATACTTAGCTACATTGAATCTAAAGAAAACCCATGGACCAACCCATGACCCATAACCAAAAACCCATGGGCAAAGAGGAGCGTTCCACGGATCCCTAGCTTTGTGCTAGCGGATCCCAAGTGGAAGGATCCGTGGGATCCGTGAGAACAGTGAGGAAATTTGCCTATAAATAGAGAGCCATTTCTTCATTCTAACTCACCCTCTTCTTACTAAATCTCTCATACACTCATTCTCTTCTAACATATAGATCACTAGATCTAGAGAGTTGTTCTTCTTTCTTTCTATTTGTGATTCTCATATAGGTCCTTCTAAGGCGAGATCACGAGCATTCATCATCCAAGCAAGGGGTCCTTGATTGATTTGTCACTCCATAAGATTTACATAGCGAAGATCTTGTATTTAATATTTCACATATTTGTTGTGTAATAGTTGTGTTGGTTTGGTCCACCGTGCTACGGACTCGGTATCTAGCTTTGTACGGAAAAGTGTAAGCAACGTTGTGAAGGCTTCTCCGCCAAGTGAAGGAGTTTGTTGACATAGTTCTTGAACTCTCGGTAGGTGACTCGGGGTGGAGTAGGGCAAGGAAGGTGTCCTTGTAGCGAACCACTATAATCGGTTGTGTCATTTCTATCCTTTATCTTTATTTATTTGCTTGCATTATCATTAGATCTATACGTTCTCAACATCCATACGCTTTCATAATATCGAATCTAAATTTTTGAAATCAACTTAAAATCGGCAAAACTATTCAACCCCCTTCTAGTTTTCCACAATTGGCATCAAGAGCTAAGTTTATAAAAGTTTTAAAATAAAATTGTATTTTAAAACTTTTAGATCACAATGGGTTCTGAATATTATAAGGAAGGGCAATCTATGCAACGACCACCACTACTTGAAACTAATGGTTTTATATATTGGAAAAATAGATTCAAACATATGTGAAGTCTAAAGATATTGATCTTTGGTACATTATTGTTGAAGGTGATTTTGAGGCTACCTCAAATGATGATAAAGGAAATTTAGTTCACATACCTCATGATAAACTAAATGATGAAATGAAGAAAAAGTTTCTAAAAATAGTGAAGCAAAATGGTTTTATATAATGCTTTACCGAAAAGGAATTCGAAAGAATTTCTATGCTTAAAACCTCTAAAGAAATTTGGAATTCTTTAGTTGTAACTCATCAAGGCAACCAACAAGTTAAAATAATAAAATTGATTTATTTGTTCAACAATATGAACAATTTTCAATATCGGATGAGGAAACTATAGATCATTCATTTGCTAACTTTAATACTATTATTACATCTTTACAAGCACTTGATGAATCCTTTTCTAGCCGTAACCATGTTAGGAGATATCTAAGGGCACTTCCATCGAAGTGGAGATCCAAGGTGATTGCAATCAAGAGTCAAAATATTTGACAATCCTCACCTCGATGAACTCATAGGCAACCTAAAAGTCTCGAGCTTGTCCTTGCTAAAGATTCCGAAGCCTCAAAGGTGAAAGAAACACAAATCTCTTGCCCTTAAAGCCAAAAAGGCTTGACGATGAGGAGAACTCATCTTGAGTAGTGACGACGAAGAGTACGCTATGGCGGTAAGGGACTTTAAAAGTTCTTTAGAAGAAAGGGTGAATCGTCAAACAACCGTATGACGATAAGAAAGGCTTCGGAAAAGCAAAGAGGACGAGAAGCCAAAGGATGATCGTACTTGCTTTGAATGTGGGGACCCAAACCACTTTATTAGTAAGTGTCCCAAACGGGATGATCAAAAGGCATTAGTGAGCGGCACGTGGGGAATGAGCGACGAGGAGGACGAAGAAATTTGTCTCATGGCAAATGACGAGGTGTGCTTAAAGGTCGACCTAGACCCCGATGAATAGGTCAAGGATAGCGGGTGCACGAGGCACATGACCGGCAATAGGGATCTATTCTCCACATATGAATCCATAAATGGAGGTAATGTGGTGTTTGGAAATAGCAAAAGTAGAATCATCGGTAAAGGTACGGTTTCTAACAAATCTCTAACCATTAACAATGTGTGTCACGTAGAAAACCTAAACTTTAATCTCTTAAGTATAGGACAAATATGTGATAAAAGTGCAATGTACTTTTACAAAACCGTAGTAAGATACTTAAAATGGCATAACCATAGGAAGAGGAATTAGGAAACATGGAGTCTATGTCATTAAAATCGGTAATGAACCTAAAGACAAACTATGTCTTACCTCTATGGATGATACTTGACCTTATGGCATCGAAGATTGGGTCACGCCAACATGCGACTTCTTCAATCGCTATCATCCAAAGATCTAGTAAGAGATCTACCTAAGTTAAAATATGAACATCATTTTGTGATGCTTGTAATATAGGAAAACAAGCTCATTCGAGTCATAAAGCTAAAAACATGGTGTCCACAACTAGGTGTCTAGAATTACTACATATGGATTTATTTGGTCCATCCGCTATCCAAAGTTATGGAGGCAACTACTATACTTTGGTAATAGTGGATGACTACTCTAGTATACTTGGACAAAATTTTTAAAGAACAAAACGAAACCTTTAACTATTTTGAAATATTAAGCAAAAGATCCAAAGACAACTAGGAAAACCCATAGTGTCTATTAGGACGGATCATGGTAGGGAATTCGATAATGAAGTGCAATTCGGAGCTTTTGTGGCGCTAATGGTATTACTCACAACTTCTCGGCTCCACGCACTCCACAATCGAATGGGGTAGTAGAAAGAAAGAATAGAACCCTTCAAGAAATGAGTATAACCATGCTTAACGAACAATCCATACCTCAAAATTTTGGTGTAATGATGTTGATACTTCAACGTACATACTCAATCGAGTCTTAATTAGACCAATCTTAGGTAAAACTCCATATGAGTTACTCCGAGGCAAAAAGCCTACTTAAAATAATAAGTGCATAATTACGTTAGTGTTGCAAAAATAATAAGTGCATAATTACGTTAGTGTTGCAAAAATCGGCATAGGCGGCCGATCAATCGGTGATTAATCGCTAGGCGGATTAAACGCCCGATTTTTATTAATCGGTTTGGTCAAAATCGGTCAACATACCATTAATCGATAAACATCGGCCGAATTGGACGATAAATCGCCAACTTCGATTACTGAATAGAATCGGTCAAATCATGCATAAATCAACCAAATCGAAATAAATCGGCTAGATCATTATAACGTTGTGATATTTTGGTTACACAAATCGATTCGAATAGAATCGGTCAAATCATGCATATAGCGACGGATAGTTGTGATATTTTATGTTGAAGCATAATCGGCGCGGATCTGGATTCAACGACTCTCCTTGGCCGTTAGTCGTCTTCTCGAGCCCTAGTAGATGATCCGTATAAACCGTCAAGTCTAAATGCGGACTTAAACAATTTTAAACACAAATACAATTAAGATCGAGGAGGATAGGAATTCACGGTCGTTAAGTCCCACGGAGGATGAATTGGTGTAATAAACACTTGATCAGATGGTAGAATGATCACTAAGGATAGTGATCAGTAGGGTTTTGGATGGAAATGTATACCTAAAGAAAAGATTTACAAATTACAGCGACTTAAATGCAAATTAAGAAAATTAAAAAGTTAAAATCTATTAAATAAACGCTATCACTATTTTTACAATGATGTTTTTATGATTTTATAAAATAAAATAACTTAAATAAACTATATTAACTAAAACGTAAACTCAAATTATCTAAAAACGTTACTTAAAGCTAAAACGAGCGTTATTTACGAAAATGGCGCTGGAGCGCAAGATAAAACGTAAATTTTATGAAATAAAAGGCCTACGAATGTAAAACTAATTTTCTTACGTACTATATGTCAAAAGAAAATTTTATAAAAAGATTTATATTTTTAGACTTTTATATTTTTATTATGAATTAAATAAGATTTTACAATAATTAAATGTTAAAAATACTAAAACTAATGAGAAAATCAAACTTTTTATAAAATACTTAATACTAATACAAATTTATAAAAAATACAAAAAGAAAAAAGCTAGACTGAATAAGCTGTAAATAAGCAATTAAGCTCGTATAAGCTTATTTGGACACAAAAGGGGTAAGTATTAAATAGTGTGAATAAGAACTGAAAAAGTCCCTAGGGCAGTTGGTGCGTGTGTGGTGTGGTGAGCTGGGTGGCCAGAGATCAAATCCCAGCAGTGGCACTTTTTTGCAACTTTTTATTTTTGGACTTTTTCTTCACAAACTTGTTAAGCACAAGAAATTAAGCACTTTTAATAACTACAACTTTTTATGAAACAGATTAATAAGCTCAGTATGAGCTTATTTTCTCAACAGTAGCAACAAAATGGAAATAAGCTAAAGAGTAAGCCAAAATGGCTTTTAAGCTAAAAATAAGCAAAGTGAGAATTGGAAATGAGTTAACATCGATAATAAGCTAGTATAACAATTAAAATGTAAATAAGCTAGGAATAAGCACAAAAAGCCGACTCAAATAAGCACTTTTATCAAGCGGTGCATGTGGCGTGTTATGAATCACTAGGCACTTTTGAACTTGATTTTAAGCACTTAAATAAGCTAGAAACTAAAAATAAAAGCGGAATAAGAAAGTTGACCGGTTAAGCTTTCTAAAAACTAAATTACAAAGTTCGGATTTCAATAATGAGCTTGTGAGAAGCTTTTGAAAAATGGAAAACCACCGAGTCAAGACTCGGTGAATCTTGAGTTTTGGACAAAACAAATAAGCACTTGCGAGCTTATTAAATAAGTCGCAAATTGAAAATGACACTTGGAACCTTGAGACAGCTTGGTTGGCTTCTCAAAAGCCAAATTACAGGATAATGATCACTAATAAGCTCTCTAAGAGCTTATTAACAACTACCAATTACGTGCACGGGGAGAAATTTGACTTTTTAATGACACATACAGTTTGACTTTTATGAGATTGTAACTAATTCCATGAACTGAATAAGTTGTTTTAAGCTATAATAAGATTGACTTAAGATAGATTACTAAGTTGCAAGCTCCTTTGATGAGATTTGAACTTAAAAATCACAACAGTTATAAACTTAGGACAGATTTAGAGTAAGTTTGACTCAGAGCTTGTGCAAGCACATTATTTTGACAGATATGAGCATACTTTAGCTAAACAAACATAAAGCAACAGATTTCCACTCTTGAACAACCCTTAAACACAACCATAAGTACAAAACCAAACACACCTTTATATGACTGTCTTGGTAAGTTTTCAAAGTAAATCACGAGATAGACCAAGATACTAATTATCGACCTTATGATATCTTTAAATGAGACTAAAGAAGCATTAACTAACAATAATAACAATGACAACTAAAATTTAAGCTTAAGCTAATTTCTTTGTTTAAAATGAAATTTTACTATCTCGATTTAAAAGAACAAACATTAATTTTATAGCTTAGATACATTTAATTATGATTAGTGGTCACTAAGAAATGATATTACCCTTTCTAGACAACTAAAACACGAAATGCAAAATTGATCAAAAGGCTTACAAGTGAGTTTCCAAGTAAAGAAGAGAACCAAGGATCAGAACTAATTCCTATATGCTCTCCACAGAGCTCTAAACCAAGGCAATCCAAAAGCTACCTTGCTCCAGCTTCTTGATCACAATCACCATGGATTTTTATTTTTAAGCTATTTATTTGATATTTTTGTGAATTTCTGATTTTTGCTAATAAACTGCTTTTAAGAGTATCTAAAAGCTTGAATAAGCTTTATAGGGAGCTTATGTGACTTACTCAGTCCAAAGTAACAACTTCTAACAACATTTCAACATATTGAGATTTTTGAATAAATAGAAAACTGCATAACTTGAGATAAGACTTGAAACTGGAAATTGATGCTTACAAAAGTTTTATTTCAACTTGAAAACATAAAATACAAAGTTTGAAGCTTAAACAAACACTGAAATTTGAAAGTTAAACTACAACGACATTAAATTTTAAAATTACTCTAGATACTTTTCTTCCATGACTCTCTGCTTTCTTTATAGTCTTTTGAACTCCCACATGTCTCGATCAAATCCCATCAACAATCTCAACCATTGAAACAAATCAAACGATCTTAGCCATTAAACTTACTTTTGGCGCCAAAATTGAGATAAGGTTGCTTGAGGCAGTTTTAGTTCAATTAAAGAACTTTGAGTACAAGAGAGGTGTAGGGGACAAGTTGGGAAGTAGGAATGGGTTTAGGGTGATTTGGAAATAAAAGATAGGTTTGAGAGTGCTACGTTGAAGGTTTATGGTGGGAAGCATTAACCGCTTGTGGGCTAGTTGGTGAGGAGGGCATGAGTGGAGATGTGGATGAGGTGGAAAGGGTGAGGTGGAGGTGAGAAACCACCTCGGTTTTGAGTTCTGAGGGGGAGACGATATGAACAAGTGGCGCGGTTTATTTGATTTTAAAACTTGGGCGGGTCAAGGTATTGGGTTTGGATTGGGCTTAGTTATAAAATAGGATCCGTTTGGTTTGTGTTAACAACAAGGACCAATCATGTAATTCTCTCGAAAGTTGAGGGCTGATCTTGAATATTTTCCAAAGTTCTCATAAGGGTAAAACCTGCCAAGTAAGAATAGTACAAGGACCATTGTTGATAATTTCCATTTTTGTAAATCCAGGGACCAAAACCGGTCTTAATTTAGAAACTTGAGGGACCAATATTGTAATTTTCTCAAAAGTTTTATCATAAGGACCATTTTTGCCACTTATTAATAGAACAAGGCTAAAACTTGATATTTTTCACTTTTTAAATTAACCAAGGACTATTTATGACATTTTTCAAAGTTAAAGGACTAAAGTTGTCAATTTGTGATTTTTAAACTTTAAAGGGTTTGTTTTGACAACTTTTGAATCTTATGGACCTAAAATGATATTTTACAAGTTTTTGAATTACCGAGGGACTAATTTTGACAACTTTTGTAACTCGAGGGACTAAAGCGCCAATTATGCAAACTTGATACGTTTTCACCGTTTTGATGTTTTTGCATTTAAAACATATAAAACACTTGTTTGTGATATTTTATCATTTTGATGTGTTTAGAGTGTTTTCGATGTTTTGGCATTTAATAGTATAAAAATGATGAGTATTTAGACACTCATCAATCCCCCATACTAAGATATTGCTAGTCCCTAGCAATGATTTGAAAAACTTAATGGATTTTAATCTCTTTACCAAAAGCCATTACTTACGGAGTAGCCAAATGTTTCAGTTCAAGTAAGAACCATGGTACACCGATAACCATGTGATTTTAAGCAAACCACCGACTTTCAACGGATTTGATTTGTCTTTACGGAAGCCGTACCTTCTGGACTAGCCAACTCTTAGATAAATTATCAATATTATCTTTGGTGAGCCGATTACCAATTATGGATTTTCCATCGCCTTTACCACAAGCCATAACCTCATGGGCTAGCCAACTTTTCACTAGTTTAAAGATATGATGAGTTGAACACCATACAATTTTAGGCAAATTGCAAGCCATATAAACGGATTTGAGAATCTTTACCAAGAGCCGTTTGCTCTGGATTAGCCAATCCTTATGTGGGTTAGACATGGCGGATGATTACCATTTGGCCGAGTAAGTGAAAACACTTACTCCAAAAAATTTAACCAAAACGGGAATTGGGTGGAATAATTACATGATGAAATTCGTGAGAATTCCCCACACTTAGAAATGAATATTGCCCTCAATATTCAAAGTACCCGGTTATGCCGAAACATAGACCATAAAAGGGAAATACTACGGCCATTATTTTGTTTTTATATATATATATATATATATATATATATATATATATATATATATATATATATATATATATATTTTTTTTGAACCGATTGATATATACAACAACGTGGGAAAACTCCCCACACTAGGGTGATAGAAAGGGATAAGAAGACGTAAATATGGATGAAAATCCATATGATGTGTGCTACTATTTTTGATTCCCGAGTCACTAGCTTGACTCGATCCCCGCATTCATTGGTTCATGGGAATGTTTGTAGATCCGGATAACCACAGGGGAATGTCGCTCAAAGTAATGCTTTAATCGATGACCATTTACTTTAAAATTTGGACCATCGGTGAGATAACTCAATGGTGCCATAAGGATAAACCTTAGTAATGGTAAATGGACCGCACCACGGGACTTAAGCTTTCCGAGAAAATCTTCAATCTAGAGTTGAAAAGAAGGACTCGATCACCAACGCGTTGAAAGCGGTTCTTGATTTTAGAGTCATGAATCTTCTTTGTCTTTGCTTGTAGATCAAAGAGTTCTCGTAAGCTTGATCACGAAGTTCATTTAGTTCATTCATTTGAACTTTTCTCGTGATCACCTACCGTCTCAGATATCGAAGTTTGCATGTTTTAAGGCCCAGAAGCCTTGTGCTCTAGTTCAATCGGAAGATGACATGCTTTTCCGCACACTAGCTTGTATGGAGTACACCCAATTGGTGTTTTGTAAGCATTTAAAAGCCTAGAGTCGTCATCCGGTTTATCCGACCAGATGCACGATTTTCACCCACCGTCCTTTCAAGGATTCTTTTAATACCACGGTTTGAAACTTCCACCGCCCACTTGTTCGGGGTGGTATGCGAGAGATAGACGGTGGGTAACACCATACTTTGCATGACACGATCAAATTGGTCATTACAAAATGTGTACCACGATCACTAATTATAGCACGAGGAGTTCCAAACCCGCAAAGAGCTTTCAAAATTTCACAACAACTCGGGCATCATTGGTGGGTAAAGCTTTTGCTTCAACCCATTTTGACAAATAGTCAACAGCCACGAGTATGTACTTGCTTCCACGAGACGAAGGAAATGGCCCCATATGTCAAATATCTCACAAACTTGAATGGCATTTTGTGGCATTTCATTTCTTTGAGATATGTTTCCATGACGCTGACAAGCATCACAAGTTTTGACAAAGTCACGGGCATCTTTATAGATTGTGGGCCAATAAAACCCGGAATCAAACACCTTTTTGGCGGTGTAGTTTGGACTATGATGGCCCCGTGGGTCCAAATGGCAAGCTTTGAGAATGTCAAGAGCTTCTTGTCCATAAACACACCGTCGGATGACTTGATCCGCCAGATTTTGAATAAGAAAGGGTCATCCTAGTAATGTTTAACATCCTTGAAGAATTTATTCTTCTTTGGGTCGACATCCCTTTCACAATGAAGTTACCCGCATGGTAATTTGCAAAGTCAAGAAACCATGGGGTAGACGAGTTTCCACGAAAAGAAACCGCATTGAGTGTCTCGAGAGGAAATGTTTCATTTATATCCTTTTCTCGAAAACATCTTGGTGAGGGTTTTCTAATCTGGACAGATGATCGTGACGTTCTCGGCTCCTTTTTATCACGTATGATAATATCAAATTCTTGAGGAGGAGAACCCAACGGAGCAATCTCGGCTTTGCATCTTGTTTTGCAAAGAGGTATTTAAGAGCCGAATGATCCGTATACACTACACATTTTGTCAAGATTAAAATGCGGCCGAAATTTCTCAAATGCATACACCACGGCTAATAGCTCTTTTTCCGTGGTAGTGTAATGAGTTTGAGCTTGATCATAGTCTTACTTGCGTAGTGAATAGGTTGAAAATGCTTATTTCTTCGTTGCCCTAGGACCCGCCGATAGCAAAATCACTTGCATCGCACATAAGCTCAAAGGGTAAATCCCAGGGAGAAACGAGAATGGGTGCTTCAAAGAAGCTTTTTCTTTAATGTTTCAAAAGCTACGATGCACTCGGGTGAGAAGATAAAAGGAGCATCCTTTTCAAGAAGATGGGTCATTGGCGGGCGATTTTGGAAAAATCTTGTATGAATCTCGATAGAAACCCCATGACCTAAAAACTCCTAATACCTTTGACGGTAGTAGGATGAGGCAATTAGCAATAACATCGACTTTTGCTCTATCTACCTCAATCCGTTTTAGAAATTTTATGGCCAAGGACTATGCCTTCTTTGACCATAAAGTGGCTTTTCTCCCGCTTAGACAAAGATTGGTGTCTTCACACCGCTTGAGCATTTTATCTAGATGGTAGAGACATGTTTGAAACGAATCCCCAATGACCGAGAAGTCATCCATAAACACCTCCATCGTTTCCCGATCATGTCGTGGAAAATGGCCATCATACATCATTGGACGCGCGGGAGCATTACATAAGCCAAAAGGCATACGTGCAGAGGCAAAAGTTCCGTATGGGCGGTGAATGTGGTTTTATCTTGATCCTTGGATCAATGGAATCTGAAAGTACCCCGAGAAACCATCAAGGAAACAATAGTATTCATTCCCCTAATCTCTCAAGCATTTGGTCCATAAAGGCGAGGAAAATGGTCTTTTCGGTGGCGTCATTCAACTTACGATAGTCAATGCAAACACGCCATCCGTAACCAATCGAGTTGGAATTAACTCGTTATCTTCATTCGTGACAACAGCTTATGCCACCCTTTTAGGAACACAATGAATCAATGACCCAAGGACTATCTCGAGATTGGGTAAATCAATCCGCATCAAGAAGTTTGATAACCTCTTGTTTGATAACATCATGGATTTTTGGATTTACTCTTCTCTCGATGTTGAATCATTGGTTGAAGTCATCCTCCATCAAGATTTTGTGAGTACAAAATCGGGGTTTATACCTTTGATGTCGGAGAGTTTCCAAGCAATTGCTTGCTTGTGTGACTTCAAGATTTTTATGAGAGCAGCTTTTTCATCTTTACTCAAATCTCTAGCAATAATGACCGGTAATTTATCATCACCTTCAAGAAATGCATACTCGAGATGAGGTGGTAAGTCCTTAAGCTCAACCTCAGGAAATTCTTCAGTTTTCTCAACTGACTTGACTTCCTTGTTATGAAGTTTGATGGAAGGGAGAGGAGGAGAAATGTCATGATTTAACAACTTCTCAAGAAGAAAATCTCCCTCCAGATTAATCTCATTTTGATTAATCTCATAAGGAATTGAATCACTAATATGAGGGGCTGATGATGGATCATCATTAAGCAACTTCTCAATGAGAAGTATGTCTCCCTCAATGTCAATTGGAGCGTGATCAATTTCCCATGGAATGTAATCAATCGGATAAGTAAGCTTCAATCTCTTCTAAGATGAAGTCACTTTCCTCAAATGGGGTAAGAGAAGGAGTAGAATTGGCGATGATAGGTTGAGATGAATGAGTGAGATTATCACCAAGAATTATGATCATAACCAAGAACTTCTTGCAGTACTCTTGAAGCAACATCAATGATATCTATTCGGTTAACCGACTTCGAAATCATAATTTGCGAGTACCTCAAGTTTGATCAAGGTTAAAGTGATGACTTCATTACCAACACGTAATGTGATTTCTTGCTCAAATACATCTATGAGAGCACGCCCGCTCTCGTGAATCCTCGACCAACAATGAGAGGAACCCATGATCGGCATCAAAATCAACAACCACGAAGTCGGTAGGAAATGGAACTTTCCTACTTTCAAAATCGCCCTCGGCAATGCCAAGAGGACGGGATATTGTACGATCTGCAAGCTCGAGAGTCATGCATGTAGGAGTAAGTTCCGGAAGAGAAAGTTTCTTCCAAACCGAATAAGGCATCGACAATGCTTGCACCAAGATCTGCTAGGGCAAAGCATTCAACCATTCTGAGAATACACAAGGTAAGAGAAATTTCCGGGATCTCCAAGCTTTTCTCGAAGCTTTTTCGAATAACCGCAGAGCGCTTCTCATTTAGAGGAGTTTTAGCCATTTCAAACAAATTTTCCTTGTTGCTTAACATGTGTTTGAGAGTTGATGCAAACTTGGGCATCAACATGATAGCATCCGCAAAGCTTATGTCAAATGTAACTCTTGGAAAATTTGGAAAAATTTGTCCATTTGATGACTAGCTTTTTCACGGAGATTTTGCTCATTTAAACGTGATGGATAAGGAATAGAAGATTTGGATTTGGTATTTTCAACGGAGCTACAGGTGGTTCAAAACAACTCCTCGGATTAGACTTGGGTTTCGGACAACTGAGGTTGGACTACCGAAGGTGGGACTTGTGCGGTATTACGTGGGCTAGAATAATGCACCTTGTCCGTTGTTTCCTTGGTAACTTGACTCATTGCCACGGAGGAGGGGCATTGAGTCGAGGGTCCATTGCGAGTCGGAGGCTCACTTTCCACTACCTTTGGGAGAGAAGAAGAAGAGGTAGTATGAATAGCGGGTCCATTGTATGAAACACCACTTGGTCGTGATCGCCTTAGCATCGCCCCTCGGGTTAGCGATCGTGTTGCTCGGAAGTTTTCCCGAGCCCGAGGGTTGATCATTTAAAGACTTCTTGAGATCGCCGATCGGACCGACCAACAACCTGCTCATTTCATCTTGGGATTTCATAAAGCGCTTGAAGAACTCATCGATGATGGACTGGAGGAGTAATGACGGAGGTGGATTAGGAGGAAATTTTGAGGTCGGATGTTTTGATTATGACCTTGTTGTTGAAAATTCCTTGATTAGGATTCACATTCCCATGAAATTGATTCCCCGATTGAAATTGTTTGGATGAAGGTTTCCTTGTTGTTGGAAACCTTGATTGGGTCCGTGATAGAAATTACCTTGGTTTTGATAACCTTGGTTCATTCTAGGTTGATTCGATTCGGTTAAGATTCGGTTAAAACCGGGTGGTGCTGATAAGTGCTAGCACGGTAGTTTGGTTCATTCGAGGACGGTATTGATTACCTCCTTGAATTAAAGTACCGGCTATAGCATTAACTTCAAACGGACTACCATCGGTGGCGATCTGATTATAATATGCATGAGGACCACCACAAGTAACACAAACTTCAACTTTCTTCACTTCACCATGTGATGGTGTTTGAGTGAAGGTGACTTTCTTTGGTTAGCAAGAACCAAAGCTCGAACAATATCTCGTGAGTTTATCAATCTTAGCATCGGTGCTAGATGTACTCACGGAGATGAAATAGAAGGTCCATTAGACCGAGTTTGATATGTCTTAGTGCGGAAAGGACGGACACAGGACTTGTTTTCAATGATTTGTAAGGCTTCTTTGGTGGTTTTGCTAAGAAATTACCTCATGGAGGCATTCTGAGAGTCTTGGTCACTTGTCTCGCACCATTATAGAAAGTATCCATTTGCATTAACTCGGTAAAACCATGATGTGGACACTATGAGCAATTCTTTGTAACGATCCCATGCCTCCCGAATGATTCATCAAATCTCGAGAAAATTTCATTATCTCATTCTTAAGACTTGTGGTTCGGGATGGAGGATAGAACTCGTTAACAAACTTGGTAACTAGATCTTCCCATGTCTCAATAGAACGAGGTTGTTTCTCAAGCCAATTCCGGCTTGTCCTCTAGAGAAAATGGGAACAAGAAGCTTGATAGCCGTGTGGGACATTCTTGTACTTGATGGTAGATGCAATCTTGTTAAACCATCGAATGTGTGCATGAGGATCATCCCGCTCAAAACCATAGAATTGGCTTTGGGTTACTAGATTAAGTAATCCGGTTTGAGCTCGAAGGTATCGACCACAATGGTCGGACAACAATGGCATCTCCGTAACCCCAATGGGTGCTTGGAGAAGCTCATTCATAGGTTTGTCTTCCGCCATTTCGGCTGTGGTGGTGGTGGTAGACGCTCTCGATCACGGTGAAGGAGCCGAACGTCCTCACGTCTGCGAGGAATCTTTCCAAGTTCGAAAGTGGACTTGTAGAACTGGAAGAACGAGTGCGCATGCACTAAGTATAAAATCAATTTTCAAAACAAATGAGGCAAAACACAAGTGAACTTAACCAATAATCACAAATGAAATGGCTTCTTTGAAAAAGGTACACCAAATCACAAGTGATACAAAGGCAAGTTTTAAATCGATGTTCGGAACTTATTAATGGTCGCACCCCAGCTTAGGTAGTGCAATTGCGCCTTGATTTACGGTGGTTGATTTTATGTATATTAAGTACCGGTGAAAAAGACGTAGGTATGATTTGTCTTGATGGGTTTAAAACTTTTGACAATATTTTGGTATCGTCCGTTTAACCAAATCGTATCTCTTTAAGAATCACCTTAAAAGAAAATACAAGATAGAAAACGTTACGATTGTTTTGTTGTTTTATATTGTTTTGGGTTTTAACACTTTAGGAAAAGTGTTAATGAACTTTTGATTTATATTAACTTTACGAAAACTTTTACAAACTGTGGTATATGTGCAAGTGGGGTCCGATAATGCTAGAAACACGTTCTGACCTCCCGGCAAGCGCCAAAATTTGATCCGTGCTAAACCGTCAAGTCTAAACAGACTTAAAACAATTTTAAACACAAATACAATTAAGATCGAGAATATAGGGAATTCACGGTCGTTAAGTCCCACGGAGGATGAATTGGTGTAATAAACACTTGATCGATGGTAGAATGATCACTAAGGATAGTGATCAATAGGGTTTTGGATGGAAAATTATACATAAAGAAAAGATTTACAAATTACAGCGACTTAAATGCAAATTAAGAAAATTAAAAAGTTAAAATCTATTAAATAAACGCTATCACTATTTTTACAATGATGTTTTTATGATTTTATAAAATAAAATAACTTAAATAAACTATATTAACTAAAACGTAAACTCAAATTATCTAAAAACGTTACTTAAAGCTAAAACAGCATTATTTATTTAAATGGCACTTGAGCGCAAGATAAACGTAAATTTTATGAAATAAAAGGCCTACGAATGTAAAACTAATTTTCTTACGTACTATATGTCAAAAGAAAATTTTAGAAAAAAGATTTATATTTTTTAGACTTTTATATTTTTTATTATGAATTAAATAAGATTTTACAATAATTAAATGTTAAAAATACTAAAACTAATGAGAAAATCAAACTTTTTATAAAATACTTAATACTAATACAAATTTATAAAAATACAAAACCGAAAAGCTAGATGAATAAGTCAAATAAGCAATTAAGCTCAGTATAAGCTTATTTGGACACAAAAGGGTAAGTATTAAATAGTGTGAATAAGAACCGAAAAAGTCCCTAGGGCGCTTGGTGCGTGTGTGGTGTGGTGAGTCAAGTGGCAGAGATCAAATCCCAAAGAAGGGCACTTTTTTTTGCAACTTTTTATTTTTGGACTTTTTCTTCACAAACTTGTTAAGCACAAGAAATTAAGCACTTTTAATAACTACAACTTTTATGAAACAGATTAATAAGCTCAAGATGAGCTTATTTTCTCAACAAGAGTAACAAAATGGAAATAAGCTAAAGAGTAAGCAAAATGGCTTTTAAGCTAAAAATAAGCAAAGTGAGAATTGGAAATGAGTTAAATCATCGATAATAAGCTAGTATAACAATTTGAAAATGTAAATAAGCTAGGAATAAGCACAAACCGACTCAAATAAGCACTTTTATCAAGCTGGTGCAGGCGGTGTTATGAATCACTAGGCACTTTGAACTTGATTTAAGCACTTAAATAAGCTAGAAACTAAAAATAAAAGCGGAATAAGAAAGTTGACCTTAAGCTTTCTAAAAACTAAATTACAAAGTTTGGATTTCAATAATGAGCTTGTGAGAAGCTTTTGAAAAATGGAAAAACCATCGAGTCAAGACTCGGTGAATGCCGAGTTTTGGACAAAACAAATAAGCACTTGCGTGCTTATTAAATAAGTCGCAAATTGAAAATGACACTTGGAACCTTGAGACGACTTTGTTGGCTTCTCAAAAGCCAAATTACAGGATAATGATCACTAATAAGCTCTCTAAGAGCTTATTAACTTGGCTACCAATTCTGTGCACAGGGGAGAAATTTGACTTTTTAATGACACATACAGTTTGACTTTTATGAGATTGTAACTAATTCCATGAACTGAATAAGTTGTTTTAAGCTATAATAAGATAGATTACTAAGTTGCAAGCTCCTTTGATGAGATTTGAACTTAAAAATCACAACAGTTATAAACTTAGGACAGATTTAGAGTAAGTTTGACTCAGAGCTTGTGCAAGCACATTATTTTGACAGATATGAGCATACTTTAGCTAAACAAACATAAAGCAACAGATTTCCACTCTTGAACAACCCTTAAACACAACCATAAGTACAAAACCAAACATACCTTTATATGACTGTCTTGGTAAGTTTTCAAAGTAAATCACAGAGATAGACCAAGATACTAATTACTGACCTTATGATATCTTTAAATGAGACTAAAGAAGCATTAACTAACAATAATAACAACAGACAACTAAAAATTTAAGCTTAAGCTAATTTTACTGTTTAAAATGAAATTTTACTATCTACTGATTTAAAAGAACAAACAGCTAATTTTATAGCTTAGATACACTTAATTATGATTAGTGGTCACTAAAGCAGATATTACCCTTTCTAGACAACTAAAACACGAAATGCAAAATTGATCAAAAGGCTTACAAGTGAGTTTCAAGTAAAAGAGAACCAAGGATCAGAACCAATTCCTATATGCTCTCCACGAGCTCTAAACCAAGGCAATCAAAAGCTACCTTGCTCCAACTTCTTGATCACAATCACCATGGATTTTTATTTTTAAGCTATTTATTTGATATTTTGTGAATTTCGATTTTTGCTAATAAACCGCTTTTAAGAGTATCTAAAAGCTTGAATAAGCTTTATAGGAGCTTATGTGACTTACTCATTCAAAGTAACAACTTCTAACAACATTTCAACATATTGAGATTTTTGAATAAATAGAAAAGCGCATAACTTGAGATAAGACTTGAAGCTGAAATTGATGCTTACAAAGTTTTATTTCAACTTGAAAACATAAAATACAAAGTTTGAAGCTTAAACAAACACTGAAATTTGAAAGTTAAACTACAACGACATTAAATTTTAAAATTACTCTAGATACTTTTCTTCCATGACTCCTCTGCTTTCTTTATAGTCTTTTTGAACTCCCCACATGTCTCTGATCAAATCCCATCAACAATCTCAACCATTGAAACAGTCAAACGCATCTTAGCCATTAAACTTACTTTTGGCGCCAAAATTGAGATAAGGTTGCTTGAGACAGTTTTTAGTTCAATTAAAGAACTTTGGAGTATAGTAGAGGTGTAGGGACAAGTTGGGAAGTAGGAATGGGTTTAGGGTGATTTGGAAATAAAAGATAGGTTTGAGAGTGCTACGGTGAAGGTTTATGGTGGGAAGCATTAGCCGCCAAAGGGCTAGTTGGTGAGAGGGCATGAGTGGAGATGTGGATGAGGTGGAAAGGGTGAGGTGGAGGTGAGAAAACCACCTCTGGTTTTGAGTTACAGGGGTGGGAGAGACGTATGAACAGTGGCGCGGTTTATTTGATTTTAAAACTTGGGCCGGGTCAAGGTATTGGGTTTGGATTGGGCTTAGTTATAAAATAGGATCCGTTTGGTTTGTGTTAACAACAAGGACCAATCATGTAATTCTCTGAAAGTTGAGGGCTGATCTTGAATATTTTCCAAAGTTCTCATAAGGGTAAAACCTGCCAAGTAAGAATAGTACACGGACCATTGTTGATAATTTCCATTTTGTAAATCCAGGACCAAAGCGCCAATTTAGAAACTTGAGGGACCAATATTGTAATTTTCTCAAAAGTTTTATCATAAGGACCATTTTTGCCATTTATTAATAGAACAAGGCTAAAACTTGATAATTTTCACTTTTTAAATTAACCAAGGACTATTTATGACATTTTTCAAAGTTAAAGGACTAAAGTTGTCAATTTGTGATTTTTAAACTTTAAAGGGTTTGTTTTGACAACTTTTGAATCTCATGGACCTAAAATGATATTTTACAAGTTTTTGAATTACCAGGACTGATTTTGACAACTTTTGTAACTTGAGGGACTAAAACTGCCAATTATGCAAACTTGATACGTTTTCACCGATTTTGATGTTTTTGCATTTAAAACATATAAAACACTTGTTTGTGATATTTTATCATTTGATGTGTTTCGAGTGTTTTCGGATGTTTTGGCATTTTAACAAGATAAAATGATGAGTATTTAGACACTCATCGTGAGACCATCAACAAAGAGAACTCGTTAGGAGTGGACCCGAGCCGTAGCCCCGGGTCCACCTCCGACGGTCAAGTTAGTATCTTGTTGTGGCATAGCAAAAGATGTTAGGTTTAGAGATAACTGCGTGTATATATAGGCATGGATTAGGGTTTAGGCGTAGAGTGGGCGGCGATGCCGGGCCCGACCCATTCTGGCCCATCCGGACCATACTTCAACAAGCCCCCAAGTCTAGTATGAGATAGCACATGGCTATGTTATGCTAGACTTAAGTTCGATGGCCACGTGGTGAAAGTGGAACCCGCATCTTCGCATCCCGGGTGAGGCGTACCCTTTGTACCAGATGCGACGCGGCATGGTGCGACGAAGACGTGCTTAGTATCAGGTGAGTGTCTTGGCGCGACAAAGAGGTGCGACGGAAGACGTGTTGCACAAGATAAGTGCGTTGTTGTCGCAACAAAGAGAGTGCGACGAAGACGTCTTCGCGCATAAGGCGACAAACACCGATCGGTCGCGCGACAAAATGCGCGTTGTCGCGAGTCTTTACAACCAACAGAGGACGTCTCCCTGCGGCATGTTGGTGCGAATACTCAAATTGTCTTGATCGCTTCCAAATATACCGCGTGCGGAAACAATGGTAGGATGTACCGGTAGCCCCAAGTTTGATGGTGCTACTCGTGTAGGAGCATTAAACTTATATATGCTCACAGAAACACTTAATGCAAACATTAAAAGCATATGCCGCGAATCGCAGCATATAAAACTTAATAAATTAAAACAATAGACAGCGCATAGCATGAATAATAGAGTGCGCATAGCATAAAAAAATATATATATACAACCTATCGTGAGGTTTTACAAACTACATAAACAATTGTTTGTATAAAATAAAACCTATCGTGATATTTTGTTTATTTTTTAATGTATATATAAAAAACTCGGATGGATGTACCGTGACCGCGATCGACGATACGTAGGATTTATCTTAACCGCATAGACTCGAACGTTTCGGATGATCGCGGATGTTTATACCACGGCCTTTGGTCGGTCGCATCATGGCGATTGACTAGCATCGTGGTATTCGCGTCACGCGTTCTGCGTAGATGTCTCGAACGCACGGTCTTACGCGGGTAGATTTATCGCGATCGCTACTGTTTGAGCGAACAGCGCACCAACCGTAAAAAAGATTCTGCGCGAATTTATCGCGGCTAAAAATAAAATAGCCCGATCGTGCGGGCTTTTTCTTAGATCCGATCGTGCGGATTAAAAGACAAAATAGATCCGATCGTGCGGATGTTTTAAAATAGGTCCGATCGTGCGGACTTTTCCTTTTATATGTAAAAGAAATATACTATACGTAAATAAATATACTATACGTAAATAAGGATCTTTGGATATCAATATGCAAGTTAAACGTGATAATGATCTTTTAATAACTTTTTGCAATTGAACGTGATATTTTATTCCATGTTTAGTGATAACTTTCACAAAATCCTTTTAATATTTTACTCCAGAACGTAATACACCATAGATTTGACGTATAAATCGCAAAGCTGAAGATGCTCTTAAAGATGCTTTTAAATAAATAATAACTTGATATTAAATGTTACCGACTTGATGGGAAAGCAAGTTGTACAAGCTTTATGCTTTTCGGTAATATGAGAACACGAAACATAGTTTATTCGTGTCCCACGGATGGCGCCAACTTGTTGAAGCATAATCTGCAGCGGATGGATTCAACGACTCTCCTTGGCCGTTAGTCGCCTTCTCGAGCCCTAGTAGACTGTCAACAAAGAGAACCCTTTAGAGTGGACCGGAGCCGTAGCCGGGGTCCACCTCCGACGGTCAAGTTAGTATCTTGTTGTGGCATAGCAAAGATGTTAGGTTTAGAGATAACTGCGTGTGTATATATAGGCATGGATTAGGGTTTAGGCGTAGAGTGGGCGATGCCGGGCTGACCCATTCTCGCCCACCGGACCATACGTCAACATTTTGGTTACACAAAACGTTGCACAAAACACTTAACTAAAATATCATTATAACTATATGCCGCTATAAATTCCGTTACTATGCACTGGTACTCGTGTAGGTGTTTCAGTTGATGGAATTTTTCAAAATACTAAAAGTTCAACTTAAAAAGATGGGCGCTAAGATTGATTTTTTTAGGAAGCTAAGTTGGATTGGTTTGCAAAAGAGAACGTTGCATTGTGGACTTCATATAATCATTGTAACTTCATATTAAAATTTGGCCTTCATAGCCTCGTAAGATATTTGGTTTTCTGATTATAAAAAAAGCCACAGTTTTCATAACACCAGTAAACTAATATTGAGAGAACTTATCAAAACCATTGAAACACACAAAACAACCAAATACCGAGCCTCAAACATGCCCGTAGCTTATTCTCCAAGTACAATCAACACAAACCATCCAATCGTATCTCTCGAAACTGAAAAAAAAACACGGCTGCAAAAACAAACTCATCCTCCCATATCATATCACAAACGTAGCACCCACCATGATATTAATTACTAAGTTCACAAACATACTTTATACTCAACATTTCTTATTTCTCCATAAGAGCACCAAGCCACCAACTAAAAAATATATCAGCCTCAAATAATATTATCGGCTTCAAAAAAATATAAGAGCACATTAAAACAAACAACTTGAAAGATCAATAAAAGAGAGTCAAAATAGATCTAAAATAATTGTCAAAACTTGCGACTTAGCAGATATCAAGAAGCACCGAGACAAAACAACAAAAAACTAAATATCATAGATCCATAAAGATCTCGCCCAAGAGCCATAGATCGAAAAATAAATATGAAACATATGAGATCATTGATACACACAAACACCAGATCTTAAAAGATATAAAGATCTACACCATGAAAAGCATTGAAGCCATCAAAACCACCACCGATTTTCATTAATCGGTTTGGTAAAAAATCAGTCAACATACCGATTAATCAGATAAACATCGGCCAAATCGGAAGATAAATCAGCCAAAGGTTACGAATAGAATCGGTCAAATCATGCATAAATCAACCAAATCAGAAATAATCGGCTATATCGGCCAAATCAGGCATATAGTTTCAAACATTTTATAATTTTATATATAAAAAATTCAATCCGATTAATCCCCGCCTAACTGATTAATCGCTATGTGAATGCCCACGCCCAACTCTTCGCTTAGCAATTTTTTTGGGTAAAATGGCCTTAAAACCTTGGTAAATATATCCAAAAAATAATGAAGTACAATTGACATGGCTGAATCAAATGCTCTCAGCCCGTTACATACGCGATATGACTCAACAAATGTAACTAAGCAACATACAACTGCTATACGCAGAAACAACACTAAACTGCTAAAAAACAGAATAGAAACCAAATTGCATTTAAACAAACAATCTAAATGTAAATAGAACAGGTTCATAGAACCACTCCCATAGTGAGCGACTCTGTCTTCAATGTTCAACATTGTTTGACTCACGAGTGTATCACCAACTTCCAAGCTGCAATGGTTCGAAGCATTTGGCTTTGACTTGTCTTCAAGCATTTGGTTTCTTGTAAGAAGATGGGTCGATATTGATATGCCCTCATTTTCTTCTTGGTTCATTGCTATGATGGTTCGAAGTTTGGAGAGCTTAGGAGTGATGAAGATCGAGTGTCGTCATTTATGTAGCGTTGTTATGGTGCATTTGGCGTTATCGCAATGAGGTTATTTTATCCTCTCACTCGTTGAAGAAAAGTGACATTTTCGATTCCATTCGTACTTTTTCTTGGCTTAAAAGTAAAGGGCGTAATGTTAATTGTTGGAACTCTTGGCTTATGAAGCCTTTGTAATTTTATTCTAGCTCCTTGCTAGAGTGTTTTAATCTCTGTTGTAAAAATCGGTCTAGGCGGCCGATTAGTCTCCGCATAGTCGCTGATCGCTCACTAAGCGCCTTGATTTATCATAATCGGCCTATTTAATCGGTTTGGTCAAAGATCGCTTAAAAATCGGTCAACAGACCGATTAATCGGACAAAATCGGTTTAATCGGACAAAAGTGCTTAAAAATTGGTCAACAAAATCGCTTAAAAATCGGACAAAATCACTTAAAAATTGGTCAACAAACCGATTAATCGGACAAAGTCGGTCAAAGATTGCTTAAAAATGGTCAACAAACCGAGTAATATTTATGTTTGACTTTGAACTTTGATGAATTATGTATTATGTCTATATTCGAACACTTGAAATATTTGAACTTTGATGATGCAATACACTTATCCCATACACATAAAATAATATAATATCTACAATTACATTTTTGTGCATAAAAATTCCAATCCGATTAATCCCCGCCTAACCGATTAATCGCTAGGCCCTACCCAACCGCTTCACTAGCGCCTAGCGATTTTTACAACATTGGTTTTAATAAATCCGCTGTTCAAAAAAAAACTTCCAAGCTGCAATAGCGACAAACACGTCAAAAGTCGCATCGCCAACCTGCCCTACCAACCGCCTAGCGATTTTTGCAACCTTGATTACGTATATTACAAATTAGTAGATTATATACTTACCAGAAATCTATAAACAAAAATATACTTCTTAGGAAATAGCACAATATATACCATTTATATAAACTGAATATACAAGAAATTAATAAAATTATAAAACGAATGGTTGTATATGGTCAATGGTATTGTCGTTTAGTTTTCAAAGACACGTCGAGTGGTTATAAGGGTGGTTGTTGCTGTCTTGTAGATGGCTAGGGTTCGTGGTGGTCATGAGGGTGGTTATGAATTTTTCATGGTTTGATAGAGGATTAGAGGCTGAATTCCATATAAATGAAAGCAAAGTGAAAATTAAAACCTAACATAGCAACATATACGAACATATGAAATGAATACCTACGGCCCAAACTGGTTTATTTGCATTTTTTTCATAAGCCCATCTAACAAAAGAGTTGTTGTCACCTTACTAAAAGTTAAAACTTTTGTAACAGTAATATTTATCAGTTTTACTAAGAAAAATATATTTTATCTTATGTTAACTATTTAGATTGTATTAAGCCTTATTAAATTTTATATAAAATAAAGTACATTTATTTTTAAAATATGATTAAAGCTAAATTTTGTAAACTTCAACCATACACATCTCTAATGCTTATATCTTTTATTAATAAAAGAAAACGTTTTTGACATAGATTTTTTAGAACTTACCTAATTAGGTAATATTCAATTATTGTTATTTTTATTTTAAAAGGTATTAAAAAAATATATAAATACTTCGTGATTTAGCAAGAAAAATTAAGGTAAATTTGTTTTCCAAATAAGATGTACGAAAACATACTACATGGAAGCATCATCAAAAGCCAATGTAATCAATACGATGATATGAGGCGAACCGGTCTTAAACTACAATATTAATATGATCTTTATGGATGAAGAGGAATGCATTTAAATATTTATACGTATTAATAATATATTACTAATAACACGATTTACTTTACTGATAAACCATGTTACTTCTACACAAAAGTATAAGGCACAAAAATCCATGCATGCGCAAATTACTATACTATATTAAAGACATCATCTCATAAACCGCTAAAATAAGGAGCACAACTTATTACAAGTGACTTTAACCGTGTAACCAACAAAGCATCAATCAATGAGGGTAATAGAACACAACGCAAAAAAAAAAAATAAATAAAAAAAAATAAATAAATACTTCAACAAATATACTTCTATTACAGTTACAAAAAACGTCGAAAGCACAAGTGATGGTTTCCAATTTGTTTGGTATGCCTCTATTATAAAAAAAAATTAGCAAATATAAAGCTTTTGGTAATTTATAATAAATAAGGAATCTAATATTTCTAAAACGACTAAAAGTAACATTCAATTAACTTTGCAGATGTAGTTGGGCAATACTGTCCAACAAGAAACTCAAACAAGTTACCATAGACCGAATACCAACAAGATTAATTGAATACGAGCTGCAACATATAAGGTTCATAATAAATACTTATGGTGTATATTCATTTTCTTTACTAAGTTTATTGTTTATTTATAATAGTGGCCAAAAGATAAGATGTGTTTTATGGGAAGATGATGCCAATGGTTTATAAGACTACATCAACAAAAATATCACAACAATCGAACTTATCGTCATGATTATTCAGTTAGCCAAACTTACCATTTAGGAGAGTAAAACTTCTTCCTTTCACATACATTTAAATGGAAATAAAATTTATATACACTAATATAATTTAACGAAGAATACCATGTGTAGACTATTAACAAGCATCAAACATCAATAAATCATAAAAGATATATATTAATAACGAACGTACATCTTTGTTTAAAGAAAGGTAAGAACATTAAAATAAAAACAAAATCTTTGACACTATTATAATCTTTTATTGTTTTAACTCACATATTACAAAGAAACATAGCGAACAGAACATGTGAATTGAAGAAGTTCAAGTCAACCTAACAACTAATTTGAGTGCCAAAGACAGGAATTGTATTAACGAAGAGTAACAAGGTATGTTAAACAAATAAAATTCTCAAACAAACACTTTATAGACATTTTATAAAATTACATTTGGCTCATCAATAATTTTGTTGTTCTTCTATCTATTCAGATGCAAACAAAAGAGACATGCAAAAAATGCATAATAATCATAATAATTGAAGTTTTCGAAGAAGAAAGGTAATCCAATATACAACCATAATCTAATGGTCGTAATTTATTCATTAATTATTCATTTTATAATATTATAACGCCCCGCCAAAAAACTCATAATGACGATGAGGACTCGTATGAAGAAAAAGGAATAAAGTTATGTAAGCTTAAAAATAAACCAATAGAGGTACATATATTACACTTATTGTTTAAACAAAATCCTTTAAACATAACGTACAATGAAATTATTTGATGTATAAAGTTTTAAACAGATTTCTGACGATTACAATTTTCCTTTGAGGATTAGAAGTGTGACATTGAACAATACCTATTAATAAACTGCAAAGAGCGATGTATATCTGGCCGAAGATGAAGATCATTAGAATAAATGTTATAAACATCACAAAAATAATAGAATTTAGTAGATATGTGCATTTGATTTTCTACCATGAGCCTCCAACATAACTAAAATAATAATTACAACCTTTAAACAAATTTAATATAAAAAAATTTAGAAATAAATTCTGTATTTGCACATGTAATATAACTAGTTTATACTACATTTAATAAAGAGATGGCATTGTTAAAAAATTAAGCACAAAAAATATGAAATTTATCCACATATTTAAGCAACAATATAAAATAACTATAATGCCTTGTATAAACAAATCCACTAATCCATTAGCATGCAATGATTCATTTCCTTGGGTTTCTTTATTCATAATTAGAAATAAACACATAAAATAAGAGCCTAATTTAATATATATATATATATATATATATATATATATATATATATATATATATATATATATATATATATATATATATATATATATAGGAAGGGATCGGTGGGTTTTAGCCTTTTAAGTAGGGATGGTGCGGAAATATCACAGTAGCTTTTTAAAAAAATTCAAAAAAATCTGAAAAATTAAAAAATAAAGAGGATGAAAAATATTTAACAATCGCTGAAAAAAATTTCAAAAAAAAAATCGTTTTCATGACTAAAGGTATTGTGATATTAAGGTCGATTTTGACTTTTTTACAAAAGTCAAGATTTGATCTTAATATCACCTAAAGTTTTTTTAAATACAAATTTTAATATCACATTAACTTTTCTTTGATATCACGTTACTTTTTGTTTTTACTAATATTATTAATATCACCGTTCCTTTTTAATAAAAAATGTTAATATCACGGTTTTTTTACTATCACATGAACTTTTTTTCTTTTTAATATAATTGTTAATATCACCGTAACTATCATATGTTTTTTTAATAAAATTGTTAATATCATAGTAACTATCATATGTTTCTTAATATCAAGGTTCATTTTACATGTAAAAACTTAATATCACAGATGGTTTTATAATATCATCATTTTATAATATCACAGTTTCATAATATCACACTAGAACTCATAATATCGTTAATATCACGGTAGGACTCATAATCAAGAAAACAAAAAGTGGTCGAAAAATATGAAAAATAAAAAATGAAAGAAGATAACAATAGTAAGGATCGCTCAAAAGGAAAAAATTAAAAAATCGTTTACATGGTCAATTAGTACAGTGAAGTTAGCAGATCTTGACTTTTTACAAAAGTCAAGATCGATCTGAATGGGCGGTCCAGATCCGTCTGTCGTCCGCACTAAAAATAAAAATCCGCATGATCCTCACTCTATATATATATAGTAGGGATCCAAATGAGAAGTAAATTAAAATAAGAAGTGGTGAGAAGTGACCAAAACCACGCATTTGAGATGCAATGACTTGCATTAGATGCATTTCTATTCATATAGATGCGACATCTTGAGTTTCGAAAGTTAATTTGATGTATAGATGGTTCAAATTGATTTTCATGATTTCGGCACGTGCAGAGAAACAAAAAACAACAGAAATCATGAAATGCATCTAATATACATATATGCATCTGATTAAAAGATAGAAAACACACTATGGTGCGTTATAATGAATCTAAGATTATAAGGATGCATCTAATTTAGGTCGATGCATCTCGCATTTCGATTATAGTTCTTCTTATTACTTCTTATTTTAAGTAATCTTCTTATTTGAGCCTAACTCTCTTTCTCTCTCTCTATATATATATATATATATATATATATATATATATATATAGGGAGAGTTAACGTGAGATCAAGCTTAAAGTTGTAAAAATAAGATTAAGTCTAAAAACTACTAAAACATTTATAAATAATAATTTTAGCAATAATACACATAAAATAATATTTTAATACAAATTAACATTTTAGCAACTAATAACCAAATGATACATGAGTTTGGATTAGTGATACACACGATACACATTACACTAATAAATATTCCAAAAGCGATACATACAAAACACGATACACATTACACTTATAATCAAAGTGTATCACCTAAGTTTCGTAAATTTTAAAAGAAATCTATCGAAACTTTAACAATTTTAGTTGTAGTTAATAAAAATTTATTTTTGTTCTTTTTAAAATTCTGAAACCTAGGTGATACACTTTGATTAGAAGTGTAATGTGTATCGTGTTTTGTATGTGTATAAAATTTGGAATATTTATTAGTGTAATATGTATCGTGTATCACTAATCCAAACTCATGTATCATTTGGTTATTAGTTGCTAAATTGTTAATTTGTATTAAAATATTATTTTTATGTGTATTATTGCTAAAATTGTTATTTTTAAATGTTTTAGTGGTTTTTTAGACTTGATCTTATTTTTACAATTTTAAGGTTGATCTCACGTTAACTCTCCCCTATATATATATATATAATAAATATTTGAGTTTCACGCAATAAATGTGAGTGTTAAAGATTCAGAACTTCACAATAAATTATCATTTAACTAGCAGGGTACCTGCGCGTTAGTGGTTACCTATGTAATAAAGCGTTTTCGTGTGTAAATGTTTTTCGAAAATATATTTACTAGCGACGAATTTTCTCGATCGTATACTTTACTTGACGATAACTTTACGAATTGTGAATATTTTCGGTTTAAATAACTTTAAGAAATGGTAATTGAGGGATCATTACCCTTAAAACATATTCACATTGTTTTATATGTAGAGAAATAATTGAATAGTTTTCGCTTAAAGTTGTATTTTTAACCCAATATATATATATATATATATATATATATATATATATATATATATATATATATATATATATATATATATATATATATATATATATATATCTTCCATATATATATTAGAGGATCATGCCACCTTATTAATGCCACTAGGCACAAAAGAAGGCCATGTTGTCCTCTTTTTATTACGTGTAAATGCCAGCATTTCAATAAACACACGCCATTCACACGATCATCTTCAAAAACACACGCCATTCTCATCTCTGTTGTCATCCCTGATCTTCAGGTAATCACAATCAATTCCATTCATATTCCCAAAAATTAACCTACATAATCGGTGCACAAGAAATGGCCTTTAAACCTACACAATCGGAGATAATTATGCTTGAATCATGAATCAAAATTGTGTCCAGATTCAACACCATATCCATTCCATTTGAAAACCAAAAGAGTTAACCTAAAAAAATCATCCCAAATCAAATTATTTTGATCCATGATTCCAATGCCCAACTGATGCGAATTCAAAGTGCTATGATACAAGCCTTAATTCAAAGCGATACGAAAACAAATTGACAAAGTTATGATTTTTTGAAGGTAAGAACTTAATTTTGTTATGAACCGTCAATGTTTTCTACAATCTTTGTTTTGAAATCACATTTATTTTTTGTTTAGTTGATGAAGATTAATTTGCGTGAGTGATAAGATATCAGCAATTGATGATTTTTGTTTATATGTTACAAACTAAAATTATTTAAATTCATGCTTATAAACATGTAATGTATGATGAGTGATTTTGATGTAAAGTTTGTGTTCGGTTCTTAAATTGCCTAATGGGTTTGTGACTTTGATGATGGTTGTTTTAGATGTAAGGCTTGTTAAGTGTTTGATAAAATGCTTAAATGAATGTATGATGGTTGTTTTTTATGTTCTTTTTGTAAAGCTCTATTATATGCTACATATTCACAAGTTGTTCAAGTAGCTAAACATTTTAATAGTTTAAGGCTTAACAACTTATTTGACGAAGATAAGATGTTTTATACAAACCATGATAGAGGAGCCTCTTTTTTAAAAGAATAAGCCATAAAAACAATAAGTACAAGATCTTTAGGTAAGTTAACCCAAACACCCCTAAATACGCTTGCTTAACAGCCCCTGTTAATGTAAAGTCTAGAAACATAAGATATAAGTTGTTTGGCTGACATCGTGATCGACTTTTAGCCACAATGGCATAAATATATTAATTTTACTTTTCTGAACTAGCGTTGGGGTTGGGGTTGGGGTTGCGGTTGGGGTTGAGGGAGTGTTTGGGAAACACATTTAAGTGTTTTCACTAAGTAAACTGATATTATTTTAAGTGAAATAAGTTGTATATTATAAGCAAAGAAGCATAGTGTATTTAAGCATAAGCTATCAAAATATGCAATTTTGCCATGTAGAAGAGTTCCATCCTACATTCTTTTCTCTGTGTAGTTAGGACTGGTGTTTTAGTATGTTTCATGATCAGGTAATTCAGGAAAAAGTATTTTGAATCGAATATCGACTATTTAGTGTTCAGGAGTCACATGTTCATATTGCATACACAATCTTGTCAGATAGAAAAATCTTTTTCGGCATTTCATAAATGCATGTCTACTTTTATCAAAGATTTAAAGCTAATGCAGAGGGGTTTCAAGCTATGAATTTGTCTGTTCTCTGTATCAATTTGTTGTTTGCTGATATGTTCTGCACTTAAATAGTGAATAATTGGAAGATTTTCCAGTAATTAGTAAAGGGTTGTCCGGGATTGCTAATTATAAACTGTTTATATGCTAATTATGTTTTGATACAACAAATAAGTAGTTTTTTGAGAGTGTCTTGAATATTACGTATGCAAATTTATGCAAGTTAAATGTTGTTTAGAGTTGCTTATTACAGATAGCAACAAGAGCTTAAGCAGTTTAAAAGTATCTCAAACACCAATTTGCTGATAACTTGAAGTAAGCAACTGTAGCACAAGGATTGCATATATCAAAATATTCTTTTGGTTATAATGTTGTGAATACGTGCTGCTATTTAGGCATGCATACAATATAGAGAGTCAAGAAACACCAAAAATAGTTATCGTCTCAATTGGTACTCAGAGTTGGTTGTTATACTGTTATATATTTCTGAGGAAAAGACTACAATATTGATATGCAAAGTTATATCCGTGTTGTAGGTTTAAGATATTTATGGCATATAACAATCTTTTTATATTGAAACTTTTTATTTGGTGGCCGATTTCTGCATCTGTCTTCTCTCGTTTTAAGGCAATTCAGAGGGGACTTAATAACATCTGTTATGTTTTTCAGTGACTTTTTCCACTTTTGGTGACAAGACAACTATCGTATCCCCTGAAGTTTTAGTTAAGGCTGGGGTACCATGATGCAGGTCAGACCTTGATAGCGTTGTTATGATTCCATGTTTTATGTAAAAAGTACATCTGCATGATTATGCACTATTAAAATCAACTTTGGTAACATTGTATTCTCAGAAACATGAGGTTTCTAACAAAAGCTTACATCTTATATATCGTGAAAGCTAATAAACTTTGGCTTTAACAGATTGGTGCAAAATGTTGGAGAGTTCGTTGTCACCTTCCCTAGAGCTTATCATTCGGGGTTTAGTCATGGTAAGTATCTTTATTGTTAAAGTGTGACTGAAAATATAGAAAATCATAGACACATATTTACTTAACTGTCTTGATCATTCATTTTAATAAAGGTGGAAGACAATGTAGTTGATAAAGGAGCTTCTGTTGTTGGACTTACAACAGCTGTGCACAATGATTCAGTCACACGAGAATGGACACTTGAAGGAGGCTCTCGTGCTAGCTCATAAGGGATATTGCTTATAGATGAATTTGATAAAATGAATGATCAAGACAGTTAAGTAAGTATGTGTCTATGATTTTCTATATTTTCATTCGTAAGTAAATAGTACTTGTATGATACGTGGCTATTTAGAATGAAGAGTTATTTGCTTATAGTAAATATATGTCAGAAATTTGGATAAATAATTACTTGTGAACGCTTAAAACCAGCTGGAGATCATAGTATTAGTATTTATCTTTCTACCTGACTTGTGAAAAAAATCAAGATTGAAAAGATTTGTTTGAGGGCCAGCATCCAATTTACTTGAATGTTGATTGTTTCACATGGTTAAACGTGATAGTTACTGATGAGTGTGTGAATACTCATCATTTTTGGTCAAATCTGACTGCAAAACACTTAAAACGCCGAAATGCATCAAAATATTGAAAATATCTCAAAATTGCATTTATATGTTTCGGATGCAAAATGTTTAAAATCGGATGAAAAATGAGCTAAGTTTGCATAATTGGCGTTTAGGTCCCCGACTTTCAAATCTTGTCAAAAATAGTCCCGAGCACTTATTTTAAAGAAAAGTCACCAAAGGTCCTTTTGAAATCATAAGTTGTCATAATTAGTCCTTTGGTGAAAAATTTCATAAGTTTTGAGAATTTACAAGTTTGGTCCTTGAAGTTTCAAAATTGGCAAAATAGTCCTTGGAAGTTTGAAAATGTCTTTAATGGTCCTTGCACTATTGAAACTTGTCATAATTGGTCCCTTGGAATAACTTTGCAATTTGGCAGAATTGGTCCCTCAAGAATCAGAAATTACAAAATGGTCCTTGATATTAAACATCTAAACCCTTGAACCCTTTTGTATTATGAGCCCCCTGCCAATAAGCCTTGACCCCCTGCCATATACCACTTGACCCCCCTTTTGGACCATGGACCCTTTCTATTAATAAAATACCGGTCAAACACAGTCAATTCCATTCCACGGGTTCCTCTTCCTCATCATCACTCACGCTGCAACATCCTCCAACACACTCCATCATCATCACACCCACCATATTCCCCCCCCCTCCAAACACAACTGTCCAAACAGCATTTATTACACCCTCCCCTTTCCCAAGTTATCAGACCCAATTGCAAATAATTTGGCGCCAAAATGAGAAATCAAGGGCCAAGATCAATCTGACCACATCAATGGCCAAGAATGAAAGAAGAGCTTTTGAGAGCTATAAAGAGAAAGAAGACAAAAGAAACAAGTTGTCCTTGCTTTAGACCAATTTCTTAAATACATGTTTAATCGTTTTAATTTTCAATGTAATCTTTAAGCTGGGTTTTAAGTTTTTATGTAATGAACAAGTCATTTGTGTATCAATTCACTAGTTTTAGCAACCAATTTCTAGTTTATGCTTGTTCTAATTTTCCTTAAAACCATTCTTATCAAATTACAGTTTTAGTTTGATGAGAGTGTTTTAAATTGTTTGTTTAAGTTTATTTTTGGTTAATGAAGTGAATTGGTGAAGTTTCATGGTCTGTAATTCAAAATTCCAAAATAGTCAACAAAAGTCAACGCTGCAGGGTATGGTTCTGAATTGCTTTGGATAAGGAATGAGATTGTATTCGAATTGGGTTTAGCATTGAAATAGATTCTTGGTCTCATTGGTTTCAATGCTTGCTATAGTGGTAGAACTAATGTAAGTCATAAATCTGTTTCAAGTTCTTAATTAATGGTATAATGGCAGATTGTTATTTGTTAATGTCTAATGTAGCAGTGGTTGTTGATTTCAGTTTGTTTGTATGGCAGACATCATTGTTTAGTCATAAGTTATCACTGCTTCATTCCTATTTGCACTTGCATTCTTTGACTCAGGTTTGCATTAGTACTGTTGAATTAGCATCATTTAGATCATGTGAGTTCAGTGAGATTTAGCTGTATGTTATGATTCATTTAGTGGTAATTAGCATGCTTGAACCTGTTTTGAAGGTTGGCAAGCCTTGGATTTGAGATTAGATTTAGGAGTTTGCATTTTAGTTAATGAACTAGTGTTTGGATTTGCTTTATAATCTGTGCTTTAGGTTAGCCATAGGATTAATATCACTTGATTCAGTATCAAGTAGGTAAAGTGAACTTAGATCAGTCCTTAAAACTTGCATCTTAGAACACTAAAAGTCAAAGTCCAATGAATCTGATTCTAAGTGCATAAGCAGTTTAGTTAGGATTAAGTTTAGCATACATTTTAGGAATATAATCATATAAGTTAGGATAATTGAGTCATATTGCATCATTAAACATCAGTTCCATTCCAATTCATAAGCTCAAATTTCATAAAAGTCAACTTTTCATTTCATCAAAAGTCAAAACTTACACTCGGTTTTCACCTACCTAAGTAGATTTTAGAGATTCATTTCGGTTCAAAGCTTTTGTAAGTTTGGAATAAGTAACTTGATCCGGTCTAGTTTTGAAAAATGATTTTGGGAATTTTGGAATTTTTCTTAAGCTCTGAATAAGCTCCTCAATAAGCACCCTTTGCCTGTTCACACTCGGTTTAGCGGGTGTGAATCGAGCTTTCTCTTCAGACCCTAGCATAAGCTTCATTATAGCTTGGTAGTGGCTGAAACTTGGGCTTGTGATAGTCCAGTTGGTGGTCTTGAGTTCTCAATATCTGTTTTTCTATTTAGCTTATTAGATCAGCTGTTGCACTAGCTTGAAGTAGCTAGTCAAGGCTGTTTGGTTTCTTAGTAAGTCATTAGATCAAATCATGGTAATCATAGTTTTAGATGATTAGGTTAGTTGAAACTAGTTAGTTTTAAGTTGTTTTAGCATATTATAGCTTCTGCTTTCAGTTGGGTCTCATTTCTAGCTTATAGCTTATTGCAAGTGCTTATTCATAAGCACTTTTCACTTCAGCTTCATAATCCTTCACATAAGCCCTGGTTTTTATATTTTTCTTAGAATTAGAACTTTACTTTAGAATTTTCCTGAATTTTTCGTATTTTTCCAGCACTATTTGATATTTTTCCTCATTTAAATCAGTTTTTAAGCCTTTTAAATTAGCTTTTATTGCAAATAAATCAGAAAAGTTTCAAAAAAATAAGTTTTCATTTTTCCTAGGTTAAGATAAATATAAAAAGTCAAAAAAATATTTTTCCAGATTTTTCTTAGTTAAATTTGTAATTTTTAGCAATTTAATTAGTTTTAAATAGTTTTTAATTCATAGAAAATAGAAAAATAATCAGAAAAATACAAAATTAGTTTTGAAAATTCTCTTTAGTTATTTCAGATTTTGATAAATCATAATTTCATTTTTCTAGCTTTATTTCATATTTTCTTATATTTTAGGGTATTATTAAATAGGTAAAATAGTTTTAATTAATAATAATTAAATAAATAGTCATAAAAATAATTTTCTTTTTCTCAAAATTTTCTCTTATCATTAGGTTTGTAAAAATGTCATTTTTATATTTTTAGGATTAATACTGTTTCAATTTCACATTTTCTTTTGTACGTTACGTAAGTTTTTAATTTAAATTTATAAAAGAAAAATCAAAAACATCATTTTAAAAATAGTGATAGCGTTTATTTAATATAATTTAGCTTTTTAATTTTCTTTCATTTTTCCTTTGTCATTTAGTATCAATCACAAACCTTTTCCCGTTCAAATTCACCCGATCACTATCGTTTGGTGATTCGATTTACCTGACTCGTTGGGACTTAACGACACGGAAACACTAAACTCCTCTAGATCTTCATTGCATTGGTTTACGAAATTGTTTGAAGTTTTTACGGTTGACCATTCACAAGTGGTTAGCTTGTGTGATAAAACTCAGCGGTTTGGACCCAATCAAATTTTAGCGCCATTGCGGGGAGGTATGCTAATTATCTTACGTTTAGCAGTTAGTGATTTGAATATTCACTCCTTGTTCATACCATTTATATCTATATATATTTTCTTATAAAAAATCCAAAACCAAAAGATTTTCTTTCTTATTTTTACAAAATGTTTTTCCAAAAATCCATAAATATCCATCTTTACCCTCTCACATCTTTGATTCTTCATCCCTACCCCTCCGAAAACATTTGATTCTTTCTATGTCTTATCCTCACCTCTTGGTTGTCAATGGTGTGGTGGTCCTTATAATGGTGGCAATTGCCCCGGTTGTAGCATGGTGGAATCGGAAAGCGGTCTGTCTATAACCGGGATCCCTATTCCTACCATAACACAACCGATTTATTCCATCGCTACCACACTGTGAGACTCAGCGATTTCTTGTTGTGAGTCTTGTGGTTTCACCGATATGTGTCTAAATACACATATATTTGTATTATATAAACCATAAAAACGACCAAAACACACAAATGACTCTCAAAATGATACAAATTCATTTAAATGTGTTTTATGTGATTCGGTACAAAGATTGAAAACAAGTGAAACTTGATCAATTTCACAACAATTGTCGTTTTCGGTCCACAGAGTTACTCAAATTGTCAAAACTAGTCCCTAAATGTTTTAAATGAATGAAAAGTCAACTTAAGTCCTTGGGAAATCAAAATGTTCACAAAACATCCTGGATAAAAGTTTACACAAAATGGCAATTTTACCCTCGAGTTACAAAATTGGCAAAATGGTCCCTGGTATTCAAAACTTGGAATTTTACAAATAATACCCTTGTACTATGCATGATTGAAAATTTGGAACATATTGATAACTTTTGGGAAATTACACTTTTAGTCCTCAAAATCCAAAATGACATTTAAGGTCCTTTTAACTTTTAAAATAAAGTTTTATGCAAAAGGGTCCTTTGTATTATCAATAAATGGCAAATTTAGTCCTTGTGAGGCATTGGAAAAAGTTCACTTTTGGTCCTTAAAGTTTGGTCGAATTACACTTTTGGTCCTTATACTAATCTAAAACCAAGCGGACACTTACAATATCCATAGCCCAATCTCAAGCCCAAAATACAAATCCAATATCCAAGCCCAGTGATTTTGACCTTGGACCTTGACCCCAGTCGAATCAAAAGACCCAAGCCAATACCCCATTTGAACCCCCATGTTATTATCTTGTGGTCAACGCAAGTCAAACCCACCAAATAACGCCCCAAATACCAGAATCTTGTAGAGTGTGTCTCTCCCTCTGTATACCCAAAACCAGTGGTTTCCACATTTTCAACCCTACTTCACCTTCTCCTTACTTTGTCCCCCTCCTCCACATACAACCAAATCCTCATTAAAGCCCAAACACGCTTTGAAGATATTTGGCGCCAAAATCACAAATGTATGGTTATGATGAATTTGAGCAATCCAAATTTGGAATTTGGTGGGATACAATCGAGGTCAGTGGAAGTCTTCTTGGATATAAAAGAAAGAAGATAGAGAGGAAACAAGCACTTTGGCCTTAAGCCTTAGTCACTTAGTATTAGTTTTTACTACTTTCTTAGTTTAAATATCTTTTAAGCTTTCAAATGTTGTTATTTACTTTAAAGTAGTGTAATGAAACCTTCTTTTCAGTTTAATTCCAGTTTAACTTCAGTTTCAAGTTTTTGCTCAATTCCTTTAATTTTTCATGTTCTTTAATTTCAAGTGTAATGGTTGTTTATTGGGATCTTTAAGCTCAAACAAGCTCTTGACAAAGTTTTAAGGCTTTCTAGATTCATGTAAACAAGTATAACCTTTAAATTCAGAAAAGAAAATAAAAAATCCAAAAAGTCAATGGAAGTCAACTTGTGGTTGAATAAGCGATTACGGGTGTAATAAGCTAAAATTTGGATGGTTTTCGGTTCCTAGCTTGTTGACACCAATCTAGGAGTGGTTTTGGACCTTGGTACTCATTTTCACCTTGATCACATGTAAGTTCCATTTTTCCCATTTTACAAGTTTCTTGTTTCTTGTTTTGGTTGCTTTGATTTTCAAGTTTTCATGTTTCTTTGTTGTTCTTTAGTGATATTAAAGCTTTAAATTAGGTTGTTATGTTTTGAATTGCATTGTTGTTTGATTTTGCATTGTGACTGCCAATATGCTTGTTCTTGAAGTTCATAGGTTTAGACATTTGTGACTACTTGGTTAGGCTTAAAAAGATCTATTCTGACATAATATGATCTCTGGGATTAATGGAATAAGCTTATGCAGTTGTTTGCTTTGTAAAACTCAAATCATTCCTATTGAAGGTTGTTTGGATTTGCTTATAGAATAGAGTGTCTGTGTTTATTTGTTGTTGTTTGGGGTTGTTTACTGTCACATTAGCCCCTAGTAGTTCAATTATAGCATTAATACTAGTCCTTGTTCAGCTAATAGTCAATATTATTGTTAATCTGTCTTAGATTCATCACTGTTAGAATTTTGAAATATAAATCTCATCACAGTGATGCAAAAGTTGATTAGTTTGCTTAATTCAGTGTCATTATAGCATAATATAACATATATAATCGGTGGTTTGATTTTAATTTCAATTAAGTCAACTTTTATGTTCTTGTAAAAAGTCAATTTTCAAATATTTTTTTGAATTAAATGTAGAATTTTATTGTGTGCTCTGTGTTTAGTTTAAGCTTATGTCCTTTTGGGATAGTTAAATATAGTTGCTTGGCTAAAATACAAAAATATTAGTTTTCCATTTCTTAGCTTTTTAATTGCTTATTTTCTAGCTTATATTGGTTACCTGTTCTGTCATGATGCTCTGTGCACAGGTTTTGGTGTCAAATTCACAAGCTTGCAAAAGCTTGTGGATTTGACCTTAGCTTGTGTACTTAGCTTATTTGAGTAGCCTTTGTGGTCTTTTATTTATGTGTATGCTTATTTGTCCATTTTTAACTTATTAGTATAGCTTTATCATCTCCTTTATATTGTCCCATTTTGACCACTCAACTGAAGCAAACAGTTGAGTGGGGCTTGTCAAATGAGTTCTTATAAGCTCCTTAGTGAGCTTGAGCTTGTGACTCTTGGCTTTTCAAAAAGCTAAGCAGTCCATCTCAATGTCTCAGTTTAAGTTGAGCTTATTAGAACTTATTTGATAGGTTCAAATGAGCTTGTGTTTGCCCACTCACAACATACCACTGAGTAAATCAGTGGTATTGCACCATTTCCACAAGCCTCTCATAAGCTCAATAGTGATCACTATCCTGTGTGGCTTGGCTTTTTAGGAAGCCAAGCTACTCAACTTTTTGATCATGTGCTTATTGCCAAGTTTGTGGCTCATTCTCTAGGGCTGCAACATGCATTTGAGTTGTCCAAAAACTCAGCATTCACTGACTCGAGCTGAGTCAGTGATTTGATAGCATTTTCATAAGCCCAGCAAAAGCTCATCAGTGGGTCCCACTTGATGAGCTTTGGCTTTTTGGCAACCCAACCAACCCATCTTGCTATCCCAATTTTCATTTTGGCCTTTTGAGCTTATTCTATTAGCTTAATTGGCCATTACAAAAAGCTGCAAGGGGTGTTTGGATCTGTTTTATCTGTAAAGAGCTTATGAGCTTTTTACTAGCTTATAGGTGATTGCCTGTGCATATTCTTGTTCATAGTTGTCCATATAGCTTGTACACATGTATTTTTCTCTTTTATTTTAGTGGGGAGCTTATTACAGGCTCTTTGAAGCCTCAATTCCATCCAAGTCAAGCCAAAAGCTTGATTGTCTAAACCATAAGCTCACACTGTAGAAGTCCATTTTTCCTGTTTATATTGTTGCATTGGACTTGTGTATATCCTATATCTCCTTTTGTTTGGTCTGTATAGCTTATTTTGAGCTTATCATGAGCTTAAGCTCCAACAGTCAAGTCAAAAGCTTAACTGTTGGGCTCATAAGCTCATGTTATGCTTATTTCTTGGTTTGTATAGCTTATTTTCCATCACATATGTATAATATTAGTACTTTGTAAGTCCAGAAAACAGGAAAGCCAAAAATAATTCCTTTTCAAGCTTAAGTAAAAGCTTCCATTTGGAGCTTTTGCCCATTAGCTTATTTCTGCACATAAGCCTCCATTTTTATATTTTTCTTTAGTTCTTATATTTATTTTAGATTTTTGTAAAAAGTTTGAGATTTTTCTTTTACTGTTTAGTATTTTTAATAATTAAATATTAGTTTTTAATACTTTTTAATAGTTAATAATTATTAATAATTATTATAATTGTATAATAAATATATTTTCTGTTTTAAAATTAGTTTTATAATATTTTAGATTTTTCTAAGTTTTAATTTTATTTTTCCAAGTTATTTTTATATTTTCTAGTATTTAATTGTATTTATAATAGTAAATAATTAATAATAAATAGAATAATTATGTAAAAAATACATTTTCAATTTCTTAATTCATTTTATGATATTTTAGATTTTTCAAATTCTTTATTTCATTTATTTAAGCCAATTTTAGATTTTCTTATTATTTAATTCATTTTTAATTCATTTAATTCATTTTTTATTTATAATAATTTATTTAATAGTGTAAAAATTTATCTTTCTTTTCTAATAAATTTCTTATCTTTTAGGATTCTAAAATATGATTTTCACATTTGTGGGAGTTATATTTGATAGAATTCACTTTTATTTTGTTACATGTAAGTAATTGTCACATATCGTTCTTGTTTTAGATTTTTAATTTTCTTACACTTTTATAATTTGTAAATTATATAACAAGTTTAATAAACAAAATCACAAACATCAATTGTAAATATAGTGATAGCGTTTATTTAATAGTTTTTATCTTTTATTTTATTTAATTTGCATTTAAGTCGCCTAGACTTGTAAATCTCTATTATAGTTATAGTCGTTTTGTTTTAAGCGTTTACGTTTTAGTAAAGCGTCGTTTGTTTATCTTTGCATTTTAGGTTTCGATTATGCGTTTTAACGGCATAGGCTGTGATGAGCTATTACTATTCACATTCCTAGTGTTAGTCAATCAGATTCCTGTTTTTGTACATTCTTGATCATATCATTTTATCACACAGTCGTTGTATTCAGGATATCACGCCTCTCCAGGACATAAACGATCTAAGGTTATTTTAATCCTTGGTAAACCCATTTTTCTCCCGGACTGTCGCCCTTTTATCATCTGTTACGGTTGACCGTACGCAAGCGGTTGACGAGTGTGACGGAGAAATAAAAGAGGGTGGTTCGGGAGAAATCAAATTTTGGCGCCGCTGCCGGGGAGGTGTGCTGCATAACGTACTTGTGTTTTATATCTATCCCTTATATATATTATATATAATATATTTCTAAAACAATATAAAATACAAAAACATTTTTCCTTTGCACAACTTGCCCGGTTTGATAAGTCCCTCGATTACAACATTTGGTTGTTGGTACATTTCTGATTCTTGAGCTCTGTCGGACCAGATTCCCTTCGAGGCGGTTGTTAGGAATTTCTTTTGTACATATATATATAAACCTTAAAAATACAAAAATATTTTCCTTTCTTTTAATAAAATCAAAAATCAAAAGATTCTTCTACGCTTTTCGAGTTTCTTTCTAAGATTCTTAGACTCATCTTGGTGATGAATATTTCATAATTACGTGAGTGGCAATCCCACTCCAATTTCTCACCAATCTTTGAGTGGCGGTCCCTCGGTTCCCCATGAACAATTCAATTCGGGGTCAAGTCAAGCTAGTGACTTGGTTATCAAAAACAAGCCACACTATATGGGTTTTCACCCATATTTCGGTCTTTTTCCCCTTTCTACCATCTAAGTGTGGGGGTAATAACCCACCTGTTGTATATATAAAAACTTTGAAAATTGTAAATACAGAAAAATAAAATAATTGTTGTGTTTCCATACTTTGAATATTGAGGACAATATTCATTTATAAGTGTGGGGGAAATTCGCGAATTTGATCATAAATGTGCCTTTTAGTCCCTTTTTCCCCAAAATGGCCAAAATTTAAAATTTTTTTTTTTTAGTGGAAGTACTATGTACTAAACACAACAAATGGTAATCAGTCCACCATGTTTGATAAACAAAGTTGGCTAATCCGAGAGCAAGCGGCTCTTGGTAAAGATATTTCAAATCCGTTTTTAGTTGACAACTTGCTAATAAGTTGTATGGTAATCAACTCGCCATATCCTAACAAGTGAAGAGTTGGCTAGCCCAAGATTATGGCTTGTGGTAAAGGCGGTGGAAAAACCATAATTGGTAATCGACTCACCAAAGATAATCTTGATAATTTATCTAAGAGTTGGCTAGTCCGGAAGGTGCGGCTTCGGTAAAGACTAATCAAATCCGTTTCTGACTTATGATTTGCTCAAAATCATTTGGTTATCGATGTACCAAGGTTCTTACTTGAATGAAGCATTTGGCTACTCCGAGTGATGGCTTTTGGTAAAGAGTTTTCAAATCCATTAAAGTTTTAAAAGATTGCTAGGGACTAGCAATAGTTCGATGTGGGGATTTGATATGTGTCTAAATCACATATATTTGTATTATATAAACCCATAAAAGCGACCAAAACACACAAATGACTCTCAAATGATACAAATTCATTTAAATGTGTTTTATGTGATTCGGTACAAAAGATTGAAAAACAAGTGAAACTTGATCAATTTCACAACAATTGTCGTTTTAGGTCCACAGGAGTTACTCAAATTGTCAAAACTAGTCCCTAAATGTTTTAAATGAATGAAAAGTCAACTTAAGTCCTTGGGAAATCAAAATGTTCACAAAACATCCTGGATAAAGTTTACACAAAATGGCAATTTTACCCTCGAGTTACAAAATTGGCAAAAATGGTCCCTGGGTATTCAAAACTTGGAATTTTACAAATAATACCCTTGTACTATGCATGATTGAAAATTTGGAACATATTGATAACTTTTGGGAAATTACACTTTTAGTCCCTCAAAATCCAAAAATGACATTTAAGGTCCTTTTAACTTTTAAAATAAAGTTTTATGCAAAAAGGGTCCTTTGTATTATCAATAAATGGCAAATTTAGTCCTTGTGAGGGCATTGGAAAAAGTTCACTTTTGGTCCTTAAAGTTTGGTCGAATTACACTTTTGGTCCTTATACTAATCTAAAACCAAACGGACACTTACAATATCCATAGCCCAATCTCAAGCCCAAAATACAAATCCAATATCCAAGCCCAACTGATTTTGACCCTTGGACCTTGACCCCCAGTCCAAATCAAAAAGACCCCAGCCAATACCCCATTTGAACCCCCCTGTGTTATTATACTGTGGTCAATGCAAGTCAAACCCACCAAATAACGCGCCCAAATACCAGGGTACTGTAGCAGTGTCTCTCCCACCTCTGTATACCCAAAACCAGAGTGGTTTTCCACAATTTTCAACCCCTCACCTCACCTTCTCCTTACTTTGTCCCCCCTCCACCTCCACATACAACCAAATCCTCATTAAAGCCCAAACCTGCTTTGAAGATATTTGGCGCCAAAATCACAAATGTATGGTTATGATGAATTTGAGCAATCCAAGGGCTGGAATTTGGTGGGATACAATCAGAGGTCAAGTGGAAGTCTTCTTGGATATAAAACAAAGAAGATAGAGAGGAAACAAGCACTTTGGCCTTAAGCCTTAGTCACTTAGTATTAGTTTTTACTACTTTCTTAGTTTAAATATCTTTTAAGCTTTCAAATGTTGTTATTTACTTTAAAGTAGTGTAATGAAACCTTCTTTTCGGTTTAATTCAGTTTAACTTCGGTTTCAAGTTTTGCTCAATTCCTTTAATTTTCATGTTCTTTAATTTCAAGTGTAATGGTTGTTTATTGGGATCTTTAAGCTCAAACAAGCTCTTGACAAAGTTTTAAGGCTTTCTAGATTCATGTAAACAAGTATAACCTTTAAATTCGTAAAAGAAAATAAAAAATCAAAAAGTCAATGGAAGTCAACTTGTGGTTGAATAAGCGATTAAGGGTGTAATAAGCTAAAATTGGATGGTTTTCGGTTCCTAGCTTGTTGACACCAAGCTAGGAGTGGTTTTGGACCTTGGTACTCATTTTCACCTTGATCACATGTAAGTTCCATTTTTCCCATTTTACAAGTTTCTTTGTTTCTTGTTTTGGTTGCTTTGATTTTCAAGTTTTCATGTTTCTTTGTTGTTCTTTAGTGATATTAAAGCTTTAAATTAGGTTGTTATGTTTTGAATTGCATTGTTGTTTGATTTTGCATTGTGACCTAATATGCTTGTTCTTGAAGTTCATAGGTTTAGACATTTGTGACTACTTGGTTAGGCTTAAAAGATCTATTCGACATAATATGATCTCTGGGATTAATGGAATAAGCTTATGCGTTGTTTGCTTTGTAAAACTCAAATCATTCCTATTGAAGGTTGTTTGGATTTGCTTATAGAATAGAGTGTCGTGTTTATTTGTTGTTGTTTGGGGTTGTTTCTTGTCACATTAGCCCCTAGTAGTTCAATTATAGCATTAATACTAGTCCTTGTTCACTAATAGTCAATATTATTGTTAATCATGTCTTAGATTCATCATTGTTAGAATTTTGAAATATAAATCTCATCACGGTGATGCAAAAGTTGATTAGTTTGCTTAATTCGGTGTCATTATAGCATAATATAACATATATAATCGATGGTTTGATTTTTAATTTCAATTAAGTCAACTTTTATGTTCTTGTAAAAAGTCGATTTTTCAAATAAATTTTTGAATTAAATGTAGAATTTTATTGTGTGCTCGTGTTTAGTTTAAGCTTATGTCCTTTTGGGATAGTTAAATATAGCTGCTTGGCTAAAATACAAAAATATTAGTTTTCCATTTCTTAGCTTTTTAATTGCTTATTTTCTAGCTTATATTGGTTACCTGTTCTGTCATGATGCTCTGTGCACAGGTTTTGGTGTCAAATTCACAAGCTTGCAAAAGCTTGTGGATTTGACCTTAGCTTGTGTACTTAGCTTATTTGAGTAGCCTTTGTGGTCTTTTATTTATGTGTATGCTTATTTGTCCATTTTAACTTATTAGTATAGCTTTATCATCTCCTTTATATTGTCCATTTGACCACTCAACTGAAGCAAGCAGGTTGAGTGGGGCTTGTCAAATGAGTTCTTATAAGCTCCTTAGTGAGCTTGAGCTTGTGACTCTTGGCTTTTCAAAAGCTAAGCGGTCCATCTCAATGTCTCGGTTTAAGTTGAGCTTATTAGAACTTATTTGATAGGTTCAAATGAGCTTGTGTTTGCCCACTGCAACATACCACCGAGTAAATCGGTGGTATTGCACCATTCCACAAGCCTCTCATAAGCTCAATAGTGATCACTATCACGTGGCTTGGCTTTTAGGAAGCCAAGCTACTCAACTTTGATCATGTGCTTATTGCCAAGTTTGTGGCTCATTCTCTAGGGTGCAACATGCATTTGAGTTGTCAGCTTCGGCATTCAACGACTCGACGAGTGAGTCGGTGATTGATAACATTTTCATAAGCCCAGCAAAAGCTCATCAGTGGGTCCCACTTGATGAGCTTTGGCTTTAACAACCAACCAACCCATCTTGCTATCCCATTTTCATTTTGGCCTTTTGAGCTTATTCTATTAGCAATTGGCCATTACAAAAACGCAGGGGTGTTTGGATCATTTTATCTGTAAAGAGCTTATGAGCTTTTTACTAGCTTATAGGTGATTGCCTGTGCATATTCTTGTTCATAGTTGTCCATATAGCTTGTACACATGTATTTTTCTCTTTTATTTCAGTGGGGAGCTTATTACAGGCTCTTTGAAGCCTCAATTCCATCCAAGTCAAGCCAAAAGCTTGATTGTCTAAACCATAAGCTCACACTGTAGAAGTCCATTTTTCCTGTTTATATTGTTGCATTGGACTTGTGTATATCCTATATCTCCTTTTGTTTGGTGCTCAGATAGCTTATTTTGAGCTTATCATGAGCTTAAGCTCCACCAGTCAGTCAAAAGCTTAGCTGATGGGCTCATAAGCTCATGTTATGCTTATTTCTTGGTTTGTATAGCTTATTTTCCATCACATATGTATAATATTAGTACTTTGTAAGTCCGAAAACAGGAAAGCCAAAAATAATTCCTTTTCAAGCTTAAGTAAAGCTTCCATTTGAGCTTTGCCCATTAGCTTATTTCGCACATAAGCCTCCATTTTATATTTTTCTTTAGTTCTTATATTTATTTTAGATTTTGTAAAAGTTTGAGATTTTTCTTTTCTTTGTTTAGTATTTTTAATAATTAAATATTAGTTTTAATACTTTTAATAGTTAATAATTATTAATAATTATTATAATTGTATAATAAATATATTTTCTGTTTTAAAATTAGTTTTATAATATTTTAGATTTTTCTAAGTTTTAATTTTATTTTTCCAAGTTATTTTTATATTTTCTAGTATTTAATTGTATTTATAATAGTAAATAATTAATAATAAATAGAATAATTATGTAAAAATACATTTTCAATTTCTTAATTCATTTTATGATATTTTAGATTTTCAAATTCTTTATTTCATTTATTTAAGCCAATTTTAGATTTTCTTATTATTTAATTCATTTTAATTCATTTAATTCATTTTTTATTTATAATAATTTATTTAATAGTGTAAAATTTATCTTTCTTTTCTAATAAATTTCTTATCTTTTAGGATTCTAAAAATATGATTTTCACATTTGTGGGAGTTATATTTGATAGAATTCACTTTTATTTTGTTACATGTAAGTAATTGTCACATATCGTTCTTGTTTTAGATTTTAATTTTCTTACACTTTTATAATTTGTAAATTATATAACAAGTTTAATAAACAAAATCACAAACATCAATTGTAAATATAGTGATAGCGTTTATTTAATAGTTTTATCTTTTATTTTATTTAATTTGCATTTAAGTCGCCTAGACTTGTAAATCTCTATTATAGTTATAGTCGTTTTGTTTTTAAGCGTTTACGTTTTAGTAAAGCGTCGTTTGTTTATCTTTTGCATTTTAGGTTTACGATTATGCGTTTTTAGCGGCATAGCCGTGTGAGCTATTACTATTCACATTCTAGTGTTAGTCAATCGATTCTGTTTTGTACATTCTTGATCATATCATTTTATCACACGATCGTTGTATTCGGGATATCACGCCTCTCCGGGACATAAACGATCTAAGGTTATTTTAATCCTTGGTAAACCCATTTTCTCCCGGATGTCGCCCTTTTATCATCATTACGGTTGACCGTCGCATAGCGGTTGACGAGTGTGGCGGAGAAATAAAGAGGTGGTTCGGGAGAAATCATTCACACTCCGGTTCGATTGTCAATCGGAAACACGCTTATCTATGAGCGGGTTCACGATAACAATTATGACTACCACACATATAACTCACGACCACATAAGTTTCTTGTTGTGAGTATTGTGGAGGTCCACACTTGTAGCTTTGATTGTCAAACAAGGAATCCATTTCCTTGTAACAATTCGACTCTTAATATCATAACCAACCTCTACAAGACCAAATGAATCGGGCACCACCTCACTGAGCCACTTCCTCAAAATCATCTCCTTGATCTTTTGGATTTAGTGAAGATTTGAAGGAATGTAAACATTCCCAAGATAATCCAAATCAAAATCCATGGAAGAATTGTTAGGTGAAGAAGCGGTGCTAAAATAAATTCCCAAATGCGTTTGAAAAATCTATTAAGGAATCAATTGCAAAAGAAAAAGCGGAGATCTAGCTCTCAATTTCGTTTTATTCACGATAGCGGTGATGATGAGGATACACTTGATATCCTTCATTTCTATAAAGATTCATCAAGTTCATCGATTGATATCCCAGATTGAGATTCATTCTCAAACAATCATTATCACACCCGAGGTTCACACTCACTCTACGAGCATGGGGGCGAGCATCTTGACCTTGTTCACGAAAAGGAATCGGACAAATTCATAAAGTCTAGTGTTGAGAACCTTGTCCCAATCCCAAGAGAGTCACGGGGAATTCTCGAGCATTTGTGTGATATCCCTACCCTTCTTGTCTTCCCAAAGATCATGTTGAGATGTTCTCCGATTCGATGATGATGATTCGTTGTCTTGTGGAACATCGTTTATATGGAAGATTTACCTTACGAGCTTGTTAGCTTAGAAGAGAGAATGATGAAGTTCTGACACTGAAATCAAAGATGAAGCACTTAGCAACATTATTGAATGTTAGTCTTCTCATTTCTAAAATCGAGGCTTTCAAAGAGAAACCTATTTCATCTCTTATCCCCATTAAGGGTAGTGACATTCTTTCCGATGATTCTAATCCGGAAATGAAAGCCTTGTTTTGATAATATGGGAGAGAAGATTAGTGGCGATACCACTTCTCATTCTCATAATTCTCTCCCAATTATGAATCATTTACATTGGAGGAGTTCACTAGTAAACCCACTCATATCAATTCGAATATGATTCATTCACCTTCAAGGAGTTCTCGGATGAACTCACTCATATCATATCTCCGCGGAGTATGATAATTTCTACTGATCTAGACACACCCATAATATGTCTTGATCAAGCGAGCTTAGCGATGAGATTCATGAAACTATGAATTCTCCTATTGAGGATGAAGAGTTAGTCATGATTTTATCATGATTTTCTTTCTTTTCTTCATATATTACATCACTTCTCACTTTCTTCACTCCTTCGGGAATGAAGACATTATCTTTGATCCGGCATTTCCATGTACCATTATCTTGACTCGGGAATATATCTCATCGGTGTGGAACTTTCATGTGCTTCAAATGTTTGTCCAAACATCTTGAATGAAAGTCCGATGGAGATTGTTCTTCCACTCGCTTCCCCATGAACAAATTAATTCGAGTCGAGTCAAGCTAGCGACTCATTAATCAAAAATGTAGTTAAACATGGGTTTTCACCCGTGTGTACCACCTAGTGTGGGGAGTTCCCCATTGTTGTATATAAGTTTCATGATATAAAAAAAAAAAAAAAAAAATGGCGTAGTATTTCCCTTTTACGTTCTATGTTTCGGCATAACCGCTGGTACTTTGAATATTGAGGCAATATTCATTTCTAGTGTGGGGAATTCTCACGAATTTTATCATGTAATTATACCGTGATCCCCATTTTGGCCAAAATTTTTTTTGAGTAAGTGTTTTGCACTTACTCGACTTCTGATTATCGATCCGCCATGTCTAATAAACAAAAGGATTGGCTAATCCAGAGCAAAGCGGCTCTTGGTAAAGATATCTCAAATCCGTTGACGGCTTGCAATTTGCCCAAAATTGTATGGTGTTATTCGCCATATTTTTAATTAGTGAAGAGTTGGCTAGCCATGAGTTTATGGCTTGTGGTAAAGGCGTTGGAAAACCATAATTGGTAATCGGCTCACCAAAGATATTTTATCTAAGAGTTGGCTAGTCCGAAGCAAGCGGCTTACGGTAAAGACAAATCAAATCCGTTGGAAGCGGTGATTTGCTCAAAATCATTTGGTTATCGTTGTACCAAGGTTCTTACTTGAATCGAAACAATTGGCTACTCGAGTAATGGCTTTTGGTAAAGAGATTCAAATCCATTAAGTTTTCTCAAAAGATTGCTAGGGACTAGCAATAGTTTAGTGTGGGGATTGGTGAGTGTGTGAATACTCATCATTTTGGTCAATCTGAATCAAAACACTTAAAAGCGCTCGAAATGCATCAAAATCTGAAAATATCTCAAAATTGCATTTTATATGTTTCGGATGCAAAATGTTTAAAATCGGATGAAAAATGAGCTAAGTTTGCATAATTGGCGTTTCAGGTCCCAGACTTTCAAATCTTGTCAAAAATAGTCCACGAGCACTTATTTTAAAGAAAAGTCACCAAGGTCCTTTTGAAATCATAAGTTGTCATAATTAGTCCTTTGGTGAAAAATTTCATAAGTTTTGAGAATTTACAAGTTTGGTCCTTCAAGTTTCAAAATTGGCAAAAATAGTCCTTGGAAGTTTGAAAATGTCTTTAATGGTCCTTGCACTATTGAAACTTGTCATAATTGGTCCCTTGGAATAACTTTGCATTTGGCAGAATTGGTCCCTCAAGAATCAGAAATTACAAAATGGTCCTTGATATTAAACATCTAAACCCTTGAACCCTTTTGTATTATGAGCCCCCTGCCAATAAGCCTTGACCCCCTGCCATATACCACTTGACCCCCCCCCTTTTTGGACCTTGGACCCTTTCTCTATTAATAAAATACCGGTCAAACACGTCAATTCCATTCGGGGTTCCCTCTTCCTCATCATCACCTCGCTTTGCAACATCCTCCAACACACTCCATCATCATCACACCCACCATATTCCTCCCTCCAAACACAAGTATCCAAACAACATTTATTACACCTCCCTTTCCTAAGTTATCGGACCCGATTGCAAATAATTTGGCGCCAAATGAGAAATCAAGGGCCAAGATCAATCGACCACATCAATGGCCAAGAATGAAAGAGAAGAGCTTTTGAGAGCTATAAAGAGAAAGAAGACGAGAAGAAACAAGTTGTCACTGCTTTAGACCAATTTCTTAAATACATGTTTAATCGTTTTTAATTTTCAATGTAATCTTTAAGCGGGTTTCAAGTTTTTATGTAATGAACAAGTCATTTGTGTCAATTCACTAGTTTTAGCAACCAATTTCTAGTTTTATGCTTGTTCTAATTTTCCGCCAAAAACCATTCTTATCAAATTACGGTTTTAGTTTGATGAGAGTGTTTTAAATTGTTTGTTTAAGTTTGTTTTGGTTAATGAAGTGAATTGGTGAAGTTTCATGATGCGTAATTCAAAATTCCAAAATAGTCAACAAAAGTCAACAGCTGCGGTATGGTTACGAATTGCTTTGGATAAGGAATGAGATTGTATTGAATTGTGTTTAGCATTGAAATAGATTCTTGGTCTCATTGGTTTCAATGCTTGCTATAGTGGTAGAACTAATGTAAGTCATAAATCTGTTTCAAGTTCTTAATAAATGGTATAATGGCAGATTGTTATTTGTTAATGTCTAATGTAGCAGTGGTTGTTGATTTCAGTTTGTTTGTATGGCAGACATCATTGTTTAGTCATAAGTTATCACTGCTTCATTCCTATTTGCACTTGCATTCTTTGACTCAGGTTTGCATTAGTACTGTTGAATTAGCATCATTTAGATCATGTGATTTCAGTGAGATTTAGCTGTATGTTATGATTCATTTAGTGGTAATTAGCATGCTTGAACCTGTTTTGAAGGTTGGCAAGCCTTGGATTTGAGATTAGATTTAGGAGTTTGCATTTTAGTTAATGAACTAGTGTTTGGATTTGCTTTATAATATGTGCTTTAGGTTAGCCATAGGATTAATATCACTTGATTCAGTATCAAGTAGGTAAAGTGAACTTAGATCAGTCCTTAAAACTTGCATCTTAGAACACTAAAAGTCAAAGTCGATGAATCGATTCTAAGTGCATAAGCGGTTTAGTTAGGATTAAGTTTAGCATACATTTTAGGAATATAATCATATAAGTTAGGATAATTGAGTCATATTGCATCATTAAACATCGGTTCCATTCCAATTCATAAGCTCAAATTTCATAAAAGTCAACTTTTCATTTCATCAAAAAGTCAAAACTTGCAACTCGGTTTTCACCTACCTAAGTGGATTTTAGATGATTCATTTCTGGTTCAAAGCTTTTGTAAGTTTGGAATAAGTAACTTGATCTGGTCTAGTTTTGAAAAATGATTTTTGGGGAATTTTTGGAATTTTTCTTAAGCTCTGAATAAGCTCCTCAATAAGCACCCTTTTGCCCTGTTCACACTCAGTTTAACTGAGTGTGAATCAGGCTTTCTTGCAGCCCTAGCATAAGCTTCATTATAGCTTGGTAGTGGCTGAAACTTGGGCTTGTGATAGTCCAGTTGGTGGTCTTGAGTTCTCAATATCTGTTTTTCTATTTAGCTTATTAGATCAGCTGTTGCACTAGCTTGAAGTAGCTAGTCAAGGCTGTTTGGTTTCTTAGTAAGTCATTAGATCAAATCATGGTAATCATAGTTTTAGATGATTAGGTTAGTTGAAACTAGTTAGTTTTAAGTTGTTTTAGCATATTATAGCTTGCTTTCGGTTGGGTCTCATTTCTAGCTTATAGCTTATTGCAAGTCTTATTCATAAGCACTTTTCACTCAACTTCATAATCCTTCACATAAGCCCTGGTTTTTATATTTTCTTAGAATTAGAACTTTACTTTAGAATTTTCCTGAATTTTTCGTATTTTTCCAGCACTGTTTGATATTTTTCCTCATTTAAATCAGTTTTTAAGCCTTTTAAATTAGCTTTTATTGCAAATAAATCGGAAAAGTTTCAAAAAATAAGTTTTCATTTTCCTAGGTTAAGATAAATATAAAAGTCAAAAAATATTTTTCAGATTTTTCTTAGTTAAATTTGTAATTTTAGCAATTTAATTAGTTTTAAATAGTTTTAATTCATAGAAAATAGAAAATAATCGGAAAAATACAAAATTAGTTTTGAAAATTCTCTTTAGTTATTTCAGATTTTCTAAATCATAATTTCATTTTCTAGCTTTATTTCATATTTTCTTATATTTTAGGGTATTATTAAATAGGTAAAATAGTTTTTAATTAATAATAATTAAATAAATAGTCATAAAAATAATTTTCTTTTTCTCAAAATTTTCTCTTATCATTAGGTTTGTAAAATGTCATTTTATATTTTTAGGATTAATCTTGTTTCAATTTCACATTTTCTTTTGTACGTTACGTAAGTTTTTAATTTAAATTTATAAAAGAAAAATCAAAAACATCATTTTAAAAATAGTGATAGCGTTTATTTAATATAATTTAGCTTTTTAATTTTCTTTCATTTTTCCTTTGTCATTTAGTATCAATCACAAACCTTTTCCCGTTCAAATTCACCCGATCACTATACGTTTGGTGATTCAGTCGCACAGCTCGTTGGGACTTAACGACCTGGGGAAACACTAAACTCCTCTAGATCTTCATTGCATTGGTTTCTGAGCTGTTTGAAGTTTATTACGGTTGACCATTCACAAGTGGTTAGCTTGTGTGATAAAACTTGACGGTTTGAACCCAATCAGTTACCTACCTTAAGGGAGTCATGGTTTGAAGGTAAATACTATTTTTTTCCTTCAGTTTTACTATTTTAGTTAATCTGCTAATGAAACTTATTATAGAAACAAATTAATAGTAGATCAATAGTCGTATATCAAACACAAACAGGGACGCCCCATTTAGTATAGTGAGCTATATGAACCATTTACTTAGTTTTTATCTTGAGCATGTTAAATGAAATATCGAAGGATGGTAGTTAAATATGAGACAAGTCAAATTGATCGAAGGTTTCCAAAGTGTTTTGGGTCAACCCACCTGTTGAGATATGTACCAAAAATTACCCTTTTTTCCCCAAAACCATCTTTGACCCGTTACACAGCCTTACGCAACCTGCCCATATTTCCACCTCTATCATCAAGTAAAAATGCATTATCAATATCATCTTTTTCTTTTTTAGGTGTCCTACTGATTTCAAGTGTGGAATCGGCTACCAACCTCCCACCATGGTACACGGGGGTGACCTTGCTAAGACAAGACATGTTGTGCGGATGATAAGAAACAACAATTTGTCTCGAAGGTTTTCAATAGGATTGACCATAAATTTTATCTAATGCATGCCAAGCGAGAATTTGTACACTGATGTGTGGGTGAATTTATGGAAGAAGGTGAATTATTAGAAGTTCGTGAGGATCATGCTACTCTTGAGAAAGACTATGAGGGAAATTCAAGCAAGATGTTGAAGAGGAACACGAAGGATGAAGAGAAGAATACTAGGTATGTCATACTTAACCTTACAACCATTAGACAAGCACGTACTAACAACTAAAAGCATAAGCCTCTGGTTACTAGGTGTACGATTGTCTATTATCATCCATAAAAATCTTCAACATATGTAAGTTACTCCTCCCATTAATTTAGCCTCAGTCCCTCACCGACAACCAAACACTCATGATCTTTCTCCTTGCAGGAATATGAGCCACGACCTTTTGTCGGGGATGTTGGAACGTATATACAGGCCTATTGGCTCTCAAAGAAATGTATGACATGAATTTATTATCGATATAAATCGAATGACTATTACTGTGACCTCTTTTAAGCCTTATATACTTTGTTTTCACAGGGATCTTTTGCACAACCAATTTGTTGGAGACCTACCAAGTTCGTTTAGAACGCTCAAAGGCCTGTCAAGACTGTTATATTATCTTCATAGAAATCTGTTGTAGTAGTAGAAGGTAGTGTTTGAATGTGCTAAAAATTCTGAGGTTGTAATAATTTGATAGTCAGATGTTTAAGTGTTTAAAAACTACTTGCTCATAACTTTTTATATATTAATTATTATTATCTTCATAGAATTACATAATTTACATGAGAGTCGCCCGGCCATCGGCCGGGTCATGAGACTAGTATATATATATATATAGAGAGAGAGTAGGGATCCAGTGAGAAATAAATTAAAATAAGAAGTGGTGAGAAGTGACCAAAATCACGCATTTGAGATGCAACGACTTGCATTAAATGCATTTATATTCATATAGATGCAACATCTTGAGTTTCGAAAGTTAATTTGATGTATAGATGGTGCAAATTGATTTTCATGATTTGTGCGTGCGGAGGAACAAAAACAAGAGAAATCATTAAATTCATCTAATATCGTATATGCATCGATTAAAAGCTAGAAAACACACTATCGTGTGTTATAATGCATCTAAGATTATAGGGATGCATTTATTTAGGTCGGTGCATCTCAGATTTGCGGTTATAATTCTTCTTATTTTCCTTTTTATTTTAAGTAATCTTCTTATTTGATCCTAATTCTATTTATTAGTGTAATGTGTATCAGGTGTATCACTAATCCAAACTCATGTATCATTTGCTTATTAGTTGCTAAAATGTTAATTTGTATTAAAATATTATTTTTATGTGTATTATTGCTAAAATTATTATTTATAAATGTTTTAGTAGTTTTTTAGACTTAATCTTATTTTTACAACTTTAAGCTTGATCTCACGTTAACTCTCCCTATATATATATATATATATATATATATATATATATATATATATACTAGTGTCAAAACCCGTCCGATGGATGGGTATGACTGTGGTTATTATTTTTATGATTTTGTGTATCAAATATATACTAAAAAGTAATTAAAAGTTATATGAAAATATATAAGTGGTTTCAAAGGTGATAATCGTCAAAGCACTCAGTATCTAAATACCTCGTTATTTGCACTATTCACAAACCGACACCATGTCTTTTAAAACAAACAATCCTGCAACCGAACACTGCAACACTCTCTCCAAGGTATGTGAGAAATAAAGAGGATCTTACCACCAATGATTGCCAAGGTGAAACTACACTTTATTGAAGATGTATCACATTTGGTTTTTCGTGATATAGTTTAATGGATATCTCGGTCTATTGAATGTCTATTTAGCTTATATAGTTTATTACGTAGTATTATTGATTAGTAATAGAAGGCGTTTAGTTCATTTTACTTTATGGATTTGGCATTCCAATCGCTAATATATATTTAAATCTATTAAAACCTTTTATGCAACTATTAGGTTCTTTCTCATCGTAATGCAAAACCAAACATGCCTCTAAAAACTATAACATAAGCTTCTACAAATTGTCTTTAATAAATGGTTGTGCCATTGCATTAGATATTTTGACTCATATGACAAAACCTTACACCTAATTAATTCAATAGTTGAGTATTTTGTTTTGGTTTACAACATTAGTAAGAATGTTACGTGCGGAGTTGATTGGATAGCTTTGCCAAAGATATCTAATTCTCTATCTGTTGGTTGGCGACTTCAAAGTTCATATTAAAACAAATGTCAATCGGGTTAACAACGACTAGAAGTAGATAGTGGTGCTATGGGAGAATTAACAAAGAGGCACACTAATACCTTGTGGTCCGATCATGCACGAGTTTGACCAGTTGATCCTCGAGTGAGAAAAATTACGCGATACGCATGAATATAGCTTCCACAAATTCACAAGTTGAACCCTATTTATAATATTAGACAAGCGAAAGAGCTCATATATATGATCAAGTGACAAGCGTAAACAATGACAATGTATGTTAACAATACATATGCACACCATTAGATACCATTACAGAACACTCTCTTCTTTAAGAATTAGATGTATGACTTTTTCGGGTCAAGCGGATTGAAAAGCTTAATGCTTTGACACAAAGTTATAGAGCCCGCATTCTTGACTTAAAAACTCGATAGTCCAAAACATGTGTGCTTACATTGGTTTCCACCGTAATGTATATTTTTCGAGCGAGAGCAACATTTGGCGAAGACATTCTTCGTTGATATGCTTGTAGTTTGGCGCTTCTAGGTTGGGTTTGGCACAAACGTTTGCTGCATTAAACATTAAAAATGACTAAGGCATTATAATCAACTTAAAAAACAGACCATATAGAACCAACTAAAACCCATTAATTGGATGCCTTATCCGCCTCATTCTTAAGAGACAACCGCTCCATCTCGAGCTTTAAAACAGTTTGATATAATGAATATTGCAGTCATCATTCCCAGTAACATACCCATGATAACCTAGAGTTATGTACATAAAGAATATTCGTCATTATAGAAGGTAACATGTAAGAGGGTCTGCACTTGGTAAAACATGGGGTGATGGATTCATTTCTTCTTATCATTCTACTATTACTCTGACTCCACCTATGAACATTTCTATTTGACAAATGATGAGTATACCCTTTTCTAATTGACGAGTAAGGGAACCTTATGGACCCGGATAATGATTACAAGTCGTTTTGAGAATGACGGTAGGAAAATGAGAAAATTGAATGGCTTTCAAAACATGGCGGTGTTGTACAATGTTGCAAAATAAAAGCAAAACTAAGCAACACGAGTATGACCGTGGGGCAAGCTAAATAATGATAAGTAGAGGTGTCAAGATGGGTTTGGTTGAAACGGGGTGTGTTAATTGAGATTACAACCACTATTGCAATAATAGACAAAATCTTTGAAATGAAGAATTTAAAAAATTATACTCGATAAACATAAAAGTTGGTCTACTTCAACCCATATGAACAGTTTGAGATAAAATACAACCCGAATCAACTCACTCATTGGCATATGGGTCAAAATAGACACCCCAAATAATAAAGGTTCTAAAGTTGAGACTAACACAAGAAAACATAAAACATTGATAAAAACATACCTGAGGAGGGTGTGGCGAAGTTCACGTAACACCTGCTCTCGACCAAGGGATGTTCACCAGAAGCTCAAATACAATTTGGTTCAAAACCTATAATATCGAACTTTTAAACATGAATAAGCGATATATTTAACAAAATTCTTAACCAATTTATCAACACAAAACTACTCCCATCGATATAATGTTACACAATTCAGACCAACCTCTGCTTGGCGCCCACATGTAATCTTACTCGATCGCATCATACATCACCGCAACACATTTCGTCTTTTATTAGATTCACATAATACAAATGAAACAAACTTTAAAGACATTAAAGAGAAAGATCATACGATGCAAGCCAAAATCGATCTGTTGCAAAAGTTGAACCGCCAAGGCCATCATGTAAACCAACAGCAACCGCAAGAGCAGATGGCATTGTTGAGAATGTGATGAAGGCATGCCACGGACCCAATAAGTTGCTTAAGATCCCAGCGGTGTTCCTTGTACACGGATATCTACCAAATACATATAAGACACTTAACGGATCTCACTATCATGCACCACTTTAAAAGTATCTGAACAATAAGGTGTTTGGCGTTTTTGATTATTAACGGTCATAATCAGATTAGTAGTGTAATATATTTGAAGCCCATATTTTTATGGCTTATTCTTGTCATAATCTGGCTAAAAATTGCTATTGTCTGCATCAAACATTAAAATGAGTTTAGAGTCACTAACGAAAAGCTAATCACATGTATAATTACTTTGAATCCCATCGCTTGCGATACACATGAATATAAGAATAATGTCAAAGCATTGACAAATGATATCTGAGACGCAAATTTTATAAAACATTTAATATTAGCTTGCATGCACAAATCAACATGTGTTTAAAGAAGGCGAATAACATACATTCATACCTGTTATGAACAAAGAAGACGACCGACTTGCAAAGACAAGGCATTGAAACTGTGAAATTAGGAAGTACATACATACCCTTTGATGCAATGCTTCTATATTTTTTTTCTTTATAAGCAACTTTTGTTTCTGCACAATGAACAATGGCCGACTACAATGACCATAGTCTGTATAAATGGTTCTTTCAATTAGATGTCTATGATCACTTCATTTTTAGTATTTACATCAACCTATTTATATAAAAACCAGTTAACAACTCCTAACACCCTAGACGTAAGAAGTCTAAAGATAACATGTAATAACCAAACATAACATAGCACCTGTCGCCTTAGCTGTCTGAGAGTCCTCACCAGAAGCTCGGGGTTGCGGTGGATCCCTACCCAGCCACATTCACGAAGATTTATGTTGATTGATGTATAACAGATGGTGATATTTCCTTTAAAATAAATAAATAAATAAAATAAAATAAAAACTTTCGATAAGAATACACTATATACATTTTAACTACAAATCGATAATTTGACATTAGATAGAATGAGACCTTGAAACTTTCCATGGTCCATTCATCAAATCAATAACCTTAAACCTATATGTACACGATGTGACCTCCCATCTTACATTACTTCTCATGACAGCCAGAACATCACCAACTTCCGAGTTAATCATTCAGCCAAAAGCAAATCGAAACCATATTCTCATACTCTTACGGCTCTTCTTCAATTTCCTTAATTCGAGTTGCGACTTTAGTCGTCCCATATTACACCTTCGTTCAAGTTTATATACATTAAAATGCTATGCTTGCTATACAAATGAGGAACTGCAACTGACTAAGACCCACCTTCACCACCTGTAAAGAGATGATATGAGTTACTATTTGACCCGTTATAAGGACCCGGCTAACCAAAGACTTAAAAGCAACATATGTAGTTAACATTAATATAATTACAAAATCCTTGCGATAAAATTTTGCTTAACATAAACAATGTACAAAATCGAAAATCTGTGACTTGCACTTAGTGTTCTATGTAAAAAAACGTCACAATAACTTCCATGTAAACTTTAACCAACAATCAAATTTGCTTTAGATTTTTAAACCAATAGGAGATATGTCGCGGCTTTTGGATATCCATCTTTCATACAACCCTATATATATGTAGCATTTGATTGACTAACAATTAAGCCAAATGTTATAACTAAGCTCTATACCATTTTGAAGTTCAATTGACCCATAAAATGTGGTCTTATTGTTACCTTCGCTACAAGCTGTAAGTGTAGCACTTCCGTCCTATCGCGGCTTGTAGATCGCCTTCGAAACTCTACCAACCGGTCCCATCGCAACACTTGCAACCAGCCACAAGAGAAAAGATAATATACCAAATGACTTTTTGAGGACAATGAGCCTTCATGGAAAAGTCGTGTGAAGAAAATTCATCTATAAGAAGCTTACGATGAGGTAGATAAGGCCGCTGAAGCCTTATCCGTAGCGGTAAGTTCTGTTTTCTTGTCTTTCATTCTTTGTTATAATATGCCCTACAAGACAAGGAACTGATACTGATTAACAGATGGATGTTATTCGAGTCACAGAAGATTTCCTTCCTATACTCAACAGAATAAAAGCTACCACGGCACCATTTGGAGGACCAAAGGCGAAATCTCGTATACTCGGGAACACAGAGCTATTTGGTTCAAGGGAACGTTTTGCACCACACATGGGGCGGTACAGCGGGAGAAGAACAAATCAAACAACTTAAACCCTCGATAGATTCTAAGGGCGAGAAAGGTTGGAGAAGAATGGTTTACCACGGTGAAAGTGGAGGATGCACTCACAAGGTACCACAACGTTGGTGCGAAGGCCAAGTCCATGGTCTTGGAGTTGTTGAGAGGATTGTCTGTTGATTTGCAAGCTAAAATCAATGTTCTCGTGTTTGCCTCCATGTTACTTGTCATAGCAAAAGCATTGTTTGCTCATGTGTGGTATGCTAAATCTAAAGTTGACGTTTGTATCAAATCGTGTGACTTTAAGCTCCTTAAATTGTGTTAACAATGTTAATATTGATTAAGCGGTGAAAGTGGAGGATGCACTCACAAGATTTAGTCGTCCCATATTACACCTTCGTTCAAGTTTATATCTGTTAAAATGATATCTTTGCTATACAAATGAGGAACTGCAACGACTAAGACCCGCCTTCACCACCTGTAAAGAGATTATATGAGTTACTATTTGACCCGTTATAAGGACCCGACTAACCAAAGACTTAAAAGCAACATATGTAGTTAACATTAATATAATTACAAAAGCCTTGCTGATAAAAATTTTGCTTAACATAAATAATGAACAAAAAAGTTCAAAAAAAATAATGTACAAAAATACAAAAATACTGTGACTTGCACTTAGAGTTCTATGTAAAAAAAACGTCGCAATAACTTCGATGTAAACTTTAACCAGCAATCAAATTTGCTTTAGATTTTTTAAACCAATAGGAGATATGTCGCGCCTTTGGATATCCATCTTCATACATCCCTATGTATATGTAGCATTTGATTGACTAACAATTAAACCAAATGTTATAACTAAGCTCTATACCATTTTGAAGTTCAATTGACCCATAAAATGTGGTCTTATTGTTACCTTCGCTACAACTGTAAGTGTAGCACTTCCGGTCCCTATCGCCGCTTGTAGATCGACTTCGAACTCTACCAACCGGTCCCATCGCAACCTTTGCAACCAGCCCCAAGAGAAAAGTGAATACAAAAATGAATATAGTACCTTCTAAATGTAGGCCACAACGACAATGCCACCACTCACGATTTCAACTCTTGTAACATGAGAACCACGTTAACTAAATGCTTCAATATTAACATGTCAGCTATTTATAATACAAAAAGGTAACGCACCAACTTGGATGGGCGATTTTGAGCTTAATTGTTTGATGGCGATCACGGAGATCATATTGCGTTGTATGCATTCATGATATTAGGAGAGCGGCTTTAGAATAATTCCCCTGCTGCAAAGCATTAATGAAATAGCTTATTAGAATGGTTAATCAATAAGATATTCATGTGATTAAGATTCCAGTCATTAGGGCGTTTGGTCATTTGGCTAGACTTTTCCTGCCATGCAAACTCGGGTCATTGGTCCTCTAGTTGAACAATTTTCTCACGGGAAGGTGGAGGTGGAAACTGAATCGAGTTATTCTTGTTGGGAAATACACGTCTTTGGATAAGTTTTATGTGCAGAGCACTCGAAGACTATAATTGAGTTTAAAGGAGTCCAATTCATAGTCTGCAAGGTTTTCTCAAACAGAAAATTTTAACGACTCATTTTGTCCTGTAATTATAGATCCACCCATACATTGAACAAAAATGTAAATCGTTAACAAAAGCATATGAAAAGTAAAAACTTATCGCAGTATGAAGGCACATATATCAAGTAAATGGGGTTTGACCAATAGAATGCAATTACACTGTGCGAGAAGCAGCAGCTGCTTAAAGCTACTTAAAATAGTGAGCAGACATTGTCATATGAAATTGCTCAAAGGAATAGGAATCAACAAAATTAATGGGATATTACGAAGATCATTCATGAGACCTGCAACCTAACACCACATTTTGAATTGTTGTCTACATTAGAGGTTGAGCAGAAAATAAATCTCGATAGTACAAATAAAGATGACCTGCAATTCGCATAGCGGCATACACGATAGAATGTGAACATGACACCTCAAGCATTCGGTTAAATACCTCAAAACCACTGCAAGAATTCCGAATGGCGAAGGCGATTGACAATAATATAAACATAATTATCTTGAGACCAAATCATCATCATCATACTAAGAAAATCGAAAACATATAATCTTATATAGAAAAGAGTTAAGGGACCAACCTCGAGCTCGAATGGCGTTACTCGCCTCCTCAATCATACTTTTGGGGTTTAAGTGTGGTAATAAATCATCACTGAAAGATTTTCCTCCTCTACTGCAATACTCGATAGATCACCAACAAACAAAAGATGCACTTTCGCCCACAATACAGAGGCAACGTAATGTATCACAATGAGTAGTTATAAACAGGTTGGGTGGGTGAATGAAATAAAACCAACTAAAGACAAACATAATCATTACCTATCCATGGATACTTGTTAAGAGCTTTTCGAGTCTCCTTAAACAGCCTTGCACCACATATTAATGTTCATTATACAGACGCATAGGTCCAACAGGAAAAGAAACTTATTGGCACTTTTTATGTCAAATAGATATTGGAAAATAGAAAACCAACCTTGACATTCAAAAATAACTTCTGCAAGTGACATAAACTCTTACATATTCACATAACCATCAAATTACAACTTATATATGATTTATACCAATATGAGATCCGAAAAACAAAACCAAATATTACCAGGCAATCAAATCTTTTATATAATAAATTATGTACAGGTGCTTTCAGTGTGATCCTCATAACCTTGTATGTTGGAGGAAGCGATAGATGATCTGTGAGATGAATATGATCCATGATGGATGTGAAACAAATTAGGGTTTTGAAGAATGGATGTCATACGTTATGGGTATATTCTAATATGAGATTAGGGTTTACGTACGTATATCAGATTAGTGAATTTATTCATTGTTGTGGTTTATAGATTTGAGGTGCAAAATATATTCCAAAGATTTAGTTGCTCTAGTGGTCATCAAGTATGGTAATGGGATGAACAACTCAAGTTCGATCCCTCTAATGTCATTTTAAAAATTAAATAATCCGGATTTTGTTGATTGAATTTATGTTTAGGTGGCATGCAATGATGACGTGGAAATATGACATGGCGTTATGGGATCTTAAGTGGCGATATGATGGCGTCCTCCTCTTATATATAATGTAATATATATATATATATATATATATATATATATATATATATATATATATATATATATATATATTTTCATCAAAGTTTGAAGTTGCTTGTCTTTTGATGTTCAAAATATATTTAAATTTTAAAGCGAGTATTTGTTAAGTTGGAGGAGCAGTGCAAGCAGTTATAACAAAAATATCCCTATTGTGGCGCCATTGTTGCCTTTGGCCTCTGGCGTTCTAGGTCCACCGCTAGTGGGAGGTTTGTGTGTGTCTTGTGAATTTTTAATGTAAAAATGTAGTAAGTGAAGATTTTTGATTGTGTGTTATATAATAATTATTGGAGATGGTGTCTTTTGGTTTGGAAGGAGATTATGCCGAGTTGTAAGAAAACTTGAGTCGAGTTAGAAATGTGAAGATTGAATTTGATCAATGGCTCCAAATCGAAAAACTTTTGATTTGGCCCATTAAATCAATCAAACTACCACAAACACTCAACTTGACTCAAGTTGTTTTTACAACTTGAGACAATCTCCCTCCGGTTTGGTTTTGTGTTATTATATAAAATTTATAGATAAAAGTTAACATCTCGATTGTATAACACTCCTATAAGGTGCCCTTCAACTACTGTTCTTAGTTCAAATAATAGTTAAAACTTATAAATTAAATCAATGCTAAATGGACTAGAATAATTAAGTGGTACAAATGTTTATGAGCAATGCACGGGACAGGAGACCCTACGTACTGAAGTGATAGCCACCCACATGAGCAATGTGTTGTTGCAAGAAACTAGGTTACGTTTCTTGTTTTTAAATAACTTTTGTGAGGATCTGTTATCTCAAACTATTCTTTTGCTTAACATATAAATAATAGATTTAAAGCTAATACTTTTCCCTAACAATGATTTTTATCAAGACATTAGCAAAAAGCAAGAAAGAGATGTTAAATTAAGTTCATAGAAGAACTCGGATAAACGAGCCATTCAAGAATCAAAACCTAAAGACAAAGTAAAGACCTAGACACATGCATGTTGTTTGTCTTTATTTTCCTATTTCCAGAACGTCCAAGTCTTCCGATGCAGACGTCTTGGTAAAGCTGATAAAAAGAAAGGTTTTGTGAATTAGTCCATGTGTTTGATCTCAAACCCTTAAATTGGCCTGGCTTGGGCAAGCAATTGTCCAATACATCCTCGCACCCCAAGCGACAAAATCTGAAAAGGACAGAGTAGAAAACTTTAAAAATAGAAGTAAGATAAGAGTCGTTGTTGAAGAATTTCGACATCAAGCGGAGAAAATTTTTCAAAAGCAAAACAAACGTTAAAGGTCGTTGGACGAAAATAATGGCAGCTTTGGCCTGAATTTTCTTGTTATTTAATTTTGATTAGAACGTTGAAAGGATCACAGGTATACAATCCATTGAATCTAGATTTCCCCAGATAATTTTAGATCTCAAAAACAACAAACTCTTCTTTATATTATGCAGCAGTCAGCTTGTGGCGGCTCGTCAAAACAACATAAACATTGCTTTTTATTTAGTAGAAATTCAAAAACAAAGAATTGGTGCTGATAACGTCATTTTAACTTTGAGAGACTAAGTTTTGGCGAAAACATTAGAATGTTAGGGCTTTCACGAAAACTGTGCTTGGAGGTTGCTCAAGATGATCGACTACGGTTACTTAAAAAAAAAAAAAAAAAAAAAAAAACCAGATAAATGAAGATTTGACATGGTGGCTTGAGGCGGCGACTCATGGTGGTCGACTAGGTCTGAGAATCAGGTCCAATCTAATACCATGTTAAATAATGAAACCATGTAGGATTTATGTTTTATTGATAAACTATTTATAATTCATGCATATTGTGATAACTTAAAGTCCTAGTGAAACCCTAAGCCCACAAACATGATTTGGGCGAACTAATTTATTGACTAATATCTGGTAAGAAATGAACATTACATGGAATATATCACTTGGGAAGACTTCTATATATGGGGTCCAATATAAACTATGAGTTGGAGTTGCCCGTCAAACCAATCTTTTCATGGTTTGTTCGAAAGTCCATATTTGATTAATGTCTAGTGTCAAGGTTCAATTGTGAGAGTCATGTTAAAAACAAAAGTTTAAGGGGTGTTTAATTTAGAATGGAGTGTCTAATGAAGATGCTTTTGTTGGCAGTAATCAAGAATGGAGTGTCATAATATGACATGTGTCTCTAAACAGTCACATGTCAATTACCTTAAGTTTACGTACGTTGATATTGATTAAGAATAAGTTAGTTAAAACTTAAAATACCTAAATAGAATTCACTTCACATGTTAGAATAGGGATAAGAGATGGAATTTCGCAATGATAAGATTGATGATTGGTACATTTGTGGTGGTGCACGCAAAATATTGAAAGATAGTACACATTACTGTACAAAAGTAACGGGTTATTATGATCGGTGCATGAATTTTATATCATTAATGGTTTCCGTGAAGGGTGTGACATTGATGGGTTCGACTGACATTAAATTTGATTAAATCCAAGAGCCTTTTATATAAGACATGCTTTAAACATTCCTTTTACCCCAAATTCGTTATTCACATCTGGTACATGCATCTAATATCATATCTATACCGAATCTACTATTGTTCGACATCTGGTATAATCTAGTGAAATTGAGTTAAGTTGAAAATTTTATAATAGTACGTATCGTAATTTGCATTCTTCATGAATTGATTGAAATACTCAAAAGTATTTTGTCTTGACATTTATACTTTTGTAGAGATGAATATGGGTAAAGTGATCTAAAAATATATATATCAGTATACAATATTTTTAAGTGTCTCAATCAATTAATAAAAATGTGCAAATCATCTCACATAACTTTTATTATGATTTAACTTGAGTTGAGATTCAATACTATGACTAGCCATGTACTTTAAGTTTCGGTATTACAAGTGATGTCGATCATACCAATTTTTTTATTATTATTTTTTATTTTTATTTTTTTAAATAATTATCATATATTCTTTCGATTTACACAGAGGTGTAAGGCAAATGAGCAACAAGCTGTGACGCTAGTCTTTTTTGAATTACAAAGCCAATTCTTTTAAAAACTACGTTTGTAGATCTAGGTGTTATAACATAGATATGCATAACTCATTGGACTCTATTGAGGAGTTCCATAGCCTCAGGTGCAAGGAAACTAAAGGTATCAAATGCGAAAGGAATAAAAACATGTTGATTTTTAATGCACGCTTTTTCATGTTTAGCCACTTTGTACGAGGCGTCTTTCAAAGCAACTTGTCCTACTGTAAAACTCCGGCTACTCAAACCCACGAGAGGAGAAACCCCTGTTAGATCCACACATGCATGTTTCCCTCCAACCTATCCAAACACCAAAACATCTACCGGTCTGAGTGTGGATCTTCCATCCAACGGGTCAGTCAAAAAGTTCACAGGTGCTTCTTTCTTTACAGAGATCCCAACACGCCTACAAACGTCAAAAGGACATCCCTAACCGTATCGTGTCTCTACTTGAAGCCCGGGAGCTCTTTGCAATGAACCGTATGTTTCCCAAAGGAATCCAAACGCGCCTTGCGACAAACTGGGCATATCTCATCAACCGGAAATAAAGGAATCATAAGGCGATACTTAAGGATAGTACGATATTCCACCGGTGACATATGTTGACCTAGCCCGTCTATGGGGATAGCTAATAGAAAATCTTGGGCATGTGGGGCATGTAGACACTCAAAACTTCTTCTCACAGTCATGTCGAAGTGAACTTCCATATCCTTGACCATTTCACTAAAAAGTGCATTCGCCAATGTATGTTGGGGTTTAGAGGGGGCGGTGTCCCTATTAGTGAAACCACTAAAATCAAAGCTTGGAATCATATCACGAAGACAATCTAGAGCACAAACATAATCATCATCCATACCACATATGCCACTATCCCGTAATATATGGTCTTGTAGCACCCAAGATTGGGCCCTCGAGGGAGGAAGCCACTTTTGCCCAGTACAAACCCAAACCACCAAATCAAATGGGTAAAGAAGCGAGTCGCCACTGTAAGTGTCCAAAGAAAGGCCCTCCACAAACCACTATGTTTTCAATCGACCCACGCAACCCTTTATTAAAGAGTAAAGCCGCTTCCTCCATGTGTACAGGTTGACAAGTCCTTAAACCAAAAAAGAGTTTCGCAATACCCATACATGATTGAAGCAAAAGGAGCTCACTCTGCGGGTCACGTAACTGTGGAAGGAGACTCATCAAATCAACAACATTCACAACTCTCCTCATAGCCAACCCACTAATAAAATCCGCATCTCTACTAACAGCTCCCCCAAGAAGCTTCACACCCAATGACGGCCTTCGAATATCAACAAGGAATAAACCCTCACGAAGCTTCATACCATTACACGAGGGCCAAAATATGTAGAATCCAAGATCCGGACTCAACTAGGGTATGAGTAACATTGATTGATTGGATGCACATCAGAATAGAATAACACAATCAACATTACTAATAAGGTTTTCTTTATTAATTAAAACAAAGAAACTACTACAACTATTATACACATGCTATAATCGTGTGTCTAGACTCTCATTGAAGAGTTTTTGCTATCAATTGAAATGAAAGAGATTAATGAAAAGGATAATCTGTAACTAGATGCCTACCCTCTTTATATAGGAGAGGAGGTTACAAAACCCTAGACATAGCTTACTACCAAAGCTACTATTAAAATATCTATAAGGCCTCATTGTTTCTTCTTTTCATTCTTGCTCGTTTTGTAATCTGCAATTCCCAACAATCTTCCCTAAACCGGAATTTGACTAGGTTAAGTTCGGTTTCTTGATATTACAAACAACTCAGATAAAGAAACAATGCTAAAACATGTCATCACAATAATAAGTTTGCACACTATGAATCTTCTTCCCTTTTTCTAATAGGGGTCTTGTGCAACTCGTGACGCTTCCCTCAGTGATGCATGTAGATGGTAAGTATATAAACAACAAGCTTCCCTTAAAATTATACTAACCATCTTCATGAATCTTGGACTTTAATTGGCTTGAAACTCATTTACTCAACTTATGGGTAATATGGAAACATACATCAAGGAAGGCGCAAAGAGAATAACAAAATTTGAATCGTTGAATGAGTACCAAGAGACACCATGGAGCAATTGTGACAAGTCATGCAACATTCCAGTTGAACCAGTTGAACCGTTGAATGACACTGATTGCGTAATCTCGGTTGTAATGAAAAGGATGAAGACAACGACGCGATCTCAAACACTCGAGTCGAAAAGGTTTCTTTCGATAAGGTACTTAGCGATCACACAAATTCTCATAAAGGTACATGACTCTTACTCGAACATAACATTGTGGAATCAATCTTTGTTTTACACGAATCTAATGCAAGTAACATGATTGAAAAAGGGTATATGATGAGCTTTCAAACAAATTTTCAATTCTTGAAAAACTCGTATCTCATTGCAAATTGAAATACAACAAAAGGATGAAATGTTTTATGCAAAGAAACCTTGTACTAATCAGAACTTCCGAATTTAGAGAATTTTTGAAATTAATCGGTTAAAATCCCAGATTCGTGACAAAGATTCGACCATTGGCAATCAAATTACTTCTTTGAAGCCCGAAATATGACAATCATGAGATGAGTGATGCACTAGATTCTAGAAATTCGAACTAGCTCTATGTGTGTCCAACCTTCTAAGAGAAAATGAGCACTTAAGAATGAACCTTGAGGAAACAAACTCTAAGTTAGACAATCAATCTAACCTCTTGATGAAAGACATTGATGACCTCAAAGCACAAATTCAGGATAAGAGCTTCAATATTGTTGCCCTAAAAAATGTGTTGGAATCACTCCTAAACAGTATTTCAAGTATTTATATTTCATATGTAATAGGTAGCATTATTATGGCCTTTATGTTTGTTTAAGGTCAAGCTTATGTAGAAGGCCCATAAGCTTGATCCAAGCCCAATAAGGAATAGGGAAGGAGAGGAGTGTTGCCTAGCTCCTTGCCTATATAAACTCTTGTAAACCCTCATTTGAGGGTTGGTTGTTCAAGTTTTCTTTTCTTTCACATACATCTTCTCATAACCGTATTATTGCTTAACGTGTGTATGTGTTAGAGCTTGCTCAATCACCTCATCTCTTCTCTTATAAGCTTGTGTTGTAAAACTAGTGACCTAACAATGGTATCAATCGCCAAATAGTTGGGTGTACTCGTTTGTTTTGAAGTTTTGGTTTTGGATCTTCTGCGTAGAGATAACGCTATCTTTGGTTATCTTAAAACTCGTTTTTACACTTTTTAATCCAAGATTCTTGTACTTTCAATGTTTTGAGGTGTTAAGATACTTGTTTTGGCAAAAGTTTCAAACTTTACGCGGATTTACGTTTTAAGCTTGTTTTTGTTCGTGGGTGTCGTTCTGCGTAACCCGCTTAGCGATTTTGGTACATCAAAATTCACACTTTTGTGTTCTTTTGGTACTATTGAAGCTATTCCATAACAAAAGCGGTTTAGAAACACATTTGGACAGAATCAAAGTTACGAGTAATCCTACGCGTATCAAAACCCTAAAATTACGCGTAAGATTGTTCCTTGGTTTGATCTTCAATTTTCGGTTTAATCCGTGTTTTCTTACTTTGATAAGTCCGAAATCGTCGACTTTGGATATCTTTTGCCTTGTGAAGTGTAAAAGATCATTTAAACAAAACCCTAATATTACACATAAGCATAAGCTTACGCGTAGAATTCCTACGCATAAGATTCACTTTACGCGTAAACTACGGTCTCACGATAAGGTAATCCTCGCCTCGTTTCTCGCCTAACTTTTGTCTACGCTTAACTTTAGTGTTTTCCTACTTACGCGTAAGCTAAAACCTCACGCGTAACTCCTCATTGTTACGCGTAACTTTTGGTGTTTTACGCATAAGTGCTACTTGGTTCTTGTCTTTTCTACGCCTAAGGATACTTCATCAACAAAGGTTCATTCGACTACAAAGATCCATCTTTACCACACAAGTTTATCATCATGTCTCAACCACCATACTCTAACTATTTCCTCACACTTATAATCATCAACAACAACAACAATTAACTCCACAACATCAACAATGGAATCAACAACAAGCTATTTATCAACAACAATTTAATCGAAGAACATACTTCACAACTTGGTGCAATTCCACAACCACAAATGGTTCAACCACGACCAAGCCTTCAAGTTCAACCCTACACAACCGATTTCAATCAACATCCATCACGGACCACTATGAAGGAACCCACTTGGTTTGCTAAGATGTGAAGCTTTAAGCGATAACAATCAATTCATGAAGTTTGGATCACTGATAGACCTCCAATGCTCACTCCGAAACTACGATCAATGGGTGATAAGGTTCTTTAGGTTCGTGATCCAAGAAGCCACATGGAAAGTTCTTAAAGAAGGTTATCTTGGAAGGTCCATTTGAGATGCCTCACACTCGCTGTGCAGGAGATCCAAACTGTTCCACCAAGAGATGAACAAACCAACATTGCTACGGTTGTTGATCTTAATGCTTTCTGAACTTCTACACTATGAAGCGGATGAACTTGCAATGGAATACATCCTCTTAGGATTACCAAACCCAATTCTTCATAGTGTTGATGCTCAAAAGATCGCACAAAAATGTGGGATCATATTCGCCTTCTTATGGAAGGATCATGCTCAATCGGAGGATTTGGAATCCAAAATTTACTTGGCTTATGAACACTTCTTGATTGAACCTGAGAGACACTAGAGTCCTATCATCATCGATTTCGGATATCATCAATGATTTGGATAAACACAACATCATTATGCCAAGAATTGCAATGAATACTAAGTTCTGAGTAGTCTTGGTCCGAATGGGAGAAGTATGTCATTTTCTCCGTCAAGCGAAGAATATGCATCATTCTACTTATGGTTTGTTGTACGATTACTTGAAGCCTCATGAAAGGAAGTTGATCGAGAAAGGATTCTCAGTTCAAATTGCTAAACAATCAACCGGACAATCAACAACTTGCCTTGTATGCTCAGCGAATTATCCTCTCAACCAAAGAACTCAACCAATCGCTTCAAATCCACCTTCACGGTCACAACCTCAACAAAATCAATTGGTTCCATGCAAAGAACAATGCTCAAGCATATGTCGGTGAAGCGGTGAGAAAGCAGATCCGTTCGAAGCATTGCAACAAGGATTTGTGATGATTGCTAATGCTTTTGGCCGTTAGACCAACAAATCCAACAATCGTATTCGTTCCTCATCTAACACACGGACTTAAGGCTGTTGTGAACAATGGACGTGTTGAAGTTCAAAATCGTGATTATGGTCGCCGGATGGGCGGTGGTCAAGGGTTTAATCTTTGAGGTAGGAATAACAACAGAGCTCAAGTGGTGGAGCAGGAAATGCTCGAGAATCGGTTAAATGGTCTTAGATGCTACAAGCGCAATGAGAAGGGATACGGCTAATGCATGCCCAAAGCCAAGGACTAGGGCGGTGCTTATTTCAAAGAGGCCTTACTTACGGCTCTTAAGGATGAAGTGGTGGATCTCTTACGGACAAAGAACGAGCTTCATGGCGGTGCGCACTCGGATGATGATATGGAGGACTTGCGGTAATCACGTTGTTATGTTGATGGCTAATATGCATGAGTGCACATGGTGATACAGCCCAGTGTATGACACCGATGGCTTGTCTCGGTACCGAACAAACCATCATCATATCTGAACTAATATCTCCGCCAATATCTCGAATCCAAGCGCGGATCGATCGCTCAAAATGAGTCTTCACATCTTCTTCCGATGATTTTCAAGTTAACCACAGGTTACATTTGACGATCAAGATGACCTTATGGTCTCCTTTGATAATCAAATTGACTCGTGGTCGCATTTCCGAGGATCTCAAGAATGATCATGTTGAGACTCACGTTGAACAAGATGATCTGTTACCTCATCCGATTTTGCTCGGTTAATTCAAGACCATAAAATCAAAATGGAGGAATGCTATGCATTAAATCAATCCTTAAAAAGTAAAATGCATCGTTAACCAAGGATTTTGAATGTTTACAAATGCAACTCAACTTTTCAAAACTCAAGAAAACCGTGAAAAAGGTTTTGAAGCCGCTTTGCAAAATCTCATCAAAGCGAAAAATATTTAGGCGACGGATCGTGATCTAGCCACCTCGAAGAATGCTTTGTTGTCCGAATTAGAACAAGCTGAAACATGAACATAAAAAGCAACTTAACGCTCTCACCTTGGAAAATCAAAAGCTAAGGTGAGTTGTTAAATTGTCAAAAGCAGTTCTCCGTGATACAAAAAGCATTCAACGAATCGGGTAGATGACCTTCTTGCGAAATTCTCGGTTTGCAAAACAAAATTAAAGAGTTTAAAGCGGTTTTTACAAACATGGTGAATCGATGAATGACTATTGAAAAGTTTACCTTAAAACCCAATCCAAATGGATATGGAAAAATCTAGTGATTACAAACCAAAGCTTTCACTAAAACATTCAAACCAACTCCACGAAGTTTCCATGCAGAATACAAAATTGATAATCTTGTCATGAGTGTTGTTGAATACCATCGTCAAGAGGAATTAGATGCGTAAGGCGAGTCGATCTAAATTAAAAGCATTGTTTACAACAAACCTTTTAATTATAAAACGCGGTCACTTTCGTCACACCAACGGATTCTTCTAACACACCAAGGGTTATCATCAAAACACCGAGTCTTCTATTGTTAATCCCAAAACAGTCTTTGCACAAACTTATGGTCCTTTACCTTCCATTAGCGAAGTAAACTCACAACCCGAAAATCGAAAAATTCTTCGCTATTTTGACATTTTCATGGTCGACCTCAAAATTTTACAACATGAGATAGAATATCGATCCGAAATCAAAGTTGAACATTTTCAATCGCCTCGCGAGAACAAAGAGACATTTTCGGAAAAATCTTTACCTAATGTTAAAACTTGAAAAGTTGTGCAATTGCTCGGAAAAGGATTTTCATAAGGAACTTGGGGTAATGAAAACGTTTTAGAAAACGAAACATCTATTACTAACACAAAACGCAAAAGAAACCGTTGAGAAAAGATGTTGATCGACTCTTGGAAGATGTTATCCGTCTTGATATCCATAATGTTGTGCTATTCTATTAGATGCCATATGCATCCGATCATATCTCTGCCGATATTGTTGACATCTTGTTATTCTTGTTGAGAACACCGATAATGTGCTTCGATCGAGTCTTTAAAAGCGAAAATAAACGACACACACGGAAATTTACAATGCAAAACGTCGTCTTCAATGGTGTGAAAAGATATTCACAACCATCAACTTAGTTTTCAAAGAAAATCGCTCAATTGAGTGCACAATCTTCGATCCTAAAATTGAGCAACTGGATGATCAAAACGTGTCTTTGAAAAGTCAAATCTCAAAATATGAACAAGAAATTTTAAAAGTTAAACAGAATATGGTGTCATATTTGATTTACTCAAAAGACTCGAGATGAAGCATCTAATGAACTTGATCACTATCTTGCTCACACTAGAGAAGTCATGAATTTTCTTTGGTAATATTCGTTTCGAAAATCAAGATCCGATTCACACCATCTCTAAGTTACGGAAATGTTAGGAAAGTATGAACTACTCCCGCCATCGTGATTAAGAGATTAGCACCACCACACTTAGTAATCGTGAACCAAGAATTCACATCGCCAAATCACAAGTTGCTAATGTGTTCCCCCTCTCTGAAGCAGAATTGTTGCATCTTTTCCAAACGTCCGCACTTCACGGCTAGGAGCACTCAAACGAAGAATAGGAAGTTACGACCTAAGAAAAGATCAATAAGGAATGCTAAAGTAGAAGAACACCCTAGGACTCAATAAAACTCATGTTACTTCCACTATAGATGTTGCGTCGGCAAATGTAATAGAAATAGTGATGTAACGAATGCTAAACCGTTAAGTACCTTTGATATTCATCGATGCACCTTGTGATATTTGTCGAAAGAGTATGAATTCGATTGTCATGACAAATGTGTTGCTAAAGCTATAATCTCTAGATTACGGAATCCTAAGAATCGGAATACCTCTAGGCCCACTACACATTCTAAGTCCGCTTGGTAAACCACCTTCTTTAGATTCTAAGGCAACCATTGCTATCACAAGAGCTACCGCTTCACCTCTTAAGAATGTAGTACCACCTAGTGCTTTCACTAAGACTAAAGCAAGAGTAGTTACAGATGGCGAAATGGATATATAACACACTAGGATTTAAGTGGATGCCTAAAATTCTCAATGTGTATGTCTAATATACCGCTTGAACCTCTAACATTTCGGTTCCACATCTACTTCTATTCCATCTGTGTCGCCCATGTAATGCGGTGATATGATCATTCTCCGATTGTTGATATGGATGTTCCCGACACATGACAGTGCAACCTTAAACTGTTATCAAACTTTATTGCAAAGTTCATTGGCACTGTCGATTCGGGAGCGATCACTCGCACCATCATGGGCTACTGAAGATTATGTTAATGGGAACATTGAAATAAGGTGGTTTACTATGTGGAAGGCCTCGGTCACAACTGCTTTCGATGAGGTCAATTTTATGATGGAGATTTGGAGGTTGCCTTGGGAGAAAACTTGTTTCATTCGTGATCTACATGGAAATGACCTTATGTCCGGCTCGCGTAATTCTAGTCTCTACACTATCTCTATGCAAGACATGGTTGCTTCCTCTCCCATTTGCTTACTTTCAAAGGCAACATCTACAAAATCCAGCTATGGCAATCGCGTCTCTCACATCTAAACTTTCAAACCATCACCAACCTTGCTCGACACAAACTAGTTGAAGGACTCCCGATTCCGGTATTCAAAAGATCACCTTTGCTCAAGATGTGAACAAGGAAAAGCACTCGTGCTCATTTTCCTTCAAAGGTGGAACACGACTCTCGCATGTGCTTCATCTTCTTCACATGGATTTGTGTGGCCCGATCGTGTACAAGCGATCAACGGCAAACGCTACATCTTAGTAATTGTTGATGACTACTCACGATGGACTTGGGTCTATTTTCTTCGTAGCAAAGACCAAGCTCCACAAATGATCATCACCTTTCTCACAAAGATACGTGTTCACTCCGCAACACCGCCGTGATTATTCTACGAACAAAGGAACCGAATTTGTTAACAAAACCCTTCGTGAATTTTATGAGAAAGTGGAATTCAACATCAAACATCTATTGCGGACACACGAACAAAACGGAGTTGTTAAAAGACGAAACCGAACTTTAGTGGAAGCTGCAAGAACAATGTTAATCAATGCTAAACTTCCAGACACTTATGGGCGGTCGATTCATCGCATGCTATACTCAAAACCGTTCTATGATCACAAAGCGCCACAACAAAACTCCTTTCGAGCTTGTCCACAACTACAAACCGAACCTCAAACACTTTCATGTATTTGGATCCCTTTGCTATCCGAATAATGATCGTGATGATTTTGGAAAGCTCAAAGCCAAAGGCGATATTGAGTCTTTATTGGATCTTGTGACAATTCTAAAGGTTTCAGAATCTAGAATCGTCGAACTAAGGAGGTAATGGAAACGATTCATGCTCATTTCGATGAACTCACGGAAATGGCTTCGAGTATATGACTTAGAACCCGTCGCAACCGCTTAAACTTCCTCAACCCCATCATCACCAAGAAAGCCCTCATTAACTCGTCAACAAATGGAAAGGTTATTTGCTCCTCTGCATTGCGTGACGATATTGATGAACGTGCTCCTAGTGTATCCATTGTTTCCATCACCGCACAACCCGATAATATTCCTATACGATACACCGCTACAACAACTCTTGTTGAAGATGCACCTACACCAATTGACTCCAACACAACAGCTTGAACACACCGCTTCCAACAATGATGAACCAATGATGATATTCTCAATGAAGTACCCCACTGCAGATTTTGATCCAAATCGTTCTTGAACCCGTTTGCCAATGAGGCTCGCCGCACGGATGTCGCGGAATCTTCAACAAACCATTTAAATCCTCACGAATCGCACAATGTATACCAACATCAACCCTCTACACATATATGGACTAAAGACCATCCTCGACTAACATTATTGGCAACCCGAATCAACTGTCGTTACGAGACAACGTCTTCACTCGGATAGTGAACAACGCATTTATGCACTCACCGTCTCGCTAATCAACCTAAAAACATTAAAGGCGCAATGACAAAAGACAACCGGATTGAATCCATGCAGAAGAACTCAACCAATTCAAGCGTCTTGAAGTATGGGAACGGTTGAAAGACCAGCAGGGTCTACGTCATTGGTCTAAAATGGATTGGAAAAACAAATTGGATCTTTGAAGGAATGTCATCCAAACAAGTCACGACTAGTTGCTAAGGGTTATCGTCGGGAAGAAGGATAGACTTTGAAGAATCCTTTGCTCCGGTTGCTTGTCTTGAGGTCGTTCGGATATTTCGCGTCACGCTCATATGAACATGACGGTCTATCGGATGGATGTCAAAGCGGCGTTTCTCAATGGGCAACTTAAAGAAACGGTCTATGTCGATAACCGATGGATTCGTTGATCCCGAGTTCCCGAACCATGTCTACAAACCGAACAAAGCCCTTTATGGTCTCAAACAAGCCCCTCGGGCATGGTACGATAAGCTATCATCCTTCCTCATTGCCAATAATTTCACCAAAGGCTCGGTTGACCAACTCTTTTATACAATATCACGGGGCACATCTTAATTGTTCAAATTTACGTGGATGACATCATTTTGGGTCTACACATAAAAAGTTTTCAATCGCTTTTGCAAAACTAATGAAGAAAATTTTTGAAATGTCCATGATGGGGAACTTACGTTCTTTCTAGGATTGCAAGTTCATCAATCACCCCGTGGTATTTTTCCCGAGTCACCCAAATATGCCCTTGAATTGTTAAACAAATTTGGAATGAAAACCTGTGATACTTATGCCACACCAATGACTCATACCAAGAAGCTAGATCTTTGATTTACATGGAAATTAGTTGACCCCACCAAATACCAAGTATTATTGGGTCCCTCATGTATCTAACGACTAGCGGACTGATATTGTCTTTGCCGCTTATCTATGCTCCCGTTATCGATCGCGACCAATCGAAACCCACCTCTCGAGGCTAAAAGAATCCTCCGATACATCAAGGAACCATCAATTTGGGATCCGTATCCCAAGGATTCGGTTTTGAACTAATCGCTTTTTACGCCGATCACGCAGGATGCTTAGACTCAAGGAAAAGTACTTGAGAGCTCTACAATTTCTGATAAACTAGTGTCTTGGCAATCTAAGAAGCGAGGATTGTACATCGCCATCAACCGAAGCAGAATATGTAGCCATGTCACACTGTTGTGCTCAAGTCATTTGGATGAGAACACAACTCAAAGACTATGGTTACGTGTTTGATGAATCCTCGATGTATCATGACAATCGGAGTGCCATTGCAATCTCGTGCAACCCGCCTCAAAGACTCAAATCAAAGCACATCGATCTCGCTATCATTTCATCAAGGACCACGTGAAGCAGTGCCGTTGAATTATACTTTGTGATCAATACCAATCAAGCGGATCCGCTCACCAAAGCCTTGCCTCCCGCTTCGGTTTAATGAGTTGGTCCACCGAATTGGTATGAGGTGTTTGACTCAAGAGAACCGGATGACCTCTTAAAACAGTCTTAAAACCATCGAACACCAAAACCTCTTTTGTAAATAAATTTTCAAAACAAAATACAAAATATAAAATCCTATAAAACAACAAAAATATTCTCCTAATCTATCTTTCTTTCAACATGGCAAGTACATCTCTTCCGTCAACACTTTTATCTTTCAAAATTCGGTATTTTACCGATCAAGTGTTGAGGGAGAAAATAATCCATTAACTTGTTTCAAAACATCTCACAGTACTTGCATGTTATCACATCTCGGTTGATTCTTTTACAAATGGTGGTACACTTTCGATTCAAAGACACTCCTTGGACTTTAATTAACAACCTTTCATTATTTTCTCAAGTCGAGGGGAGTGTCGTCAAGTTTCTTTCCCAAAATCTTCATTTGGTAACCAAAATGGAAGTTAAAAGGCTTTGTGTGAAAAAGGAAAAGTGGAGGACTATAACCGTCAAAACCTTAAAGTTATTTTATACAAAATACTCCACCCACCACATTTATTCCCATCACATTAAATATTTCACCTAATATCATCCACGGTCCATAATCGCTTTTACAAATCCGTGCTTTCGATTATCAATCTGTAGTGTTTATGTGTTTGGATCATGTTTTTAAACAATGGTTTTGAATCTCATGTAAATCCTACGGCTAAAAGCGTGTTCTCTGGCGTGATTATGTGTTCTACGCTTATGCGTAAGAACACACAATCAATACGTGTGTGTTTGAGGTGAAATGATTGTGTCAAAACGTTCATAATACATCAATGATACTTTGTTAACCATCAAAATCCACCCGATTCACTAATTGATGATTTTTGAAAATTAGGGTTTATAAGTCGAATTGGGTGTTTCAAATGTGAAGTGTTTTGGTCTAAAAGACTGCTGGGTTATGCTTTTGCGTTGTTGAATTGATGATTTCCATAGTCTATAGCCACCCGAAACACGAATTGGTCATCAATTCAAACTAGGGTTTAAAGTTCATAAACTTTGGGTATTTTTGATTCAACGCATAATAAGTGTTAAAACTTGGTCTACATGCTCTCACTACTTCTATGATATACCATAAAACTTTGGTGCATAATCCATGGCTAGATTTGATATCACGAGAATTAGGGTTTAGTCTACGCGTAAGATATTCTACAGCGTAATCGCTCAACTATGTAAATGTGATTTGATTTGTCTTAAACGAATGTTATATGTTTTAACTTTGTTGAAATGATGATTTATTTAAGGCTTGCAACACGTAATATTCGTAATCAAGGTGGTTATTAATCTCGCATAAGGATCACCTTACGCGTAGCTTGTTATCACGTAAGACTTGTCTTACGCGTAGCTTCTACGCCTAAGGTTCTACAATGGACTACGCGTATCCTCGTGAAGGATATGCGTAAACAATGACCTCTACGCATAAGGTCAACTCTTACGGTAGCCTTACGCGTAAAGTAAATATATGCCTACGCATAAGCTCTCGCATAAGGTCTCCTTTCCTCACGCGTAACATTTCTTACGTAAGATAGAGATTCTACGTAAGTTTACGCCTAAGCATATATCATTCACTGCTCACGATAACTTTGCCAAAACTACGCATCCTCGGACTTACCTTCATGATGAATTGTTACTTGTACAAACTTGTAAATAAACTAATCATATCATCACGAATCCAAAATGTCACTAATAAACTTAAATCGTCTGATATATTGTGAACAATAAGTGATAAAATAAACTTTAAAACTTAAAGTTAACTAACTCACGAAACATTTCACGATATCATTGAACTATTGAACATACAAGTGACTTAGGACTCGTAATAATCATTATCACTATACATTCAATAACTAGACAATAAGACCTTCGTTGACTAACATTATGTCTTCGATATGTTGGTTCTTTTGGCTAATGTTATTTCGAGATCACGACATGGTGAACAAATGAATGTGGATGCACCAAAGTTCTCTCCATTGCCGATATCTATCCTCATGGCTATCCAATGAAGATAGGAAAGAATAACCTCCGTGTTGACTTTGACACCCTCACTTGCTCAATCTTCATGTCTTATTGCTATTGATATTCGAGGACTCATCCGTATCGTAACATGCTTACACACTCGCAAATCGCTCCCGAGATCTACATCCAACAGCCTGGAACACTATGGAAAGGGTCAAGGACAAACTAACATGACGGTGACTCGAATCACAAACAAGTCACCATTACACTGCAGACTTAAGGGTCATTCTCCTAATTCCTCAAGTCGATCCAACCAAACTATATGCCTCACCAACAAGAGCTCACTCTCCAATTCTTAATCGATATCGGTTATGACGAGGCTACGAGGGTAATCAACAAGCACTCTCACGTAGAGCTTAAGAGTATTCCTCAACCCCGAGAACTCTCTACATGATCATCACCAAGTCTGCTTTACGGTCGTGATGGCCATGAGCACCCTAAGCTCATGGAACTTCAAATATTCGGGCATTGGTCAACAAGAAACACATCGCTATTGAAGCTCGATTTGGGATGACATGATGTCATTTCAACAAACTTGGCTCAAAGATTCCTACATCGATATACCAAATTGTTGATCCAGAGCACTTGGACTTCATCTTGACATTCCCAAGAGGCTCAATGACCCCGACAATCATGACATGTTGACGGAACCTATTCTCTCTCGTAATCAAGGAAACGTCCACAAAGAAACAAGGTCTCAGGTCGCCGATTTCTTCTAATCAAGATGTCGAAAGCTCGAATCGTACTAAAGGTATCCGAAGCGGTCGAGACAAGGCAAAGTTGGTCATCTCGACGAAAAATCTTCGGTACACCTGTAAGGAGAACCAGAAAGGAAGTGCTGGAAGTATAACAAGTACAGAGAGTCAAAGGAATGTTCCAAAGAAGAAACCTATTCCAAAGAGGAAACCTACCCTAAGAAGAAAGTTCCGTCTCGAAGCCACTCCTATCATTTCACCCGAACCGCAAAGACATTCTGGGGACGAGGACTCGAGGCTCTTGACTCGAGATGAAGAGTTTACATACTCAAACCGCAAAGGATGAAAATCCTCGAGACTAAAACCTCCAAGTCCCCAAACTATTAAAGGAAAGACTCTCGCACTTGTTCCTCGGGATGAAAGCTCAAGAAGATGAAGAGCAATTGGATCAAGCATCAGAAGAAGTTTCACAAAGTCGACACCTTCAAAAGGTCAAGAATTTGCTAAAGATCAAATAGGTGGCCCCGAGGTTCAAGTGGTCTTGCCACTCTAAACCATCTCCGATGCGGTTAATCAACCCGATAAGGGAGCTAGTGCCACCACTCTTACGCAACTACAACAGCTGTGGAGGACACTATTGTGTATGATTTTGAGAAACAGAAACGAGAAAGAAAAGTCTAGAGATGACGAGGATGATTATACAAAGTTTCTTCTAGATAGGTCCAACACACTCAAAGGAGAAAACCTCTGAAACTCCTAAGGACATGAAGTCTCCTCATGTCTCCTCATCATCGGACTCTTCATCTCATTCATCACCACCACCATCACCAAGTCAACCGATCATCATCCAAACCGTGAAGAAACCACCTAAATCTTGGATTTCTCAAACACATGCAAGAATTGTGAAAGTCACAAACAAGTTAGAAAGAAGGACATGCTCCACGTAAAACTTAATTGGTATCTTGAACAAATGCGAGACTTACATGATGAGAATGACAAGATGCGGAAAGATAGGAAAGCCATTCAGAATTCATGAAAAGTCATCGTCGAGGAACTCGAATGAAATGATTGAAGGTTACACTCAAGAGTACCTTCAGATATCGCTCCTAAAGTCCAAAAGGAACCGGAGAAGTCGCAAGAGATCAAACTCACAAGTTTCTTCTCGACCTCGTCCCCGTGTGACTAGAGAAGTATTCTCCGACAACTCACCCCTAACATCGTCGCATTGGTTAAACATACAATGGCCAAAGAAGTCGATCTCTCTGAATCTGAAAGTTAATCGCTAAACTAGTGATGCAAATATCAAAGCGATCCGCGAACGCTTACTCGAGATGAAGCTAAATTTTTCAAGGTCTACTTGCTTTTCAACTCGCTCATCATGCAAGGAGTCACCGATCAACCCAAACGCCAAGAGATGACGATGATAAGGATAAGGACTCGCACCTAAACGTTAGAAGCGATCTGGTCAATCTACATCTATGCCACCTCCTTCACCACGGACTTCTTCTCAACAAAGGTCTCCTCCACCTCGGTCTTCATCGATAAACCTCGGACGATTCAGTTACCACCCCGACTCATAAAACTAGTGATTACTTTGAGTACACGGGTGGTGACGATGAAGAGGTCCTCGAGCCCGACAACAACCCACCTCACCCAAACAAGTGCGAAACCAAGATCATCATCAAAGCCTTCCAAAAGAAGAAGTATCGACTCACCCCGAGTCGATCATGGCTAGATGACGATAAAACCAAGAGTTTGAATGGTTCTCACACTTGTCAATCAAACTCCCTACCCCGATGCAGGCCAAGAATGGTAGATGGTTCAACATTGGAGCATGCAAAACTGTTGCAAGAAAAGTTCCATGTGAAGAAAATGACGAATCAATTGAAGCGAATCAAGAATGAAGCTTTTCAACTATGGAAAGACACCGAAAGCGCCTCGAGGTCAAATATCATCTTGAGAACATCGCCGAGCTATGTCCAACAACATGGATTGGCTCAATCCGGAAGCAAACATCGACTTCACACAAAGGGACAACCCTCCATACTACAATCGATCGGACCAAACCTCTACCGACCATTGGCCAAGCAGACGAACCAAGGATTCCTTCCGATATTTCTTCAACAAAGACCTGAATTTCTTCTCCATGGTGGCGATGGTTCGAGAAAATACACTACATCATTGACTCTTCCATTCCCAGCCGCCATTTACTCTAATCGCATAGCTATCGAGGAACGTGCAACTCACTTGTTTTCGACAACGCAAGCATACGACCAAGATGCATTGTATGGGATTCAAGCATTGGCACGAACGCGAAGAATCTACTACTGTCACCGGTTCGTAAGTCTCAACATGAAGTGTATAGCTCAAGGACATCGCGCCATCAAACACATTGATCTCAAGTCTAAGTGGGACTACACATTCTTAAAGAATATCATAGTCAAACGACAAGATGAACAGACTATGGATTCTCTGTCGACTTTGAGAACTTGTCCCTCAACGACATCGAAGACATGTATCTTGCCAAAGTACGTGGTCGTATGAGACAATTCTCGATCAAGTTCAACGTGAATTTATCAAGTCGGTTCTCATCTTCATTAGACGCATCGTGATCAAAGAACGTGTCAAGATATCCGTATGGTCGTTGAATCATATCGTAAACGTGTTAACTTCACTCCACCACGCCTGATCTTCCCGACATCAACCAGCTTAAACAACTCACGCCATCAAGAAACCTTTCGTTGTTTACCGGTGAACTTCAAGAAACTCGCTTAATGGCGTGTAGTGAGCTCCACAAATTGGGATCATACCTTGAAGATGGTTAGGGATGGATTATGCGTACAAATTGAAGGATATACGCATGAAAGTTGGAATCCTAAGCCACTGGAACTCTCGTGAAAGGAGGGATGTGAGACGATCATCACCTTGATTGATGAACGGTTGTTAAGAAGGATCGGCCCACCGATTGGAAAGCTATGTTGGTGGTCGACTCAGGAGGAACATCATCGGCTTTCAACGCCCGTCTTGCGCACTCACGAATATCACCGCACTTCCCGGTACCCTTAAATGGTTTCCTTCTTATAATTTTGGATGTGTGATTACATATGTGAATGGCTTGTGCACAAATAACAGTACAACCCGTAATTATCAAGAAAGGACCACGTGGTACGCCTGCCACAATCCTTATAAAAGGAGTGAAAGCTTCTTATTTTGAGTAGAACCTATCAAACCTTTCATTGTTCAAGGTTTTGCTCAAAAGACAAGTACTTCCCATATGATTTTTCAAAACCTCAACCGCTTATATCACTAGTCGAGGGGAGTATTTGAATTAAAACTTTGTTCACAAATTATTCACAAATGGTCACTCTTCCCAACACTTAAAATGGTCATATTTATTCTCAAACCGCTCAAAAATAACAATTTTATATGCCATTTTGAGGGGAGAAAATTGTGTGATAAGAAATATGTTGTACAAAATGCAAATGAATCTGGTACCCCGACTTAACCAACGAATCGACGGTACTAAACTGCTTGTAACTCGAAAAGACTTGTCCGGACGGGTAATAATTTCAAGCTAGTTCGCTAGTAATGTAAACGTGTCTCGCAAAGGACTTGTCCGAGTAGAAAGTACCATTCGAGAAACTTTTGATAGACATGAACTCGACGGGTTTGACAACCTTCCAAGGTTTGTCTACACCTTCAAGGTAGTTATTAGAGCTAGTTGTCACCTAAAAGTCGATAATATATCTCTTTAACTATTCAACGAACCGTGTCTCATGGAGATTGTCTATTTTAGTGGATCAATTCAAAAGTGCGCTCTTTCCTCACCGTGCATTTAACCATCAAAACTATTAAGCACATGTGGAGGGGAGTATTTATGCAAAACTTATCTCTCAAATGGTTCAAACATGTTTTCATTCACAAACCCTTTGAGAGATATTTTCACATACTGAGGGTTTAAATGGCAAACATAGGTTAGTCATGGAGTAATAAGGTGACTAAGGTTAGGAATAACTATCCTATGATCCGCCAGAGCCGGAGGGATCTACCCAAGGACACTACCATTAGTTAGTGTTAGAAGTCCTTAGGAATGATTATAAAAGGAGAAAATGAGAATCGAGAAAGAAGGAGTTGAAGAATCAAAAGAAATGTAAAGTAAAGGGTGAAAAGAAATAGCCTCCGATTATTCAACTTAGGCGGACACCGGTTCAATTCATATGCTACCGGTTGTCACTTAGTGACACCGGTATCAAGATTAAAAGTCGTCATGGACCCAAAGGACGATGCACTAAACCTTCTAGCCACTCAAGTTTCTCTCAGCGTAAACTTGTTTCATTCTCACAGGAACCCTACATAATATATTGGCTTTCTTAGAGATCGCTGGTATTGAAGAAGGAGACCTCTCCCTAGTCTTCGCCAGAAAACCAAAACGCACTATTGAGTCTAGAGCCATGAGATTCATCAAAAGATCTCTTAGAACACTTGACATTTAATCACTTGAAGATCAACAAATAAGATCATCATGGTTCATATCGAGTCCTTCACGATCTTTGCAACTGTCGAGAACATTCATGAGAGGTTCACATCTGTGATCCTCGGTGATTGAATGGAAACTCCTACCGTGGTCAACATCAAACAACCGACAAGAAGTCATTTCGGTAACTCCCGTGGATTACGCTGAGTGTGTCTCAAACGGTCTCAGATCGTGAGGTGATGCTTCGTACCTCAACGACTCATCTCGAATCAGATGTACTTCGGTACATCGCGTTATCTCACTTGTGGGACTCAGCCTCAGAACGGCCTTTGTAAGAATTAGAGTTGTGTTTTCACACTATGTCGTTAACACTCGAAGTTCAAACTTGTAAGTCGGAAACCGCTTATTACTAACCGCTTGAAATGTTTTCTTCTTATGGAAGCTCGAGCGGGATGATCGTGTCGATTCTTCATGCTCACGCCAACATCAACACTAATGGAAGTTCTATTCAAAAGCAACACAACTGTCAGAATGATTCTTCGTCAAACCAAAGAATCTACAATGATAAAGATTTAAAGAACTTCATCAAGATTGAATTCCAACGCGTCATAGCGTGTGAGCATGTTGAAGAATGACGGAGACACCTGAGCAATGAAGGCACTGAAGCGCATCGATGCAACAACAACATACTATCACTTTCACCACAAAGAACAATGATCAAAGAACAAAATCAAAGATGACGCTCAAAACATAATCGCTCAAAGATAACGATCTCTACACCGGGAGATTGTTCGAATCAAGGCAATTCCTCTCACAAGAAGAAGAATGTCGAAGACGTCACCTACTATTACATCAACACCTTCACCGCTTACATTCATATATACTTGAGGGGAGATTGTTGGAATCACTCCTAAACAAGATTTCAAGTATTTATATTTCATATGTAATAGGTAGCATTATTATGGCCTTTATGTTTGTTTAAGGTCAAGCTTATGTAGAAGGCCCATAAGCTTGATCCAAGCCCAATAAGGAATAGGGAAGGAGAGGAGGTTGCCTAGCTCCTTGCCTATATAAACTCTTGTAAACCCTCATTTGAGGGTTGGTTGTTCAAGTTTTCTTTTCTTTCACATACATCTTCTCATAACCGTATTATTGCTTAACGTGTGTATGTGTTAGAGCTTGCTCAATCGCCTCATCTCTTCTCTTATAAGCTTGTGTTGTAAAACTAGTGACCTAACAAAATGAGCTCAAGAAGTCTGTTGGAAATAGGATGAACACTAAGTTTGCAAAACCTTCAACTTTGGGAAAGTCAAATGCTCAGAACCTCTAGAAACGAACAGTTATTAAACAACCTAATGCCTTTAGGTCTGAAAGAGCTAAACCATTGAAATCTAAGCTTACATCCCAAGTTGAAAATATGTTTGTTTTGTCAAAACCAGTCACTTCATTGCCTAGTTCAGATATGATGAATCTCAAACCTCGGACTTATGGTCAATTCTCACAGATCAGAAATGCAATAAGTATAACTAGCTCGCATGCAAAACATCATTTGACTGATCAATACCCTAAGAAATTCTCTGATCACAAAAGGACATATTGTCAAAACAAGGTTGTGCACTCATTTAGGTCAACTAACTGTGGTTTCAAATGGATTCCCACTGCCAGATTTTTTAAGTTTACAGGACTTAAACGAACCTACATTCCTAGATCATGCCTCAAATGGATTCCCACAGGAAAACTCTTCAAGAATGTAGAACCTAATAGGATCCCCATTAATGATACGTCTGTGTTACACCGTGATGCATCCAAATGTGAGATTAAACATGTTACTAACCCTTCTATGTGCAATTCTACATGTGCTTCGACAATGTGCTCTCGCCTTTTTCGGTACAATGCTCAACTCAATCAGAACTTCATGACTTGGTTCCTTCGAAATAAACATAGCTCAATCGGGAGCTATAGTTTGCCGTAGTTGATGTACTTTACTTTGACTCTATTCATCCTAAATCGACTCGCTCTTTTATATCTGTGTATAAATCAAGTTTGCTTAATTTAAAAAAAAAAAATTATTATTCATATATATCAATTATTTTGTATATGTCATTCTTTTAAGAATACTATTTTATCATTTTCCTCAATTTAATAAAGAATACATTCCTTGTTATCGATAACATCTACTATCCTAGAAATGTCATTCAATAATGGCACGGGATCATAGATGAAGTTCGAACAAATGATATATTCTTGTTTTATAACGGATTAATTAATGTCAATCAATGGTCTTTGATGACATTGATTGAGGGGAGATTTTGCATGTCTGGTTATGATGGTTGCTCATTTGTGTTGTGGTTGTGTTTTGCTTTGGTGTCTATCTGGTTATGCTTTTGTGATTATCTCGTTATGGTGTTTCTCTCGCTATAGGTGTGGTCGCACTTTGTTCATGTGATTATCCTTGTGTACCCATGTATTGAATGCCTTGCACTAAATGATAACTTGATTAAATGTTTATTTGATTCATGTTTTCATTGTGGTTATCTATGCTAGCTACTTACCACTTTTGCACATAAACCAAAGGGACCAAATGTGTCATATAACCAATATAGTTTTACACTAGCGACTTGCCACACTTCATTTTAAAACCACAGGACCGAATGTGTCAAATTGAAAAGTTCCCCATACCCCTAGCGACTTACTACATTTTTATTTTATAAGTTTTTTCTCTCTCTCTCGCTTTGTCTTCTCGCTAAGTTATTTGTTCTTACTAGCGACTTAACCGTGGTAAGTGTCGAATCACACCTTATTTGTTCTCTCTTATGCGTTTGTGTCTAGTTTCTAACTGCTCTTTATCCGCATCCTTTCGAGCCCGTGATTTGTGATCGTTGATTCCACCTAGGTTCGATTTGTCATGAAATCATGTTTTTTGTTGTTATTATGATGATTGAATGTATACAAATTGTTTGGTATATCTTATCTTGATTGCTTGATAATTTGTCTTCATGATCCGTGATGAATGTTTAGTGGATTGGGTTGTTGGGTTTTGTTGTTATGAGTGTTCTTGATGGCGACTTAACATGTTCTTGGTAGCGACTTAGCTTGAATGTTCTTCATGGCGAGTTAGCATTCAACTTAGCGATTATGTTTCGTAGCTTAATTAGTTTATTATATTCCTACGACTTGGGTAGCGAGTTAGTTGTCGTGACTTGTCTTTACAAGTTAGCGAATTAGTAACATTAGCGACTTAGTTAACAAATTTGTAGCGACTTGGTTGTGTTAATTGTTCATGGCGACTTGTCTTCACAAGTTAGCTAATTAGTAACCTTAGCGACTTAGTTAACATTTGTAGCGACTTGGTTTTGTTACTGTTCATGGCGACTTGTCTTTACAAGTTAGCGAATTAGCATAGCGACTTAGAGAGCTAAACTATTAGCGACTTGTCTGTGGTACTAGTGATGGCGACTTGTCTTTACAAGTTAGCAACATTGTTCACTTTCATGTTGCGAATTAGTCTTAGGGTCGAGGGTTATTAAAATGTTCAAAGGTTTATTGCTAAAGTTGATCTCATTCTCACAATACTTAGGATCTCCTAATTCAACTTGTTGAGTCAACATACTCTATGTAATCTGCTATGACATTTCTGTTTAGGCAAAAGGTACTTGGTTTCTCTCACGACAGCCAAATGTTACTTTTTGCCTCATGCATATTTGTTATATCACTTCTACATGTGTATCTTGGCTCATGACATGATCCCTTTGCAATGCACTCTTTTGCCTTTTAATCCCTTATCAGCTCGTCGTGTGAAAATTTATCTGTAAGATTCTACTTCATTGAAATATCTCACTTATGCCACTCAATCTTTCTCTCAGATGTGTTTTGGGGACTCCTTACGAGTTCTTGCTTCTATGTGTCTATATCATAAGGGTGCTCTCAATGTTGTCTCACTTATCATTTATCATCTAACCTGCTCCCAATCATTACTTGTTGATTGTATGTTTACTCGGATCATCAATGGCAAGTTCAAACCCGAAAGAGCGTTACCCCTTGGCATCATCCAAAGTTCTCTCGCATTTAAGAAATCCTTCCCAGAGTCAATGGGGTGATATTGGAAAAAGCAAGCTGTTATGTGGACCTACAAAAGCTTCAACAAAATCCGATACTCAAAGTTTCTATTGGCGTCCTCAAAACACAAACTTCTTGAGCTATTACCAAGCAATGCTCAATTCCACCATTTACATTCAACAATTACGGAACACCGTTCAATGGGACAAAATCACACTCGATACTCTTTCAAACCGGATGATAGGGAGTTCACGATTGATTCGATATTACGAGCAAGGCTCTTGGAATCACCCCATGTAACCCTAACCTCGCTCGAATCTCCACCGTGTCTTGACGATCCGATTGTCTTTCTAATTGGGTTGGGTTATCGAGCGATTTCAAGAGCATCCGACATCATCAATGGACACATGTATCAACCCCGAGAGCTATTACAACTATTCTTAACTTGTGCTTATCCGGCAAAACATCGTGGTTCGATAAAGTGAGAATTCCTAGAGTGAATCAACTCGCATAAAGCGAGAAGATGAATATGTTTTAGGAAACACGAAATATGTTCCTAGAGGTATGGATAAAGAAATATTTGGATTGCCAATTCCCGATTGTCTTCTCACGAAGATATCAAGAAGAAGGACTATCAAACAATACAAGAAAAGAGCTACCAGTTCTCTCACGATGTCACACCTTCTCCTCCACAACCCAATGCTCCCAAGTCCACGTCCACCTCACAAGCATCCTATGCCTCTTCCTAAAAAGAGACTTGAAAGGTCACCACGATCGACACACCGCATCCAAGAAGCGAAAGTAAAAGGAAGAAAGTGGAAAGGAAATTGGTGAAAATACTGAGGTATCAAGGAATGTTACAAGGTTGATGATGAAGATGATGCTAATCTACAACTTGGAATCCAAAGAAAGCCTTGAAAGTCTAAATGTGAAAGCACCACAGGTGGTTGTGTTAAGAGAGCACGATCAACTACCACGACCACCAACTCCAATAACACATGACAAAGGAAAAGGGATTGTGAGTGTTGAACCGAACAAGCGGCTCACATGCTTTTAACGATCTCATCATCTCCATCAAGCACCACCAATCAATATGAGTGAAGAGAAGATCAAAATCATCTCATGCCAATGAACAACTGCGGAGTGGACAAAGTGCCCCAAACGCTTAAAGAAACTCTTACTCTTAGTGAGACTCAATCGGCTTGAATGTTGACACTGCTGCATAAAGGCTCGCAGGAGAACCTTGAGACAAGATCTCGATGAGACCTTGAAGATGGATGAACCAAATCGTCTACTAACTCTCTATCCTCACTTAAGGATCTCGATCTGATTTCTCTTTTGGAGATCAATACATTAATGACAAACCCTTAGATCTTCGCAAAATCCATGTATACTGTCAACATTCAAGAAGATCGTCCAACCATTCCTCCGATGTGAGCATCTTTATTATCAATCGCACTTCCACCTCCCATACCAACTCAATCAAGCTGTATAAACACCACCAACATCGTCACCAACCCCGAACTCGTCATTACAGCTTCTTGATGTGGATGCTCCACCAGCTTCACCGCCACATATCCTTACCTCGATCAACTCTTGGACAAAGTCAGTAAAAGGATAGAAGCTCGGAAAGGCAAATTCCTAAATCTGTTGATTCCTTGTGGATCGTGTCTATAGATTGGAGCACCTCAACTTCAATGAAGGGGTTCTTGCCGCTATTGAAGGAGAAGTCAAGGATGCCGTGGAATGGGCTATGGAGGCTCCACTTCTTAGACGATTCAAGGACCTACCTATCACCGATATGAGAGCAGCCTGTTTGAAAATATGTATGATCTTTGAAGAAGACAAGCATGAGGTTCACAAGAAACTCTATGAGGCACTTGAAGAATCCATTAAGTTCGACAATTATGAGCGTTATATGATTGACATCGGGGAAAAAGAAGCTAAAAAGAAAAGGAGAACAATTGTGATGGAATCTTTGATGAAGGACCAGTAAGATCCTCCTCCACCTCCACCACCAACGGGCGCTGAACTTCGGAGTCGGTGATCCTTCTACGAAAACCAACACACCTCTACCACAACCACCATCATCACCGCCAAAACCTTCCAATCGATCGGATCCCACAAAAGAACAGAGTACTAAGAAGAAATCTGCTGCTCGGACGACGGTTGATTCAAGGTTCACATCCACATCCACCTCTATTCATGATGATCAAATGGTTCACGAAGAGTCGCATGTCATGGTGATTCGAACCGATGAAGATGATGCATCAACAAAGCATATTCCTAAGCCATCGGAAGATTGGTTTGATACTTACATGGTGGGAATCGCACCAAAGACATCCGAGTAGCACTTTCAAGAGACACAATTCAAAGTCGCATTGTTGAAGATAGACCTCCTTCTCCGTAACCTACATGGTCCATCCACGAGTCCAACTCAATGATACCCGACAACAATTGGGTATCTACTATCACCAACAATTATGAAGAACCCGTGAAGACTCTTCTTCAATTTCTTCGGTGATATGGGAAGCTTCATTAAATGGTTTTGTAAGTAAGAGTATCTCATCCTTAACTCCAAAAGATCTTGAAGGACCCGCTTATGAAATTGTTAAGGTCTTCCACTCGATGCAAATCATCTTCAATATCGATGGAAGAATGCCATAAGATGTTTGAATGACCAAGTCGAGAGCAAATCGATCGCTTCAATGTCAACAAATCTCTTCCTCTTGGTGGTGAACACGGTCGATGACCATTCAGTCGAATTCTTCTTCAATAACGACTTGGACTATCGTGTGCTCGCTCTGTTGAAAGAAGACCGCTCTATCAATATCAAAGATGAAAGTCGCAACCTACTCGATCGGGGCTTGAGCAGATGGTTCTCGATCAATTCAGGTGATGAAGAACAAAATATGATATTGCCGCTTCTTATGGTATTTCTCATCGGTGGTTCAAAAGAAGAAGTTCTACATCGAAAGACATGGTGTCGATAAAAGACGCAATGATGTCGATCAAAGTCGCAAATCTTAAGTGTTGTTCGAGTAGATATCTTCCTATCTATGGATATGAGTATTTGAAGAAGATAGTCCTTAAAAGAGCGACCTCAAAGAGTATACTATTGAAGAGAACGACTTCAAACATCTTCGCCAAATGATTTCAAGATCTCTATCTCTTGAATCTTCAAGGACACCTTGAGCATTTACCGTCTGTGAGAAAAGGCCCTCTCGCACTGCCACTCTTTGGATCGGGGCTTAGTCATTCAAAACGAGTTGAGGACTTTCGACTTGGCATAGAAAGCTACCAAACCAGGATCAACCTTACAAGTCCACAATGGAATGCAATGGGCATGAATTTCATCGCGAATACAAAGTCCTTGACACACCTAGAGCCGCCATCTTCACCGACAAATATGGATCTCAGATGCTTATGCGCCTATGTGAGCTCTACAAGTTTAGTGACGATGCGCTCAAATTGGTCGAAGAAGAACTTGACACCGAGTGAAAGAAGTCAAAATTGATATGAAATCTTGGGTTAAGACTACTTTTGGACCGATGATGACCGAAGAGGTGTGAACACTTCATTGTCGTGCAATCGACGAAGACTCAAGACACGAAGGATCTTCCACCTTGAAAGTTTTGTTGGTGGAAGGCTTCGGGATGGTCACTACAAACTTCTTCGTAGGACCGAATGAAGACATCTTCGGAAGCGCTTTATGTTGTGTTTTTAATATGTGTAATATGTGGTGTACTAAATGTGAACAACTGTAATACATGTAATAGTGCTAGGATTTGTAATCGTGGTTTCCCTTGTAAAAGGGAAACATCCGTGTTGTCCACTTCGATCATATAAAACCGACACATTTTCTCCTACAAATATTTTACCTCATACATATTTAAATCACTTGAGATCCAAAATCTCAAAGGATTTAAGATTTTGATCGGGGAGAAAATGTGATATAAATATGAAAGATGTTAAAAGATAAGATGACCAATTTTTTGTGCATACTTCTCTAAATATGTGCTAAACAATTTTCGAATCTCGAAGCATATATTAAGGGGAGATTTCTCTTTGCAAATTCAAGTCATCGTGTACAACTTTCAATCTTTCTAAGGTACCTTGATTGTATGGCTTCTAATCCTTTGGTGATCATGCATGCACTTAAAGGGTTCCCTCCAAAGATGTGCAAAACTCTTTTCAAAACCTCGAGGCACATATTGAGGGGGAGCAAATTTATGGAAACCTCATCCTTCCTGGAAATGCTTTATCTTCTTGATTTGATCAAGGAAGTGATGGTGATATTTTTAGAAAATGGTAAACAAAGAAGTAATTTCTTCCTTTTGCCTCCGTGTGCAAAACAATTTCAAACATTTGATGCACATGTTGAGGGGAGCACTTATTCTAAAATATCAAAAACAATTCGTACAAAATGTTTTGATAATATATCACAAGTATCCGGATTGTTTTTTCAAATGGTTTTCGATTGGTTCCAATGGCGGATGAACAATACCAATTAGACCGACCAACTTTACTTTATGTACGGTGATATAAGGATGATAAGGTTAGGTATTGGTTCCCATGATCCGCCGTAATCCTGAGGGATCTACCAGGACAATCCACTAGTTAGTGTAGAAGTCCTTAGGTATGATGATAAAAGGAGAAAAGTGAGATATGGGAAGAGTGCATCGAGAGAGCAGCAAGTCTTGGAACAAACCCAACAAGGTTCTTGCTATGAAGTCTCGGTAAGCACGAAGGGTTGAAGAATTAAAAAGAATTGAATGAGAAAGGGTGAAAATAAATAGCCCTCCATTTATTCAACCTTAGGGCGTAAACCGGTTCAACTCATATGCTCTTGATGGTAACATCGGTATTGAAGACAAGACGTCATGGACCCGGTGACGACCGCACTACAACTTCCCTAACCACTCAAGTTCCTCTTAAAGGGCTTGTTTCATTCTCACGGGAACCGAAATTATCTATCGACTTTCTTTGAGATTGTTGATATTGAAGAAGGAGACCCTCTCCCTAGTCTCCGACACAGATCCAAATATGCACAAAATTGAGTCTAGAGCCACGAGACCATCAATAAATCTCATTAGGACACTTTCAATGAAGACTCTCTGTTTCACTCAATTTGGAAAGAGAGATTATATCTTGAGTCCCACGATTATCCTTGTGGTATTGCCGTAACATCCGAGTGATGTGTTTACATATTCACAATGAAGATGGAAAGCCTTCCGAGCCAACATCATACAAGCTCTGGTAGGTGGCATGTGAGATCTATTATATAAATCAACCATGTGACAACCGAATGAAACAATGGGGCGATTCAATCTCTTGAATCAATCACAGTTCGTGATATGGATTGACGGATAACTTTGAAAAACCGGTCTTTGTGCTCAATAACTCTTTCTTTAGCACATCGACCGTGTACTAATTTTTCAAACCAAAAGGTGTTTTATGATTGATACTTGATTTTCAATAAAACCTTCGTTGTAGTGCAAAACAATTTCTATTGAGCAATACACGATTGTTTTTCAAATCTCTTTCATCAATCGGTGGACTTAAATTATTTGGTTCACTCACTCCGTGTTGTCTTCTTTGAGATGTTCGGTTTGAGAACAATAGAGCATGCGAAACCCTGTCAAGGAAATTCTTCGAATTATACACGATCACAGCAAGACATGTACCGATCAACGAGGAACCATGGGTCGTGTACCTCAATTCAACGTAAGTGATCAAAGACACTTTCGTGCGATTTATTGCTAATCACAGTTGTATGCAGTACGCCGACGCTTGCGGTGATCGTAATGAAGCGGTCAATCCATAGCCGCATGCTCACTTAATACATTCATCTCAAAAGAAATCATGATTAGTGCATCAATGACTCGATATTTTCCTCCATGCTTCGCTACTGTCACGCCAATATCATGAATCAACTAAAGCTTCCAACTCGATGAGAAGATATCATGATCCGTAATGTGAGCATGTCGGTCCTAAGGTCACAACACCACAAAGGATGTCTCGTAGATTTTTGATAGCCGATGATCTCAAAAGTCGGCTCAAATTTATTATCACGTGGATCAAGAAAGACCTCCACTTGAATAACCAAACATGCAATGTGATGAATTAATGACTACGAGCTTAGGAGCAAAGGACTACATCAAGAATGCAAGAACAATTGTTAATGTCATATCTGTTTGTATTCAATGTAATTTTAGTACATGATTGAGGTGACCTCCCTTAGGGGGAGATTGTTAGGAATTAGAAATTCCAGGTATTAAAGAGTCGGTCATCTCAAATATATGTAATCGTTAGAAAGCTCGTAGTCGTAGTTATTTTAAGTTAAGTAGTATTTAGTTAAGTAACACCGTGGAGGACGGACGGGTCTTTACCCACCGTATCCCCGATACACAGCCGTCGGGAGGTCGCTTAGTTTGTAACCTATAAATACCCTCTACCTTGCAAGGTAGAGGGTTGGATGTTCTTTGGTAATCTAATATTCTACAAGTTTCTCTTACTAGAATATCCCACTTTCTCTCTCTCTAAAATCATCTATATGCCCATTGTGTTAATGTTATGATATGTAAGTGAAATCCAATATCTTACAAGATCAATGAAATCGAAGTGCAAGAACATCCTCCTCTCATGCAACCTAGATCAAAAACCTCGGAATCTACCTCAAACCTTATTGATACCGCAAAAGGTTGAACTTGTTACACAATCGATTCACAAGCTAATGCATCCAAGGTCTTCACAATATCCTTATCCGATTTAGTGCGAACAAGACATGTTTAGTACACCTCAATTATCTCAGTGTGGTCCCGCCATCGCACAACATAACCGCCCATTGATCCTCCTGCACCAAATCAAAATATAATAATGTATGTGGTCCCGACCATCGCATCACATCATTATGTTATGTTTTAAACGACATATAAACACCAAACCAAATGAATGAAAGTACCCAAGCCATAAGCATCACATCGTCTAAGATCCAAGGGCGTCTTCGGACCTAGAAAACAATACCGGCATGAACCTAACAAACAATGAAACCCTAGCTACCAACAGAATACACTTTTTAATACTACTAAACAAAAGAAATAAAGCGCAACAACAGAAAAATCAAATCAGCAGAAAGATCAAAATAGTCTACCAAGAATAATTGAGAACCAAGAGAAACACCAAAGCATGCGCCTTATATCTTGTACTATCCACGTGACTCCAAACTCGGATGATGCACTAGCAAATGTGAGCATTAAGCACCTTTTCTATAGATCTCGCCCTTCACTAACACTGAGCACTACAACGTAACTCCTTAAAGTGATAGCAACTACGAGCATTAAGTACCTGTTGATTGATTGGATGCACATCGGAATAGAATAACACAATCAACGTTACTAATAAGGTTTTCTTTATTAATTAAAACAAAGAAAATACTAGAACTATTATACACACGCTATAATCGTGTGTCTAGACTCTCATTGAAGATTTTTTGCTATCAATTGAAATGAAAGAGATTAATGAAAAGGATAATTTGTAACTAGATGCCTACCCTCTTTATATAGGAGAGGGAGGTTACAAAAACCCTAGACATAGCTTACTACCAAAGCTACTATTAAAATATCTATAAGGCCCTCATTGTTTCTTCTTTTCATTCTTGCTTGTTTTGTAATGCAATTCCCAACAATCTTCCCTAAACCGAATTTAACTAGGTTAAGTTCGGTTTCTTGATATTACAAAACAACTCGATAAAGAAACAATGCTAAAACATGTCATCACAATAATAAGTCGCACACTATGAATCTTCTTCCCTTTTCTAATAGGGTCTTGTGCAACTCGTAGACGCTTCCCTCAGTGATGCATGTAGATGATAAGTATATAAACAACAAGTTTCCCCTTAAAATTATACTAAACATCTTCATGAATCTTGGACTTTAATTGGCTTGAAATAAAAGGTATCAATGAAATCCAAGTGCAAGAACATCCTCCTCTCTCATGCAACCTAGATCAAAAAACCTCGGCAATCTACCTCAAACCTTATTGATACCGGCAAAAAGGTTGAACTTGTTACACAATCGATTCACAAGCTAATGCATCCAAGGTCTTCACAATATCCTTATCTGATTTAGTGCGAACAAGACATGTTTAGTACACCTCAGTTATCTGTGTGGTCTCGGCCATCGCACAACATAACTGCCCATTGATCCCTCCCAGACCAAATCAAAATATAATAATGTATGCGGTCCCAGCCATCGCATCACATCATTATGTTATCTTTTAAATGACATATAAACACCAAACCAAATGAATGAAAGTACCCAAGCCATAAGCATCACATCGTCTAAGATCCAGGCGTCTTGGACCTAGAAAACAATACCGGCATGAACCAACAAACAAAGAAACCGTAGCTACCAACAGAATACATTTTTTAATACTACTAAACAAAAGAAATAAAGCGCAACAATAGAAAAATCAAATCAAGAAAGAAGATCAAAATAGTCTACCAAAGAATAATGGAGAACCAGTAGAAACATGATAAGGTTTTAAAAGGTACAATTTTGAGGGTCGTTTAAGTCCTTATTTGATCACTTTTGTATCCATTATTGCTTAATATCGCTCCTTTTCACTTTTAGGTCTCTTGAAGGCAAAATGGGAATGGCACTTATTTGGACGAAAAGGCGAATATACGAAGAAAATGGCCAAAGTCGAATCGAGACACTCAAAGTCATTGAAAAATACGGCGTCGGTGTTAATTATGACGGTCGGGAGGATTTTTGTGAAGATACTGAAGCCAAAACCCTATTTTCAAGTGACGACGCCGGGCTTTAAAAGAGTAGGCCGTTGCTACTCGTGACGGCCTAGATGCAACCCGCACGACGTCGGTCAAGAGACGGCGTCACAAACATAAGGTGACGCCGCGCAAGGTTAACGTAGCCAAGACGAAACCCTAATGACGGGCGACACGACGGCCACAAAACATAAGGTGACACCTTCGATATGTAATATTATATATAGAATCCGAATTTTTCGCTTTTAGGAGAGTCTTTTGGGAGTAAAACCTAAATCCGAACCAAGGGTGTCTTGTACAGATTTTAGGGTTCCAAACCCTATCTTACATCAAGATAAGTATTTACTTCATCAATTCAATTATGTCTTTGATTATTTGTGTGTATGCTTGCATGTTCTCCATGTCCGCTAATTTATCCGTGTGTTTGCTTAGGAATATGAAACTTAATTATTAAATATTGATTGGTTGTTTCTTATCTTAGTTGATTAATGATCTAGTAATGCGATAGGTCATTCATTGTGTACTTAATGCTTGATTCATCTTTGTGAACCTTAGAATATAATTACCCGAGTAGTTGTAAGCTAAACCATCCAAAGAGTGCCTTAGAGTAAGAGTTTATTATCCCTAGTGGGTTTTGTAGACGAGACCCTTTGGTAAGTTCAAAGAGTTAGGGAGAAACGACACCCTACAACTTTAGACACACAATGCAACTAAGAATAAGGACGTGACAACTCAACCATCAATAGGAAATAATTAAGGAGTAGTAAAACCTAAGTAAACACATCTTTAAACTATCATACGAGCACACATTAATTAGACATAGACTACCACCACCTTAGTTTAGATAATTAGATAATAGTAGAGTAATCGGTAGAAATACCAACCCCCAAATCCAATACCCGAGATTCGTACTTTTCAATTTCCTAAAAACATAAAAAGATAAAAATAATCTTCCTCAACCTTAACCTTAGCGTAGTAACTTCTCACTAGCATTCCTATTCCCCAGAGAACGATATAAATACCGTGGCTTACCCTAATACTACACTACAACGATTAGGTTCACCGCCTAGGGTGTTGAAAAACTTGCTCGACGAAAAGGAAGTTCCTTTGACCCCGAACGCTGCGTAAGCGTAATAAGTTTTTGGCGCCGTCCGGGAATAGAATAGCTAGTTAGTAGTCCACCTCGCTTAGGTTCTTTGCTTGATTCCTATCAAGTAAATTTTTTCTCATTTTAGCTTCCTCTTAGTCTATCCCCTTCTTCGTGACCTTTGTTTGTACACCCATCACTTTTCATCATGGAAGGTGATAACCAACCACCACTTGATAACCCAACACCAAATAAGTCAATGTCACTCAAAACCCAAACTAATAACCAACACAACCGTCGAGCCGCTATGTGAGTAGAAACACCGACCTTCGTGATTTGCGTAAAATATTCGATAGTACAATTAGGGAAGCCGTTGAGAAAGTAGTCACGCCTCCAGTAGTTGGCTCTATGATCGCCAGAATTCGGACAATGGCATGATAAACAACAACGTGGATGTGGAAAATAGTGCTTACTTCAATCTTTACCCCACTAAGGTAGAGGTTATGTACCATCAATACATAATCAATAATCCACGATTACCTATCATTAGGATATGCCCAAAGATTAGAGAGAAACCCCGAACCTAAAAACCCTTGTATGATCGGATATAGGAGTGTCGACCACGCTTACATAGATACGAATCTCCCATTAATGTAATGTCATCTGCTGTCTACAATGACATTATGAATGAGCGACTTAATATTAGGAGAGACCCTAAGTATCCGAGGAGGAGTTTGCAACTTTGTGGGAAGAGTCAAGGACGCATGTCTTTATAGGAAATTTCACCTACCTAGTTGATTTTATGGTCCTAGAAGATGTAGGATGCGTCATTGACTATAGTTTATCCCAAGTAGTGCTAGGAAACCGCTTTGTTGAAACATCTAGAATGAGCCATAACAAGCATGATGGAACAGTTAGGTTTAAGGAAGGAACCGATGAGATCACCTATAGGATGCCTTGAAAACAAATGAGTATGGCCACTTGTCCATTTATGATCGAGACAACATCAAAGCTTTTGAGGACAAGAGCAAGGAAGATGTTGAAAAGGGTTATAAATTCATGTGGAAAGAAGGAGGCATTATTATAGGGATTGCTTGACCCTAGGGCTAGGTATAGAGTCGATGAAAATTTTGTCAACATGATAGAATTCTCATTGAGGATGCAAAACGAGGCAACGTAGGGGCCGACTACGAGTCTAGCTATAAGACTCTTAAATAAAGAAAAGCGCTTCGTGGGAGGCAACCCATGCTTAATTGTTTGCTTGTTAGTGTCATATATCTTTTATTAATTGTTTATCCTTATGTTTAAATTTGTAAAATGCTTTATTTTGTTTTTAACCTTGTCTTAATTGCATATAAAGGTATTTTACATAAGGGATAAGTGTAGGAGGATTACACACGCTTTCAAAAGAAACGTAAACATGAGAATAACAATTAACCAAAAGATATATATGTTTGTTTGTTCGAGTCAAATGCTTGTATCGAGTCATAATGGATGTTTTTGCGTAAATTTTCCAGATTCTAAAGATGTAAATTTTCCGTAATTTTTTCGTAAAATCGCAGTAACGCTTTTTGTCGAGGATAACCGACGGCGTCAGATTGCAACCGACGGCGTCGGGAAGGAGTAAAACATCGATCACTTTTTCTCGCTTTTCGAACGACTTATAATTTTTGGAATTTTCCGTGTCTTAATTTTCTTAGAAATTGTAAACATCCATTCCACAAGCATTATATCCTAGTTTAAATCGAGTCTTATATATATTATTACACGATTTTACGAAGGTTTCGCTTTGTTTTCTTCAAGTGTGCAGTTTAGTTTATCAAGAAGAAGTTACACAAGATTGGAAGGAGCTTTTCACGCAATAATTCTTCTTGGAAAGGATTTAACCACTACTTCACACACGGATCCTACCGAGCTAATCAGAGAGTATTAGTTTCTTTCGCTTTTGATTACCTTCTTTTATCATAACTTTGATATTTTCGGGAACATTGGGGACAATGTTCGCTTTAAGTGTAGGAGGGAAAATAAAACGGAACTTTGAAACTATGCTTATCCTTGATTATTTGCTTTGTCCAATTGTGATTGTGTAATAAACCATGAGAAAATGTCGGTTAGGTAATTTTGGCACCAAATTTAAAATTTTTCATGACATATAGGAGTGGGCCATTAGTCTTAACAAAAGCGCCTCACGGATAGGAAGTTATATGACTAGCACAAAACCCTTTACCACCCAAATTCCACCCAAATGTGAGGATCGCCTTAGATTAGTAGGAATTAAAAGCATTCATCTTCAATGCTTAGAGTGTGAACCGGTAGTATATTAGATTCTAGAACTTGTTTTGTGATGCATTCCGAGATCGCAAGTGAGACTACACTTGTGTAGTTAGGAATAACTAAATGATAAGAGGCATTAGGATAACCCTTGTTTGATACCGTAATATAATTACTTCTTCCACATCGGTTAAGTAATTCCCCACACCCTTTGCGTTGTACTCATCTTTAGTACACGATACCCTAGTTAACCCCTCGAGCCTATCCTTTTCGCGGTTCTCGTGATGTTTCGCTTTTTCCGGAATATCAAGGAAGAGCATTGTTTACACCCCACCCCAAATATACACCCAAATCGCTTTAGCCTACCCTTATGCACTCACTTTTAGTGCAAATGTTTGTTATCACCCTAAACCCTTAGTTCAATTATCCGTTGCTTGCATGAGTTGCTAAGTCGAGTCATATCCTTTGTATATAGTTTTGGGACGATTGGGATTCATGGGAAAAGTTAAAGTTTATGAAATGACGAGAAGGGAACGTTAAATTCAAATTCCCTTTGTTTGCGTAATAATGTACCCCAGGTGTTTTGATATTTTCAATTCGGGTCAAATTAGTGTTAGAGTAATAAAAACTCAAGTGTAGGGATGTGCCTATAAATCCCTATCATTTTGATGTTACCGTAGAGGATGGTAGAGTAAAAGTGTATGAAAAAAAAAATACGGGCTGCCATCCTACATCTATCCTTTATATTTAGGTTTGTTTATTTCTGTTACCTAGAGTTTTAGAGTGTCGAGTCTTGGCTTAGCAACGCCATTCTTCGTATGCATTTAACATAGAGATTTTTGACTTACCACCACTAAATAGCCTATCCCACCAAACCCTTGTTTCCCTACCGTAGGCCTAACATTACAACACTTTAAAAGACCTCTTTGATAGTCTTTCCTAGGTGCTTACGCCAAAGCGATGGAGGTTTGATCTATTCTCAAGCCTATGGTAATCTATGTACTAGGACCGTTAATGAGTGTTTATCTTCCATTTCCTATTTGTTATATTTCATATATACACCGAGAGATGCGAGTATCCAAACACCCCATGTGTGGTGCTAGTATGTAATTCCGTGCTTGTTATGACTTTATGGGCTTATATGTGTTGTGGACCGCTTTAAATCAATGCTTCATGACCCCTAACTTATAAATTAATTGGCTAAAAGCACATTTGCTTGAGGACAAGCAAATAACAAGTGTAGGGATATTTGATAAGGTTTTAAAAGGTACCATTTTGAGGGTCGCTTTAAGTCCTTATTTGATCACTTTGTATCCGTTATTGCTTCTTTTCACTTTTTAGGTCTCTTGAAGGCAAAATGCTGGAATGACACTTATTTGGACGAAAAGGCGAATATACGAAGAAAATGGCCAAAGTCGAATCGAGATACTCAAAGTCGCTAAAATGTATATGCGCGGCGTCGTGTTAATTATGACGCCGTCGGAGGATTTTTGTGACGATACGAAGCCAAAACCCTATTTTCAAGTGACGACGCCGGGCTTTAAAAAGTAGGCCGTTGCTACTCGGACGCCTAGATGCGACCAGACGATGTCAAAAGTCAAGAGGAGACGTCGCGGACATAAGGTGACGCCGCCGCAAGGTTAACGTGCCAAGACGAAACCCCAATGATGGCGACACGACGGCGCCACAAAACATAAGGTGACGCCATCGCATATGTAATATTAGATATAGAATCCAAATTTTTCGCTTTAGGAGAGTCTTTTGGGAGTAAAACCTAAAACCGAACCAAGGGTTTCTTGTACAAGATTTTAGGTTCCAAACCCTATCTTACATCAAGATAAGTATTTACTTCATCAATTCAATTATGTCTTTGATTATTTGTGTGTATGCTTGCATGTTCTCCATGTCCGCTAATTTATTCGTGTGTTTGCTTAGGGAATCAAACTTAATTATTAAATATTGATTGGTTGTTTCTTATCTTAGTTGATTAATGATCTAGTAATGCGATAGGTCATTCGTTGTGTACTAATGCTTGATTCATCTTTGTGAACCTTAGAATATAATTACCGAGTAGTTGTAAGCTAAACCATCCAAAGAGTGCCTTAGAGTAAGAGTTTATTATCCCTAGTGGGTTTTGTAGACCGCACTTTGGTAAGTTCAAAGAGTTAGGGAGAAACGATACCCTACAACTTTAGACACACAATGCAACTAAGAATAAGGACGTGACAACTCAACCATCAATAAGAAATAATTAAGGAGTAGTAAAACCTAAGTAAACACATCTTTAAACTATCATACGAGCACACATTAATTAGACATAGACTACCACCACCTTAGTTTAGATAATTAGATAATAGTAGAGTAATCGGTAGAAATACCAACCCCCAAATCCAATACCCGAGATTCGTACTTTTCAATTTCCTAAAAACATAAAAAGATAAAAATAATCTTCCTCAACCTTAACCTTAGCGTAGTAACTTCTCACTAGCATTCCTATTCCCTAGAGAACGATATCAATACCCGTGGCTTACCCTAATACTACACTACAACGATTAGGTTCATTGCCTGGGGTGTTGAAAAACTTGATCGATGAAAAGGAAGTTCCTTTGACCCCGAACGCCGCTGCGTAATTGTATCAAACACCAAAGCATCGTCTTATATCTTGTACTATCCACGTGACTCCAAAATCAGATGATGCACTAGCAAATGTGAGCATTAAGCACCTTTTCTATAGATCTCGCCCCTTCACTAACACTGAGCACTACAACGTAACTTCTTAAAGTGATAGCAAATGCGAGCATTAAGTACCTGTTGATTGATTGGATGCACATCGGAATAGAATAACACAATCAACATTACTAATAAGGTTTTCTTTATTAATTAAAACAAAGAAACTACTACAACTATTATACACACGCTATAATCGTGTGTCTAGACTCTCATTGAAGATTTTTTGCTATCAATTGAAATGAAAGAGATTAATGAAAAGGATAATCTGTAACTAGATGCCTACCCTCTTTATATAGGAGAGGGAGGTTACAAAAACCCTAGACATAGCTTACTACCAAAGCTACTATTAAAATATCTATAAGGCCCTCATTGTTTCTTCTTTTTCATTCTTGCTCGTTTAATATCTCTGTTTTCTTGATATTAAGTTCAAGACCCAACCCTGGACCACTCACCCTTATAATGTCTAACACCCTGGCCACCTCTTCGGAATCTCCAATAACTGTCCTATCATCAAGATACCAAGAATGAAAAAGAAGCTTGCAATTGTCTCGGATCTTATGTACTAACGGTGCAATACGAGAGCAAAAAGAAGAGGTCTCAACGGATCACCTTGTGCACCCAGGTGGCGAGACAAGATATGTGTGTCTTCTATATACAACCTTGTTGCGTGCTGTAAGAAATTCACCAAAAGAAATAGAGGACACCTCACCCTAACCTTATGGAGTAATCTCGATCTATCCACAAGGTTAAATGCATTCGAGAAGTTGTAAAGATCATTGTAAGCTCTTAGACTAGGTCTAATATTATATCTAGGAACACATAATAATGAAAGCGGAATATTCAAACATAAAATCAACATTATTATGAACAAGGTTTTCATTATCCTCTAACTAAACAATAACTACTAACTGCTAATCGACTAACTAACTAACTATCCTAGGCATTTACAAGACTATACGCCCTAGGTTACACACACACACCTTTGGTGTTCACATCTTGACACACTCTAAAACTAATGACCCTATGTCTCTTTATATACTAGAGATATCTAAGGTATACAAGAGGAATCATAATATAATTAGGAAACTAAATATTCTTTTAAGCATATCTTCTAGAATCTTCCAAATCCTCCATCTTTTTGTAGTTTCCGTCTTGTCACTTTTAGTCCGTCATGTTTCATTCTTCTTGTTTTGTATCATCAAATCTATAATAGACCCAACAATCTTCCCCTATTTGATGGTAACAAAACAACCACGATTCTTGTACGAACTTCCCTAGACGAAGTAGAGAAATTGAGATAAATAAATCTCGCCATGAATGAAACAAGTACGTCTTCCTTTGTCTTCCCCTTAATCCATGCCATGCCACTCAAACATCTCTTCCCCTTTTTGTTATTATCCAAATAGGGAACATATGAAAATAATGATCTTGACCACCACGAACCAATATCATACTTCCAATCTAAGTCGCCTAATATTTCAAATCACCCACCATTACGTATCATAAGAAAATGGATCCAAAATAGTAAAAACTCCAACTAGCGGTAGTAATAATGATCACTAGAACAAAAAGTGGATTTGGCCACACCGAATATGTGTGACGATATACATATAGTCACACATGTTTTTTCGGCCGTGTGTGACTAAAGGTCGTGCGACCATAGGTAACCTATGGTCGCGGGTTTGACTTTTTTAGTCTCTATTGCAAAGAGTAACCAAAACCGTAACATGTGTGACTAATTAGGTACAAATTTTGTTGGATTAATCCGTATTAGTGACCATAAACAACTGTATAGTCACACAAAGCATGTTTGTTTTGGGTATTTAGTCACATACAATTAAGCATAAAGTGGCAAAAGTGTTAATAAGTGTGACCATATGTTGTTTAAGGTGAAGAAATATGTCTTTTGTGTGACTATTGATCATCTAATGGCCACTTGAATTTTATGTTTGTGTGGCCTTTTCTAACATTTAGTCACACAAAGCATGTTTGTTTTGGGTATTTAGTCACATACAATTAATCATAAAGTGGCTAAAAGTGTTAATAAGTGTGACCATATAGTGTTTCAAGTGAAGAAAGGTGTCTTTGTGTGACTATTAATCATCCAATGGCCACATGAATTTTATGTTTGTGTGGCCTTTTCTAACATTTAGTCACACAAATCATGTTTGTTTTGGGTATTTAGTCACATATAATTAACCATAAAGTGGCTAAAAGTGTTAATAAGTGTGACCATATGGTGTTTTAAGTGAAGAAATGTGTGTTTTGTGACTATTGATCATCCAATGGCCATTTGAATTTTATGTTTGTGTGGCCTTTTCTAACATTTAGTCACACAAAGCACGCTTTCTTTGGGTATTTAGTCACATCCAATTAATCATAAAGTGGCCAAAAGTGTTAATAAGTGTGACCATATGGTGTTTTAAGTGAAGAAATGTGTGTTTTGTGTGACTATTGCTCATCCAATGGCCACATGAAATTTATGTTTGTGGCCTTTTCTAACATTTAGTCACACAAAGCATGTTTCTTTGGGTATTTAGTCACATGCAATTAACCATAAAGTGGCTAAAAGTGTTAATAAGTGTGACCATATGGTGTTTTAAGTGAAGAATTGTGTGTTTTGTGTCATCTGATCATCCAATGGCCACTTGAATTTTATGTTTGTGTGGCCTTTTCTAACATTTAGTCACACAAAGCATGTTTCTTTTGGGTATTTAGTCACATTCAATTAATCATAAAGTGGCCAAAAGTGTTAATAAGTGTGACCATATGGTGTTTCAAGTGAAGAAATGTGTGTTTTGTGTGACTATTGATCATCCAATGGCCACATGAATTTTATGTTTGTGTGGCCTTTTCTAACATTTAGTCACGCAGCACGTTTCTTTTGGGTATTTAGTCACATCCAATTAATCATAAAGTGGCCAAAAGTGTTAATAAGTGTGACCATATGGTGTTTTAAGTGAAGAAATGTGTGTTTGTGTGACTATTTCTCATCCAATGGCCACATGAATTTTATGTTTGTGTGGCCTTTTCTAACATTTAGTCACACAAAACATGTTTCTTTTGGGTATTTAGTCACATACAAATTAAGCATAAAGTGGCCAAAAGTGTTAATAAGTGTGACCATATGGTGTTTTAAGTGAAGAAATGTGTGTTTTGTGTGACTATTGCTCATCCAATGGCCACATTAATTTTATGTTTGTGTGGCGCTTTCTAACATTTAGTCATGCATCGAATTAAACAAGCTGTGACCAAAAAGTGTTAATAATTGTGACTATATGAATCTTTTAGTCACATATAAGAAATCAATATATATCAAAACAAATTCTAATATATAAAAATATATTCAAAATATATTCAAATACAATAAAATTGGAATGTATATAAAATTGTAATGTCGTACATAATAAAATTCTCAATAATTTAACGACTTCTTACTCTTGATCTTCTTAGCTTCCTTTGCATGGTATGACTAGAGGCGTAGCGCTTCGTATTTAATTTAGGTGCGATTCTGTTCTCACCAATCGGTTTATGGTACTTGGTGGTGTTACTGAGGAAACAAAAGCGGGGTATCAAACATGAATTAAATATGAAGAATGATATATGTAGGTTTATAAAACACATGCATCTATGTACCTTTTCATCGAAACCAATTGATCCTTTGGCCATGCATAAAAACCATCTCTGCATCCTTAAGCTTTTTGAGACCGTTACTTCCTACATCCGTATGCACGCATCCACTAAAGATTTTTCAATAGATACTCAGAGCAATCCTTTGAGAGTGGTTTGTTATGAAGCATTTGTTTTCCATCGTTTTGTACACGGTACCCTCCATAATAATAGTTGATTTCTTTAAGTGCCACGATGCTTAATTACCTAAAAGATAATTTGTTGCATGTATATATGTATCGAATTAATTAAACTAAAGAACATATGAAAATGTTTAAATACATACTTGTGGTAGTCTTGTTAATGGAGACTCGTTCTTGTGATCCGAAAGTTGGCGTGAAGAATCCTTTCGCTTTGATCTAGTCGATTTCTTAGATGCGACATTTAACAGCTTCCTATATGTATAATACACGGTAAATAAATAATGTATGTAGAATTCAAAAATCCTGGGGGTGATTTATTACTTACACTTATTTGAATTTCCTTTCCAAAGTTGCAAGTCCATTAGAATTCTCAATGCTCGCAACTTTCTCACGCCCGACAACACGTGTTCCCAGCATCCTCATCAAGACCTTTGCTATTTAAAAGATTATTGTTCACCGGAGACACTGAATATAAATTGTTTAAGAAGATCAAGCAGATTTAAAGGGTAAAAAAGATGGAATGTTACTTTCTTATGTCTTACTTCCGTTTACATCAATGGAGTTGAAGTTGATTGCAAGCGCCCTTTGTGCACCAATTGTTTCATCAAATCTCAGATACCGCCTCTTTTCTTGACGTTGGCGCCTCTCATCGACAAGTTCACTTTGAAGTAACACCACTCTTTCATCGGATGCTTGTCCGATTCGAGGCATCAAAATACCTCTTGTAGGTTACTCCACCTCCCACCTCCTCGCATATCCTCCCTTTTCCTTACCTAATACAATCGTCATGGCATCGATTGCCATGATCAAGCTTCAAGATTCCTTGTTTGATCTTGTCGTCCGTTTCTTCTCGCACACACAATATGGGAAATAGGTTATTTAATTCTACCAAGATTAACTTGTAACTAAAAGTATTAACTAAAACACTACCAGATTAACTTATAAATAACGGCTTTAAGTAATACATGAGCAGATTAACTAAAACACTACACAGATTAACTTATAACTAATGCTTTTAAGTAATACAAGATGTGATTAACTTATAACTAAACAAACATAATAATAAAATTTGCAACAAACTTACAAATTTTTCTCCCACCGATCCGATATCATCATCGTGATATTCTCTGCCTTTTTTCACCTTCCTTTCAACCACGTAGCATGCGGTGGTTCTTCATCCGTTCAATTTATTTACTCGATCTTATAAACATCAAATACATACAAATGTAAGATAAACGAATATAAACGAAACTATGATGCTATTAAATGCAAATGTAAATGTGCAAATGTTTATCGTTACCATTTTTTCTATCACACGCGTATCCACCTCGTCCCATTGTATGATCATAAATGACTTGGAACGCGACACTTTAGCTTTTGCCGATCTCACCTTGCAACACAAAATCATACGGCGTTTAGATGTAGTAATGCCGATAGTATACAACTAATACATATGGAAACATATGAAAAGGTGAAAGATATTTGAACTTGAATAAAAATGAATAATTAACACCTTGTATTCCTCATTGGTCAGTAGTTTACAAAATTAACCCAATCTTCGGCTTTTATAATTGCACTATACTTTGCGGGACTTCATTTAGTTTTGAAAGGGTATTTTGGTTGGGCAATATGTAGTTTTGTATCAATTTCATTCTGAATTCCTTAGAAGTTGACCAAGACGATTCATTATCGCTTTCGACCGTCAAGTCAACATCAAAATATCATTGCAAAGATTAACAAATTGTTGTTAATTAGTTGCACATACTGTAAATTCAGAGATAAACTTATTAACACCTTGTATCTACGATAGCCAAGCCACTACTAGTTAAAAAAGTATATGTGTGATTTCATCCCACATTTTATCTCTTGCTTCGAATCAACCTTCCTCCGTGTTAGAATCTCGACACCTATATGCTCACGAACCAAATCACCCAAAAACTTGAAAACAATGCTGCTTTTTCCTCGATAACCTATCCAAGGCATCGAAGGTTACATCGACCTTTATTCCGTCTGTTTTTCCATATTCCTGCGAAACTTAGCTAACCTAGTTATGCCCTCTTAACAACATTCGCATTTGAATGGTTGTTTCCGGCATCCTCACCCTCATCCGAATACGTCTCGATTCATATTCTAAAGTGTTTTCAATTTCACGATCGTAATAAACCAAATCATCCGGATAAGTGATTTGCGTTGACATGATTCGTCGAGTAATGTGTTAAAGAAAATTAGTAAACTTAATTGGTAAATAATGGTGTAAAATTGAAGTTCGTTGTTTTGCTTGAAGGTCGGTTTATTGGAGTAAAATAGGGCTAATGATGGGCGCTTTTTCAATTAAGGAAACCATAATTTCCAAAGTAATTTTAAAAATTTTGGCTCCAAATTTGATAATTTTAAAATGTGGCTCCAAATCAAACAATTTTTGAAACCAAAACACCCACGATGTAAATGGTGCTTACCTACATCCCAAACACTCATATTACTTCAAACCACCGTATGTCAAAAACACATATAATCTGCAGATACACTAAAATCACCACATGGCGCATACAAATGAACAATCAAAAGCTAAAATGGACTTAAAGCAACTAATTAAGCAACTATAACTAATAAGGGTTCAGATAAACAATTAAGCACAAAATAGGCAATCAAACCAAGAACTGGCGATACATCAAAAATTTCTAAGACCTTACTTTAAGGCTATAAATAAGCTATTTATAAGCAATTAGATAAGCTCTAACATCCTTAAGTAGTCAAAAAATCAAGAAAACATGTAAATGCAATTAACTTAAAGCGTAAACAACAACAAAAACACCCAATATAGTGGTTCAATCAAAAATAATTGTCATGAACAAACGCCTCAGCCTCTAAACTTCATAATCACCATAAAAAATTGACAACAATCTAAAATTGAACATCCTAATCCTACAATAATACATTATACTAGTGCGAATATGAACTTTAACACCACAACCAATTCCTAAATTCCAAACAACATGAAAAAAAGATGAAACAAACTAGCAAACACATTACTTATATTAACAAACATAATTAGCATTCAGATGGATAAACCATCAAAAGATCCATACATATTCCATTGTTAATATATCTACATACCATCCCATTAAACCAAGACATTAGACATTAGACATTAGACATAAACAGATGACACTAGAGCAAAGAAAACATCCCATTCCATAGAGAAACCCTTCAACCATTCATCGCTCGAATTTGTTCTTCCTTGGTATCGATTTCCTCCTAAGATTGAGTAATGAGATCATTCAACCCCCGTGATCTTAGACCTCATGCCTCCCTCATCCCTAAGATCCACCAATCTCTAAGGACCTAATGTTTAAAAACGCAAACTAAGTCCTCCTTCTTTAAACTATGACTATAAATTAGGGGTGTTGATCCGTTCGGTTATCGGGTTTTGTTTCGTTAAATCATATATTTTTATTTTTGTCAACACGAAACCGAAACGAACCGAACTATAATTAAACCAAAGCGAACCGAAAACCGATTATGAATTAAGTTCGCTTGGGTTGACCAAATTAAGCTTGATTATTGGGTTGACACATATGGTTTTAAACCGAAATGGATAATTAAGTTCGCTTCTTGGGTTGACACAAAAATTCTTAAAATCATACGAAAATGGGTAAAACGGATGAGAACAATTGTAAACACGGACGAAAGTCAGTAAACAAAACCGGAACGATAAAACCGATTAAAAGGGACAAAGACGTGAGAAAACGGACCAAAGCGTATTAAAACAGCAGACGGAAACTTGTATAAACGCATTTAACTGTAAAGTGTAAGAAAACCTTTGAAAACGGTTGAAAAATTCTTATAAACATACGAAAATGGGTAAAACGGATGAGAGCGGGTAAATCGGACGAAAACGGACGAAAACATATGTAAAACATATGAAAATGTATGAAACGTTTGAAAATGTACGTTAGTATGTAAAATGACTAAAACTTATTCAAACGGACGGAAACATGAAAAACTAGCTAAAACGTAAACACGGACGAAAAATCGAAACAAAACCGAAACGATAAAAGCAGTTAAAGGGGACAAAGACGATTTAAACGTATTAAAATAGAAAACGTTTATAAACGTAAGAAAACGGACCATAACGTATTAAAGCAAGAAAACGTGTTTAAACGCATTTAACTGTGTAAAAGTGTAAGAAAACCTTTGAAAACGGTTGAAAAATTCTTAAAACATACGAAAATGGGTAAAACGAATGAAAATGGGGTAAATGGGACGAAACGTGCAAAACAAATTTAATCGGCCGAATGTGTGTAAAAAGTTATACAAACGGACTAAAAAGTTGAAAAAACTAAATAAAGCGTGCAAACACGGACGAAAACCTCAGAAACAAAAACGGGAACGATAAAACCGATTAAAAGGGACAAAGACGTAAGAAAACGGACCATAACGTATTAAAATGTAATAAAACGTGTATAAACGCATTTAACTGTAAAGTGTAAGAAAACTCGTTAGGAATTAGAAATTCCGGTATTAAAGAGTCGATCACCTCAAGTATTTGTAATCGTTAAAAGCTCGAGACGTAGTTCTTTTAAGTTAAGTAGTATTTAGTTAAGTAACACCGTGGAGGACGGACGGTCTTTACCATCAGTATGCCCCGATCCATGACCCGATGTGTGGCGATTTATGTAAGACTATAAATACTCTACCTCCCAGGTAGAGAGTTGGAGCTCATAATAATATCTTTCACTTTCTCTCACTAAGTTCCCTAAACCTCTAACTTTCTCTCTAGAATTCCACTTATACGCCACCTTGTTGTTATGGTTTGATGTGTATGTGAAAACTAATATCCTACAATTGGTATCAAGAGCCATGGTTAGATCATATCTTGCACATCTTTGGATTTCTAGTGGTTTTTAGGTGGTTTTTGAGTTTGAAAAAGTTTAGTGGTTTTTGCATCATTTGGTTGATTTCTTGTGTTAAAGCTTGGATTTTGTTAGTACTTTTATGTTTAGAATCATCATAAGTGTTTAGGTTTTCATTTGGTAAGCTTGAATCATCTTGGTTGGGTTGTTTTTGGATTGAAAAGTGATGTTTATGTGGTTTTTTCTAGCTAGCGACTTAACTCACGGATTACTTTCTTCGTAGCGACTTGCTTTACAAATTTGTAGCGAGTTACGCCACTCCTAGCGACTTAGATCTAGCGAGTTACAATACAAGTAGTGGACTCTCCACTCACGGGTAGCGACTTGGTAGTAGCGATTTGGTCCGTAGCGAGTTGCTTCTTTAGCGACTTGTATCTTTAGCGACTTGTGTAGCTTAATTGTCGCCAAAATTTTGCTAGCGACTTGAGGCCTAGCGAGTTACTACTAGCGACTTGCATTTGGCTAGCGACTTGGGACCCAGAGCGACTTAGTGGTGTAGCGAATTAAGTGTTAGCGACTTAGTGCATTATCTTCTAGCGACTTGAGTGATTGTTTACGGTTTTCTCTTGATTTAGTAAAACTCCGTGAAAGAATCTATTTCCGGTTTAATCATAGAGTTATAAAATCCGTATAATCTGTTAACATGTCTACCAACGCTCCTACTATCATCTCCACTGCTTGCCGAGGATGTTCAAGCACTGGCTCGAGATACTGCCCACCCATGCTTGACAGAATCGACTACGATTCTTGGGCTCAACGAATCGATTGTATTGCCTTGGAAAGGAAAATGGTGTCAACATCCTCAAATCCATTGATGAAGGACCATATCGAGTTGAGACGACTAGAGACATACTTGATACTAATGAAGATGGTACTCTGCTTTACGGAATGGATGGACCTAAGATGTATGATGAGCTTGACGATAAGGATAAAAAGAGATTCGATCTTGATATCGTGGCTTCAAACATTGTTCTTCAAGGTCTTCCTAAAGACATCTACAAGTCGATTAATCATAACACTGATGCAAAGGCGCTTTGGGATAATGTTAAGATGCTTCTCTCGTGTTCGAAATTAACTATGGAAGATGAGAATCCCAACTCTATGACGAATTTGAGCACTTCAAGATGAAACCGGATGAGAATGTCTATGAGTACTATGAGATTTCATAAGTTAGTGAATGACATGAGGAACATCGAATGACTATGCCTAACATTCAAATTAACTCAAAATTTATGAACAACATGAATCCCGAATGGCACAAGTTTGTCACCGTGAAGCTCACTAAAGGATTGAAGAATACAAACTATGAGCAACTCTATGCCTTCCTCCTTCGTAATGAGAGACATGCTATGTTTGAAAATTGATTCTCAATCGGTTCAAAACCAACCGTGGAGAGACAAGCTCGCCTAATGACTCAACAGCTTTCTACTCAAACATCGGAATCACAACCAAAGCATCACAAGTCATACCCTTGGGTAATGGTAATCACAAACTCATTCCCGATCCTATGTTCAAACAAGCCGATCTTGATGCACACGTGGTAACTTCATTAATCAACTAGCTCTTCTCATTAGTCAAAACATGAATTCTCTCCACAAACCAACAACAACCTCGATAAAGATCTAACCCACACAATCAAGCCACCGTTAAAGATGGAAGGATCGTGGTGCAACCATTCGGAAAGACAAGATGATCGGGGAAGAGGTGGAGTCGGGAGAGGTTATGTTGGCAACCGAATCGAGGAAGGAATGGTAACCAAGGTCAAGCTAAGCCAATCAAATGTTATAATTGTGGTGGTGAGGACACATTGCAAGGAACCCACATCTCCAAAGCGTCCACGCTGCACGCCGACATTACTTGAGATAAGATGTCACGGCACAAGCTCGTGACAATGGTGTCAGCTCCGGATGAAGAGGAATTGTTGTTTCTTCTTGAGGACAATGCCAAGACCTATGATGCGATGTGGATGAGCACCTATTTAGGAGATAGGTCACAATCATCGAATGCCTTTCAAGTCGCCGACCGTGATGCATACGACTGATGTGGATGATGGACCTCTGACACACACAATTTTATGGCTAGCATTTCTCCAATGGTTTCTCCCAAGGTCTCTTCTTCACCACTAGCTGGCCCATCCCATGACAAGCTCATCTCGGAGGTATTAAAACTATACGATGATGTCGATGTAGCAACAGATGCATGACCAAGTACAATCAATCGAAACTATTGAATCAAATATTGAAAATATGGGTAATATCGATATTGTCCCATATGATCAATATGTGAAACAAAGTGAAAGTGAAGTTGTACCAAGTGATGCATCTTCTGCGATCAACAATGACTATGTTTTGATGAATACACCATGTGCCCTCGATGATTCGTAATTTCTAAACTAAATGCCTATAAAGAACGTGTTGCTATTTATGAACAACGTGCTAAATTTGAGTTGACCACTCGTGAGCAGGAAATGGATGACCAAGTGCGTCTGATAATTAGAAAAAGTAAGTTTAGAGAAGAAGTATTGAAACAAGAATTAAATTCCTTGCAAGAAAAACTTTCTAAAACAAACTAAGCAAAACAAGAACTTTAAGAAAATGTGAAAATGCTTAAGCAAGAATTTAATGCAAAGGAATCAAAACTCTTGAGAGATTTTTCTAATCAAAACTTTGAAAACAAACTTGAAAACAAGTTGTACATACAAGGAAACACCATTCGATTTTCATGGTTACTAAACATCGAGTCTTAAGCGATAAGCATAGCATTCCCTTGTTGAGGAACCAAATCCAGAGGTAATTAAAAAGGCAAGAAATGCTCATAAGGTGCTTTATGATGGCAATGAAATCCTTAAGCCTAGGCGAAACCTAGTTGCGCTTGAGTGCACCGAGGAAGATAAGAAATCAAATGAAATCACTAGGGAAAAATGAATAAGAAAAAATGATCCCAAATGCAAAGAAAAAAATAATTATCACTCCTCATGACTACAAGAAGGAAAAGCTGGATTTCCTTGAACAAGTTTAAGCCTCGAGACATTGTTGACTCCGAACAAGTCTTCTCGAAAAAGGATTTAGATAAGCGTAAAGCGTAAAGTATTGTTGAAACAAACCTCCCTTTGAAAAATGCCTAGAGCGACTGTGTATCCTCCTAATACACCAATGCATCTTGTACCTAGAACAATTGCCACCAAAAGCAAGACACTAATTAGCCAATACGTTATATTTCAACTATTTGTTAATTTTGAAAAAACTTGCAAGAAAAGGATCACACCCATCGGTATAATCAAGGAGAAAGGGTTTTGAACAAATGAAAGAATGTTATTTAACCGAGGTCACGCCTTTCTTTAAACTTCGAAAGATCACTTTGAGAGTCTTAAAAGGGGTAGAATCGATATCAAGGAATGGAAAAGGAATTTGATGCAATGGTAGTTGAAATTAGTGATTATGAGCGTGCACTAAAATATAATGAGATTGAGAGGAAGAACTTGCATACCTTAAATGAGACTCTTATTCTTGAATGTATTGCTCAAGATATCTTTTTCATCGCTTCAAATTGCTCTATTAATGTTTCCCAATTTCATGAACTATCTCTTGCCACGAAAGTCTCTCATGATCGTGTCATTGAGCTTGAAAAACTAATTCTAAACTAAACGAGAAAATTGAGTCGGATGATCATGACAATTTGGTTAAACATTTTCTAAACTAGAAGTTGAGCATTTTAATTTACAATCGAAATATCAACATCTTAAAGAAAATGTCAAAACTTCAAATATCAAGACATCATTAGATGCTCCAGAGTTTGATGCGAGTTTTCAAATTAACAAACGTGATGAATGATTCAAGCTCAAAGGCAACACGATCGAGAAAGTTGAAAGCCCAAATCTCTCAATTAAAGGGTCAAACGAACAATATGACAGGCTCCCAAATGCCTCCTCCCTTAGATTCTCAGAATTCTCAAACGTTTCATCTTCAAAACCTAGTAAATGCTTTACAAAAGGAAAACGAAAGTTTTCTGGAAGAAAACGAAAAGGTTAAACGTCATTTCAATGAGTTATTTGAATCAATTAAGGTCAATCGTAACAAAAACAATGAACAAATAGCTTCATTGCAAAAGGAAATCGAGAATCTGAAGAGTCGTAAAAGGAAAATGCCAATGACCAATGGGAGAGTGGTGGATCAAAGGTTCACTCTTGTAATAAATATGCTTTGTGCGTGACTTATGTCCTCCTCATCTAAGGAACAACAAACTTGCTATTCAAACATACTTCTCATCCCTTAAGGATTGCCTAGAATGTCCGCGTGAGATTGTTGAAGAGGACAAGTTAGAAACCTCATGATAATGCAATTGGACATGCATGCTTATATGCCAAACGATCTCAAGAAATCTTAGAATGCTTGATCACAATATGCCCAAAGTCATTAGGTGAGAGAGTTAATCCTTTGATTCCATGCTCGATGCCTAATGCCAAGTATGATATGCACTCGATTCCCAATGTTTTGAATGTGAACCGTAGTGTGCCCTTAAGTAGTTCGATTCTAGATCCGCAATGCTAAGAAAGAGAACTCAAGTGTGCCTTCTAGGAGTACAAATCTCAAGACCTCTAGTTTTAAGAAAGTGAACCTTAGTGTGCTGCATGGAGTTCGGATCCCAAGACATCTAAATGTAATGCAAAGAGTAGTAAAACCAACTAATGTTCCCATTCCTCTACAGAGTAATCTGTGACATTAAAGGGAGCAGTCAAAGTCTCAAGACAATACAAGGAATGATAGGACCTCATAAGCTAAGAATGTGCCTTTGGAAAAGAGTAGAAGAACAATCTAGGAACTTTAAGTTTGAATCGAATAAAACGAATCGTGTTGATTCTAGTATTAGCCATAGGCGCATCGTAATTAATTGAATTACGATACTATTTGCAAACCTTGTGTTGATGTCCGCTTGAATTTCATCTCTAATCATGAATGTGATGTTAATGGTCCGCTTAATAATGTTAATTGTCCGCTTAATATTGTTAATGCTAAATCTCATGCTAAGAAGGGTAAAAGGCAAAACGAAGAAAGTTAGAAAACAAGGAAACCCACAGGAAGAACATTCATGAAATTAGGATTTTATTGGATACATTGGTCATAAGACTAATCGATAATGCCCACTAGAAAATGGATGCCCTCTTGGTAGAACTATTCCCTAGAAGTGATCACACTATGAACATGGCTAATACATACACTAATCGCATCTATTCACAATGATTCCATTGCCTCACTTTACGATATGAATGCTTCTATTTCGATGCGGGTGTTCCAAACATTGTTACTAACCAAATGGAACCCATTCTTGCATAGGGATCCCAAATATCCGATTATCCATTCTTGTCATGTTCAACTGCAGATCATTCAAATCGTTCGTGGTACCTTGACTCAGTTTGTTCCAAGCATATGATTTGGAGACCGGTCGCGGCTCATGAACTTCGTGAGCAAATTCATCGGGATCCCATTAGATTTGGTAATGATCATTTCGGTGCTATTATGGGTTATGGAGATTATGTTGTTGGTGATAGTGTCATCTCTAGAGTTTACTATGTGGAAGGTTTGGGTCATAATCTTCTCTTCCGCTGGTCAATTTCGTGATTACGATCTAGAAGTAGCCTTGAGAAAACATACCGCTTTGTTAGAGATCTTAATGGTAAGGATCTGTTAAAAGGAACTCGTGGCTCAAATCTTTACACCATCTCTATCGATGACATGATGAGGGCTTCTCCAATCTGCTTGTTATCTAAGGCTTCAAAACAAAGTCATGGTTATGGCATCATCGTCTCAATCACTTGAACTTGGCACCATCAACGATCTTTCCGAAAGGACTTAGTTGTAGGTTTACCTAGACTAAAGTATGAAAAGGATCATCTTTGTTCAAGATGCCAATTGGGTAAAAGCAAAAGTTTGCCCACAAACCCAAACCTACTAACTCTCACGAAGTTCTTCATATGATTCATATGGATTTATGTGGACCAATGAGGTTCGCGAATATCTTTGGGAAGAAATATGTGTTAGTTGTGGTTGATGATTACTCTAGATTCACCGGGTCAAGTTCTTAAGGACAAAGGATGAAACTCCGATATCATCATCAAACTCATCAAGCAATGCAGTTCGACTTAACAAAACCGTCGAATTATCGAATGACAATGGGCCGAGTTTGTCAACAAACAACTTAGTGAATTCTATGAAAGCGTTGGAATCACCATCAAAGAAGTGTTCCACGAACCCCTCAATGAGCGGTGTAGTTGAAAGACGAAATCGTACTCTTGTTGAAGCCGCTAGAACAATGCTTATCTACTCAAAGGTTCCAATGTTTCTCTAGGGTCAAGCAATTGCCACGCATGCTACACACAAAATCGTTCCCCGATTCACACTGCTCATGGAAAAACTCCATATGAAATTGTCCACAACAGAAAACCTAATCTATCTTTCCTTCATGTGTTTGGTGCATTGTGCTATCCAACTAATGAGGGTCAAGACTTAGGCAAACTTAGGGCTAAAGTCGACATTGGAGTATTTGTAGGATATGCACCAAACAAAAGGGATACCGAATCTACAACAAAAGAACCCGAAATATCATGGAAACAATTCATGTTACGTTTGATGAGTGACCGGTCAAATGGCTCCTCGGACACTCCACTCAGACCCGCACTTCAAAATAGTCCCATTGGTTCATCCCTTGTTCCAAACTCTTCTCAAGAAACTCCATATGTACCTCCATCGAAGATGATTTAAAGAAATTGTTTGATCCTATGTTTGATGAACCGTATGATTCAATTACTAATGAGGTGTTGATCCCTACAGAGGATGCTCATATTCACGTGAATGAAGTCAATCCTCGGTCCTCAATATCTTTAAGTCAAGAAGCACTGTCTGCGATCCTTGATCTCATCAACAAATCATCATTCTTCAAATGTACATCATGGAAATGTTTCGCATCAATGATGAAGTTAATCCCTTTGCTACTCCTCGAAGATGCTCCATTTGAAAACATATTTGCTACTCACGAATCTTCATCGAACCATCTTCTTGAGAGACATCGACTCGACTACCTCGGTTCCTCAACAAGCGCCACATGAACACCTCGAGAAAATGGACTCACGATCATCCATTAGACAACATCATTGAAATCCCTCTCGTCCTGTATCAACCAGAAACAACTTGCAACCGATGCCTTATGGTGTTTCTTCAACTCCGTACTATCTAAGATCGAACCAAAAGATGTTAAAACCGCCATGAATGAAGATAGCTGGTTCAATGCCATGCAAGATGAAATTCATGAGTTTGATCGACTTGATGTATGGGAGTTAGTACCGCTCCAGATGTGCTATGATTATTGCTCTTAAATGGATCTTCAAAGTGAAACTTGATGAGCATGGTGATGTGTTGAATAACAAGGCTCGATTAGTTGCTAAAGGATATCGTCAAGAGGAGGGTATAGACTTTGAAGAATCTTTTGCTCCGGTTGTTCGAATCGAGGCAATCGAAATCTTTCGCTAATCTTGCTAGTAAGAACATGGTAGTCTCATCGATGGATGTGAAGACGGCATTTACGAACGGAGATCTTAAAGAAGTCGCTCTCGTCGCCCAACCTTGAAGGATTTGTAAATCAAGAGCATCCTACTCACGTTTATCGTTTGAAGAAGGCTCTTTCGGTTTAAAGCAAGCTCCAAGGGCTTGGTATGATACATCACAAAGTTTCTTCTATCAACCGGATTCATCAAAGGAGCGCTGATCCTACATTGTTCACCGTAAGTCGAGCAAACATTTAATTCATGTTCAAATTTATGTTGATGATATTATTTTTGCCTCGATGACCCAATGGAATGTGATCGTTTTTCAAATGAAACGAGTTCAAAGTTTCAAATGTCAATGATGGGACAAATGTCATTTTTCTTGGGATTACAAATTTCACAAAGTCCCGGAGGCATTTTCATAAATCAATCTAAATATGCAACAGAGATTTTAAAGAAATTTGGATTTGATTCAAGTGACCTGTTGACACCCCATGATTGATCGAACCAAACTAGATGAGGACCTCTCGGGATCATGATTGACCAAACAAAATATCGTAGTATGATTGGATCCTGATGTACCTCACGCCTAGTAGACCGTACATCTTGTTCGCCGTTTGCATGTGTGCTAGATACCGTGCTAAGCCTACTAAAAAGCACCTTGAAGCGGTTAAACGGGTCTTCGGTATCTCCAAGGAACCATCAATATGGGACTTTGGTACCCAAAAGACACCGGTATGTCACTAACGAAAGATATGCATATGCGAGATCATGCGGTGTCAAGATACTTTCGTCCAAATACGTCGGGAGGTGCTCGATTTTGGGTGATAAGCTTGTGAGTCGGTCTTCAAAGAAGCAAATGAGTACTTCTATTTCTCTCAGAGGTGAATACATAGCCATGTCATCTTGTTGTGCTCAAATCTTATGGATGAGATCTCAATTATCGACTATGGCTTTGAATTCAACAAAATCCTCTGTCTTCGTGATAATAAAGTGCTATTGCTCTCATGCAACAACGTTCAACACTCAAGAGCAAAGCATATCGACATTCGACATCATTTCATCGGGAACAAGTGGAAAAGGTGTGGTGGAACTATATTTTGTGAGGTCCGAATATCGCTTAGCGACATCTTCACCAAAGCTCTTCCAAGAGAACGTTATGAGTTTATTCTTCCACGTCTTGGTTTGAAAAGCCTTCAACCGAAACTCAAACGCCTTCGAGAGGAAGGCGAGGAGTAAAGGTCTATCTTCATCCATCTCTTGTAAATATTTATTCGAAAACAAAATACAAAATTATAAAAACCTCAAAATCAAATAGAAAATATAAAACCTTCAAAATCCACAAAAATTTGAAAAATTCAAAAAATTTTCAAAAAAAAAAAAAAAAAAAAAAAAAAAAATTGTCAATTTGTCATGTTTTTTCTTTCGGTTCGATAATATCTACGGTCTTTGTCTTTGTCATTCAAAGAATGACACGGGACTTTAGATGTTGTTCGAATTCTTAAAAAAAAAAAAAAAAAAAAACATTTGAGAGAAGAGAAATGGTTTATTGTCATCTTCGAGCAATAACCCGGGTTTTAATAGAAAGAACGAGCCATGTTTTATCATGTTTTCAAAATTCCATGCTCGATTCTATAAACATTTATCTCTTGAAAACTAAATGCTTTGAAAAATAACTCGATCTCTATTTTTGATAATCATCGGGACTTATTTGTCAAAATCTCTATCTCTCAATCAACAACCTATGTCATTGATTGAGGGGAGAATGATTTCAATTAAATTAAAAGTTATTTGGCATTAAATTGTTTTCAAAAGATGTACATGCATGTTTTATCAATGGAGTTTAAAGTCTTAAAATCCGATCCTTTTCGCTTAAAACGCTTTCATAATCAAGTCACAATTCTCCTTAAAAGCCTTCAAAATCAATTTAAATCTATAAGAGATCACAAATCTCAAATGATTTGATAATTGTGATCGGGGAGAATGTGTGATTTACATTGGTTTAAACCGATAATTCGGTAAATGGTTTTATAAGGATGTACATGCTTTGCCCCACATGTGACAAATGAATTTTCCATGCACATGTTGAGGGGAGCATCTATCTTAAACCTATGATTTGAAATGTGATCAACTTATCTCAATGTGCAAGTTCCTCTAGTATGTGCAAAACTCTTTTCAAACCTCGAGGCACATATTGAGGGTAGCAAATTTATGGAAACCTCATCCTTCCGGAAATGCTATATCTACTTGATTTGATGTGGGAAGTGATGTTGATATCTTTAGAAAATGGTAATCAAAGAAGTTAATTCTTTCTCTTGCCTCCGTGTGCAAAACATTTTCAAATACTTGATGCACATGTTGAGGGGAGTTCTCGTTCTAAAATATCAAAAACAATTCGGTACAAAATGCTTTGATAATAAATCACAAGTATACGAATTGATTTTCAAATGGTTTTCAAGTGGTTCCAATGGCGGATGAACAATACCAAATAGACCGACCAACTCTACTTTATGTACGGTGATATAAGGATGATAAGGTTAGGTATGTGTTCCCATGATCCGCCCGAAACGGAGGGATCTACCCAGTGACAATCCACTAGTTAGTGTAGAAGTCCTTAGGTATGATGATAAAGGAGAAAATTGAGATATGGGAAGAGTGCGGACTAAGGCCGAGCTCGTCTCGAATAAACCCAACAAGGTTCTAGCTATGAAGTCTCGTAAGCACTGAAGGGGTTGAAGAATTAAAAGAATTGAATGAGAAAGGGTGAAAACAAATAGCCTCCATTTATTCAACCTTAGGGCGAAACCGGGTTCAATTCATATGCTACCGATGGTAACATCGGTATTGAAGACAAGACGTCATGGACCCGGTGGCCGACTACACTTCAACTTTCCAAACCACTCAAGTTCCTCTTAAAAGGACTTGTTTCATTCTCACGGGGAACCGACATTATCTATCGACTTTCTCTTAGAGATTGTTGATATTGAAGAAGAGACCCTCTCCTAGTCTCGACACAGGATCCAAATATGCACAAAATTGAGTCTAGAGCCACGAGATCATCAATAAATCTCATTAGGACACTTTCAATGAAGACTCTGTTTCACACAATGTGGAAAGAGAGATTATATCTTGAGTCCCACGCATTATCCTTGTGGTATTGCGAACATCCGAGTGATGTGTATACATATTTACAATGAAGATGGAAAGCCTTGGAGCCAACATCAAACAAGCTCTGGTAGGTGGCATGTGAGATCTATTATATAGATCAACCATGTGACAACCGAGCAGAAACAATGGGGCGATTCAATCTCTTGAATCAATCTGGTTCGAGTTATGGATTGACGGATACCTTTGAAAAACCGGTCTTTGTGCTTAACAACTCTTTTATTGACACATCGACCGTGTACTCATTTTTCAAACCAAAAGGTGTTTTATGATTGATAATTGATTTTCAATAAAACCTTCGTTGTATTGCAAAAACAATTTTCTATTAAGCAATACACGATTGTTTTTGAAATCTCTTTTCATCAATCGGTGGACTTAAAATTACCGGTTCACTCACTCCGTGTTGTCTTCTTTGAGATGTTCGGTTTGAGAACGACTAGAGCATTCCGCGAAACCCCTGTCAAGGAAATTCTTCGAATTATACCGATCACAGGCGACATGTATCGATCAACGGGGACCGTGGGCGTGTACCTCAATTCAACGAAGTGATCAAAGACACTTCGTGTGATTTATTGCTAATCTGTATGCGTGTACACCCGGCGTTTGTAGTCGATCGTAATGAAGCGGTCAATCCACACCGCATGCTCACTTAACACATTCAACTCAAAGAAATCATGATTAGTGCATCAATGACTCGATATTTTCACTCCAAGCTTCGCTACGGCGCCAATATCATGATTCAACAAATGCTTCCGCTACTCGATGAGAAGATATCATGATCCGTAATGTGAGCATGTCGGTCCTAAAGTCACAACATCACATAATACCAACACCACAAAGCATGTCTCGAGATTGTTGATAGTCGATGATCTCAAAAGATGGCTCAAATTTATTATCACGTGGATCAAGAAAAGACCTCCACTTAGAGTATCCAAACATGCAATGTGATGAATCAATGACTACGAGCTTAGGAGCAAAGGACTACATCAAGAATGCAAGATCAATTTTAATGTAATATCTATTTGTATTCAATGTAAGTTTGGTACATGATTGAGGTTACCTCCTTGGGGAGATTGTTAGGAATTAGAAATTCCGGTATTAAAGAGTCGGTCACCTCAAGTATTTGTAATCGTTAAAAGCTCGTGACGTAGTTCTTTTAATTTAAGTAGTATTTAGTTAAGTAACACCGTGGAGGACTGGACGGGTCTTTACCCACTGTATGCCCGATCCACGACCGATGTGTGGCGATTTATGTAAGACTATAAATACTCTACCTCCCAAGGTAGAGTTGAAACTCATAATAATATCTTTCACTTTCTCTCACTAAGTTCCCTAAACCTCTAACTTTCTCTCTAGAATTCCTTTATACGCCACCTTGTTGTTATGGTTTGATGTGTGTGAAAACTAATATCCTACAAAACCTTTGAAAGCAGTTGAAAATTCTTATAAACATACGAAAATGGGTAAAAGCGGATGAGAACGGGTAAATCGGACTGAAAGGACGAAAACATATGTAAAACATATGAAAATGTATGTAAACGTTTGAAAATGCGTTAGTATGTAAAACAGACTAAAACTTATTCAAGCGGACGAAACATGTAAAAACTAGCGAAACGTAAACACGGACGAAAAACGTAAACAAAACCGAAACCTATAAAAGCAGTTAAAGGGGACAAAGGCGTGCAAAACGTATTAAAGCAGACAAAAGCGTGTATAAGCGTGAAAAAACGGACCATAACGTATTAAAGCGAAGAAAACGTGTTTAAGCGTGCGAATACGTGTAAAGTGTAAGAAAACCTTTGAAAGCGGTTGAAAAATTCTTATAAACATACGAAAATGGGTAAAACGGATGAGAACGGGTAAATCGGACGACAGACGACGAAACATATGTAAAACATATGAAAATGTATGAAACGTTTGAAAATGTACGTTAGTATGTAAAACAGACTAAAACTTATTCAAACGGATCAAACATGAAAAAACTAGCGAAACGTAAACACGGACGAAAAACGTAAACAAAACCGGAAGCGTATAAAAGCAGTTAAAGGGGACAAAGACGTGCAAAACGTATTAAAATGCAGACAAAAAGCGTGTATAAGCGTATGAATGTGTATAAGCGTGTATACACGAAAAAAGTTTTCAAAAAGTAAACAACCCCTAACTCATATAGTATGGCTAAACATATGTGTGAGCATCCTATTGTGTCGACAATTTACGTAATATTGTATGCAAGTAGTTACATGTAAGGTATTGCAATTGATGTTATCATGTGTCAACATCCTATTGTGTCGCAATTCTTGTTACGTAATGTTGTTGTAACCTTGTCGGGTAATGTTTACGTGGGTTTTGTTATGCAAATTTGCATGGTTCGCAAATTAATAACCACCGAATTCATTGTTTGCCAAAGTTGTAGTGATGACTAACTTTGATTTTGTCAATGTGCTACATTGTAAAGATGACTAACTTTGATTTTGGTCGATGTATTGCGCTTGACATAAATTTTAAGAATTTGAGCAAATCCGATAACCGCTAAAACCGATAACCAAGAAATCGAAATCGAGAAAACCGAAACCGAAAAACCCGCTTATCACGGTTCATAATGCATTTTACTTATCTAATTTGATCATTTACTAACGTCCATGGATTACATATCATTAATGTGATCGTAATCTATAAACGTCAAATAAGTAGTATTACTTATTTTGTTAGATATGGTAATTTGAATGTTGCTATTGGGACACAACAACATTACTATTATTCTAATATCTTTAGTGTTATTTAATTTTACTAAAATGACATATTACGTTATAATTTATGTTATTGTTCGCCCGATTCGATTCGATTAATTTTTGAATGGTTAACCAGTGACCGAACCGCGGTAATCAGCTCATTTCGGATACCCGCATGTCCGGTTACCGCCTAAATACGGTTCGGTTTGGATAGTAGAATGAACTACCCCCCGTGATCGATAGTTAAAATCTCTAAACGAATCGAGCCGAACCCCGTGAACACCCTACTATATAGAAATGGTTTAGATCCAATGAAAAAATGAAGGGTTTAAATTGCAATATTAGATATCTTCCTAAATACTCCTCCCGCATATCACTTTTTCTTTTCTTTTTCTTGAACTATTGCATATCACATTTATGCATGGAAGAATATGAAGGGCTACAAGAACACCCAAAATAAATTTTCCGATGCCTCTTAAGTGTTTTTTGTGATTATTTGTGCAAATTGTGAGGTACATTGTAATTATGTATACTTACCTAACCATAAAATCAACACACAAGTATAAATCATTTTACTCTAAACACACAACTATCAATAATTTTACCCCTAAACACACAAAATGTCTTCCACACCTAATATCGATGAAATGAAAGCCGCCATGAATCCGGAAAGCTTAGCGATGCTTTCGAGTTGTTGATATTGCAAGACATAGCGAGAGGAGAAAAGTTGATCGAGCGGATGGGAGAAGAGCAGATACGAGGGAAATTGCCAAAAAAGAGAATGCATAATCGATGAAATTTGGTAGATTGTTTACTCGTTTCAATGTCATTGCAACAAATCGGTGAGTATGCCTTCGTGAGATACGGTTGAAGGATCGAAGGAAGATTGATTTGCTTGGCTCGCCTTTTGGTGCTATGTCGTCGAGTCCGCCGGAGAAGGAGGAGTTCTTGGAAGATTTGGATGAAGTTGATGAGTCGAAGATGGAGCATAGGAAGCTTTGGAAGTTTTTTTGTGTTTTGATGATGTATAGTTGATGGTTGTATGGATGCTTGCTATTAAGCGCTACTTTGTTTATATAAGTAATTATATGTAAATCATCAATGATCAATGATCGATTACAATGGTTAATTTTAGGTTTTAATGCTTTATTAAGTTGAAGAAATAAGTTAGTTTTATTTATTTATTTACTTTTATTAGAAAATGGTCAAGTAGTGTGTGTTTGACTTTCAAGATTTCACACATTTATCTCTCTTACACTCGGTCAAAACACACAGTTAGATTATAATTAATAGCGTATTTAGGGTTTTCAATCAAACGAAAATCAATGAAAATAAATGTTAGTCAATGAAATACTCTTGAGGGCTATTATAAAGGGATTGATTCTCTTCCTATTGAGCCTAATATCTCGGTATAAATGTTATAATTTAATGCTAGTTTGTTAGTTTAGGATGTTTATTGATTTATAGATGATATTGTGTTATGTTAGTTTAGGATGTTAGTCGTGGTATTAGTCATTTGCATAGGAAAAGTAGTTGTTTGATGATTTATGGATCATTAGTTGAGGTAATAACGATTACGTGTTATACATGCGGTATGGATGCGTGAAGAATGAGACACGAAGAATGAGATTAGTAGGCCTTGAAGAATGAGATTTGGCGGGTAGTGGTGCTAGGTTGGCTTTAGGTGTTCCTTTTGCCTCCTTGCGTGTTTTGTTTTGCCGTAGTCTTAGGCCCCGTCGTGGTTTGCGTTGCTCGTTGTTGCTCCCTTAGGTTGGCCTTGCTTTTGGTGTGCTGGGCTTTTTGGTTTTATGTCATTGCGCTTTGCTATTGGCGTATTCTGGCACTGCTTGCTGCGTGTTTCTTTCTGTATGCCTGTTTGCTTGTTTGCTTGCTTTTTACTACGCTATTGCCTTTTGGTTTTGTCGTATTCTTTCTCTATCCTTTCGCACTCACGCTATTGCCTTTTGTTTGTTGTTGTTGTTGTTGTGATCGCATAATAGTCAATAAGGTATGCGATTTAGTAAATATAAAAAGCATAGTTAAATGTTAATGTATGGGGACTCGAAGGGTTAACTATGCTTCTTTTTAGGAAAACACTTTTTATGATCTTAAATACAATCAAACCCTTTCGAGGTTCCCATCTTGTTTCCTTTTGTTTTCAACAATCTAGCAATTTGCTGGTGCGCAATTGCACAAAGGGAGTTGAAACGACAAAAGGACCATGAGGGATCTCGAAAAGGGTTTGATTGTGTTACTTTTTATGAGGTGTGTTGATTGCGATAATGATATAGTGTGTATTGTTCATGGCAGGCCACACTCCTTCATTATCCCATTCAACACATACACTTTCGTAGAATCGATAATTATTTACACTTGGTACTTTGAGCTTCCTCGAAAACCCATTCCTATGTCACTTTATAGCAACAGTTTGGTGCAAATCTTTGCGACCATTTCGTAGACATGGCAATGGGATTTCGAGGACGCTCAAAGTACTAAGTATCTCCACTTGCTTGCTTATAACATATTGACATTTAACTTTTTGACCATTTCCTTTGCATGTATAAACTCTATTTTGTTCATAAGTGTCTTACTTTGATAGAGGTTGTGATGATATATCTTAATAAATCAATCGATGATGTGATAGAGGTATGTTCAACTTCCTTTTGAATCCAACTATATCATATTGTTCCTTAACTTTTTAACAATCTAGCAAAACTATAATTATGATTTCAAAAACATAATTAACCCTTCTCGCCCCATACGCCTTTTTTTTTCAACAATCTAGCAAATCGCTGGTGCGCCTTTGCTCAAAGGAGTTGGTTTATTTTGGGCCACATGTGTTTATTTGTGATATGCAAAAGGTGTGATGACGATTATCTTATTTGATATGCAAATGATGTGATTTACCGTATGTTGGCATGGCAATTTTATTACATTATTTTGCGCCCATGGCGGTTATATCCCGATGTTCCGGTGTTTATCCAACCTTTTCACAGATCTGAGCCTTGCTAATGCATATCACACCGCACACTCGGTTTGGAAGTTTATATGAGTCGATATACTTGTTATAGACTTTTGCTAGATTGTTAAAAAGTTAAGGATCAATATGATATAGTTGCGGATTCAAAGGAAGTTGAGCGTACCAAGGTGGCGTTACTTTGTAGATGAGTAGGGAATTTCAAGATAGTTACCCATTCTAAATTCCCAAAGCGATTGCCTTTGTTTTTCAACAATCTAGCAAATCGCCTGCGGGCCTTTGCTCAAAGGGAGTTGAAACGACAAAAGGTACCGTAGGGATCGAGAAGGGTTCACTAAGTTGAAATTCCATACATCTACAAAGTAACGCCCACATTGGTATGTTCAACTTCCGTTGAACTGCAACTATATCATATTGTTCTTAACTTTTTTAACAATCTAGCAAAACTATAATTATGAGGTGTCGGTGTGTATGAGGTCAGTGATGACAAGTATCTTATTAAATCATGCAAATGATGTGATCGATGTTTTGAAACTATTGATTTATACAGATCCGAGCCTCACTATTATGTGCAAAAAATGAGTCAATTTTTTTGACCGTATGGTAGATGGGTTGCTGTATACAAGATCTTATTCCCTAGTTTCAACATTAAAATTTTAACCATTGCACTTAAAAGTCTTTTCATCATTGGATAGGCTTTTTGTCTTTTCATCTCTGTAAAATTAACTTTTGTAGAATCGATAATTATTTATTCGCACACCTTTGGTACTTGAGCTTCCTGAAAACCCATTCCTATGTCACCGCCATAGCAATAGGTTTGGTGCAAATCTTTGCGAGACATTTCTTAGACATGGCAATGGGATTTCGAGCGACGCCAAAGTACTAAGTCGCTCCACTTGCTTGCTTATAACATAGGTGTCTTACTTTGATAGAGGTCGTGTTAAGCTTACCATGACCATCAACGCTTTGATCAATTATGACGGGTAGTTTTAAACTTGAGATTGCCCATATCTTGACACGGTTTATAGCAATGTATAGACGATTATGTCGCATGTTTGTGACCGTTTATTTTATATGCATAATATTATCACAACCTTGTACTTTAATGAAGTTGATAAATTTCTTGGTCAATCATGTTTCATTGTGGTCAAGTCGTTGGCGTCACGTGTATATATAGTTTCATTAGAAGCTATATATAATCATTGGTCCCTATCATACACCCGTCCCAATGAATCATGATTGGCTCGAAGATGTTAAGCATCCGTGTATATAGTCGTAGTAGAATGGGCTGGAATTTGACATCGAATAAGAATGGGCCGGAAGAAGTTAATCTTGGCGCAAGTTAATACCGATGCTAAGTTAATCTTGGTAGTGCTAAGTTATTGAATAGTATGTTTCTTATTTAAAAGTACCTACAATTATATACTTTATTACAACGTATAACTTTTTTGTTACTTGGATTCCACAGGGTTTTTATCATCACAATGGAACGTGACATTCAAGGACGGAAACATCGTGCAAAAACATTGCAAGCGTTGATGCAGGGCAATGATTCAATAGCTACATTGTATATTCGATTAACCAATATTGTATTCGACATATGTATTTATTTGCGAGAAGTTACGATATCGTGTATGTTAATGTAATATTATTTATTTGTATGTTAAGGTACTTAATTTTTAGGTGATTCTACCAAATATTTTGTATGTATTTAATCAAGGGTTTAGGTCATAAAATAATTGCGTACTTTTTCAAATGTACCGTTTTGGTACGTAATTGTTGTGTAAAATTTACATATTTGCATATATACCCAAAACATGCTTAAGTTGCATTGTACATCATGCATTAAAAATTGTATTATGGAGAAATATGAAACTTTTGAGTTTTAGTGAGTATATATGCAATGCTCCCATAATACAAGCTAAAAAATAAAACAAAAATCCTTCCTTAATTAATAGTAATCATTGCGTTTTGAGAACCGTGACATATTACGGCTACACTTAATCACATAGTCTTAGCAAAATATTCAAGTCTATCTTCTTCAACACAACAACCGCATCATCGTGTAATGTTACACATTGTTTTTTTTTTTTTTTTTTTTTTTTTTCTTTGTTTTTTAACCATGAACCGCAAATGTAAAGTGATTGATATGCATGTTTCGATATGTTGATGGATACAAATGCATGTTTGGTAATTTTTGACAATGTTTAACATATCCTAAAGAATATAGTATCCTTTGATCATAAAGTAATGTACCGCTTTATTAGAACTATATGCGATTTGATTCTTTAGAATATTGTGTGACATGTAAATATAGGATGATTTGAATAAAAAAATCATGGATATATGTGGATTGTGGAAAACGTAGCAGCTATTTGTTAAATAGCTAATTAGACAACTTGTAAACATATGTTTAATCTAGGTTAGTATAGCTTTTATATGATTTGGTAAAGCACTACACCTTATGTAATTAATTATCGAGCTTAGGTTTAAACATTGGATGAAGCAATGGCGTATGGTATGTTGGGTAGATTATGAATTTCTTACTAGATTTTAACAAACGTGTTGGGTAAGATGAATAAACGTAAAAAATACTGATTTTAACTCTAAAAGGACTATATGATTATTGGTTTTGAAACATAGTTAAATATGTAGTAGTACATCTTCAATCATATTTTGTTTGACACCTTAATGATAAAGATGTATTGATCATCTAAGACTTGTATTAGTTGAATGTTATGCATATGAGATAACCTTATTGACCATTAAGACGATTGTGGTTTTAAATAGAATGAGCATCCAATTGTTGGTGGAGGCAAACCGCACAAACATTAGGACATTGCGTAAGTTGTACTTAAAATGCTTACTTAAGGTTATAAATTTATCGATGTAACCATCAAATTGATATCGTGCTTACTTTTTAAATTTAAGATGCTTCCTGCTTTGTTTATCAAACATCTGTACCCCAAGAAGTTACCGGATATACCTAATCCACAATAGGGGAACCAAACATAAGGTTTATCGAAATTGGTTCGTGGTCGCATTACTTTGCAAGGGTCCGAGTGGCAAGCTTTTATTGATCAAAGCCAATACATCAATGTGGCCACATTCCATTTCATTCGTCGGAAGAAGATCATTATTATGTAACGGTACAACGATGCAGCCACGAATGCCCCGGATACGATCTGGCTCTTCTAGGTTACTGACAACGTGGGTGCTCGGTTACGTTGGATGAATATCTGCGCACAACCTCCGTAAGAAAAAATGTTAATCAATACATTGTATAAATTTGTTGAAAATGGGATTATTTTAATTGTTTGACCCGCTAATGTTTTCTTTAAACTAAACTATTACGTAGGTCATTCCTTGCAATTTCCGGACAATACCGACAATAACCAATTTGACGTTCTTGTTGCTTGGTGTGCCCGTAGCGACTATCACCGTCAAATTGAAATACCGGAGGAAAACAGACACGCATGAGTTTGGTGAGCACGGATGGAATGTATTGGTTCACGATGAAAACTGTTTCTGGCACAAGAGTTGTTTTCACAAATCTCCTAAACAATACTCTTTCCCGATGCCATTTCTTGAAAATGGACCGATGATGCGTTACGAACTTGTGCAACGATGGAGTCAATCGTACAAGACCGTTCATGAGAAACCCCGTAGATGAAGATATGTTAATCAAAGTGTAGACATAATCTATGACTTTATTTTAAAATAAACCTTTCCATATAATAACTTTTAAATTATTAATTACCATTTTTATTAAATTCCAATTGCGTATGAGCGATGAAACACATATGTGCATGGAACGAATGTTCGAGCATGAAAGTGAAAGGGATTGTTTTTACGCCCATCCTTGCATATGTCACGGACAGAGTCGTTTGGTAAGTAATGATACAAATCGGACCATTTCGGTCATTATTCGCTTCATAAAAACTAATATATCCTTCAACACATGTACATACTTTTGATTAGCATACTACATTGTTCTTTTAATGCGAACATACCACATAAGTTTACGAGCGAAATCACATGTGGAAGTACCATAACGACATCGAGATACAGGAAGACATGGAGTTTTATGTGAACGTGAATCAACAACACACGATAGGCCTAGAAGCAAGAACCACGTTACCATAAACGCCATATGGAGAGAGATTGTTGAGGGTGTCGGTGGGAACGAAACAAAATGGTCGATTCAATCTTGTTGACTTTGTCATCGACGACCAAGCTTCGTGTCTTCCGTAATCCGATTATAATTCCAGATTTAGCATGTGCTAAAACGTAATTCCGTGCGTTATCGCTTGTTATTGGTAGACACGTTTATAAGCAGATTTTAGGATTGTGTAGGATTTGGTTGGCTTCATTTAGGGTGTGTGTTCCCAAGTAGTTGAAGCCATTCATGAGATGGAATGTAAACTACTTGGTATAGCCCCTATCTCGAAGTGTATGGTTCATACCGGTGCATTAGAAGGTGTTCTTTGTGATGGTTTTGTGTTGGTTGTCATCCGTCCATGGTTGTATGATATGGGCGCTTGTTTTATTATCGGACTTATAAGAACATATATATCGATATTGAATAGAGTTGCCTAGTATGCAACTTGATATGGAACTTGTCCATATCGGTGTCGTTGATTTTTTCATTTTACAAAGTTTCCTTGATTAATACAAGTTCATCTTTGCACCCAAAAATATATATATATTGTGTTGTGGTCTACTTATAAATGAGAAAACTTTAGTGGTTAAAGCCGCCAAGACAAAGTTAAGTCCGGTAGGTTAGTTTTAGTGGTTAAGGCTGCCAGACAAGGTTAAGTCTGGCGAAATAAGATAAGTCTGTTTAGTAGTCGTAGTTAGTTCATTTATGAAAACATAATAGTTTTTGGGTGACTATTGATAATCCAATGGCCACATCAAATTTCTTTTTGTGGCCATTTCTAACATTTAGTCACACAAAGCATGTTTCTTTTGGTTATTTAGTCACATACAATTAAGCATAAAGTGGCTAAAAGTGTTAATAAGTGTGACCATATGGTGTTTAAGGTGAAGAAATATGTCTTTTGTGTGACTATTGATCATCCAATGGCCCCTTGGATTTTATGTTTGTGTGGCCTTTTGTAACATTTAGTCACACAAAGCATGTTTGTTTTGGGTATTTAGTCACATACAATTAATCATAAAGTGGCTAAAAGTGTTAATAAGTGTGACCATATGGTGTTTCAAGTGAAGAAAGGTGTCTTTTGTGTGACTATTGATCATCCAATGGCCACATGAATTTTATGTTTGTGTGGCCTTTTCTAACATTTAGTCACACAAAGCATGTTTGTTTTGGGTATTTAGTCACATACAATTAACCATAAAGTGGCTAAAAGTGTTAATAAGTGTGACCATATGGTGTTTAAAGTGAGGAAACGTGTATTTTGAGTGACTATTCATCATCCAATGGCCACATATTAAGTTACGTGACCATATGTACGGATTTTGGCTACACTTGAATAATATGTGTGACAAAGCGCTTAGTGTGACCATATATGGCATTTGGTCACGGTGTTAGTAACAAATGTGACTTTATAGATTAGCTTTCGCAAGCTAACACAAACTAAACTTTAAACACACATATTAACTTACGTGAACATATGTACCGGATTTTGGCTACACTTAACGAATGTGTGACAAAACATTTAGTGTGACCATATATGGCTTTTGGTCACAGTTGTTCAAGTGTGTGACATATATTTGTCACTTTGCTTATATGTATATCGTGACTAATGCTTCAACTTTACTTTTCATTTGTCACTTGTTCCAATTTCGGATGTGGCTAAAGAGTTGGCAAAACATATCACCACCCACATAATGTGTGACAAAACTTGACTCTATGATTTAGACACACAAAAATTACTTCATGTGACTAACGCATCAAGGTTACTTGTATTTGTCACGCTCCAAATTCATATGTGGCTAAATGATCGAAACAAAATCACCAGATACCTTTAGCCACACAACGCTCAATTGTGTGGCGACATATTCTAATGGTCACACAATTAAAATTTTCATGTGTGACTAATTAGTACATGTTGTCAATTTTAGACCTTCACCACACAAATATGCGAATGTGTGGTCGTTCCATTTCGACCATGCGTGACCAAATCCCGTTTTTGTACTAGTGGATCAACAGTAGTAAAAATCAAACACTTCCCCTTGAGTGATGCTTGTAGATGGTTAAACATTTAACAATAAGCTTCCCCTAAAATCCATATGTTAACCATCTTCTTGATTCTTCAAAATCTGTAGGCTTTATGTAATGATCACTTGTGAAGAAAACCGAGTATAACGAATTTGATGAAGAAGTAGAATTTCCCAAACTTGTGTCTTAAATCTTGTACTATCCACGGAACTCCATACTTATATCCACCAAATATAAGTAGACCGCAATCCTTGACAAGAATCCTCAACTAGTATGAGACATCGAGCACTACAATGTAACTCCTTCAAGTGATAGCCAATGTGTGTATAGAGCATCGTAAGAAAAATCACACATTGCTAGATTCATCAAGCTAGATGATAAGAACACAAACCAAGTAATTCCACTTCACCTTCAAATAAGTGATAAATAATCCTCTTCGTAATCAATTCTTCAATAAATCTCTAAAACGAGCCTTTTTAAATCCTTTTAAGAACAAATCACCAAACTCCTTGTGTGTGAGAACAATAACCTGTGTGTGTGTCGTCCAAAACTATAACAATAATTATGCTCGACTTCCCCTTAAATAAAAAACCATATGAGAAGCAAGATTTCAACATAACAATACTTTGAAACCACCTCACAGTATTTTGAGAAGTAATAAGACTTGAGCATAAGCAGTACTTTGAAAAACACCAAGCAGTACTTTGAATGTTTTTCCAGCAGTACTTTCATCGATAACAGTACTTTTATAAGCAAAGCAGTACTTTTAAACCAAACAGTAGTAGTAGCAGTACTTTAAGAATTATGGAAAGCAGTACTTTTGAAAATAAATAATAGCAGATTCGTGTAGAGTGGCAGTAGTACGCACATGAATTATCAAAAGCATCTCCATCCCATGTGCACACAAATTAAATGACGTGATATTAAAACTGTCACCATCACTGACCCATTATCGTTGCCAACCAATTGGATAGAAGATATTACCGTCCCACTGTTAACCATGGACCAATCACAAAGCACGTCCACCATAACCTCCATATACCTCACTTCATCAAATTAAAACCCACTTGCACGTGAACCAATAGATACACATCGGATAAAATAATACGAGGTTATGTAAAATCTTGTACCCCATCGCAAATAATAATTCAAATAAACTTTCCTTGGGCAATAGTGCAATACAGTGATAGTGACGTGATTATAACAAACATTCCCATGTGATCATAGCGTCTAATCATAGCCAATAATAGAAAAACTTTGTGGGTCCGAGCATAACAAAGAATTTAAATGCAAACGTTCCTTCTATCATGAGAATATAAGCACACATGTATCTTTTCCAAATAACAATTAATGAATTAGTCGATACACTAAAATCCGATTCTTGAGAAAATCTTAAAACCTGAGCGTACCTTCTTCAAAACTTACATCGACTATAAACCTTGTTAATCACCTAGATATCACGAGCCCCAGTCTCTGATACCACATGTAAGATCGTTTAAAAGATCAGCTAGGGATAACAATAACATATACATACGCAGCAGAATAATAAAGAACATCAATGTTATTGCTAAAGGTTTTCATTCACTAACACTAACTAATCTTAGACGTTTATAGGAACACGTCTACTAACTAAACTAATAACCTAGGCGTTTACAAGACTATACGCCTAGGACACACACACACACCTTTAAGTCGACTACATCTTGGAAGACATAATTAAAACCTACACCTATGTCCTCTTTATATACTAGAGGATAAGGACTAATAAATAAAACTTCTTTTGCAAGCAAGTCCTTCCATCTTTTTGTAGGTTTTCTTCTTGTCATATTAAGTCCCTCTTGTTTCATTCTTTTTGTCTTATCAACTCAAACGTATAATTCCCAACAGAAGTCCACAGTAAGCATAACAAGAGAGCCATCATTGTGATATTCACGCAACACCCTATTAACGCTATGTAAAATAGCCTCAGCGCCACCCGACACTCCGACTACAAATTGGAAATCACTAAGGTACTTTGACATTTCTATACCCACACCTTTTATGGCAACCTTAGAAACCAAACGTCTCCAAATAGTACCTACTGCAATAGAGCGGATCCCGTTATCTGGTTTAAGGAGTGTTGGGAATTATGTGAAAGTCTGGATTATGCTGAACTTAATGCCGGTGTTTCTACTTGAAGTGAAGTGGATTCTCCAAGACTTATTCTCATCAAGTATAATAGTGATTAGTTTGTTTCTCACGGAAGTGTCTATTCAGTATTTAGTTTATTTAGTGTGGATATACATGAGCTTTATTAGGAAGTGATTGTGTATATCTTATTTAGTTTTATGATTATACGTTTCTTGGAAAACGGTTTAGTGATATTGTTTAGGGTTCCTTATCTATAAAAGGAACACATTAGAAAGGTTTATGTACCGATTGAAAACTCGCTTTTAGTTAATATAAAGATCCATAGAGGATCAAGAAGTTCTTAGTTATTTGTTACTTGTGTTTATATTCACGATAAACATTAGTAGTAGAGATTGTCTTTTATTGTGCTTGTGATTACATAGGCATACATAACGATCCACGAGCTCAAGATCTATCAAGGTCTTTGTCTGTTTCAACAAGTGGTATCGAGCCTCGTGAGAGTCTCTACGATACTAAGGACAAGCTTTTTCTAAACACCCATACAACCATAACAAAACATCATGCCCGGTTCAGATGTCGACATCGAACTCACCAACAACCAAAACTCCACCCATCCGCAAAGAACTAAGTCATCCTAATAGCAATGCTAAGTTTCCTTACCTTAAAAGGGAGGAATATGATCTATGGGCTATGAAGATGCAAACCGGATCTCCAACATTGATTGGAATCTATGGCGGTAATTTTGAAGGGAACAGTTTGAAGAGGACTACCATGGATGTCACGGTAATATGATGAATGTTCCTCCCAAAATCCAAGAGTTCTTGGCGATTCGAGAGAGAAACAAAGGTCGAACTATTCTTCTGCAAGCTATTCCCGAGGATCACTTGAGTGATTTTCACTTCATGCAAGATGCCAAAGATATCCGGTTAGCGATTAAGGCGAAGTTCGTGGAATGAGGAGTCTAGAAGATCAAGAAGTCCATGCTAAGACAATAGTTTCGGGACTTTCGGATCTCAAGAGGAAGGAATTCACAAGGGCTATGATAAGTTTCACAAGATCTTAAGTCATTGAATCAACTACAGCTAAGGGATAATGATGATCAGAACTCTAAGTTTACGAGGTCATTACCTCCTTCCCGGCTACATGTAAGCATAGCTTTAAAAGCTAAAGGTGGTTTGGACATGATGACCTTTGATGAGTCAGATAACAAACTTAAAGCTCTTGAACATGATGTAAGAAGCCCTTTCGATCATCTTCTACTTCTAGTCATATCGCATTTGTTGGAGCCTCTACCCAAAGTCAAGCTATGGTCCAAGCCCATATCCATCATCATCTAATGTGCTCCTTCATCAAGCTTCTTCCCAGATCCGGTGGAATTATGGAAGATGTTCTTGGATCTTTCTTTCTTGATTATGATCCTCAGCAGAACTCTTATGAGGATTTTGATCAAGTGGACCCACTTGAGTTTGAAGAGATGAAGCTAAGGTGGCAAGTGGCCATGCTTTCCATGGATATCAAGACCTTTGAGCGCAAAGTCGCGTATTTGTTTGGATTCAAAGGACGCGATCCAAAGAAGGTTTGATAAAGGAAGGTTAAATGCTTCACATGCCAACAGATAGGTCACTTTTCTAGAGAATGCAAAGACAGAAAGGCGGTGATGAAGTACGATACTCTACTTATCGCCAGAGTCGTAAGGATGCGAGGAACTTCAAAGGGATCAATCGTTGGTCACTCTTGATAGCAATGTGACCGGAAGCTACATGAGGAGTCCGATAATGATGGTTCGATAATGTTGGGTTGATTGCAGTCGTATTTGAGGAGGATAGGCATGATCGATTGCCTTGATGGGCATCTCTCGTGTACAAAACTGCTTTGTTTGGTTGTAGTGAGCGTTATAATGAACTCAAACAAGCTTATGATATTATGGAACCAAAATATAATGAATGCTATGTGGAAGTAGAAGCTTATAAACGAGCTTTAAAAACACTAGAAAGACAAAAGGTTTGGTTACAAAAGAATGAAATAGCTTATGGTGAGAAAATAGGTGTTTTAGAAAGAGATCTCGAATGTGCTTCAAATGAATTAAAATGGTCCGAGAAGTTAGAGCGTATGTAGAGTCGAAAATCTAGAGCTTAAGGAGAAACTTAAGGAGGAAATTGCTAGGAATAATGATCGGATGATGAATGGTAATAAGTTGGCTAGTCTCATTTATAGCGATCAAGCTCCCAATTCTACAAAGGGCTTTAGGTTTTAAGAAATATGTAGGCTTAGAGGCTAGGGATGACACACGAAATCTACACCAAAGAAGCCTAGCTAATTTTGTGAAAGAAGGTGACCTACATGTTGCTCGTGGACCAATTAGAGGTGAGCACATGCCCATTGACCTTTCCACTATTAATGACTTTGATGGATCACACCATCCGTATGGCAAAAGTCAAAGACTTGCTGACCTAATACTTCTACTAATGACTTTGTCTCTTGTGTTAACAAAGTGACAAGTTCTTCAAGCAAGGGTCTACAGAGGTGATTCAAATGACAAGTCCGACCTTCCCAACCGACCTTCCCAAGTCTTCACCCCGCCTTGCACCCAAGACTACCAATAAGCATGATGAGTTGTCGCCAAGGAATGCCCTTCCAAGATGCTTCCTCAAGACTTGCTTTTAATTCTTTGCATAATAATACTGTTAAAAACAATTTTTTCACTGTTTTGGTTTAAATATCGCTTGTAAGAATACTTCTTTTGGTTTGAATAAATCTTCTCTTGAAGAAATGTTTTGTGTGTGGAAGTAAATCTCATTTAATTAAGGATTGTGATTATCATGAGCAAAGAATGAGTAGGTGTGGTGATTCTAGGAATACTAGACCAATGTGGACCAATGTTAATGCTATACCACCTTATGTTCCACAAGTCGCTAATTATAATACTTCTTTTCCTTGAGAAGATCATTTGAAAACCATATGTTCAACCAACAAGTGAATATTTTAAAAATGGTTTTGGCCTAGATATGTAAACCCTATGACCGATGGGAGAGAGATCGGGATATCATTACAAGACCTCAAAGAAGTTGTTCTTGGAATAAACAGAGACCTAAGTTTCATTGGAAACCCAAGAACAATAGTGGATCTTATACTTCTACATGGCACAACTCATATGATCCACAAGGCGTTCAAGTCGGCAATAACTTGAGCCTCCATAGTGTACTAATTCTCTGTATATTTTGTTGTTGTAGGATCATCCCTTAAGCATAAAGATGTTGGAATAGTTGATGGGTTGTTCTAGAAGTATGTCGAAACAGGGACATGATGCATAACTTTATACCTATTGAAGGTGGAGGCAATGTAACCTTTGGAGGAAGTGATGGACGAATTACAGAAAAGGGACCATCAAAACACCTCACCGGACTTTGAGAATGTTTATTATGTCAAGGAACTTGACACTTTAACTTGTTCTCGGCCTCACAAACTGTGACACTAAGAACAAAGTACTCTTCACAGAGGATGAATGTCTTGTCTTTGTCTAAAGACTTCAAACTCCCGAAGATACTTCAATTCTCTCAAGGTTCCTCAAGTCATAATCTTTATACATTCAACTTAACTAATGTTCAACCAAAGGTGACTTAACATGTTTGGTGGCTAAAGCATCCGTGGATGAGTCCACCAAATGGCATGTAAGGATGGCCCATGTCAATTTCAAGACCATCAACCACTCTCTAAGCCGGGCCTTGTTCAAGGATTTCGCCAAAGTGTTCACCAATGATCATAAGCGTGTTGCATGCAACAAAGGAAAGCAAGACAGAGCCTCATATAAAGGAGTTCCCATTCAGCAGTAACTATTATTTCGAACCTCTTCACCGCTTCATATGGATCTGCTTGGTCCAACTAAAGTGAGAAGCATTGATCATAAATATTTTTGTCCGGTGATTCTTGATGGTTTTAGCAAATTTTGTTGGGTATTCTTTCTAAGGACCAAAGATGAAACATCCAAATATTGAAAGACTTCATTACCCTTATTGAGAATCAACTTGAACAAAAAGGTGAAAGGAATTAGGTGTGATAATGGCATGAGTTCAAAATGCCATTCTAATAGAACTCTGCAGTTAAAGGGAATCAAAGGGACTATAGCACTCCAAGAACCCCTCAACAAAATGGGTGGCGGAAAGAAAAATAGAACCTTAATAGAAGTGCAAGATCAATGCTAGCGACTCTAAACTTCCTACCATGTTTTGGACCTGAAGTCACAGTACGACTTGTTATGTACTCAATAGAGTGTCCATTACTAGACCACATCTTAAAACACCATATGAACTTCTTTTGGAAAAGTTCTGTTATTCATTACCTTAAACTGCTTGGTGCCGTGTAACAATCTTGAATACCAAAGATCCCTTGGGCAAATTTGATGAGAAAGTCATGATGGTTACATTGTGGGGTATTCGCTCATAGTAAGGCATACTGAGTTTATAATGTATCCGCAAAGAAGATTGAGGAGACATTGAATCTGAGGTATCTTGAAGACAAGCCTAATGTTCAAGGACGGGGTCATGTTTGGTCATTTGATCTTGACTACTTGATCGATTACTTGGGTTATGCTAGACATAAGGTGATCAAAATGCAGATTCTCAAGCATCTCCAACTCCTAATACGTACACTTTGATGCTCATTCGATGTGGGTCTAATGATGAACAACCCATTGTAGTGCCTTCCTTCTCTCTAACAATTTTGTAGGTGACACTTCTAAAGATTATACTTGATGTGGGTGAAGATGAATTCTATTATGCCGAGGACCTTGCGGATCAAGAAACAAGAGTATGCACCAATTTAGATGTCGAGAGGAATGTTGAAGAAGGATCAAATGAAGCAATCGGCGAAACTTCAATTCACTCAAGGTAGTTCTGCTTCTTCTCACCTCTCCAATTGGCCGAAAGACATGGTGACACTACTCCTAGTTCTACTAAAGTGTCAACAGATCTTGGTGAACCTTATACAAGGTTTCCAAACCTTCGATCTTGGTCATCATCAACCTAAAGTGCATCTTCAACACACCTTCCTATGATAATTGACTTTGAACCTCTCCGTGACTAATCTTGATTCTTCCTTTGATGTCAACACCACTACTACTACAAGGATCAACAATGTTCATCCACGATCTAATATTATTGGTGATCCTAATGCACTGTTAGAACAAGAGGTACCGTGGCGCGTTCTAAATATGGATGTAGCTTTTGTCTCTTATGTCTCAAATCACAGAGAGACAATCACACGACTATCAACATTATCTGCTTGCTTGTTTTCTCTCACAAGTGGAACCAACCAAAGGTTACTCGTGCTCTTGAAGATTCAAGTTGGCTTGAAGCAATGCGAGATGAGATGCAACAATTTCAAAATCAAAGGGTTTGGATATTGGTACCACTACCCGATGGTAAGTATGCTATTGGGACAAAATGGATTACGAAGAATAAGAGAGATGCTCGGGGTGTTGTCATAAAGAACAAAGCGATTAGTTGCAGGGTTATAGACAAGAGAGGATCGATTATGATGAAGTATTTGCACCAAAGGGCAAGAGTTGAGGCTATACGGATTTTCTTAGCTTATGCATCCTATATGGGCTTTATGGTCTATCAAATGGATGTTAAAGGAGCCTTCTTGTATGGTGAAATTGAAGAAGAGGTGTATGTCACTCAACCTAAAGGATTTGAAGATCCGATCATCCGAATCATGTTTATAAGGTAGTCAAAGCTCTCTATGGACTACATCAGCACCCAGAGCCCGGTATGCTCTACATTTCTACTGAAGCATGGTTACTGAAGAGGTGCAATTGATAAGACTCTTTTCCTAAAGAAGAATTCCACCGACATTATTCTTGTGCAAGTCTATGTGGATGACATTATCTTTGGATCCACAAAGGAAGCTTGGTGCGGGGAGTTTGAGGAGCTTATGAAGGAGAGTTTCGGATGAGTGCAATGGGAGAGATGACTTTCTTTTGGGTCTTCAAGTTCACAGAAACTGATGGTATCTTTATCACGGGACAAATATGTGAGGACATCTTGAAGAAGTTTGGTATGGAGGGTGTAAGGATCAACTACTACACCTTATGAAGCTCCAAAGTCAAAGACCAACAATGAAGCCGATCCACCGTGAATGTTCATTTATGCAGTGTCTATGATTGGGTCTTTGATGTATTTAATGACTTCCGGCCCGATATTACTTTTCTTCAGGAGTGTTTGTTCGCGACATCAAGTTACTCCACCGACTTCCCATCTCAATGTCATAAGAAGATCTTTAAGTACCTTAAAGGCCAACCTTTCTAGGTCTTTGGTACCCAAAGAGTCTCCTTTTAAGTTGGAAGCTTATAGTGATAGTGACTATGCTTTGGTGCTAATCTGGATAGGAGGTCCACCAATCGGAGGTTGCCAATTCCTTGGTAAGAGATTGATTTCTTGGCAATGCAAGAAACAGACTATATTGGCTACCTCATCTATCAAGCGAGTACGTTGTCACGCAAATTCTTGTGGATGAGTTCTTTGGATTCAAAATCGATTGTTGGATTATGGGTATAATTTCATGAACACAACAATTTTTATTGATAATCAAAGTACCATATGCATTGTTAAAATCCAGCTTTTTCACAATCGAACAAAACATATTGAAATCGTGCACCACTTTATAAGAGATGCATATGATAAAATTTGATAAATGTGGTCAAAATTCATCCGATGATAATGTGGCGTATCTGTTAACAAAGGCTTTTGAAGGACCAAGGTTTCAACACCTTGTGGTCCATATTGGCATGTAACCCTTAACCAAAGTTTAAGGGAGGCATAGGCCTCTGGGGAGGCATATGCCTCGGGGAGGATTTGTGTATAACTTTGCATTTTGCTATGTAATTTTGTATATTTTGTATATTTGGTTGATTTTTACTAACTCTAACCTGCTAATGTAATTTTAGTGTGTTCCTTTGTTGGTTTGTGTATGTTTCTATGTTTGTGTTGCAGAATGGTTGTCCCCGATTTGTTGAGTTATGGTTAAGAAAGCTTAAGTCGGTTTCCACCGAATTCATTGTCTTTGAAGTGTGTTATCTGCTTCCTCCGAAGTTGAAGTAATTGTTATATGATTCAATCAAAAGAAGTATGTAAGCAAATAGATCATTCATTCATTCAAGAAACAGTTTACATTTTACTGATTACAGTCTTCGGCAACATCAAAAGCATCTACATGATCTAATAGTCCTAATCTATTACATATCATCTATTCCAACATCTAAAGATGATCACGATGAGTATGACCGCTCACATCTTTCACACTAATAGTGTTGGATATGCACGATCGCTCACATCTTTTGGCACTAAATGCTGGCTATGCCTTTGTGAAAGCATAACCAACTCTAATGATGCTAAGGATCAAAATGGAGGATGGATTGATGAAAGCGAAGAAGTCAAGCGATTGTGGCGAGAGATGAGATCGAAGATTTTCATTTGCGCATCATCTACTCTTTCAATCATACATCAACTTACATCATTTTCCTTTTCCATTCCTCGATACGATATGTGATGATGCACCAAAACATGATGTAAAGAGACCAAGCACCACCTTTCTTCCCATAGGAAGTGGTGGATTTTTGCCCCGTGGCCTTCATTGAGGCCTAGGTCTTTGAGGGTTGGGAGTAAGATGTTCCCTCATTATAGGATTCATCAATCTTCATGAGATACACTTGGTTTCTCAACACTTTCATCTTCCGATGAGGAGAGAAGGGTGACTTCTTTGGTAGTGGATATGATTTTGGAAAATAGTGAAACCATGGATTGGTATCTTCACTAGATGATGAGGATGATGATGAGGATGTTGTTGTGAGATCTATGATCTCAGGTTTGGTACTCATGTTGATTATGGTTAATTTTGAAGTATTGGAGGAATTAGGGTTTGCAATATTATTTGGGGATTTTTGATGAAAAAGTCTATGTGCATTGGGATTGTTTTATAGCCGGGTTCAAGTGGTAAGAGAATTAATGCGTGTGGGTGAAACAAAAAAGATATTTTTCAAGCTTCGTGAGTAAGTCATCCGTTTCTCTCGAGTATTCTACTTAAAGAGAATGGTTTCCGCTTTCACCGGGTTATAAGTGAATCCGAGTAAAAGTAGAAGTCCACGTCATCCTTGGTCAACTTTGACCAAAGTTGGGAAATTTCTATTTATTCGTTACGACATATTTTCGCTCCACATTAAGTGATTAAGCTTTATTATCATTAAAACACTTCCTTTTGTGCAAAATCCTGACCCTAATCTTCAAAAACTCTCATGGCGCTCAATTTAAACATGATCATAATAAGGTTGCTTTTCTTGGATCCGCCGAGGAGATGAACTTTATAGGCCGATGATCTCTTTCTTACTAAGATCAAAGATTGTATATGCATTGACGCATTCTCCAAATGCTATATATGAAACTTTGATTACTCAATTTTGGGCGTCGGCGAAAGAGAGGTGATCTTGAGATAGTTGCAAGTGTTGATGGACAAGTGTATGTGGTGACAGGAGGACCGATCGTAAGACAACTTCGCTTGGATGATGAGAATGGTGTTTATCATTCGATTCTACGATGGTACTTGAAGGACTTAGAGCAATTGGATATCAAAGTTCGAGGACGATATGTGGTTGAAAAACAAGCTTTGTCCTATGTGGAGGTTCTTGGTTCATACATTGCTACAAAGTGTTTGAGCAATAAGTCCGAGGATGGGATCTGTTTCAACACAAATGGGATGTGGTATTGTTTGCTTATCTAAGGGTTTGACTTATAATTTCTCTAAGTATATCTTTGATAATATGGTAGAAAACATAACTAGGAAAAGGGTAAGTTTTGATGTACCCTAGGTTCTTACAGATGATATTGAATGTTTCTACACAAACCCGTGCTTTTCATCCCATAAGTGTTCGACTCCTAAGTTATTTGCTACAATGAGGACTAAATTTGAAGGGACACATTTTCCTTTGTTAGTGCCATGTTACCTCGGGAGAATGAGACCGATAATGAGCTTAATGTAGTTTTACCTTCTTCCAATCCTCACGATGGAAATCTTTCAAGAGATGGTGATGAAGGTCCTTCATTGTTCTTGAAGCATCTATACCTTCACCAAGACCATGTTCTAGTCCAAGATTTATCCAAGTTCCTATTGAAGAAGTTCGGGATCAAATTGATGAAGTTCGAGTTGATCTTGACAGATTGCTTACACCAAGTCTGTTAGGACTCAATTTGGTGAAGGATGTTCTAATGTTGATCGAGGTTGATGTTGCTCTGAGCGAGTTAATGAAGTTCCAATTTCACACGAGCAATCGATGATGCTTCGAGGATCCTATTTCACTTACCTCATTATATGATCGGTGAACAAGCTTACGGTGAGGTGTTGGTCTTAAGAAAGAACTTACGAAACCAAGTCTGTTCTTGGTCGGAAGATTGTGGAATTGGAGACTAAAGTTGAACACTTGGAGGAATTCTTTGAGTCGAAGGGTAAAAGAGATGTTTGGTTTCTTCGAGGGAGGAGGATGAAGAGAATCTTAATGAATCTCTTGATATATTGGCTGATGTGGCACCCATCTAATGTTTCTTCTTCTATTGCTAAATCTTCACGTAGAAAGGAGTCTAGCAAGGAGCCTATTCTATATACTAGCAAAAGACGAAGACATTCTTTGGATAAGGTATCTGTGACACATCAAAGGAGCTAAATATGGAGAATGCATCTCGATGGTTTAGTGAAAGAGGTTACTACGATGGTCAAATTTCATCTATACCGAACATTCAAATGTTTCACCTTCATAGATGATGAAGCGGTTTTTCTTCTTGGGAGAATGTATAAGTTGAATGCTTCTCACGAAGTTTTCTACACTGCTGAGGAATTGTCTCAACCTATTTCCTCCGATGTGGGTTTGATTGCTTCTAAAGCTCACATTTGTTCTGCAATAAATTGGTTCTCTTTGAGACATCTTCCGAGACAGACAGGGACCTGTGATTGATGATCCGTGAAGTCGGGTAAAGTGACTAAAGAACAATATCAAGCTCAGCCGGATTGTTTCTTGATTATGAGAATATCCGGAAGGGTCGTGTTGTGGCTAAATTTCTTCAAGATCGAAGATGCTTCGATTTGTCTCACGAAGGAAATTAGAGCTTGATGCATTCTTTCCTATGATTCCGATGATCAATGGGATGGTTATATTTCTCAAGGTGCTTGATCCCGATCTAGCAAAACTTATCTTAGGAGAATCTTTTAATGATGATGATTTTGTGGATAAAATGGTGGCACTTGGTAATCAAAGGAAGAAGGAATCACTGCCGGAGAAGAGCTCTTATTGATCGAGAAATAAAGCCAAAAAGAAAAACCTATGATTGTTGCTCGGAAGAGGAATTATATGAGGAGAGTTGTGAAGAATCTTTGCTATGTATAATTGGTATGACAATGAAGCAAATCATGACTTTATCGATGATGCTTTGATTAGACAATATCATATGGTTATGAAATTCTCTTCTTACGGTTCTACTTCTTCTCATTTGGCAAATAGTGCTTCCATGTCGATGTTCCTACAGCCAAGAGACAGAGAACAGCTTGAAATTGTGGATAATTTTGATGATGTTTTGCCTTGGTGGTAACTCCAATTGCCCTTCCGATACAACTTCCGATGATACTCCTTCTTCCGATATGGGTGTTTCTGCGAATCTTCTTTGGTTTCTTACGAAATGTTGTCAAGTGTGGAGTTAAGTGATTCTCGATTCAGAAACCGATCTACAACTTGATCTCGATAACATTGCCGATATGGGAAAGCGAGTTTGGTTACAAGAAGTTCGGATAGATTAGCTAAGAAACATGCTTCAAGGAATACTACTTTAGATCTTAAAGTCATGAATCTACATTTATTGAGGTTGGATCTGTTGAAGCTTTTCTGAAGGTACTCATGTGGTTTTGGTTAATTGGACGGTGGTAAGTTTAACATGTATAGATCGGATAATCTTGCTTTTGAGTTCAACTTCTTGAAGGATATTCTTCATTTGGTGAATAGACATGATTTGAAGATCTTTGTATGAACATGTCATTCAAAGATTATAAGTCTCATCAAGCAACCGGGTTACGTTTATATCATTGGGAGATCTTGAGTTATGTTTGATTCGATTCTCCACATGGTAAAGGGTATTCTATTTGGAAGAATTCTCATAAATGGGAGATTGAGAGTTGGAGATTTTATCCTCTGCCTTGTGTTCGTGTAGTTCGGACTACATGTGGGATGATTTTGTGTATGCTATCGGATAGGCTTTATCCTTTATCCGATACTTTTATGGAAAGATTCTTTGAGACACAAGTTGGAAGTGCCTCTAATCCGGTTGGCAATGATGACCTTCATGCTACTCAATGTGTTGGTTTAATTAAGAATCAACTTCTCTCACATAAAGGTTCATCTTGATTGTAATACTTTGTAATATTTGTTTTCTTTCTTTTCTTAGTTAAAAAAAAAAAAAAAAATGCTTTTGGTTTTATCTAACTTTTCTTGCCGGTTTGTTGTATATTTTTTGGTTATTGACTCACCTGATATACTTTGGGTATGTCAAAGAGTTAGCTAGTCCAAAGGGTTGACTTTGGTAAAGACACATCAAATCATGATAGCTATAATGATTTGCTAAAATCATAGGGTATGCAACCACCTATGCTTTATTCTTTGAGTGTTGTATGGTTTTCAATTCACCATGGTTTATTTCATTTGGAATCCAAGAATTGGCTAGCCCACTTGTATATGGCTTGTGGTAAAGGCGGTGGCATTCCATATTTGGTTCTCCATTCACCAATTCTAAGCATTGACTAGTCCCGAGCAAGCGGCTACAGTAAAGACATTTCAAATCCGTTTATATGGTTCTTTGGTTTGCCCATAAATCGATGGTTATCGATGTACCATAGTTGACTTAATCAAAACATATGGCTACTCCGGTAGTGATGGCTATTGGTAAAGACATCAAATCCATTTATTTTCAATGATTCACCTCTCACAGGAGTTAACACACCGGATGTGATGAGAATAGTATGAAACTAATCTGCTTTGATGTACCTTTGTCATTTGTTCTTTGCAAAGATATGGAGTTTTAGCGTTTCTTCATCATAGAGATGTTCGTTGGATTTTTGTTCTTTGTTGTTCGTGTACAATCCTCCGGTGTCAGAAGATCTATCAAGAAACTGGAACTTAACAAGTCAAATTCCGGTTTAGGGAGGATTGTTGGGAATTATGTGAAAGTCCGGATTATCTTGAACTTAATGCCAAGTGTTTCTCTTGAGTGAAGTGGATTCTCGTCAAGACTTATTCTATTGAAGTTTAATAGTGATTAGTTTGTTTCACGAAGTGTCTATTCCGTATTTAGTTTATTTAGTGTGGATATACATGAGCTTTATTAGGAAGTGATTGTGTATATCTTATTTAGTTTTATGATTATCGTTTCTTGGAAAACGGTTTAGTGATATTGTTTAGGGTTCCTTATCTATAAAAGGAACACATTAGAAAGGTTTATGTACCGATTGAAAAACTCGCTTTTAGTTAATATAAAGATCCATAGAGGATCAAGTTCTTAGTTATTTGTTACTTGTGTTTATATTCCACGATAAACATTAGTAGTAGAGATTGTCTTTTATTGTGCTTGTGATTACATAGGCATACATAACGATCCACGAGCTCAAGATCTATCAAGGTCTTTGTCTGTTTCAACAAGGAGTGACGTGAGGGGAGCAGATGCAAAAAAATCTGCTAAAACAGGCGGACACCTTCCCGCTAACCATAAATTAACGACTGAAGTGATTGCCTTTAAGAGATCTGCGGAGGTAGCAGACCCCTCTCCACATAAAGTATCTAAAATATGTTGTGCCCTTAAACCATCTCTTCCGCATGAAGTGCCGTTAAGGAACAATTTAATACAACCAAAGATACTATTAATCTCTGCTACAAGGGGAGGCTCAGAAAATGTGTTGCTCGGCATAGATGGGGGTTGCTTGTAAGGATGCTTAGCCTCCAAGGCTTTAACGGTATCATCACAATATGGAGCAACACCGGAGGATGATAACACTTTCACTGCTGTCGTGAAATAGCCATCTACAACCTTGCGAAGACACTACATGATGTTGGTACTACCCGTTGTTCTCTCATCTAGAAAATCACCTCCGTCGTGCCCCAAGGATTCCAACCGAGAATCGTCTACCATAATTTTAACTAACGTTGCAATACCATCATCTTTCCCCCATGTAGCTAGAGACTTCAAGATAGAACTTTGTTGCAAGGATTTTCTATTCCCAGATCTACGTTCTTATCTATTCTTGGGCCTACACACCTGCAACGTACAACGTGGAAAAAGTAACAACCTAACCCATGCATCGACAAAGCCAGGCTGGGCAACCACCTTGTAAAGAACTGTTTTTAAATCCTGAGAGAAGGCAAGACGACAAGCATGAAGGATAGATTTGACAGTAGTGATAGGCACTTTAAAAATACGATCAAGAAGATCAACATCCAAAATCAACCCCTCAGTTACTATTGTCTCTGACTCTTTATTAGATGGCTTTGAAATGCAAACAATGTATCCACTAATGTCGTCGGACCCATTAGAAAAACTGACAAGACCATCCGGGTGGTGACAAACACGACTCACAGCATGTAAAAGTCATACATTCCCCACACAACCAATTGCCAAATGCCTTCAAAGTTTCCTTTAATGCCATAAATAATCCATGGTCCGTAGAAATAGCCTTACATAAGACACATTTACTTTCATCGATATGAAGGTGTAACCTCTTGAGATGAGAAATTAAACGATCAATTCCTTTATTACCCACTTCACCATCTGGGCAACAATGAAATCCCCAGAATGGACACGGCCATATTCCTTGCGAAGAGGTAGAGGAGGGTGTCATTTTATTGAATAATTTTAGTTATAATAATCGGGAATAAAAGAATGGGTTTTTAAGTTGGTGATTTACAAGAATTTGGTTTTTGTATTTTGGGTTATGCAAGGTTTAAGGTTAAGATGAAAAAAGAGAGTAAAAATTATGAAATTTTTGTTGTGGTATTTCATCAAACACGTTGTGGGCACTATTGGTTAAGTAAAATTTGAGCATCTTTTCTTTTGTAAATGGAAATAAAAATACGAATTGTTGGAGAGTGAATTGTTGAAATGAGTGTTTGAAATATAATTTTGGTTTTGTGAAATGTTGAATAGAAAAGGGTGTTGTAGCAGTAGAGCTACACATGTTGGAGTGGAGATTCAATACAAGTGATGTGGATCATACCAATATGTCATTATAATTTGGAACACAACTATTTTGAGTGGAGATTCAATACAAGTGATGTCGATCATACCAATATGTCATTATAATTTGGAACACAACGATTTTGAGTTGAAATTTAACACGATGTTGTATTCCTCATGTTTGAGAAAACATCAATATGAGCGGAAGCATTTGCGATTGAAATTGAAATGAATTCACTAGATTGAAATGAATTACAATGTGTGTATTTATACAAATGAAAAGAAAAGTAAAAAGAGAGAAAATAGCCTAACGGGCTAATGGCTATATCTAACAGAAATAACAAACCAAACAAAACTATGTCTAATGTGTACATAAATAGTCCTCCAACTTAAAACTTAGAACTTGTGGCTAGTTAGTCCTTCATACTTCTTTATCATCTCTTTAAGTTAGAGAATTTGAACGTCTTAACTTGTCAGCAAAAAGAGAGTGTTGAATTATGTTTATTGCTTTAGTCATGATATTTGCCAACTATGATTGAGAAGGAATACAAGCTATCTGTAAAAAACTGTTGGGAATTAAACGTAGCAGTACTAACTGCTTTAGGTACTGCCGGACATACAAACAAACTTGTGAAGAATACACTAGCAATACTAACTGCTAATATATATGGTTTGTACTGACAATAGGATATGTATGCGTTTTTGTAATTATAGAATAGATTACATGTATATCTTATACGTTTAGATTGATACGAATATATTATAGTTATCTTATAAAGGACTCCTTAAGATATAAAAGGAGGTCCTAGGGTTAGTTGTTAGGACATATCTTTTGTTAAGCTTCAAGGTTGTAAACCCTAGTGATAAGGAAAGTTCACTCGTATTATAATCAATAATATTGAAGCTTTTTGTTACATCTTGTTTAACTGTCTCATATACATTCAATTACCATTGTCTTCTAAAGTGCTAAGTAATAGATTCCGCATATTACTTGGTATAACCTCAAAGTATCTAATAACATAAGTCTCAAAGGTGTTTAGATCCTCACAAGTGGTATCAGAGCATTGGTTCTTGATACTTTGATTTAGAAGTTACACCCCTAATCACTTTGGTTTCCCAATCAAATCCCATGGATATGGAAACCTCACAAAACCATGCTGCTGCTAAATTACCAGTACTTAAACAGAATGAGTATGACATGTGGAGGCTCAGAATTGAACAGTACTTTCTGATACTATATTATAATCTCTGGGGGATTATTGAAAATAGGGAATCCTTTGTTCCTAAACAAACTGAAACAGTTGAAGATGCCAAGACTGTTACTAAACTTGGCACATGTCCCCCTACCACAGATGAGAAGAACAAAAGAAGAAATGATGTGAAAGCAAGAAGTTTGTTACTGATGGCCATTCCTAATGACCATGTTTTGTCATTCAGTCAATACACAACAGCCAAAACCTTATTTCAAGCTATTGTCACAAGATTTGGTGGTAATGATGCCACCAAGAAGAATCAAAAGGTTTTGTTGAAACAACAATTGGAGAACTTCTCTGCAACAAGCAATGAATCTATTGATCATCTGTTCAATAGACTATAGAGATTGGTAAACCAACTAACTGTCTTGGGTGTCAATGTTCCCCAAGAAGATCTGAACTCTAGGTTTTTAAAGAGCCTGCCTGCAGAATACAGGGTGCATGTGGTAGTCTGGAAGAACAAGCCAGACATTGATACCATGTCTCTAATTAACTCAACAATAACTTCAAAATCATTGAATATGATTTAAAGAAATCTGGAGGCACAAACTTTAGTACAAGCAACATGGCATTCTTATCTGCTCAAACAAATTCTGATTCTGAAAAAGATGAGGACTTTAAAGTTTGTATTGCGAACCTTAAGGTTGGCACTGCTAGTTCAAAAACTAGTCCTGCAGGAATTAGCGACCCAACTTTTTATGCCTTTCTATCTAGCCAAGCAAGTGGATCTTTACTAACTCATGAAGATCTTGAGCAACTGGATGAGGATGACCTTGAGGAGATGGACATCAAATGGAATGTTGCTTTGCTTAGCATGAGGGCAAAGAAGTTCTGGAAGAGAACTGGAAAGAAGATCACCATTGTTGGTGAAGATACTGCTGGATTTGATAAATCCAAGGTGGAGTGTTTCAACTGTCATAAGATGGGGCACTTTGCTAAAGAATGTAGGAAGCCAAAGTCTCACGACTACAAGAGCAGATGGAATAAAAGCAGTGGGAAGAAGACTGCTGGAGAGGAGCCTTCATCAAAGGCTATGGTTGCAATTGATGGTTTTGGCTATGACCGGAGTTTATGGCTGATGAAGAGGAACCAACCACAGACTCTGCTTTAGTGGCAACAGAGATGGGACTTATGGCCTTCTCTGATTCTGAGGTACTTTCTAATAATGGTTGTTCAAAATCATGTTATGCTGTGAAAGAATGTGAAATTCTTAAGGAAATATATGATAACCAAAGAATAGAGTTTAATAAGACCAATTATAATCTTGAAAATCATAAAAGAGCTCTAGCTGTGTTAGAAGAACAAATTGTCCATTATAAAGAAAATTAGTCTGCTTTTTCTGAAACAATAGCTGTGCTCAAAAGGGATCTTTCTCATAAAGATATGGAGATAGCTTTGTTAAAAGATAAATTAGAAAAATGTAAGACAACTAATGAAAATATAAACATTAGTGTAGAGACTCTAGACTAATGTTCTAATCAGGTTACTAAAATAATAGAGAGTCAAATTCATAATAAGGCTAAATCTGGTTTAGGTTATAAATCTGTTCCACCTCCATTCAGAGGTGTTCCTTCACCTCCAGGTGTTGACTTATCACACACTGGTTTAGAGGAATTTCTGGAGCCTATGATGGAATATGGACCTAAGGCCAAAGGAAAAGTTAACCTAGAAAAGCCTGAGGTTAATGATGCCTTTGAAAGTGCTAGTGATTCCTCACTAGTTGAGGAAGTTGAGTATGAGAAAGTAGGTACTGCTAAGCCTAAGGTTGAAACTGCTAGACCTAAACAAGAAATAACATTTGTTAGGCCAGCAGTTAGATATGCAGAAATGTATATGTCAACCAGTAGAACTTCACAGTTTAGAAGCAGAAACAGCCTAGGGGAAACTAGAGGAACTAGAATAATCTCAAGTCCCAACAACTAGGCAATGATTTTGTTATGCACAATAAAGCTTGCTATTCTTGTAGAAGTTTTGATCATATTCAGGCTATGTGTAATTACCATCATGGGAGGAGGATGGTATATGGGAACAAAAGGATACCACGGTATGCCAACTCAAGGGTGAACATAAACAGTTTTTCAAGAAACACTCACCCAAATGCTCTAAGTAAAATGATTCCTAGAGCAGTTCTGATGAAGTCTAGCATCAAATCTCTCAACACTGCTAGAACAATTAGGACAAGTTATTCAGAGCCAACAGTGTCAAGTCCTAAACCAAACTTTTACAAACAACCACAGGGTAATAACTGGCCTTTAATAAAAATTTTGGCTTTTAAAAGATGGTTTGAAGGGAAAAAGTAAGAATTGTTAGTCCAACAAGGCCAACAGTTCATACTGCTAGGCCAGTAGTCAACACTGCTAGGTCTATGGGTATTGTCAAGGGAACTGGGGTCAAAGTAGTTAAGGCCTCAACATGTTGGATATGGAGACCCACCAAATCCAATAGTGCATCAACAACCATGCAAAAGTATAATTACATTAATGCACGAGGCAAATCCAAGTCAGTAATGGCTTGGGTCCCCAAAGGAAACCAATTTACGTTATTTTGTGTGCAGGAACATTCAGGTACTAAAGAATATCACGGATACTCAGATAGTGGATGTTCCAGGCACATGATTGGAAATAGATCCTACCTTTCAGACTTCAAACCTTTGGATGGTGGATATGTTTCTTTTGGTGGTGGCATAGGTGGCAGGATTACTGGTACATGTACAATCAAGACTGGCAGTCTTGATTTTGAGGATGTATACTGATGATGTACCCTCCAAACATCTCAACGGACACCCTTCAAGATGTGTCAAGCCCTTCGCACGAAGGCCCAAGTTAGGTTTCACGAATATTGGTAGGCCAAACCATTCATGACACGAAGGTTACCTACGGGAATTCACCATTCAAGCCTTAAGCCCTTTGGGTATGGTTGACGAAGGAGTAATCGGATAGAGAACTTCCCGACTGGTCAAACCCACGATCTCCCTCTCTTTCCGGCTTTCCGCTAAGTTTGAGAACGTGGGTCACTAAGCCCTAGCGGTTACCCACAAACTTGTGACGCCCCCATGTTCTCTGATATTTGCGCAGAGGTGCCCTCAACCCTATTTCTTCCACTATAAATAGGTTGGATGGGCAGAGGATTATGGTAAGCTCACTAAACATTCATCTCTTTACCTACACACACTTATACAACCATAACTAATACTTACTCTCACGCCGGAGGTGGTTCGCAGGGTCTAACCCCTGTGTAATCACTTAACGTAGTGTCTTCGTATTTTTTATCCTCAGGTGAAAGACAATCTTGGCTAGAACATACACCCCTCATACCATCAATCACCATTGAAGCGTGGTAGTGCAATTTATTGTACAATCAGTGGCGCCATCCGTGGGACCCGCTACTATTAGTCCCGTAATCACCAAGTCTTGAAACACTAACATATTACGCTACTTTTTCGGCATGGAAACAGGAAGAGAAGACACACCTCCACCAGGTTTCTCTACCTTGGTTCCTCTCAATACAACTAACACCGATAATCTCGCCCCCATAACTGCCTCCACCTTCACTACACGATCTCGTTTGGAAACCACTCCCATACATCATGCCTCAATATCCGCTGACCCTGTTCCAGAAATTAGCCTTGCCTTCATTGAGGCAAACTTCGAAGCGTTAGAGTCCTTGCTAAGGGCTCACAAGAGGCAAGTTCGCAACACTGAGATGCGAAGGGAACTAGAGTATTCCAGTGAGGAATATGACGAAGAGATCGAGGTAGATGAAAGGCCTCGACCAATTAGCAGGGGGCATTCGGCCCTACGAAATGGTTCTCCTTGCATAAGGAGACCTAATGGAAGAACTGTTGGTTTTGAAGAAGGTCCCGGAGGAGATCCGGGAAGAAGGGAAAGAGTGCAGGGAGAAAGAAGGAGTGAGAAATCCAACGGAGGAAGAAACCCAGTAGGAAATGGAGGGGTAAACTTACCACCTCTCCTGGCTGCCCACTTAGGAAAATAAGGGATGAGAGCTCCGATACCTCCCTCATACGTCTTGAGTGTCGGAGGACCTCCTTCATACTCTAGGATGAACCAACTATCCCCTCAGGGCATGAGTCCCTACCTACCTGCTCAGACCTATAATACCTATCCTCCGAATGGGTCTCTCCACAACCAGAGTTATCAGCAAGTGCCATACGGACAACTTCCTATACACCCTACACAGCCGATGGGGGGAAACCCTTCGTACCAACCTCCTGCAGCCTATGCTGCATTCTCACAACCACTTCCTAATCCGTACAACCCTACACCTATTTATCCACCTCCGTATAACCCTTTCTATGCCGAAGCCTCTGGAGCTTGCACACCTTTTGTGAAGTAGATCGAAGACTGTGAAAATCGTTGTAAGCTCTTAGACTAGGTCTAATATTATATCTAGGAACACATAATAAAAAAGGCGGAATATTCAAACATAGAATCAATATTATTATGAACAAGGTTTCTTTATTATCATAAACTAACTAACTAACTATAATAAAGATCAAAGACTTGATCTAACACTAACTAACTAAACCCTAGGCGTTTTCCCTGCGCCTAGGTTCCCACACACACACACCTTTAGTTTACATCTTGTACGTCCTCTAAAACTAATGACCCTATGTCTCTTTATATACTAGAGACATCTAGGGTTTACAAGAGGAATCATAATAGAATTAGGAAACTAAATATTCTTTTAAGCATATCTTCTAGAATCTTCTAAATCCTCCATCTTTTTGTAGTTTCCCTTCTTGTCACTTTTAGTCCTTCATGTTTCATTCTTCTTATTTTGTATCATCAAATCTATAATAGACCCAACAATCTTCCCTATTTGATGATGACAAAACAAATGCGATTCATGTACGAACTTCCCTAGATTTAGTAGCGGTTGAGATAATTAAATCTCACCATGAATGAAACAATCTTCCCTTGACTTAAACATGTCACTCAAACATCTCTTCCCTTTTGTTATTATCTAAATAGGGAACGATGCAAATAATGATCTTGACCACCACGAACCAATATCATACTTCAAATCTAAGACTTCCAATGCTTCAAATCGCCCACCATTACGCATCATAAGAAAAATGGATTTAAAACAATAGAAACGGCAACTAGCAGTAGTAATAATGATCAACAGTAGTAAAAATCAAAGACTTCCCCTTGAGTGATGCATGTATATCAATGATTCTTCAAAATCTGTAGGCTTTATGTAATGATCACTTGTGAAGAAAACCAAATATAACGAACTTGATGAAGAAGTAGAATTTCCCAAACTTGTGTCTTAAATCTTTTACAATCCACGAAACTCCATACTTATACCTACCAAATATAAGTAGACCGCAATCCCTTAACAAGAATCCTCAACTAGTATGAGACACTGAGCACTACAATGTAACTCCTTCAAGTGATAGCCAATGTGTGCATAGAGCATCATAAGAAAAATCACACATTGCTAGATTCATCAAGCTAGATGATAAGAACACAAACCAAGTAATTCCACTTCACCTTCAAATAAGTGATAAATAATCCTCTTCGTAATCAATTATTCAATGAATCAAATACAAGCCTTTTGAATCCTTTTAAGAACATAAATTTCTTCCCGTGTGTGTGAACCAAACAACCATTCCGTGTGTGTCATCCAAAATCCATAACCATTATCACGCCAACTTCCCTTAAATCGAAAACCATATGAGAAAGAATCAAGACTTGAGCAAGACTTTGAGAACAACAAGATTTCAATAATCAAGAAGATTTCAAATTCCAAGCAAGATTTCGTGTCCAAGCAAGACTTTGCTTGTGGGGACCAATAACGAGTTAAAGAAGACTTTCAAAATACATGCAGATTTCAAAATACACAAAGAAGATTTCAAGTAAGAGATTTCACATAAATGCTCAGATGGAAGATCCTCTGTGGAAAGTTAGATTGATATATAGAGAACATCCACAAAAATTTCGTTCTGATCCAACTACAACTAAAAAGTTATGATCGCTTCAAACAAAGGTCAGTAGTAACCTTACGAATTTTCCGCAGCAGACTTGACGACTTATAACTTTTGATTAAGAGCTCCGATTGACAATCCTTCGGTGAGATTAAAGATAGATATACCAAGAAGCTCCAGCTCAAATTTTAGCTCGATCCAACGGTTCAATAAAAGTTATGACTTCTTGAAAACAAAGGTCTTTGCAGTATATTACGAATTTTGATGACAAATTTTTCTTCCTTCTTCTTCAAGAAAACCTTGTAGATCCCTTAGATATCACGAGCCCTGTGCTCGATACCACATGTGAAGATCGTTGTAAGCTCTTAGACTAGGTCTAATATTATATCTAGGAACACATAATAATAAAGGCGGAATATTCAAACATAGAATCAATATTATTATGAACAAGGTTTCTTTATTATCATAAACTAACTAACTAACTATAATAAAGATCAAAGACTTGATCTAACACTAACTAACTAAACCCTAGGCGTTTTCCCTACGCCTAGGTTCCCACACACACACACCTTTAGTTTACATCTTGTACGTCCTCTAAAACTAATGACCCTATGTCTCTTTATATACTAGAGACATCTAGGGTTTACAAGAGGAATCATAATAGAATTAGGAAACTAAATATTCTTTTAAGCATATCTTCTAGAATCTTCTAAATCCTCCATCTTTTTGTAGTTTCCCTTCTTGTCACTTTTACTCCTTCATGTTTTATTCTTCTTATTTTGTATCATCAAATCTATAATAGACCCAACAAAGACTACCCTCTACCTGATGGTGTGAAGATGCCTACTCACATAGGAACCTACGACGGTAAAGACAATACTGATAACTTCTTACATTTGTTCGAAGGCTCTATCAAGATGCAGAAGTGGGTCATGCTTGTAGCATGCCACATATTCACATACACTCTCCGAGACTCTACACGAATATGGTAGAATGGACAAAAGGTGGGAAGTATTGTAAGTCTACATGATCTCAAGTCTAAGTTCCGATTACACTTCACCAATAGAAGAAGTACACCAAGACTCATCTAGCCGTGCATACCATCAAGCAAAGGGACAAATGAAGCACAAGGGCCTTCGTCGGAAGGTACAATCATGAAACTTTGCAAATTCTGGGGTCACGAGGAGCAAAGGATTTATGGCTTCGTACATGGCTTACGCACTCGAAGCTTGGTGGAATTCTTATCCACCGACCTTCCCACCACTTACAAGGCACTGATGGAAAAGACTTACACTTGGATTGAGTCCAAAGAAGTAGCAGCAAATGGAGCTCCGATCGAGTAAAAGAGAGGCCTCCGACAAATTCTCCAGAGGGTCCTCCTGGGAAGGATCCAAGAATAGGTAGAAGAACAGAGACCGCTTCACTCCCTATAACAAAGGCTCGAATCATAGACTCTTAGCAAACTCGTCAAATCTCCTAGGAGATCCTTGCTACCGAGAAAGCCGCAAAGTCCTTCAACCCACCACCTCGGATGTCGCACAAGCAAAGCCGGGGACATGTCGAAATATCGCCACTTTCAAGAAGACCATGGGCACGATACCAACCGCCGCTAGAGAGTCAAGAGGCGATTGAAGAGGCAGACACTCCCGCAATTGGCACATCCGGGTTAAAGGCATCAAGAAGGGAAGGACAAGTTCTCCGATACTCACCGGGTGAGTGGAAAGGGAACAAAATGAGGTTGCCCTGCAGAGCTCCGACATCGATGGTGCATGTGCACGATCCAACCTTAAAGCGAAAAGAAGCGTATGGAGAGCGGGAAGTGTAGGAGATAACATTCCCATCCATTCCGGGCAGACACCTTCGATAGACCCCGTGGTCATCATGGTATGGGTCTCCAACAGGGAGGTAAACCGAGCATACATGGATTGTGGAAGCTCCTGCGAGATCATCTATGAGCATTGCTTCCTAAAGCTCAAACCATCTATACGCTCGCAAAGGGTAGACTCAAAAACACCTTTGGTAGGATTCTACGGTGAACACTCATGGCCCCTTGGAGAGGTACCGTTGGAAATCACTATAGGTGAAGGGCCCTTATCCCGCACGGAAATACTTACCTTCGTCATAGTCATGTCAGATTCTCCTTACAATTTGCTAATAGGGAGAACATCTATGCAAAAGATGGGCATTGTAGTTTCCACCATACACGCTGCCATTAAGTTCCAAACTCCCTTCGGAGTGGGAACTGTTCATTCTAATTATGAGGCAGATAAGGGAGTATATGGTGTCAAGAAGGTCAAAGAAGGGCCGGAGGAGCCTCCGATGGCATATCTAAGCTGTACAGATGTAGAAGAACGGGTCGTAGTAAACCCTAGCTACCCCGAGCAGACAGTGGTGATAGGAAAGCAACTCCCGACGAATTTCAAGGCGAAGCTCACAGAGTTGTTGCGGACTAACCTTGATATTTTTGCTTGAAAATATTCTGACATGACAGGAGTCCCAAGAACATTGTTAATAGACGGAAAGCCCTTCAGCATGGAGCACAAACTCAATGAATACAAACATATTGAGCCCATGAAACATAAAGAAGGAGCCTAGCCCCGAAAGAAACGCCACTGCAAGGAGGTCAAGGAACCGACACAAGCAGGCATTCTAAGGAAGTCAATACCAAACCCAGGTGGCCAACCCGGTCATGGTAAAAAGAGCGACGGAGGGTGGCGCGTGTGTCGACTTTGCTAACATCAACAAAGCATGCCCAAGGACCTGCTACCCCTTACCGTAAATCGACGAAGGTAGAGTCCTTAGCAGGCTTCCAACTGAAGTGTTTCCTAGATGCCTATAAAGGGTATCATCAGATCCAGATGGAAAAGGAGGACGAGGAAAAGACAGCCCTCTGTACAAGCAAAGGTGTCTACTGTTACAGAAAAATGCCCTTCAGATTGAAGAACGCAGAGGCAACATACCAAAGACTCCTAGATAAAGCCTTCAACAAGCAGATAGGAGGAAGACCTACTCCTTGATGTCCAAGAGACCTTTGACCAGCTGCGGGCGATCAACATGAAACTAAACCCTAAGAAATGCTCTTTTGGTGTTGAAGAAGGGCAATTTATTGGGCATTTGATCACAAAGCAAGGGACAAAAGCTAACCCTTCTAAGGTCAAAGCAATCACGGATCTCCAAGCCTCGAAATGTTTAAAAGATGTACAAAGCTTGAATGGGAAGCTAGCCGCGCTAAGTCGATTCTTGTCGAAAAGGGCTGACAGACCTCTACCGTTCTTCAAAACATTTAAAGGCTGCATCAACAAGAAGACCCTTCAATGGAGCCAGGATGCAGAAGCTGCTTTCTAAAAGATGAAGGAGTTCATCGAAATCCTTCCAACACTTACAGCCCTAATCAAAGGCGAAGTGTTGTTCATGTACTTAGCATCCTCAATGGAGAGCATTAGCGCAGTCCTAATAGCAGAATGAGATAAGAGGCAAATACCCATTTACTTTGTCAGCAGGGTCTTGCAGGGAGCATAAGTTGACTACCCAACTTTGGAGAAGCTCATATTGGCCCTGATCTACACAGCAAGAAGGCTCCGATGATATTTCCAGGCCCACCCAATCATAGTCTTAACCGACAAACCACTTAAGAAGATTTTGTCGAAGCCTGAGAAGTCTGGAAGGGTGGCAAAATGGGCTATCGAGCTTGGGAGCATGAACTAGAGTTCAAAGGTCAAACTCTATTAAAGGGAAAATTTCGCACTTTTGGCGTAAACACCTTCCAACCGAGAACAAAGAAGGAAGAACCTAAGGTAAACTCATCGAATTACAGTGATGATTGGAAGCTTTATATGCATTTTGAGCATCAAGCTCGACGGTTTTGGAGCAAAGCGAATGGTTGGTCATCTGAAGGAAGAAGCATACATATGCCCTTCGGTTTAAGTTCAAGCCACCAACAATGAAGCGTATCTGAGCTCTATGGCGTGCCTTTGGCTAGCCAAAGATATGGAGGTCAGAGCTCTCGCTATTTTTGTAGATTCCCAGTTGGTGGCAAACCAAGTGACAGGCTCCTATAAAGCAAGGCAACCCGTCATCAAGCAATATTTGGACAAAACAAGGGAGATGTTGGATGGCTTTGATTCCTACACCATCCAACATGTTTGCAGGAACTAGAACAAGAAGTCAGATGCACTCAGCAAGCTAGCCTCCATGGCCTTCGCCCATCTCACAAAAGAAGTGCTAGTTGAAGTTCTGCCCGAAAGATCCATTATTCGAAAGAGGTTACGGACTTTGTTCATGAAGAAGGAGAGACATGGATGACTCCCATCGTGAGTACTTGATAAGTGGTCTTCTCCCGAAGATCCCAAGCTAGCAAGGAAGATACGGTTAAGTCTCCACAATACCGCTAATAGGAGAAAACACATGGAAGGTCGCTTTATCACCTTGGCTCGGATGTATCGACCTAACTGTGCTTGAGCATAATTTCGAAGTTCATGAAGGATCCTGGCCTTCTTGAAGTTCATAATGGATGTTTTGCGTAAATTTTCCAATTCTAAAGATGTAAATTTTCCGAATTTTTTCCGTAAAATCGCAGACCGCTTTTTGTCGTGGATAACTGACGGCCAGATTGCAACTTGACGTGTCGTGAAGGAGTAAAACATCGATTACTTTTTCTCGCTTTCGAGCTACTTAAAATTTTGGAATTTTCCGTGTCTTAATTTTCCTAGAAATTCTGTAAACATCCATTCCACAAGCATTATATCCTAGTTCAATGAGAGTCTTATATATATTATTACCGCCGATTTACACGAAGGTTTCGCTTTGTTTTCTTCAAGTGTGCGTGTTTTGTTTATCAAGAAGAAGATACATAAAGTTGGAAGGAGCTTTTCACGCATACATTCTTCTTGGAAAGGATTTAACCACTACTTCACACACGGATCCTACCGAGCTAATCGGGGAGTATTAGTTTCTTCGCTTTTGATTACCTTCTTTATCATAACTTTGATATTTTCGGGAACATTGGGGACAATGTTCATTTAAATGTAGGAGGAAAATAAAACGGAACTTTGAAACTATGCTTATCCTTGATTATTTGCTTTGTCCAATTGCATTTGCGTAATAAACCATGAGAAAATGTCGGTTAGGTAATTTTGGCACCAAATTTAAAATTTTTCATAATATATAGGAGTGGGCCATTAGTCTTAACAAAAGCGCCTCACTGATAGGAAGTTATATGACTAGAACAAAACCATTTACCACTTTAATTCCACCAAAATGCGAGGATCACCCTTAGATTAGTAGGAATTAAAGCATTCATCTTTAATGCTTAGAGTGTGAACCGGTAGTATATTAGATTCTAGAACTTGTTTTGTGATGCAATCCGAGATCGCTAGTAAGACTACACTTGTGTAGTTAGGAATAATTAAATGATAAGAGGCATTAGGATACCCTTGTTTGATACCGTAATATAATTACTTCTTCCACATCGGTTGAGTAATTCCCCACACCCTTTGCGTTGTACTCATCTTTAGTACACGATACCCCTAGTTAACCCCTCGAGCCTATCCTTTTCGCGGTTCTCGTGATGTTTCGGTTTTCCTAATATCAATGAAGAGCATTGTTTACACTCCACCCCAAATATACACCCAAATCGCCTTTAGCCTACCTTGTATGCACTCACTTTTAGTGCATTATTGTTATCACCAAAACCCTTAGTTCAATTATCTTGTTGCTTGCATGAGTTGCTAAGTTGAGTCATATCTTTTGTACACAGCTTTGGGACGATTGGGACTCATGGGAAAAGTTAAAGTTTTAAATGACTAAAAGGAACGCCAATTCCCTTATTTGCGTAATAATGTACCCCAAGTGTTTTGATCTTTTCAATTCAATCATATTAGTGTTAGAGTAATAAAACTCAAGTGTAGGGATGTGCTATAAATCTCTATTATTTTGATGTTATCGTAGAGGATGGTAGAGTAAAAGTGTATGATAAAAATAAAAATAAAAAATTCAAAAAAATAGAAAAAGAGAAAAGAAAAAAAAAAAAATAGAGTGTTCAAAAAAAAAAAAAAAAAAAAAAAACGGGCTACCATCCTACATCTATCTTTAAATTTATGTTTGTTTATTTCAGCTTATCTAGAGTTTAGAGTGCTTAGTCTTGGCTTAGCAACGCCATTCTTCGTATGCATGTAACATTGAGATTTTTGACTTGCCACCACTAAATAGCCTATCCCACCAAACCCTTTGTTTCCTACCGTAAGCCTAACGTTACAACCCTTTAAAGACCTCTTTGATAGTCTTTCCTAGGTGCTTACGCCAAAGCGATGTAGGTTTGATCTATTCTCAAGCCTATGGTAATCTATGTACTAGGACCGACAATGAGTGTTTATCTTCCATTTCCAATTTGTTATATTTCATATACACCCGAGAGATGTGAGTATCCAAACACCCCATGTGAGGTGCTAGTATGTAATTCCGTGCTTATTATGACTTTTAAGGGCTTATATGTGTTGTGGACTGTTTTAAACCAATGCTTCATGACCCCTAACTTATAAATTAATTGGCTTAAAGCACATTTGCTTGAGGACAAGCAAATACCAAGTGTAGGGATATTTGATAAGGTTTTAAAATGTACCTTTTGAGGGTCGTTTAAGCCCTTATTTGATCACTTTGTATCCGTTATTGCTTAATACTGCCTTTTCACTTTTAGGTCTCTTGAAGGCAAACCGTGTAATGGCACTTATTTGGACTAAAAGGCGGATATATGAAGAAATGGCCAAAGTCAAGAATCGAGACACTCAAGTCGCTAAATTACAAGGGACGGCGCCATCGCTAATCTGCGACGCGTCAAGGAATTTGTGATGGCTCGTAAGAGAAATTGCTAGTTTTGAAGGACGGCGTCGGGCTTTAAAAGAGTAGGTCGCCGCAACTCGCACGGCCTAGATTCAATCAGACGGCGTCGAAGCTAAAGAGGACGGCGCCACAAACATAAGGTGATGCCGTCGCAAGATTAACTTGGCCAAGACGAAACCCTAATGACGGCGACACGACGGCCACAAATCATAAGGTGACGCCGTCGCATGTAATCTTATATAGAATCCCAATTTTTCGCTTTAGAGGGTAGTCTTTGGGTAAACTTTGAGTAAAACCTAAACCAACCAAGGTCGTATTTTAGGGTTCTAAACCCTATCTTACACCAAGATAAGTTGTTTACTTCATTAATTTAATTATGTCTTCAATTATTTGTGTGTATGCTTGCATGTTCTCCATGTCCGGCTAATTTACTTGTGTGTTTACTTAGGGAATATGAAACCTAATTATTGAATATTGATTGGTTGTTTCTTATCTTAGTTGATTAATGATCTAGTAATGCGATAGGTCATTCGTTGTGTACATAATGCTTGATTAATCTTTGTGAACCTTAGGTTATAGCACTTTGAGTTGTTGTAAGCTAAACTATCCAAAGAGGTCTTAGAGTTAGAGTTTATCATCCTTGTGGGTTTTGTAGACGAGACCCTTTGGTAACTTCAAAGAGTTAGGAGAAACGATACCCTACAACTTTAGACACACAACGCAATTAGGAATAAGGACGTGACAATTCAACCACCAATAGGAGATAATTAAGGAGTAGTAAAACCTAAGTAAACACATCTTTAAACTATCATACGAGCACACAATAATTAGACATAGACTACCACCACCTTAGTTTAGATAATTAGATAATGGTAGAGTAATCGGTAGAAATACCAACCCCCAAATCCAAACCCCAAGATTCGTACTTTTCCTTTTCTAAAAACATAAAAAGATAAAAATAATCTTCCTCAACCCCAACCTTAGCGTAGTAACTTCTCACTAGCATTCCTATTCCCTGAGAACGATATCAATTCCGTGGCTTACCATAATACTACACTACAACGATTAGGTTCATCGCCTAGGGTGTTGAAAAACTTGCTCGACGAAAAGGAAGTTCCTTTGACCCGAACGACGCGTGTGGCGTTATCAAGTTTTAAGCGGCCTGCGGGAATAGAATAGCTAGTTAGTAGTCCACCTCGCTTAGGTTACTTTGCTTGATTCCTATCAAGTAAACTTTTTTCTCATTTTTAGCTTCCTTTAGTCTATCCCCTTCTTCGTGACCTTTGTTCAGAACCTCATCACTTTTCATCATGGAAGGTGAAACCCCTCAAATCATTGTCTTGCCAAGAGACCGCACTTTGGTGAATACTCGAGACCTAGCCACCAAGGCTATAGGAACACCATTGAGCTTCCCACCAAGCCCAAATTATGGCCCTGCGATCCGACACCATCCGGTTGGTGCAAATGGATGTGCATTCCATGGACTTCGTTCAAGATCCTAATCAAACATCTTAAGGACTTCCTTAAAATTGTCGATTCTATTGACCTTGATGCTACTACTCGGAGACCACGCTCTGCCTCTTCCATTTCTCTCACGGGACCAAGCTAGTAATTGGCTTGAGCGACTTCCGCCGGCTCCATCTCAAATTGGGATGATCTCACCACTCGTTTCCTTGCTCAATTTTCCCACCGGGGAGAACCATAGAACTTAGGAATGACATCTTGATGTTCCAACAACGTCAAGGTGAATCTCTCTACGAAGCATGGACTCGATTCAAGGACTTACTCCATAAAGTCCCTCATCACGGCATTGATCTTTGGCTCCAAGTCCAAATCTTTTATGATCATGTCAACTTCCCCACTAAGCGTTCCATTGACCAAGCGGCTGGTGGAATACTTAGTGATCTCATCGCGGAAGAATCATGGGGTATAATAGAGGACCTTGCTCTCTATGACAACAAAAGTTGAAATGACCCCCGTGAGTTGTTTAAAACCGTTAAGGCAATCTCCTTGCCTCCAATTGACTCACAACCTTCCGACCGTAGGATACTTGAACTTGAAGATCAAGTAAAATTCCTTATGAGCTCTTACGAAATCCTAAGTCTTCACGCCATGAACAAAGTTTCCTCCTCGTGTGAGCCGTGTAGTGATCCTCATAACACGCAAGACTTACACCGATCCCGAACATGCTTCCGTTGACTCGCATCCTCGCGTGTTAATGGAACGGAGGAAGATTCCACAACACCGGACCTAGGACTTTAATGACACCCGAGAAGCATGGAAGGGCAAGCCGACTTCTATCGGGGACAAACCAAAGAATTCACTTCTAATGATTTCTCATTACCCTTATCTCATGGCCCTAGCCAAAACATTGAAGGAATGTTGCAACAACTTGTCGCATCCCAAGAATCCCAAATAGCTAAGCTCTCGGACCGCTTTAACCAACAACAAGCCGAAATGGATAGGAAGATAGACAACCTTTTGAAAGCCATAACTAATAGTGATAGGAAGTGTGGAAAACTAGAAGGGGGGGTTGAATAGTTTACCAATTTAAAACTTCCTTTTAAATATTTAGATCGACTTATGTCAATCTATTTGATTGTTTATGTTGGACGTTGATAGATAGATGTATAAACATATAATGAAAGATAAAGAGTAAGCATATCACCACGACACAAGTTATTTATAGTGGTTCGGCTACAAGGACACCTTCCTTGCCCTACTCCACTCCCGAGTCACCTACTCGAGAGTTCGTAAGCACTACACCAACTCCTTATGGCGGAGAAGCCTTCACAACGCCGCTAACCTTTTTCCGTACAAAGCTAAATCCCGGTTCTTTCACACCAAGGCGAACCACACCTAACACAACGTCGCCTACCCTTTATACGGTGCTAGGCTAACCACGAGTTCTTTCACACCTTAGGAGAACTAATCCTATCACAACGTCGCCTACCCTTTATTAGGTACTAGGCTAAGCACCTAGTTCCATTATGGAGGAACTACTACCTTTCACGACACAACACCTATTATCAAGGAGATCTACTCCTTGTTACAACACCATCAAGGATATCACCATCCTTGTGAATAAATAAACACTTATATGTATAACGATGCACCTCATCGATTATACGACCTAAGCATTCTTCACAAATGCTACTTGATTTGATTCTTCGGTATCCTTCACTAATGCCTTTGACACAACGCTTGGCATCCTTCACTAATGCCTTCGTCTTGACACCTTTAGCATTCTTCACTTATGCTTTGACACGGATGATGAGCACCTTTCACTAATGCTTTCATCTTGACACTTTCGGCATTCTTCACTAATGCCTTCAACCCAACATCTATAGAGAAAGGTAGATCTATCAACACGAGAACCTTCGTTGTCTTGATGATGACGAAGCATGGCAACTAATGGACTTGAGCTTGCACGTCTTCAAGATGTGGTGAACTTTCCTTTAAGAGGAACCTAGAAGATCACACAAAAACAAAAGAGAAAAGCTACATAGATCTCTTGGATCTGAGGTTAGAGGGTTAGAATACTTGGGGAAGTATGTGTGTAAAGGATGAATAGAAAGGAAGAAATGGCCTCTATTTATAGAGGAAATTCACTCATCGTATCCCCGGATCCCACGGATCCCTTCCACTGGGATCCGGCTAGCACAAAGCCGTGGATCCGTGGTCCGCTCCTCTTGCCCATGGGTATTTTGGGTTATGGGTCATCGGTCATGGGTTATGGGTTGATCCACGGTTTCAATCTAGATACAATGTACCTTAAGGATACATTGAACTTGTGTAAGTGGTATATATAAAACCATGGGTTATGGGTCAAAAACCATTTGCTAGGTTTTATCTTTTTAGTATATACTTACTTTTACCCATTTTAGTATATACTTGTTTTTACCCATTTTAGTGTACTTAATATAAGTATGTATTAACCCAATATGTAAACACTAGTTGTTGTACATATGTATCTAAAATATAAAATCACTTAATCTTGTTATAGTGTTTTATGTGAAAATGTAAGTGTGTTATAAAACTACTAGTTCAAACCATTTACGTATTTTATTTGTTTCACAATATGATTTTACTTTTGTTATCGACAAAACAATAGAAGATCGTAAAATATAAATAAACGTTTTACGGCTTATTTGTATTAACAATCTCCCTTTTGTTGATGACAAAACATAAAATTATTTTAAGGAAAAGCTAAAATTCATAAACGTTTGAATTTGTAGTTTTACTCTTCTCCCCTTTGTCGAAACAAAAGTGTTTGTAGAAACTAACATAATTTTTATAAGAAAATCTTAAAAGATGTAATGAGAGCAAGTGGCGGAATGGTACTCGTCTTAACTCCCCTTGACGAGTCCATCCCTTTGAGAAAGGGCGCCAAGGACATAATGTAAAATAAGCTACTTGTGTTTGCAATTAATTTTGCAAATGGTTCGTCTAAGTGATTTAAAAGGTGCTCCCCTACCGAATATTGCAAAGTTGCAATGGGGTATCATGAAGTGTAATCCAAAAATGGATTAAATTGCAAATGATTTTGTAATAATGTTTGACACAAAGCTCCCCTAGCTTTTATGGTGTCAAAAACTTCATGTGTTGTTTTGAAAATCTACAAAGTAAAGGTTAGAAAAACAAGAGTATAGTGCATAATTTCACAAAAGAGACTCAAGTTAGTAGAAATATGTGCTCGTACCACGGATCCCACGGTTCCCTTCAAGGAGGATCCGTCTAGTTAACGAGGAAGGGATCCGCTATCTGCTCCAGTTTCTTGTTGATGAAGAAATGTCAAGAAGTGCATCTTGAGGAATGAGATAAAATTACAATATAACAAGCACAACACACATAATAGTCATGGCATAAAAGTATTCATTCAATAAAACAAAGAGATACACAACCAAATCTCTAAAAACTAAGAGAATGAATAAGCCAAATAGATGCTATTAAGGTTAATAAGTTACTCCAAACTTAAGATTTGACTAAAAGCTTATTGAAGATCAAGGATGAGAAAGGTTTCCTAAGCATTCTCAGTTTGAGCTTGAAGCTCATGTATTAGTACATCTAATTCATGTTTCATTCTCTCAACATGTTTTCAATGGTCGCACTCATAGTCATGGCCTTGAAGTGGAGGTTCAAGTGGAGTGGGTTGAGGATCTTCAAATGACTTTATGGTGGCTTTAGGTACTAGTGAGGTAGGTTGAGTTGTGGAAGGTTTAGTAGATTTAAATGATGAAGTCCTAGTGGAAGCACTCTTCTTGTGAATAGGTTTGATTGGTTTTCTTAGTGTGGGAGAGATCCTAGTTTTGGTGGATTTACCCGAAGGTGATTTGGTTGAGGAAACTTCATGCATGATTCTAGCAAGTTTCTTGGGTGGTTCTTGAGTGGATGAGTTAGCACTAGGAGCTTTAGTCATAGTGATGATGCTAGTAAGAATTCTTTTAGTTGTTGATTATGAGATGTGATTTGAGAGTGGTACCTTAACTCTAAGGTTGTTTGGTTTATAAAGGATGATATGAATTAGAAAATTAATTTCTTGGCCATTTGAAAGGTTAGGCATGCTTTTGAGGTTTTGATAAGTTCAATGAAGATAATCAATGAATGCTAAAGGTGGTTGGAGACCTAAAAGGTGATTTGAATTCAAACATGGAGCTGGTTTATGCTCTCTGCAGCTACGGATCCCGCGGATCCCTCTCAGCAGGGATCTGTATGGTTAAAGACCAGGGATCCGGATATTCAAACAGAGTTTAGGTGAGATCATTATTGTTAATAGGTTTCGAGGTTTCGACTCAATTTTGAAGTCTCTAGCTGTTGGAAATCTCAACCATAAGCAATTATGTTTAGTGTTTGATGACTAAAATGTTTCTAGGAAATGTGGTTAATAAGGAGAAGATCTCAGAAATTAGTATTTAAGACTTAATCCACTAATGTTCTTGGAAATGTGATGATTGACATGCACAAGGTTGAAATTGAGTTTCAACGATCTAGGAACTCATTTAAGATGAGATGGAGTGTTTGGGTTAGCAATGTTAGACATATCATCACCCGGATCCCACGGTTCCCTCCATGGAGGATCCGTCTAAAATATTCCTAGGATCCGGCTCTCAAAGATTATGACAGATTTGAAATGGGGTTTCTGAAGCTAAAGCCTATCTTGTTTTGGGTGTTTCACTCTCCTAAGTGCTTTAGGAAGAGAGGGTACCTAAATGATCATGAGTGTTGGGAATTATGTGAAGTCCGGATTATCTTGATATTAATCTTGAAGTGTTTCTCTTGAAGAGAAGTGGATTCTTGAAGACATAATCAATAAGTATAATAGTTAATAGTCCATTTACTGCGGATGTGTTTATTCCGTGTTTAGTTTATTTAGTGTGGATATACATGAGATTTATTAGGAAATGATTGTGTATATCTTATTTAGTTTTATGATTATACGTTTCTTGGGAAACGGTTTAGCGATATTGTTTAGGGTTCCTTGTCTATAAAAGGAACACATTATTATGAGTTATGTACCGATTGGAAAATTCGGTTTTAGTTAATATAAAGATGCATAGAGGATCAAAGTTCTTAGTTATTTGTTACTTGTGTTTATATTCAATGATAAACATTAGTAGTATAGATTGTCTTTATTGTGCTTGTGATTACATAGGCATATATACCGATCCACGAGCTCAAGATCTATCAAGGTCTTTGTTTGTTTCAACAAGTGGTATCGAGCCTCGTGAGAGTCTCTACGATACTAAGGACAAGCTTTTCTAAACACCCATACAACCATAACAAAATCATCATGCCCGTTGGGATGTTGATCTTGAACTCACCAACAACCAAAACTCCACCCATCTGCGACAACTAAGTCTCTAATAGCAATGCTAAGTTTCCTTACCTTAAAAGGAGGAATATGATCTTTGGGCTATGAAGATGCAAAGCTGAATCTCAACATTGATTGGAATCTATGGCCGGTAATTTTGAAAGGAACAGTTTGAAGAGAACTACCACGGATGTTCTTTGGTAATATGATGAATGTTCCTCCCAAAGCTGCGAAGAGTTCTTGGCGATTCGAGAGAGAAACAAAGGTCGAACTATTCTTACGCAAGCTATTCACGAGGATCACTGAGTGATTTTCACTTCATGCAAGATGCTAAGGATATATGGTTAGCAATTAAGGCGAGTTCGGTGGGAATGAGGAGTCTAGGAGATCGAAGAAGTCCATGCTTAGACAGTTTGACTTTCAAATCTCTGAAGAGGAAGGAATTCACAGGGCTATGATAAGTTTCACAAGATCTTAAGTCGGTTGAACCGACTCACAGCAAAGCCGGATAATGATGACTGCAACTCTAAGTTTACGAGGTCATTACCTCCATCCGGCTACATGTAAGCATAGCTTTAAAAGCTAAAGGTGGTTTGGACATGATGACCTTTGATGAGTCAGATAACAAACTTAAAGCTCTTGAACATGATGTAAGAAGCCCTTTTGATCATCTTCTCGCTAGTCATATCGCATTTGTTGGAGCCTCTACTCCAAAGTCTAGCTATGGTCCAAGCCCATATCCATCATCATCTAATCTGCTCCTTCATCAAGTTCTCACTCTAAATCAAGCAACATTATGGAAGATGTACTTGGATCCTTCTTTGTCTGATTATGATCCTCGGCAGGAGGCGGCTTATGAGGATTTTGATCGGTGGACCCGCTTGAGATGGAAGAGATGAAGTCGAGGTGGCAAGTGGCCATGCTTTCCATGGATATCAAGACCTTTGAGCAAAGTCGGCGTAAGGTTTGGATTCAAAGGACGCGATCCGGCAAGGTTTGATAAAGGAAGGTTAAATGCTTCACATGCCAATGGATGGGTCACTTTTCTAGAATGCAAAGACAGGAAAGTCGGTGATGAGACAAGATACTCGCTTATCGCCAGATCGAAGGATGCAGAACTTCAAAGGGATCAATCTGCGTTGGTCACTCTTGATTGCAATGTGGACCGGAAGCAACATGAGGAGGATGATAATGATGGTCCCGATAATGTTGGGTTGATTGCAATGTGCATTTCGGAGGATAGGCATGATCAGTTGCCTTGATGGGCATCTCTCGGTACAAAGCTGTCTGTTTGGTTGTAGTAAGCGTTATAATGAACTCAAACAAGCTTATGATATTATGGAACCTAAATATAATGAATGCTATGTGGAAGTAGAAGCTTATAAACAGGCTTTAAAACACTAGAAAGACAAAGGTTTGGTTACAAAAGAATGAAATAGCTTATGGTGAGAAAATAGGTGTGTTAGAAAGAGATATCGAATGTGCTACAAATGAATTAAAATGGTGCGAGAAGTTAAGAGCGGATGTAGAGTCGAAAATCTAGAGCTTAAGGAGAAACTTAAGGAGGAAATTGCTAGGAATAATGAGTGGATGATGAATGGTAATAAGTTGGCTAGTCTCATTTATAGCGATCAAGCTCCCAATTCTCACAGATGGCTTTAGGTTTTAAGAAATATGTAGCTTAGAAGCTAGGGATGACTCACGAAATCTACACCGGCGAGGCCTAGCTAATTTTGTGAAAGAAGGTGACCTACATGCCGTCGTGGACCAATTAGAGTGAGCATATGCCCATTGACCTTTCCACTCTTAAAGACTTTGATGGCTCACACCATCTCGTATGGCAAAAGTCAAGAGACATGCGGACCCTAATACTTCTACTAATGACTTTGTCTCTTGTGTTATGATGACAAGTCCTCAACAAGGGTCTACAGAGTGTGATTCAAATGACAAGTCCGACCTTCCCAAGTCTCGCCTTCCCAAGTCTTCACCCTGCCTACACCCAAGACTACCTATAAGCATGCGAGTTCTTTGCCAAGGAATGCACTTCAAGATGTTGCCTCTCAAGACTTGTTTTTAATACTTTGCATAATAATCTTGTTAAAAACAATTCTTTTCATGGTTTTGGTTTGAATATACCTTTTAAGAATACTTCTTTGGTTTGAATAAATCTTCTCCTCGGAAGAAATGTTTTGTGTGTGGAAGTAAATCTCATTTAATTAAGGATTGTGATTATCATGAGCAAAGAATGAGTAGGTGTGGTGATTCTAGGCATACTAGACCAATGTGGACCAATGTTAATGATATACCTCCTTATGTTCCACAAGCTACTAATTATAATACTTCTTTTCCTTGGAGAAGATCAATTGGAAAACCATATGTTCAACCAACCAAATGAATATTTTAAAATGGTTTTGGCCTAGATATGTTAACCCTATGGTGATGGGAGAGGTCTTTGGGATCTTCTTGTCAAGACCTCAAAGAGTTGTTCTTGGAATAAACGAGGACCTAAGTTTCATTGGAAACCCAAGAACAATAGTGGATCTTATACTTCTACATGGCACAACTCATATGATCCATTGGCGAGGTTCAAGTCAAGAATGACTTGAGCCTCCATAGTGTACTAATTCTCTCAGTATATTTTTGTTGTTGTTGTAGGATCATCCCTTAAGCATAAAGATGTTGGAATTGTTGATGCGGTGGTTGTTCTAGAAGTATGTCGGAAATAGGGACATGATGCATAACTTTGTACCTATTGAAGGTGGAGGCAATGTAACCTTTGGAGGAAGTGATGGGCTAATTACAGGAAAGGGACCATCAAACACCTCATTTGGACTTTGAGAATGTTTACTATGTTAAGGAACTTCAACACTTCAATTTGTTTTCGATCTCACAAATATGTGACACTAAGAACAAAGTACTCTTCACAGAGGATGAATGTCTTGTCTGTCTAAAGACTTCAAACTCCCGAAGATACTTCAATTCTCTTGAAGGTTCCTCAAGTCATAATCTTTATACATTCAACTTAACTAATGTTCAACCAAGTGACTTAACATGTTTGGTGGCTAAAGCATCGTGGATGAGTCCACCAAATGGCATGTAAGGATGGCCCATGTCAATTTTAAGACCATTAACCGACTTTCAAAAGCGGGCCTTGTTCAAGGTCTTCCGCCAAAGTATTCACCAATGATCATAAGCGTGTTGCATGCAACAAAGGAAAGCGACAGAGCCTCATACAAGGTGTTCTCATTACAGTGAGAACCATTATTTACGAACCTCTTAATTGCTTCATATGGATCTGTTTGGTCCAACTAAAGTGAGAAGCATTGATCATAAATATTTTTGTCCGGTGATCAGATGGATTTAGCAAATTTTGTTGGGTATTCTTTCTAAGGACCAAAGATGAAACATCGAAATATTGAAATATTTCATTACCCTTATTGAGAATCGAGTTGAACAAAAGGTGAAAGGAATTAGGTGTGATAATGGTACAGAGTTCAAAATGCCATTCGATAGAACTCTGCGGGTTAAAGGAGTCAAAAGGGACTATAGCACTCCAAGAACCCCTCAACAAAATGGGGTGGCGAAAAGAAAAATAGAACCTTAATAGAGGCCTGCAAGATCAATGCTAGCCGACTCTAAACTTCCTACCATGTTTTGGTGAGAAATTTGTTGAGTGCGACTTGTTATGTACTCAATAGAGTGTCCATTACTAGACCACACCTTAAAACACTATATGAACTTCTTTTGGGAAAGTTCTGTTATTCATTACCTTAAACCGTTTGGTCACAAGTGACAATTTTGAATACCAAGATCCTTTGGACAAATTTGATGAGAAAGGCGATGATGGTTATATTGTGGGGTATTACGCTCATAGTAAGGCATATGTGGTTTACAATGTATCCGCTAAGAAGATTGAGGAGACATTGAATCGAGGTATCTTGAAGACAAGCCCTAATGTTCAAGGCGGGGTCATGTTTGGTCATTTGATCTTGATTACTTGACTGATTACTTGGGTTATGCTAGACATATGGCTAACCAAAATGCAGATTCAAGCATCTCCAACTACTAGTGCGTAAACTGTGGAAGCTCATTCGGCAGTGGGTCCGATGATGATGAACAACCCATTGTAGTACCTTCCTTCTCTCTAACAATTTTGTAGGTGACACTTCTAAAGGTTATCTTGATGTGGGTGAAGATGAATTCTATTATCTTGAGGACCTTGCTAGGCGAAGAAACAAGAGTATGCGACCAATTTAGATGTTTGAGAGGAATGTTGAAGAAAGTTCAAATGAAGCACTCGTGAAACTTCAATTCTCAACAAGGTAGTTCTGTTTCTCCTCACCTCTCAATTTGAAAGACATGGTGACACTACTCCTATTTCTACTAGAGTGTCAATGGACCATGGAGAACCTTATACAAGGTTTCCAAACCTTGATCTTGGTCATCATCAACCTAAGCGGGCATCTTCAACACACCTTCCTATGATCTCGACTTTGAACCTACTATGACTAATCTTGATTCCTCAATTGATGTCAACACCACCACTACTACAAGGATCAACAATGTTCATCCACGCCTAATATAATTGGTGATCCTAATGCACCGTTAGAACAAGAGTACTGTGGCGCTTCTAAATATGGACAGGTGGCTTTTGTCTCTTATGTCTCCAATCGGAAGAGAGACAATCACACGACTATCAACATTGTCATTTGCTTGTTTTCTCAAGTGGAACCAACCAAGGTTACTCGTGCTCTTGAAGACTCAAGTTGGCTTGAAGCAATGCGGGATGAGATGCAACAATTTCAAAATCGTGAGTTTGGATATTGGTACCACTACACGATGGTAAGTATGCTATTGGGACTAAATGGATTACGAAGAATAAGAGATGCTCGGGGTGTTGTCATTAAAACAAATCCAGTTAGTTGCACGAGGTTATAGACAAGAGGAGGATCGATTATGATGAAGTGTTTGCACCAGTGGCAAGAGTTGAGGCTATCTGGATTTTCTTAGCTTATGCATCCTATATGGGCTTTATGGTCTATCAAATGGATGTTAAAGGAGCCTTCTTGTATGGTGAAATTGAAGAGGAGGTGTATGTCACTCAACCTAAAGTTTGAAGATCCGGATCATCCTAATCATGTTTATAAGGTGGTCAAAGCTCTCTATGGACTACATCGAGGCACCCAGAGCCCGGTATGCTAGTCTCTACATTTCATCAAACATGGTTACGAGAAGAGGTGCAATTGATAAGACTCTTTTCCTAAAGAAGAATTCCATGACATAATTCTTGTGCAAGTGTATGTGGATGCCATTATTTTGGATCCACAAAGGAAGCTTGGTGCGAGGGAGTTTGAGGAGCTTATGAAGGAGAGTTTCGGATGAGTGCAATGGGAGAGCCGACTTTCTTTTGGGTCTTCAAGTTCAGCAGAACACGATGGTATCTTTATCGGTCGGGATAAATATGTGAGGACATCTTGAAGAAATTTGGTATGGAGGGTGTAAGGACCGCCACTACACCTTATGAAGCTCAAAGACAAAGACCAACAATGAAGGCGATCCACCGTGAATGTTCATTTATGCAGTCTATGATTGGGTCTTTGATGTATTTAATGACTTCGGACTGATATTACTTTTTGTCATGAGTGTTTGTTCGCGACATCAAGTTACTCCACCGACTTCCCATCTCAATGTCATAAGAAGATCTTTAAGTACCTTAAAGGCCAACCTTTTCTAGGTCTTTGGTACCCAAAAGAGTCTCCTTTAAGTTGGAAGCTTATAGTGATAGTGACTATCTTGGTGCTAATCTGGATAGGAGGTCCACCACCTGAGGTTGCCAATTCCTTGGAAAGAGATTGATTTCTTGGCAATGCAAGAAACAAAATATTGTGGCTACCTCATCCATTTGAAGGTAGTATGTGGTTGCCGCTAATTGTTGTGGATAGGTTCTTTGGATTCAAAATCGCTTGTTGGATTATGGGTATAATTTCATGAACACAACAATTTTTATTGATAATCAAAGTACCATATGCATTGTTAAAAATCCAGTTTTCACGATCAACAAAACATATTGAAATCGTGCACCACTTTATAAGAGATGCATATGATAAAAATTTGATAAATGTGGTCAAAATTCATATTGATGATAATGTGGCGATTTGTTAACAAAGGCTTTTGAAGGACCAAGGTTTCAACACCTTGTGGTCCATATTGGCATGTAACCCTTAACGCAAAGTTTAAGGGAGGCATAGGCCTCGGGAGGCATATGCCTCGGGGAGGATTTGTGTATAACTTTGCATTTTGCTATGTAATTTTGTATATTTGGTTGTTTTTAACTAACTCTAACCTCGCTAATGTAATTTTAGTGTGTTTCTTTGTTGTTTTGTGTATGTTTCGTGTTTGTTTTGCAAGATAGTTGTCCCCGATCGGTTGAGATATGGTCAAGAAAGCTTAAGCTTGTTTCTCTTGAATTCATTGTCTTGATGTGTGTTATTTCTTTCCTCCAAGTTGAAATCGAAGTTATATGATTCATTCTAAAGAAGTATGTACAAATAGATCATTCATTCATTCAAGAAGCAGTTTTACGACTTCTGATTCTGATACTAGCAACATCAAAAGCATCTACATGATCTAATAGTCCTAATCTATTACATATCATCATTCCAACATCTAAATTGAAGTGAAGATGAGCACGATGAGTATGACGGTCACATCTTTGGCACTATATGATGGCTATGCTCTTGTGATAAGCATAACCAACTCTAACGGATGCTAAGGATCAAAATGGAGAGGATGGATTGATGAAAGCGAAGAAAATCGATTGTGGTAGAGATGAGAAGGAAAGATTTTCATTTGTGCATCATATACTCTTTCCATCATACAACAACTTACATCATTTTCCTTTTACATTCCTCGACACGATATGTGATGATGCACCAAAACATGATGCAAAGAGACCAAGCACCACCTTTCTTCCCATAGGAAGTGGTGGATTTTTGCCCGTGGCCTTCGTTGAGGCCTAGGTCTTTGAGGTTGGGAGTAAGATGTTCCCTCATTATAGGATTCATCGTAATCTTGATGAGATACACTTGGTTTCTCAACACTTTCATCTTCTGATGAGGAGAGAAAGGGTGACTTCTTTGGTAGTGGATATGGTTTTGGAAAATAGTGAAACCATGGATTGGTATCTTCACTAGATGATGATGATGATGATGAGGATGTTGTTGTGAGATCTATGATCTCAGGTTTGGTACTCATGATGAATGATGGCTAATTTTGAAGTATTGGAGGAATTAGGGTTTGAAATATTATTTGGGGATTTTTGATGAAGAAGTCTATGTGCATTGGGATTGTTTTATAGCGGGTTCAAGTGGTAAGAGAATTAATGTGTGTGGGTGAAGCAAAGAAAAGATATTCTTGAAACTTCTTGAGAAGTATTGCTTTCGATTGTTCTACTTGATGAGAATGGTTTCGTTCACCGGGTTATAAGTGATTGCGGTAAAAGTAGGAATCCACGCCATTGGTCGACTTTGACCAAAATTGGGAAATTTCTATTTATTCTCTACGGCATATTTTCGCTCCACATTAAGTGATTCGATTGTTACTCTCATTAAAACACTTCCTTTTGTGCAAAATCGTAACCCTAATCTTCAAAATCTCTCATGGCGCTTCAATTTAAACATGATCATAATAAGGTTGCTTTTCTTGGAACCTGCTCGAGAGATGAGTTGTATGGTAGATGATTTCTTTCTTACTAAGATCAAAGATTCAGATGCATTGACGATTCTCCAAATGCTATATATGAAACTTTGATTACTCAATTTGGGCGTCGGCAGAAAGAAGAAGTGATCTTGAGATAGTTGCAAGTGTTGATGGACAAGAGTATGTGGTGACAGAGGCCGATCGGAAGACAACTTCGCTTGGATGATGAGAATGGGTTTATCATTCGATTCTACAATGGTACTTGAAGGGCTTAGAGCGATTGGATATCAAAGTACGAGGACGGATATGTGTTGAAACATAAGCTTTGTCCTATGTGGAGGTTCTTGGTTCATACGTTGCTCCGATGTATGAGCAATAAGTCCGAGGATGGGATCAATTCTCAACACAAATGGGATGTGGTATTGTTTGTTTATCTAAGGGTTTGACTTATAATTTTTCTAAGTTTATCTTTGATAATATGGTAGAAAATATAACTAGGAAAAAGGGTAAGTTTTTGATGTACCCTAGGTTCTACGGATGATATTGAATGTTTCTACACAAACACAAGCTTTTCATCCCATAAGTGTTTTGACTCCTAAGTTATTTGCTACAATGAGGACTAAATTTGAAGGACACATTTTCCTTTGTTATTTGCCATGTTACCTCGGGAGAATGAGACGCTAATGAGGTTAATGTTGTTTTACCTTCTTCCAATCCTACCGATGGAAATATTTGAGAGATGGTGATGAGGTCCTACATTGTTGCTGAGATATCTATACCTTCACCGAGATCATGTCCTAGTCCTGCAATTATACAAGTTCCTATTGATGAAGTCCAAGATACTATTGATGAAGTTCAGGATCAAATTGATGAAGTTCAGGTTGATACTGATAGATTGCCTACACCAACTCTGTTAGGACTCTATTTGGTGAAGGATGTTCTAATGTTGATCGAGGTTAATGTTGCTCCTGAGCAGGTCTCTCAAGTTCCAATTTCAACCGAGCAATCACCGATCTTGATGAGGATCATATTACACTTTCCTCATTATATGCTCCGATGAACAAGCTTCGGTGGGGTGACCGTCTTAAGAAAGAACTTGCGAAACCAAGTCTATTCTTGGTAATAAGATTGTTGAATTGGAGACTAAAGTTGAGCACTTGGAGGATTTACTCAGTCAGAAAGGTAAAAAGAGTAGTTTGATTTCTTCTGAGGAGGAGGACGAAGAGAATCTTCATGAATCTCTTGAGATATTGGCTGATGTGGCACTTACATCTGATGTTTCTTCTCCTATTACTAAATCTTCACGAAGCAAGAAGCCTAGCAAGGAGCCTATTCTATATACTAGCAAAAGAAGAAGACAATATTTGGATAAGGTATCTGCGACACTTCAATGGAGCCAAAATGGTTGATACATCTGCGATGTTATAGTTGAGAGATTGCTTGATCATGGTCAAACTTCATCTATACAAGAACAACCAAATGTTTCACCTTCACAGATGACGAAGAGGTTTTTATTCTTTGGGAGAATGTATAAGTTGAATGCTTCATCCTCAAGTTTTCTACACACATTGAAGAATTGTCTCAACTGTTTCTTATGATGTGGGTTTGGTTGTTCCTTCAAGCTCATATTGGTTCTTTGAAATTGGTTCTGTGAGACATCTTCGAGAAAGGACAGGATCACGTGATTGATGATTTGTTGAATTCGTGAATTGTAATCAAGAACAAAATCGGGGCTCGAGCTAGATTGTTTGCTGATTATGAGAATATGCGTAAGAGTCGTATTGTGGCTAAATTTCTTCAAGATCAAGTATGCTTCGATTTGTCTCTGAAAGGAAATTAGAGCTTGATGCATTCCTTCCTACAATTATCGATGATCAATGGGATGGTTATATTTCTCAGGTGCATCCATCCAAATCTTGCAAAACTTATCTTAGGAGAATCTTTTGATGATGATAATTTTGTGGATAAAATGGTGGCACTTGGTAATCAAAGGAAGCAAGAATCACGAAAGAAAGAGCTCTTATTGAACAAAGAAATAAAGCCAAAAGAGAAAAACCTATGATCTGTTGCTCGAGAAGAGGAATTATATGAGGAGAGTTGTGAAGAATTACACTATGTATAATTTCGGTATGTCAATGAAGCAAATCATTGCTTTGTCGATGATGCTTTGATTAGAAAGTATCATATGGTTATGAAGTTTTCTTCTTACGGTTCTACTTCTTCTTCTCAATTGGAAAATAGTGCTTCAATGATGATGTTCCTCTGACCAAGAGACGTAAAAACAGCTTGAAATTGTGGATAATTTTGATCTTGTTTTGCCTTGGTGGTATCTCCAAATGTTCCTTCGATATAACTTCGATGCTACTCCTTCCTACGATGTGATTGTTTCACGAAACATCTTTGGTTTCTTCAAGTGTTGTCTAGTGTGGAGTTAAGTGATCCTATGAGTCTGGACAATGATCTACGACGATATCGATAACATTGTTGATATGGAGCGTGAGCTTGGTTACAAGGAGTTCGATAGATTGGCTAAGAAACATGCTTCAAGGAATACTAATTTCGATCTTAAGGTCGATGAATCTACATTTATTGAAGTTGGATCTATTGAAGTTTTTCTGAAGGTACTCATGTGGTATTGGTTAATTGGATACCGGAAAGCTTAACAACCGCTTATAAAGTCGGATAATCTGTTCTTGAGTTTAATTTCTTAAAGGATATTCTTCATTTGGTGAATAGACATGATTTGAAGATCTTTGTATGAACATGTCATTCATATTATAAGTTTCATTCAAGAACGGGTTACGGTTTATATTTGTTGGGTGATCTTGAGGTTATGTTTGATTACGATTCTCCAAATGGTAAAGGGTATTCTATTTGGAAGAATTCTCATAAATGGGAGATTGAGAGTTGGAGATTTTATCCTCGCCTTGTGTTCATGTAGTATGAGACTACATGTGGGATGATTTTGTGTATGCTATCGAGATAAGCTTTATCCTTTATCCGATACTTTTATGGAAAGGTTCTTTGAGACAAGTTGGAAGTGCCTCTAATCTGGTTGGCAATGATGACCTTCATGCTACTCAATGTGTTGGTGTGATTAAAAATCAGCTTATGTCAGATCAAGGTTCATCTTGCTTGTAATTTACTAGTTCTTTTGTAATATTTGTTTTATTTGTTTATTAGTTAAAAAAAAAAAAATTATTTTTGGTTTTATCTAACTTTTCTTGCAGGTTTGTTGTATATTTTTATTGGTTATTGACTCACCTGATATACTTTGTGTATGTCAAAGAGTTAGCTAGTCCAAAGGGTACGACTTTGGTAATGACACATCAAATCATTGATAGTCGTAATGGTTTGCTAAAATCATAGGGTATGCAACCACCTATGCTTTATTCTTTGAGTGTTGTATGGTTTTCAATTCACCATGGCTTATTCCTATTTGGAATCCAAGAATTGGCTAGCCCACATATATGGCTTGTGGTAAAGGCAAATGGCATTCCATATTTGGTTCTCAATTCACCAATTCTAAGAATTGACTAGTCCCGAGCAAACGGCTATAGGTAAAGACATTTCAAATCCGTTTATATGGTTGCCGGTTTGCCAATAAATCGATGGTTATCGGTGTACCATAGTTTACTTAACTTAAACATATGGCTACTCCGATGAGTGATGGCTATTGGTAAGAGACATCAAATCCATTTATTTTCAATGATTCACCTCTCACAGGAGTTACCACACCGGATGTGATGAGAATAGTATGAAACTAACTGCTTTGATGTACCTCTTGTCATGTGTTGCGCAAAGATATGGAGTTTCGAGTTTCTTCATCATAGAGATGTTCTTTGGATTCTTTGTTCTTTCATGTTCGTATACAATTCTCTGTCTTCAGAAGATCTATCAAGAAACCGGAACTTAACAAGTCAAATTCCGCTTTAGGGAGGATTGTTGGGAATTATGTGAAGTCGGATTATGCCGATATTAATGTTTGAAGTGTTTCTCTTGAAGAGAAGTGGATTCTACCAAGACATAATCTGTAAGTATAATAGTTAATAGTGCATTTCATGGATGTGTTTATTCCGTGTTTAGTTTATTTAGTGTGGATATACATGAGCTTTATTAGGAAATGATTGTGTATATCTTATTTAGTTTTATGATTATACGTTTCTTGGGAAACGGTTTAGCGATATTGTTTAGGGTTCCTTGTCTATAAAAGGAACACATTATTATGAGTTATGTACCGATTGGAAAATTCAGTTTTAGTTAATATAAAGATCCATAGAGGATCAAGAAGTTCTTAGTTATTTGTTACTTGTGTTTATATTCCGCTGATAAACATTAGTAGTAGAGATTGTCTTTTATTGTGCTTGTGATTACATAGGCATATATAACGATCCACGAGCTCAAGATCTATCAAGGTCTTTGTTTGTTTCAACAATGAGTAATAGGTGTTTGTGCACATGATTGCTTTTTATGGAAGAAGGAAGGGACATGATAACTACCAATGGATGTCCAAGGATGACACTAGGAGTTATGAGGGTGACAAGTCATAATAAATGATCCTAGTGATCGTGTTTTAGCTTGAGGTGATATTAAGAAAAATTCTTAAAAATTTCAAGAATTGAAAAACTAATTTTTTGTCTTACCTTGAGATATAGAAGACTAAAAGCAATTTCCTAAAATTGTTTAGCTTGCTTTCCTAAGTGTTTTGAGAGATGATACATATTTTGTGAGTAGTTGAAGCGAAGTATGGTTAGTATTAGATGTAATGATAGAATCGAGACTAAGGTCGTAAGTAAGCCTTTAGTGAGTCTAAGCCTTTCATCCTCGACGTGGACTTAGTTGGGTTCTAAAACACATGCTAAGCTAATGTGATGTTATCTAGAAAGCGCTTTAATGTCAATCTGCATTGTTGATCGATGTCACGGATCCCACGGTTCCTTCAAGGGAAGGATCCGCTAGGCTAATCCTAGGGATCCGCATCCGCAGATCGAATCAACACGAACCAAAAAAAAATGATGTGCGATTTTGTACACTATTAAATCTATGAAACAAGCAATTAGAAACAAGCATTTAGAAAC